>RSEF01000010.1:11919508-11955149 GCA_003993805.1 Himantopus leucocephalus | reverse complement strand
AGATGATCTTCAAGGTCCCTTCCAACCCAAGCCATTCTGTGATTCTGTGATCACTTGATGCAGATGAGAGCACCTTATAAGGTTAGGAGATGCAAAGTCAAAAGTCAGTGCTTTTGAGAAATGTGGTTTTTCAGGATAACCACAATGCTTGCACTGTCAAAATGCTTTTCTTTACATCTCATAATTGCTAGGGTTAAAGGCTGGAAAATCAAGTCTTTCCTTCCTCGATCTCTCTGCTACTGTGCAGTTTCAAACATAAGCAATAGTCACATAAACCTCATCCACCCTATTAATTTAGCTGATCTATATAGCCTGTTAGAACCAGAAAACGACACTGGCTTCCTGTGCTCTCTCATCACTTTGGATGCCCACTTAAGATAAGCACTTAACAATAAATGAAGGGAAAGGCTTAACATACCTGCTTAAAACAGTGGCCACTGTTTGGAGAGGGATCTTGTCCTCATTCTTTCCTTTATGTTAAACATCATTTACTAGATCCCATTAATAAGAACACACTTAAGTGCAGCTAGAAAGAGGCTGCGGAAGAAGAGAATGCTGCAATTCCTACTTGTGCCATTAACTACAAGTGTGGGCGCTCCTCTTCAGCCTTAATGGATCTGTCAGCAAAACTGCTACTGCACTTTATTTCTGGTGGCACTGGAGGAGTCAGAGACAGCAAAACTTCATTTTCAGAGCTCCACATTCAGTTTGCAGTGCTGACACCTAGAGTTAAGCTTTCTACTTTAAAATAAATGGGTTTGATTTGCAGCTACACAATGATGAAATGTACATTTCATGGTGTCATTTCAAAAAATATCAATATTAAAAACATCTCTCCATTTTGGAGGCAAACAAATTCCCATTCAGCCAATACTTCTGTTTATCCAAATGACAGACAAATACTGGGTGGTGGAGAAATGCTTCATTCAACATTATATAATAATAGCCTGACAAAACAACAAAGTGTACATGCAGATATGACATGCATGAACTCTTTGCCCTTTTTCAAAAGGTTTTCCACGCTTACCCTAGGCAGATTATTTCTGATTATTTCAATCTACACTCTAACTTCGAACAACAAAAAAAAAAGCCTCTATTTGCAAGTTTTTCAGATGAGAATTCGCACTGCCTTGAACCGGGAAGATGAGGTGAACACAAAATGCCTGAATGATCCCCTACTAGTCTAATAAAAGCCACTGAGAAATCACTAGAGTTGTTGCTACACTGATGAAAATCCAGCTAAAGACAAAACCTCCTATTTGAGCAAGACACTGGCACAGGCATTGGCTTGTTTCTCTTCAATTTGAAAACACTGGTGCTGTTTTTTACTGCCAATAGAAAAATACAGCTGAAAGTATAGATTTACCCACAGCCTAGAGTCAGGGAGAAGGGGTGAGAACATCAAAATCATTGCCAACGGTAGTCATTTGTCACTAGACTACGTGAACCCTGTGGATAAAGGGGCTTGTTCAAGCTTATTTGCTGAAGCGCAGCTCAGGAAATGGTGGGCCCTATTATTCAAAAAAATGAAATAGTGCAAAAGAGCAGAGGAAGAATAGGAGCGTAGACACTGGCGGATTAGGGCTGTGGGGGAAGTGCAAGGTCAGTACAGAGTCAGTAAGTGAGAGGTCAGAAGAGAACTAGCTCTAGGAGACAGCTGGGGAATGAGAAAGGTTATTTATGGAGAATAAGGTTGAATTTCATTCAGGATTGCAGAATAAGAAAGAAGGCTAGGAAAGAGCTTGAAATGATTGTTATCAGCTTCGTCTGTAGGCAAGTGGGTGCTGTGGAAGATCAAAGTATTTAGAGAACAAATACATAAGCTTAGACTTTAAAAGGGATTGGAAATTACAGTATTCAGCCACTTCCCCCTCCATCTCATAAACAAATTATATTGAATCCTGCCGTTTTTGACAAAAGACTGCACAACACACAGACTCCCAGATCTCCCTCAAACTTCCATAAGCAAAAGCATTTCCCCTTGATGTATCAGCACTACGCATCCATTTCATACAGCCCTTGACCATTTCCCATTGCACATTGTAAGAGTTCGTGCACGAGCACTGGGACAATTCACTCCTGGCTAATTACACAAAAATGCATATGAAGGCCTGGAGAAGGTGATTGGTGCCAAAATCCGATTCTGATAATATTTCAGTGCCCAGGACACCGACAGGCAGAATTATGCAGAAGAAATGATGGACTAACGCCTGCATGAACAACAAGTATCAGTGTGCCTTGGAAAAAGTGTTTGTCGAGCGACGGCAGAACAAGCGTGCCTGCAGTCCTGTGAGCACAAGGCAGCAATCTTGATATGAGATTACTCTATGTGGTTTTAATTGCTTCTCCCCCCAAGTCAGCTGTATGTTCCAACTGTGCCTTCTGGCCTTCTGAAAAGTTAGGCAATCCTGCTGGTCTTTAGGCCAGCAAAGGAGGCAGTGGGGAGGAGGAGGAGGTGGAACTGTGGAAAATGTGCCAGGACACAAACAGCTGAATGGACTCTACACTGCTTACTACTGACACATGCAAGCTGTGACAGAGCTCATCTCTCCAGCCCCAAGATATTCTAGAAGAGAAAGCAGGGACCACATTCCACCTTAGGCACACGTTAGTATCAGCATGACACCCCACGAGCATGCCAGGGTACTTCTGCTTGCTTGTGTAGAAGCAACAGGTATCCTGGAACCAGGCATTTTCAGGTGACACAGGACAAGTGTAAAATTTGTCCTGAGACAGATCATCCCCAGCTCCTGGAATGTACAGAAGTACAACTGGTTTGTTTTCTGCATCACTTTCCTGATGTCCTGAAAAGCCCCAAAGCAATCGACAGAAGCGCCGCTCTGAAGGCCTGGCAGGCTGTCTGCCTTGCTGTAGTTGCCTAATTGTGATTGCAGAACACAGACAATTGTCTGTACCACTTGGAAATCAGGGCCTTCAAGACAGTCTAAGTCAGCAACTTTTTCAACTCTAGCACCAAACACATTCAAGTCTAAAGCTCAGACACTTCATGTATGTACGAGCTTCATCGTCAGAACGGGTGTCAAAAAGCCTTTTGCAGCTGTAGTTTACACATCACACTCACTGCTCCTCAGTGATCAGCAGGACAGACACACTATTTCCGGGAGAAAAACGTACCGCCCTTCTCCACTGTACCTTCTTTCCCCTTTGGCTACCCTCTTTCCTGTCCCACGTTGTGGAAGTCTCTTTCCTAGCCCCATCCTATCCTAAATATTTATCTCCCTTTCTCGTATTTCTCAGTCTCTCCTGCTACTTCCTACCTTTTCCTCAGATCCTTTTGTTTCCTCCTCCCTTTTGTCATCTGCTTTCTCTTGCCATTTCCCCCCATTAGATCAAAATCCTTTGCTGAGCCCCAAAGCAATTCTCACCTCTGTGATCTCCCAAAAGCTCAGCTGACCCCCTTAAATCTCCCACAAAAGCCCCCCATTTTTTCTGCTTTCACAATTGTCGATCTGTCCAACGCTTCCCAAGCATCCTCCAGAATTGCACCTTTTCTACGTTGTTTTTTGTAGGCTCTCCCCAAATCACCCGCAAGCACCACCTGCTTGCATAGCAGATGCAGAGTGAAGGTGACCAGGTCTCTCTGCCACCCAGCTTTAACGACTGGGCACGGGGCTTCTGACGCTGCTGGCTTACAGCAGCATTAGCTGCAGCCTGACTTCAGTGGAGCAAGGCGTATGCAGGGAAAAGGGGTGACAGCACCCTTTCCCTGAATCTCCTCTGCCCCAAAGGAAGGGGAGACTGACACCCACAGTGTTGCTGATCTCTCTAGGCACTGTGGGTACAGATCCTTGGACTGATCTGGGGCCAGAGCAGATTACAGAGCCCTTACCACTATCTTAAAGTCTCACAGGTTTTCATCTCCCTCCCAGTCCTCTTTTCCCAAGAGTCTAAGTCCTCACCACCTAGAGGAGACCACCACCCAAGCCTTGTCTTTCCAATCCCTGAGCCTGGGAGCCCCACACAGCCCGGGGAACGCAGCACCCACGGGATGCAGGGGGCTGTACTGTAACACCCAGCTGCTCGGGCAGTGCCGACCACAGAGCTCAGCGGGAAGGAGGAGTGCTCTGTGAGCTGCTGCTGCTAAAGCAGCCTCCAAGAGCTCCCACTGCCTGGCCCGGCCTCCGGTCAGCCAGAAATTTGTGGGGAAGGGAGGAACAAAGCACTGTCGTCCCCACCCACTCCCCTATAATTATCCTGTGCTTCACAAGCAGGATTATCTATCTGGATACACAGTGCCATACAGCCAGCTGTGACCATAGAGAATTAGCTGTTCCCCTCTTGGAGAATTTTCCCTTCTCTCTTCCTAAGTATTTTTAAGCTAACTGACATTCATTTAGTATGCAAACCTTTCAGTTTGTGATTTACTAAACCAAAGATGAGAACTGGTCCTTCTGCTAGAAAACTGATCCCACTTCAGCGGGGTGGTATACCCAATTCTTACACCCTACAGCCTTGCTGCCTGTGGTGCCTCTGCTGCCCAAGGCTATTGGATCCCTCCTCGTAGCTAGCCAGCCTCTGGCCCAGCCCAAGAGTGACCCCAGCCTCAGGACCCTTCAGACTCATAAATTAGTTCCTGATGCCATAACCCCTAGATCACATTGTGGCCTGCCTGGATCCAGTCAGAGAAAGCAAAAGAAAATCAGTAAAAGAAACAAGCAACTTGGCTCCTCCATCAGTAGGTCAGTTTCCTTTGGTCAATGCTATAGAAGGACAGCCTCGTAGTCTTTGTCAGCCTACCCCAGCAGCTGAAAGATCAGTTCAGGCTAACGAGAGAAGACTCACTCAAGACAGGCTTTCAAAACCACAGACTTTCTCTCCATGACTCTCTCCCCCGGTTCCCTCTCCCAGGTCCCCACTGCCTCCTGCCCAGTAGCCACTTTCTTACTTGCTCCTGGTTAACCAGCAGTGCTAGTGGCCGGCAGCCTTCCTTCCTGGGCCAGCATCCTTAAGCCTTCGCAGAGACAAACAGAGTAAGACTGGCAAGGAGAACAATAAAATACAGAGCTAGAAACTCATCCCTGCAGTATGGCAGCAGCAGGAGCTGAAAAACTCTCTAAAATAACTTCTTAAGACAGGCTGTACACCTGCAAAACAGACGGCTTTCATGGTTGCTGAATTTATTATTTAAGGAACAGATCCATCATCTGTGGTTGTACTGAGCAGAAATTTATTATGTATTCACAATAGCAAAAAATCCCATGTACTGGCTGTGAGATTTATGTTCCTAGATCACTCAGACATCTGAAAAATTCATCCTACAAACATGTCTGCATATAAGACAGGGAACTGGACCTCATCTGAATACTTAACAACTGTTAGCTGTATTCTCAAGTACATTTCCTTTCCTCGGGCCAAACCAATACCTTTAAATACACTCAGTCATATCCAACTATGTCCAGTCCTTCCTGATGGTAGGTCTTTCTGTGGAGCAAGGCAGTATCCTTACATATGCAAGAAGCTGAACTCTTAATTAACCAAGGGAAGCACACCCTACCATCAAACAGATAACCCAGAGATGGTTGTGCAATTTATTACGCTCTCCAAATGTACCCCTTTTTCCAGGAATGCTTCACATGCAGTTCTTACATTGCAGTCAGGCTCTGTGAGTAATGTTTCATTCATGATTCACGCTATTTTTCCAACTGTATTGTTGTTGCTGTAAGCTCCCATCAGGGAAGTTGCGTTCCCTGCCACTTGCCCGCATGCAGCTCTGCGTGCAGACAGCTGTGAGGAGGAATGTACAAGAATCCAACCTCTGCTGTGCCATGGCACAGCGCTCATAGATCATGAGTCTTGTAAACTCCATTTTACAGCTGTCTGCACATGCAGCCGAGCAGCGGGAAGAGCAACACCACAAGCGTTGCAAACGGAGATGACAACTTGGGGGAGAGAGAAGGAGAAACCACACTGAGGGCAGGTGGAGAAACCAGAACATGTAAGTTTTCTGGGGATAGCTATTAAAAAAAAGAGAGCATGAGAGAGACGCAGGATGTGTTGGGGAGATAAATCTTCTGAGTTTTTGAAAAGGGGAAGGCAGCGCTTGCAGCTCACTCACCACAGCCCTAACAAACATAAATCTTAGCCACATGGGCACCATCCTTCCCAACACGCTCACCAGGGCTGGCTGTAGCGCAGCTATCACGGAAGGATCTGTCATATTAAGCAGAACAGCACTTGGCAGTTTCTGTGAATGATGGTTACAGCCAGCACAGCTGGGTGCTGAGGGGCTGACAGGCTCTGTAACATAGTCACAATAGCAAGTGCTATAAAAAAAAAAGTCACCAAAATGGTTTGGGAACAGAACTGAAAAATATTTTAAACTATGTCCTTTAAACTCATGAGACTTCCAAACAGATGCACCCGGGGGTGATCTGACGAACTGGGGGAGGCTGATCTCATGGTTTATATCCGCCTTTGGCAGGACCTCCTGGGTCTGCACTTACTGTGCCCATGTTGATGGGTTCCTCATGCTCTGTCCAGAGGCTTTTTCACCTTCTCTCACTTGAAATACGCTGTGGCGGCATCTCTTTGTCTCCCTAACAGACCTCCAGGGCACAGTTCTTTACTTCCTATCCCTTTGCAGAAATGAGACCTCACACTTCAGTGGCCGCAGGTAACCAGGAGAAATGTCGTTCCTTCTCTTATCTCTCACATGCCCCAAGTGCTAAACGCACCTTTTCCCACAGCCCTTATCTGGTTTACACTTCTGGTTTCGGGGAGTTTCAGAGGAAACCAGTGCGCACGTTAGTTTTGCAAAGAATTAAAATAAGCAAGCCAGAAAATCACTATCACAACAAGTATACTAATCTGGACAAAACAATTAAAGATTTGTTCATCTCCTTGCACTCTTGGAAGCTCATTAGGCAAGCGTCAGAGTCGTTTGAGAGGGTCAGGATCACCCCACGCACATGACATCTCTTTGGACCCCCATGCAGACCGCTTCCCTCTTGCTCAGGCAGTAAATACCTAAAAATCACATCTTCCTTTTGACAGTCTCGAGCACCAAAAGATATAACCACTTTTTCAACAAAAGCTCTTGAGTCCTGAGGACTTCAAAATCTGACCTAAAGCAATTATCCTTTTAAAAGAAACTGAGTTAGTAACTGTCCATTTCACAGATTCACCTGGGAAAAGCCATGTGGACTTCTGAGAGGGAGGGATAAAGTGAGAATGAAAAAGAAAGTATGTCTGCTACATAAGATGCTTACTAAAATGCTTGCAATAACCTCACTGCAAAAACCTTCTCCAAACACAGCCATGCTTGTTTTCAGCAGGAACAGCAAATCCCAGCAAAAACAGTTTTCCACTGGGAAGAAATACAGGTATGCAAGAAAAATACTACAAAAGATGACAGTCTAAGTCCAGCTTACCCACAGCAGGTTGAGCGTGCGCACAGACCTGTGCTGCACAGAGGGAGGCAGCGATGGCAGCTGGGTGGACCTCGGCGACTCAGCTGTTGCTGCTTATCCAGAGACTCGTTTATGGTTATCATGGGGTGTTATTCCCCACTTACTGCCCCCAGAGTTGCCATCTCACTTGCTCGCTTTTCCCTCGCTGCCCCAACATGCCTGTACAGGTGGGCAAACCTTGCTGGGGCTTCCACCCCGGCTCCCTCTCCCCCTTCAGGGGGGATTTCTAGGAAGCTCTGGGAAAGTGATGTTGGGAAACCCTTGCCTTCTCTTGCAGGTTTCCCCAAAAAACAGCAGCAGATCAGCCTGAACTCATACCTGCCACTGACTAAGCAAACACCATTCGGCTCTCTACCAAATGCCCCACGAAGATGGAGAGAGAAGAGACATAACAGGTCTCCTACACCCGCAATTAATTCAGTGTCTAGGCAGGAGCCCAGTCCCAATTTTCCTCCTACCTTGGATCAGCAGCAATGAGAGGATACAGGACCAGGCCCTATTCCCAAACAGTACTTCACTTTTGATTTTTAAACCGCTTGCTCATTTACCAAAAAAAGCTGGAGGCATCTCACAGCTGAAACTATGCGTCCAGCTGCAAGGTATTTCGCTGATTATGTAACAGATGATCAAAAAGAAAAACAAATTAAAGAAGAAAAAAGCAATATAACACATTCCATCCCTCATAGCCTTTCCGTTCAAGTTTTTATTAATATTATAAGCTAAATAACAGGAAAAAGTTAATATACAAGGACTGTTTGGAAGTGCTGTGCTTGGAGAGAGCCTGTAGGTGTACATGTTAAGTAGAACACATCAATTTCTTTCATGGGGATGCTGTTTTTACAAGACAAATCAGAGAAATGCAAACTTTTCTCAACTGGCAGCGTGAGTTGTTGCACATTCAAGAATGGAAAAAAGGCACTAACCTGTTGTGGTAGATAGAGATATCCATCACTGTACAAATTACCTGCAGCATTAGACACTCAGATAGAAATCACTGACATGCAGGTTTAGATAAGAGGGAGCAAATCCCTTGTTTGCATGTGCTTTGTAAAACGCGTTGGGGTTTATTCCTTTGCTGGCAAGTTGCGTTGGCTGTTCCTTAAAGCATGGAAGAGAGAATGAAGTACCACTAAGAGGTGACTCTCTGGGACAGAAGGGCCCCTGTGGAAGGGCCGGCTCTGCCCGGCGCCCTGGGCAGGGTGGGCAGCTACGCCAGGAGGAGCTCACAGCTCCGCATGAGAGAGAGCAGCACAGGGCCATGACCTCCCTGCAGCCCTTAGTAGCTTCTTGATTCAAGCCTCATTCACAGGCTTTTAGTCCCGGTCAAACAGAAGGAGACATTTTTTTCACCAGAAGACTGTTTTCCAAGAAAACCCAGACTTTTTCATCAACTGCTGATTTTGCATCTCCAAACAAGATTAGTGCCCAGAATCCCTCTTAAAGGTCTCCTTCGTGGTCACAACATGGCACTGAGACAAACTGAGATAATCTTAAATCAGATTTGCTTTTCTTTGGTTGGCTGTTTATTGTAGTTTTGCATTTTCATTAGTACGGAGAACTCCATTAGATCCGCTACCTTCAGGTTTGCTCACTGCAAACTGTTTCTTGTACATTAGCACAATCCTGCAACACTCATCTTAACACAGTATTAGCCACATTTTTAAAAGCTTCCTGTTAGTCCTAAAAATTTTGCCCATTAGAGGAAGAGATGGACGTGCTAAATGTCCCAGAACTGTTTAGGACAATTCGGACGGGATGCAGTCTTGGAAATCATACTTCAATGTCACTGCAGATAATAATGTAGTTTAGCTATTTCTAAGCAACCAGGCTGCCTTTAGATGCTGCTCTTAAGGTGTGTGGACATCGTTATGACCTCCAGCCCACTGCAGAGAGATTCTTTGAATCCCCCTTCCTCTCTGTCAAACACTAGTCATTTCTGCTTTGTATTAGACTTTTTGTGGATGCCACAAATTCATATTCAACACTTGATTACAGTAAGATCCACTTGCACTGCATGGCTGTACTGCTTCAGTACCGAGCAGAGTAGATTGCACGCTCTCACAGCAACTCGTGGGGATGCCTGGACACGCAGGCAATCCCAAAGCATGCCAAGTAACTCCTCGCCTCCTGTCTCAGAAGTATTAGGCTATTTATCAAAAATATTTTGTAAGCACTTTCCCACATGTACCTAAATATTGACCTATATGAGGAATATATAAACACAATGATGAGGGCTGTTGGTTTTCTCCCTTTTTAGGATTTCTACTTTTATCTTGCCTTTTTTTTTTACTTTTTCTCACCATTTTGCCACATAACAACATTTTTTATTATCATAATATAGTGACCTATTGATAACATTGACAAATTAAGAATTACAGTTACACATTCCCATCCGAGGCATTTATCTGATGCTGCTATTTGAGCTGCCCTAATTAGGGCATATCGATCCCACATTTATCTCAGCATAGCATTTTATGTTAGATCCTTGTATTCATACAGGGAGGTGCCGGCAGCGCGTGGGCTCCCCCGGATTGCCAAGAGGCTCAGAAGACAAAGTATATCAACCTTTCCAATTGGATTTTCTGAATTTGCTGTGCCTGCTCCTACGCAATGAACTTAACAGAAAAGAACTGAAGCAGAGATGAAGACTGTGAAAATTATAAGAGGAAGAGAAAGTAAATTAAGCAAAGACCTGGCTACACAGAGACTGAAGCAGGAATGAAAATTCTTTGTAGTGCTGTAGATTTCAAACAAAACCTAAATACCCAGACCAGCTTCCTGTCAGAGTATAAACTGCACGTACTTTGGCCATTTTCTCATCAGTTTAAAGCCAGCATCGTATTTGTTACGATGACAGCAGATTTACTAACGAAAGCACTCTGAAAGACGTTTTGGGAACAGAAGCAGAATTTTATCAGACTAAATTCACATTGCACAACACTGGTCTGTAAATACAGTTGTCTGTGCCCCCTGCATTATCGAAATAAAGCTGAGGTAGCTCCCATATTACACCCTTAAAAAAAGACAGGAATTACCCAGCTCATCATCCACTTCAGGAGAATGTGAACTTCTGATAAAAAGTTTACTTTTGTTGCTCTGCCAAGTGCTAGGCCCAGGACTTGGGAGGATTAATAACAGGAACGGGCTGGAGACACGTGACTTAGCTAGCCTTGTTTGCAGTTCGGCTCCTTAGCAAGGTACAGCCTGACCTTAGGTGACTGTGGCTAAAAGGAACAATTATGGAGCTCAGCAGTGGAAAAAAAAGTAAAACAAAAACAGACAGACAGGAGCCATATAACTAAAAGAATTTAAAGTGTTCAGCTAAATTACGCACATTAGAATACACAACATCCAAGCTTTGTTAACCGCTTCAGTGAAAAAAGAACTTCAGAAGAGATTACGGAAACCTTGGCTTTCTTCTACAACAGTTGCTATACTGCTTTCTTTTATCTCTTGAGCAGCAAATAAAAGTCAACTTTCATTTTTGTAAAGTTATATGGCCCTATCACAGACATACTGGAACACATCATAAATATTGGTTGATTTATGCTTCTGTTTCCTTACAGATGGGAAAACATAAATTGAGTGACTTGCCCTAAGTCACCTAGGAAGTATTTGTCATTGCCTGGCAGTAAGGCTGTAACCTGACCCCCTCTGCCACAGTATCCACCTTTTAGATTTCAGTGCTTTCTGGGAAATTTTATATTTAAAGTAGTTAATATAGCCAAGTAAAATTCCATATTTTTCAAGTATTTCTAACACAACCTACAATTCTGCAGTAAAGCTGTGCCTGTCCTAGAGTTACCACACCTCAGTCACCACCAGTTAAAAACTGATTGGTGTCAATCATGGGCTTGAACTGTCTAATATCATCTAAAAGGCTTTAAACACAACAACCCTGATACATATTTAAGATTGGGCTTCTCTGAAGGTCAATTTATCATGAAACTGCCAGTAATAGTCAATGAAGCGAGATGGTATTTAGGGTAGCAGGTTTGCCCCCAGGAAGGAATGTCTCCCAGCTTTCTTACAAAAGGGAACCACTGCAGAAAAAGGAGCTGGTGCACTGGGGAGACAAGTGCGGTGGGTTTACTCAGTGTCTGACTTGTATATGGGGAATAACATGACACCTTTGAGGAAGCTCAGAAACCCACAGAGAACCTCCCTGCAGCCACACAAGGAAACAGTTTTCATCTCCATCTGTTTTCTTAACTCTTCTGGTTTAAAAGACTTCCTAATTCTTGTTTGAGCATGGAACTGTTGGCATTTTCTGCAAAACAGCTGGATTCCTGTTCAAGAGGGACTTGTGGCAAGGTGAGCAGCAGGCACAGAGGTGTGCTGGCATGCTCTCTCCCAGCCTGCCCGTGGCTCTCTGCAGCCAAATCGCCTGGAGCGCCTGAGTGCTGGTACCCAGACAAGGAGCTTTAGGATCAGAAGCAACTCCACTGAAGCCATTGGAGATGATTTTGGTCCTCTATGTGATGTCTTTCAAATGTTGTTTGTGGGCACAGAAAAACACCAGAGGCATGTCTCTGGGATATAGTCATCAAAACACAGGCATCTTCGGACGCTCGCAAATGCCTACTGCAAGCCACAGAACATAGGCCTGCCGCCTGCTGATCTCCTTTGGAGAAAATTGCTAGGGTTGAGGGAATTTATTTTGTTCTGTACTTCAAGGGCCTCCTGTGGCCAGACGGACGGGCCGGATGCAGCTGGAGTGCTCCCTCCCCTTCCTGGTGCAGAGCGGAGCCGGGAGGGCCGAGCACGGCTCTCCGACCTCCTGGGATGGCTCGCTGCTCTGCCCTGGGCATGGCCTTCAGCAGGACAGTCCCCAACCCTCCCACATCCTGGCCAGCCAGGCAGGGAACTGGTGGGTGGCATCCACAGCCATCAAGCCCCCAATAATTCTTCCCAATTAAAGCAGCTATTTAATCCTCTTTTAAAGTGTGTTTCACAAGTATTGAGTTGTGTGAATTTAAAACTGGGCTTAGCTAGCCAGGGTGGATGGACCCTGACAAAGAGCTGTGTAAACACCTGGTACGTTAGGGGAACATGTTAGAACATGACAATAGCTCCTTGCACTGGTGCAACAGGTTACTGACTGTAATTCTCAACAAAGACAACAGATTCATGTAACCACAAAATTTAACACATTTGTAAGAAGATTCAGTGTTACCTACAAAGGCAAGACAATGCTGTGTACTAGCTGGGACTGGGAACCCGATTTCACTGGCGCATAGCTCCCTCCCCACGTAACCGGCTGCGGTGGAGGTCAGCTCATCCTCTCGGGTATCCATGCTGTCTCAGTCAGACAGGCGAGTACTGCGACCTGATCCAGCCCATCGAGCACTGATGCCAAACAGGAGATACAAGGCAAAGGGCTTCCATATAAGGGGAGAAAGGAGTCAGGAGAGTTTAGAAGAAAAAGAAGGATCAAAAGGAAAACTTTGTAGCGCGATTCAACTCTCATCAACACAGCCTGCACAGTGCCGCCTTTGGCCCGTTATCCCATAGTATAAGAACAAAGTTAGATCCAAAAAGACAATTAAAAGGAAACCATACTATCTGGACAGGACATCTCTTCTTATGATTAATCTTTGGAAACCACAATAATTTCTCATTAAAGTAAAAAGTACAGTGAAACCCCAAGAGCATTCACATGAACCAGGAATAGCCTCTGGCACATGTACTGGCTACAGGAAAGCATTCAAGCTACGTTCAGTAGGTGATCAGCGTCTGGACATATTGTTTTTTGAAATGTATGTTTTACCTTAAACAAAAAGAAAAATCCTATGAGATGATGCTTGAATGCCCATTGGAGTATGCCCCGAGACAGCTCTGTGAACCATGCAACAAAGGAATCACCACACTTAGTCCAGTTTTAGGGAGTCCGTTAGTAAACTGGAACAAGCAAGGTTATGGAACAGAATAATCTAGAAGCTTGGGATTTCTTGGTAGAAAACATAAGCTCTTTTTTACTCTGAATAGCGTCACGCTTGTCTGAACAGCGGCTTACTGCAGAGCACTGTCTCGTTAGCTCACCTCTGGCCATAACAGGTAGCTGTCACTTGCATGGAAATGAAAACAGAAGTTAATGAACTAATTAATTCAGTCCGTGTTTAAAAATCTCCCCTTCCTATCCCCCCCCACCCAGTAAACTATGTAGCAAGGGGTCTGATTCTCCTATGTCTCTGACTTTGAATATATACACAGTGCTCCCTCTTCATACGGTTATCTTTGATGTAAAGCCACTGTGTGCTGGCTACTAACCCTACCTAAATCCATTATAGGCACCCTTTGTATAATATGCACCTTGCTTTAGCGTGCAAAACATTTGGTTCCCAAAAACACGATAGGATGGCTAGAGTAACCACTAACCAGACATGCTGGAATGCCTGGAAGTGTCCAAGATTAGTCATTTGGCAGCAATCCTGGGGAAATGTAGCTTTACATATCCCACTCTGGACAGAAAGGTTTAGTGCTTGGGGCCTTCTGGCAGGCCTGAACCCGTCTCCTTCCCTTGCAGAGCCCAGCATAGCTTAGATTAGCCGTGACTACGACAGCTAGAGCCGGGATGCAATTGCCACGAAAACCTGGATCATTCACTTTGTCAAATCTGTCTCCAGCATATTCTTTGCTTCACCAAAAAAAGAAACCCAAAACAAAACAAACCCTTTCCTATGCTTGGCCTTGATATTTATTTTTTCTGGATAATTTCAGCTTCTGTGTTTGTCAACTGAAAGGAAAATGCATGTGCCGCATACGCTTCGATCAGAAACCTGGTGGGTGTTTGTATATTATACAAGAGATCAAAGGTTGGAGAAATTTCATTCTAGTTTGAGGGCAACAAAACAGGGTTACTGAAAAGCAGCATGCGTGCTCGTCAGCTATTCAAATCAATGCAAATGCAGGATTGCATTTAGGTGCGACAGAGCTGGCAGGACTGAGAAGCAGCAACACTTCTTTGGTCACTGAAGCTGGATGCAGGACTGGCACAGACACAGAAGAAGGACCAGCACCTGCACCTCACTGCGCTTTTAACAAGGGATCCAGTCGCCTACCCATAATGTGACCTATTTCTTATGCCACATCCACGCCAGGCAAGAGAGCGCAGAGAGGCTGTGCCATGGCTTTGAGCAAGCCAGCACATCCCAACCGGCAGCTGCACAGAGACAGCGCAGGAATCGCTCACACGCAGCACAGCTGGAGCAGCGTGGCCTGGCTCCGAGGCTCACTGTGCCCAACTCTCAAACAGACCACTTTGCTCCAGCTTAGTGCTGAGCTGAGACAGAATTAGTCCCACCAGTTCAGGAGCTAGCATGCTCACCCCAAGACCACGGACCTGGGCATCACGCTGTCACGTGGGGCTGCCGTGGCCTCAGCATTTCTGCTCAGAGCTGCAGAAAATAAACCAGTTAAAACATGCAGAAACTGGCAGCTGTCTTTGTGTTTTTCACGTATTAAGCTGCAGAACTGGTGCCAAGTACTCCCGCACTCAGGACTGCACAGACGATATTGCTCCTTCAATGTATGACATTCATGAAGCATTCCAACAGTGAAAGAAACCAGCACAACCGAATGGATGAATGGAAAAACGAATTGCTTCAAGTTGATTTAAGGAAGATATTTAGTCATGCATGGGAAGGAAAAAAAGAGAATAGGTGACCAAAATAGAACGAAGCAATTGGAAACAGCTGATGTTT
The DNA here is from genome assembly GCA_003993805.1 of Himantopus leucocephalus. Taxonomy (NCBI): domain Eukaryota; kingdom Metazoa; phylum Chordata; class Aves; order Charadriiformes; family Recurvirostridae; genus Himantopus; species Himantopus leucocephalus. The sequence continues at coordinate 11,940,016 of RSEF01000010.1, read as the reverse complement.
GATGAAAAGAAAGATATTTTCTAGGGTGAGAAATTTAAAAGCCTTGAGTATTTTGAAAGGGCAAATCATGTATGACTTTTTAATCCTTTAAATGGTGCCAGGTTATCCAGAATCTACTCCAGAAAGGTTTCCGAAACAGTTTATCCTAGAACTAAGCCAAAACCTCCAGCCAACTCTGGAAAAATCGTATTTAGAGTCAGACTAACGTTTTGTGAGCTCATGTCCATGTTGGAAAATTGCTCCAGCTGAAAGCATGAGGGCATAGTTTTGCAAAGGAACCCCTGCATTTTAGCCTGTTTTTATGATTTGCAATAAGAAAAAGCAGAAAAGGAAATGAAAATCCTTGATAGAAGAGAAACAAAATAAAAATAGAAGGGCTGCATTGCATTTTCTGACAGAGCCAATATTGTCTTTCCATTTCACAAAGAGCAGACAAGTTTCATTGTTGTACTGGAAGCAAGCGTAGGTGTTTCCTTTACATGAGCTTTATATTAGCACACTTAGCGTATAGACATGGAAGACAGTTCCTCAGTCCTGCCCACAGCACCTCATGACTACAAATGTGACAAAACCAATTTTATTGCTCCAGCCAGTGTCCAAATCACACCAATTACCATTAAAAATCTCTGCCAAAACGGCAGCTCAGACAGCAGAGTCACCCCCAACCAGTAGGAACTCAAGTGTCAAACCACACGCGGGTGACACTGTCCTGGGCACCAACAAATCACCTTCCCTATGCAACCTTTTTTTAGGGTTTGTGTAAGCTTTTGGGCACATCCAAGTCTGAGGCATCCTAGTCATTCATGTTTCTGGGTCATCAGCTGCTTTTTATGTGCTATCAGTCCCTTTTTTTTAAAAAGAAAAAAATGGCTAAAAAAGTTAGTGGGTAGATGACAGATACTACTTTCTCCCTTTTGTAAATCATTGGCAGACATGGATCAGCATTTTGAGATGTATAGTCACAGGTAGGAAGCCAACCAGACAGTATATTACTACTTTTCATAACAAGTACTGATGTTTTGCTTCCATGACTGTCCACATCTTTTTAAGTCACAAGTCAGAAGTGTGCTGTAATAAGCAAATATAAAGTCAGACACTGTGGCTATATAAAGCTATATGGAAGAAGAAAAAAGGAGCTATGTGAATTCCATGACATCTGGGAAACACTGTATATGGAGTCTGAAGACAACATACGTTGCCAGCCTGGCAGAGAAGACATAGACATCCTGAGCAGAAGCCTAAGAAAACAGAATATCAGTAAGTATTAAGTTGACCCCCCAAAATACAATCTGTAGGGGACCAGATCTGTTTGGAAATTCAAGTCAAATTTGGGAAATGATTGTGAACACAGACAAAAATTCAAAACAGAAATGTATAGCATATTCAAATATGCTTTGAACAGAGGGGTTGGACCAGATGATCTCCAGAGGTCCCTTCCAACCTCAACTATTCTATGATTCTGTGAAATGTTTTGCTTCGGTATTTTCTAAATGAAGTAGTTTGGGTTTGATTTTTTCTTTTCCAAAATGAAAGAGGACAAAAATAAACAGCTTATAAAGCAACACCAGGCATTCTGTTTGGGACTGAATAAAAATGTTTTGCAAAATTTAAGAATACTCTTCCTAAAGTCCCTCAATTTTCTCCAAAGGAACCTCTGCTTTTAGTTTCATTAGACCTATGTTTATTTTTCATATTTGAGGGGGAGGGCTCTGAGAGCAAATCAGAAAACTCACCATTCATCCAGCTCTTCTCCAACTCCTATTTTCTTGTTAAAAGGGAAAAACTGCAAAGATGATAAACCCTTTCAGCTGTACCCCAGTTTCTTCAGGGCTGAAGGTGCAGAGCAGGCATCTCTGCAGCCAACAATAACAAACACTAACACCAACTTTGTGTGTTTCCATGGCCATGGTGCCCCAGAGACCTCCTCTTTCATCCACATGCTCCTCCCCTCCAAAGCCACCTCGTCACCTTCTCTCTGAGGTTGGGGAAGGAGGGAGAGTGCAGATACACCCATTTCCCATTTTTGTTCCAAGGGGGAAAAAAAAAAAAAAAAAAAAAAGAAAAAAAAAAAGGTGTTTCTGCTCTTTCCTTCTTTCCCCGCCTTTCTTATTTCCCTGGGTCTATTTCTATTTACCCATCCTGTATGGTTACTGGTGGAAGAGAAACTATTTGGTTAGAGAGCAAAGTAGCACAGGGAGCACCATTGCACAACCAGCAACCACCGGGATCAAGCTAATGTCCCCGGGGCTGTACGGGCAAAGCAGAGCAATATTTTCCTATAAACACTAAAAACATTTGCAGTTAAGCCATGTGCTTGGGCTGGCGTGAGAGTACATGACACCGGCAGATCACCTACACCAGAGACTGACTTGAGTCCTTTTGGGGTCGATGACAGCTTTGGCCAACCACATGCTCATGGCCAGCACTGCAAAAGATGCTGCAGAGGTTGGTGGGACTGACAGGAGGTTGGAGGGGCACCCCAGGAACATCCCAGGGGCAGAGGGTTTGAGCGCCTGCAGGCTTCGTGGCAGCCAGATGTCCCCTCCACGCCACATGCTCATCTATGTCCCAGGCACGTTCGCTAGCACACAGCCCCCTAATTGTGCCTGGAACCCCCGTGGCGTTACCCCACAACGCACAGTAGACCTGCTCCGCTATAGAACAGCTTTTGCCAAGGTAGGCAGGGCCCGCCCAGGGGACCATTTACCTGTTTTAATACTAAGGGTCTTGGAGTTATCAACTAAACCTCTGGCTCCTCTTAGTATTTCAGGTTCTGATAGAACTGGACAGAATGTTTCCATCCAGCAAACTTTTCCTCAAGAAAAATTCTTAGTAGTAAGGCTTTTATTACTCTCATTAAGAAAACGCCCAGCCTGTCAATTAAAAAAAGCAAATCTCAAAATCCCAAATTGTGTTTTGGTTGGTTGGTTGTTTGCGGGTTTTCTTCTCTTGACTCCATCATCCCTCTCTCCTCACTTTCCCTTCCCTACTGTCGGGAACAAAAAGGAAAAGCAATCGTGTGAAGGGGGCAACAGAGCCCACAGTCACCTTCTGTACCCAAAACAAGCTGTTTGTGGCACTGCAGCATGTTACTGTGCCACTAGAGAGAAGCTGTTCTGCTGTGCGTTCTGCCAAAGGTCCTTACTGCAGTCACGTAGGAATTAGCCCATCTGACCCTGAGGCTACAATCACTAGTTTCCTTCTGGCCCACCTAGCCTACAAAGAAAAGCAAGCCAGGGTCTGGCTGTGTGCCCTGAGGAGAGGTATCTGGAGAACTGCTTTCACTTGACTACACGGTCAACCCAAATTCTCCGTGTGCCCTGCTAATTTTAAGGAATAAACAGATAGGCCTGTGATCAGTACCTGCAACAAGCTATGGGAGTTGATTTGCAGCCTGATTCTCAGGGCAGGGCTTGTACACGCATCAGGGGAAAACATCAAACCCCCATCACACTCAGATACCTGCTGCTGGTAAAATACCACTGCATTTGCGCAATACCACTGTTTCACCCCTTTTATCAAAAAATCTCAGCCTGCTGCTGCAAACACAAAGGAGCTTCACCACACCTCGGAGGGAGGTCGAGATTGGTACAAATGGGGGAAACAGGCAAGGCTGGCATTCTTCTCACTTCTTGGGGGGGGGGGGGGCGNTGGGGGGGGGGGGGGCAGTGGAGCTCAGCTCATCATATTAGCACTTGTTTGCTCACACAGCAACACTTCAGTACAAAGAAAACCAAATCTCCATTATAAACTCACATTTTTGGACTAGGCGCCTGCGTGTTAATTCCTATTGATTGACACGTGGAACAGCACACTTTGATCATCTTGTTAATCAGGTATTCTTGCAGCAATACGTGACGCAGTTTAAATAAGCCAGGTTAAGTCCTTGTGTACACAAGGAAGCTATTATAAGAAAAGGCAATGATGAAACTACTTTTTGCAAGAAGTAACCAGAGATTGACTGCCTTATATGCTTTGGAAAATTTCACTTCATTTATATAATTTTTCATGACTTTCTGCTTAGCATGACGTGGTGTTGTCCCCCCAGCCGTGACCGGTTTGGCTTGAAAGTCAAGATTTTGCAAGCCGGACTAGTGAAACTCCCTGAGGCTCCAAGCTCGCAGGGAACTCATTTGCAGGTATGTTCATTTTGAGGGGGCATCTCCTTTATATAGTGTGTTTTGGTCATTCAAAATACTGACCGCTCTTGAGGCTACTGCTTAGAGGCACAGCAGTTCTTGGCAGATAGGACCGCTACGTTATGGTGGCCCTATAGCATGCTTCAGAGAAAAAGGTCCTTCTCCCCCACGGCACCAAAGGAGGAGACCCCGGCACTGCTGTGGAAGAAGAGCACTGGTACCAGAGAAGGCTGCCCAGCCCCAGATAGGCACGTCACTGCACAGCTGATGCCGCTGCCCAACCTCCCAACAGAATTACATTTGCAGAAGCATCTGATTTGCAGAAATACTGATCAGTCCCAGCTCCTACTGGTATCAGCAGGGACTACAAGCACTGGGATACTGAAAAATCACACATCTACAAGTGTGGCTCAGCTTCTTAGGGACCATAACTGAGTCTTTATGAAGCCCTTGGATGGGTTTTACTGCAAAACAAAGCTAAGAATGAACATGCACGATTACACCAAGACAATAGCCTAACCTTAACAATCGCTTCCGGTAATTGTATGAGGCAGCCTGTAGAACAAAGAATCATCTCATGATAAATCCTTGTTGGTCATTTACCATCATTAATCTATACTGTCAGAATGAATTAGGTGCAGAGGACCATGTTAATTACAATGCAGATGACACTCTAGCTTTAATTATCATGACTTCAAAGTAAACAGTGTCAGTTAATCGACCTCAGTCACCATAAATGGTTGTTGGAGGAAAGCACTATTCAGCTGACGGTACTGACGTCCAGTTTGCAGGGTCTGCAGTTACAAGGCTGGCATTATATCATTACTTTTCCAAATTGCTCTCTATTTCTATCCGCATTAGTCAGGTCTATGGGACACTTTTTCCACTGCCTATGACATGCCTTAAATTAGGGGTGACCAATTTTGTCAATATGTAGTGACCTAGCTTTATTTATAGAACACTTCAGATTAAACAGCAAAAGCTCCCACTGTCCTTTTATGCCTTTTCATTTTGCATTTAACAGCTACTTATTCATTTTACTTACCAACTAGGACTATGTTTTTATAGCTTGTGGTTCCCATTTCAATATTATTTTATGCCATTTTCTGGAGGGCTAGGATTATGGAATAAACCTAAACACCTGGACAGTTTGTAAGGCACTGGGAGAGCAGCTAGCAGTGTTGCAAAAGCGCCCAAATCCCATCAGATAAATGTAGCCCTTTTGTTATTGTAAGACCCAAGGTAAAATCTCTCAAACCCCACGAGACTCCTCCTGCGATTCTCCATGTGAATCCCAGCAGGCACACTGACCGCTTGCTCTGGCTGTTATTAGCATTGGGCTGCTGCAGAGGAGAACAGATAACGTTGTTCTCTGTATCTCCTGCAGACAGGACAAGAGGAGGTGTGCTCATGGAGACAGCATGGTAGGAGGAAACACTCTAATGCTAAAGCTATCAAAGCGTTGAAGCGGGCTGCCCAGAGAGGCTGAGGGGTCTCCGTAGCAGAGGCTTTAAGAAGCCAGGGTATCCACTGCGGATCCCAGGGCTCACACAGCCTCTGGGGTGCTGGGCATCGCTACGGTGTATTTTCTGCTGCTTCATACACCTGGTGAAAACACCCTCAATTTTCCCCTAAACTGGTGTGCAAAGTGCGAAAGCCTGAGAAGATACAAGTAGGCTGTGAAATGTCCTGCTTTGCTCTCTCAAGGGAGAGCAAACCAAGGAAATAAGGAGTTACAGAAATAAACCAATAAAGTAAAATTAAGGTGGGGAATTTAATCACTCGGGAGACGGGAAATTCAAGGCTATGGTACCCATGGCAACTACTATTTGTCCACAGTGTATGGAACATTAACCTTAACTCCATATGCGGAAACAGAAAAAAATTATGGGACATATCACGTATGAATGCATATTTCATGCAGAGGGTACTCTGCAAGGGCTACGGTGGAAGCAATAATTAAATTTTCTGACTGCAAAGCAGGTAGGTTCATGCACAGGCAGCTCTTCTGAGACACCAGCTAACGTCACCAGACAGCTCCCAGCTCATCCCCCCAGTTTAGGCAGGGAAGATTCAAGGTCTCGGTTTGGCCATAGTATCACGTCCTGCCTTACAAGCTTCTGGCTGCTGTTCAGATTTTGTTTTGCAAATTGCCATCTGTTGATTTAGGGAATGTTGTGATGTTTCTTTCGGTTGTTTGGGTCAACAAGAATTCTGCATTTCTTGTATGTTTTCCTTTTAAGCAACTACAGCAACAGTCATTGTTCAACAAGGCAGAAGTCCAGTTCCTGCTGGGTGATCAGTTTATTCGAATGTGAGAACCAGATTATTGCTGAGTTAGACAGCAAACAAGTTATCAAAACCTGAGAGAGTTTTGCGCTTGTCTTGAGCTGAATTTTAACCCGGGCTGGGTGCTGAGGAGTCAGATTACTTACGGAAAGAGCCAAAACCAAAGCCAGCCAAATAGACAGTAACCTTGTGGATGGAACTGTTGTCCTTAAATTTTCAGTTTTTACATGATCTTGGACAATTGCTGACTGGTATATCTATTTTTGCTAAAATTTGGCAGACAAGAATTTATGAATATAGAAACCAACAGCAGAAACATAACAGCTGAGAAGACTAATTGCAAGCTATTTAAAGAAGAATTGGTTTAATAAAAATTACTTCTATCTTTTGTCACCACCACGGGACAGGGAAGCAGGCAGTCTGCTTGGTTATGACTAACCACTACCACCACCACCCCCCAGCCTGACTTTGGAGGTGCCACGTGCCATCTCCTCCCAGGGCCAGAGGCAGGTTGAGGAGAGGCAGACTCCCTTTGAACCACAGCCCGCAAGGGGAGGTGTCTCCCTGCTGCGGCTCCGCTGCTCCCCAGCACAGCCCTGCCACGCACTTTCCCTGGGTGAAAACACTTGGCTTTAGGCAGAAAAGGGCCTCAGCAGGGACCTCGGGCCCCAGTGCCTTAGGAAAAACTTGTGTCAGGGGCAGCATGACGGGTACACCAAACCCAGCACCCAGTGTCTCCCACATCAAAGCTTTCAGTAGGAGCGGGGCCAGACTGTAACCCAGCCCATCACTCTTAATAAAGCGAATTCACACATCCACAGCACCAGCCGGCATAGCTCAGGTCTGACCTCTGTCACCACTTCATAGGCTGATAGGACAAGGCCAAAATCCAGCCATGCACATGGAGGGGCCACGGGAGCCAAGGCAGCAGCTTGGGCACCTGCGTGCCACGGGCGCCTTTGCAGGTTCCTCATCCCCACACAGCAGGTTCGGGCAGCTCTGCACGATCACGGCTGGGGGGCTGTTTGCTCAGATGGGGCTCCCTGTGGAGGGAGGGATGAAATGCAGTAAAACTCTCCTCCCGAGCAGCAGCATCCTCATGCAGTACTGTGCCAGAGGGCTTCCATCCAGTAGTTCTGGACATATTTTACCAAGTCAAGGCCACATTTATCTAGCAACAATTCAAAGCGAGGAGATCTCCCAGTGCTGAGAAGACTGGGGTTTCTTTCACCTGCATGTCAAAATAAGAGTGCTCACACAAACTCCCTTGGTTGGAAAACCATTCCAGGGCTGTCCCAGACCGCTGCTGAGGGGCACGGCTGAGACAGGCAGCCCGAGGACATTCTGCACAGCTTGGTTCACACATGTAACCTGGAGACGCAGCGAGCAGAAAGCAGCGGTGCCTCTCCACAGCTTACTTAGAGGTCAGGCTTGCCCAGGGGAGCCCGCACCGTGCCCTGCAGGGCACCTACCACTCAAACGCATGTTTGTCCACATTCTGCCCACCCTGCTCCTCCTTGCTAAGTCTCTGAAAACCCCAAAGTTAGCTCCAAAATGGAGGCTGGTGGCCTCGCACCAGCAACAGTCAGCTCACAGGCTTGAAACTCCGCATGGGACCAAAGAAAAGCCAGATAGATACCATTTTTCATGAAGAAAAACGAGTGTAAGGTAGACTTCCTGCAAATACCCACTGAGGGTCACACAAGAGCAGTGCCAGGGTCAGACCAGCTGATGAAGAGCCACGTCATAATGCCAGCATCCTTCACCCGACATCCCGCTCCAGGGAAGGGGAGGACTTCCACCAGCAGTGCTGCCCTTCGCTCCTCGAGCCACAGGCTCTGTCCTCCAGCAGCCTTTGCCATCGTTAGCACAAACCCCACACCAGGCTCATGAGGGCTGTGCTGAAATTACTGACCTCATTTCCAGAGAGCTGTTAATAACCTTGGACTCTTCTCACTGTAAGGGTCTTAAATATGAGCTACTCCTCACCAGGGAGAAATCAAGATTTGATATTGCACAGCAATGAATGGCTGAACAAGCCAAATCTTGAAAAATGGCTGCATATGTTTTCACAGAAGTCATGGTATAGAATCCATCAGGTTCAGGCATTAATCTGGCCAGACACACCACAGTATCTATATGTTAATCTGAGCCAAAGCAGGTTTAAACACTACTGAAAAATCCCACCCTCCAAATTATTTCCGTTTCTGAATCTCTGACCTGCTGTTTATGGAAAGGGAAAGGAGTGCAGTGATGAGGTAAATATGTTTATGAATGCATTACTGTTACCTTTCTACTCTAACAGCTTACGGTAATGACTTTACCACCCATATTTATTGCTAATCAAGATCAGCACTAGGGGAGGAGGTGGAATTATTTCTGCCACAAAGTTTGTGCTAAGTCAAGACGTTGTTTTTTCCTCATCACATGAAAGCCATAGCCCAGGTAGACTTATTTGCCCCCTATTAACGGCTACAAGTATCCCTTTTCTAGGGGTTTGCTCTTATTTCTTGTTAAGTGCTCACACTTTACCTGGCACCTCTTCTGTAGGGCAGCCTGAGCTGTGACAGAGCAGCAAAGTCGAAGCGTTCAGCAAGCTTCCCTGAACTTGTGTTTTAAGAGTTTCCTCAAAAGCAGCACAAGCTACTTTGCCAGCTAATCTTTCCAGCCTGCAGCTACAGAGCAAAGCATGGCTGTGGACCTGTGTCAAAGGTACATTTGTTAACACACTTCCCCCGGAGTGCTAATTAACATTTACATCAAGTACTATGAGAGTGAAAAAGCTTCAACACAAACACACTGCAGGGAAACGCAAGGAGCAAATTCCCTCTCCCCCCAGATACAGTGTACTGTTTGCCCTTCAGGAGCTGGTGAAAATCCAGTTTGTTTTGTAATCTTCTGTTCTCTAAAATCAGATATTTCTGCAAGTTAATAACTAACCAGCTTCTTTTTATTTAAAAACCTACAAGTGCATTTAAAATTCTATGAAAGCAAGGCCCTGCTGGCACTGGTGCGAGCCAGCCCGCGTGAACGTCTCTCCATGCTGAGTCGCAGCACTGGCACTCCCCAGTCTAATTACAGAAAATGACAGTATTTTGTGATTTTATAATAAACATAAATAAAAGAACATCAACACACTTTCGCTTGCATCTTGAAACAAGACAGAACCCTCTTAAACTAAACACTAAGATAGGGAACACAAATACAAATATTTGTAGCTGGATTTGTAGCTTCAATTGCCACATTTTGGGATGCCAACAAAGAGGCTCTAATGAGTAACATTTGTACCCACAATAAGATGCAGACAAAGTTAGTTGCAAATGCAAATTTGCACTTGAAAAAACGTGAAGGCAGTTGATGAACAGCTGGTTAATGAGCTATTCTCAAGATTTTTTCTCAATACTTACTGAGAAAAATGTGCTATCACTTTGAAATAAAATTTTTTAAGACTGCATTCACTATAACTAAAATATGGTTGAAAAAATCCTCCAGGTTTTTCCCAGGGAAAAAAAAAAAAATCCAGTTTTTAAAGGAAAAACTAGAAAATCCCAGGTTTACAGAAGGAAAATCATGTTCTATGAGTCATGAAACAGTAGTATGTAAAATTTCAACTATTCCGTGAACTTTTATTCAATAGATTCTCTCCTGCCACAACCATGCAACCTGCCCAGGCTCCCACGAACACAAATCTCAGTGTCTTAAAAAAGTGCCAGTATTCTTGAAACAAGACACAATTGCAGATGTAGAAAAACTTGACTGAGCAAGGGGTACAGCTGCACGCTACTTCCAGAAATCAGTTTCTAACTCTCCGCCTCCACAGAAGTCAGGATCCGAGATGAATAATATATACTATGAAAACACAGACGTTTTGATTGCAAACTGGTCTAGAGTTCTGTGAACATATTTTGTTATTGTTGCCTACTTGCCAAATATTTGGGGTGAATAATTTTCAGCCTCAGTGTTTACAAACTGCTTTCATTGTTTTATCCTTTTTTTTTTCTTTGAGTGTTGCTTGTTTCTGCCTTTTAACTGGATATCCAACTTTGTAAACAAGAAAATAAAAATAGCAAACAGCAAATGCAACAGTGATGCATATTTCTGTTGGAGACACTCAAGTGAAAGACCCTAAGTGCTAATGAGAACGACTGCCTGGGCAGTACCGTGGGAGATGCACCAAGCGATCAATGCCGAGCAGATGTTCCAACAGGACAAGGTGATTGTGTTTCTTTCGCTTGACCAGCTCTTGCAACCAAAAATATTTTCATTAGATACACACATTTCTGTATTCACTAAGAATATTTTTTAATAAGTAGCAAACACTCAGATATTTTGCATATTGCCAGTTTCCTAAGTTCTCTGTCTTAATTTTCAGTAACTCCTATCAAGAAAAGGCAATTCTGAGCTAAAATCTAAACTGGCACATTCCTGACATGATCTCTCAGACACTCTTTCTCCAAAGCACGAATGTCTGGACTGAAATCCTGGCCTGAGCGCAGGCAATAGCAAAACTTCCACCGGTCCCCTCCAAAATTCATGAAGACAGAAAACCCCGGTATTTGGGGGGAAAATAAAATGGAGGTAGAATGCCCAGCTCCCAAAATACTAATCGTTTAATTTCATGTAACAGGATGAGATTAATATAAACATGCTAACCTGTCCAAATTGGAAATCTTTCAAATTTCAAGCACAGGAAACAACAAGGGTTTTTTCAGACAGGATGTCAGAGTTACCCCTGTGGTTATATGTGAGCTGAGGACAATGTTGTTACATGAGATCAAATTACAAACACAAGCAAACAGAAAACAATCTCCGAACGTCACTGTTCGGGATTTGACAAGAAGCACAGCTGACCCATTAGGAAGGTTAAATGCTCTCGAGTGAGCTTTGGGAGAATATGAGGAGTTTGCTGCCGGACATCGAGTTCCATGCAGTTAAATTGTCAATGTGTTTGCTCAAGTTAATGCTTATCTCACCCTATGCTCGCTGCAGTTTTACTAAACACATTCGACCCGCAAATCTTAAAGCAGTGGCTTTGCTAAAATTGTAAGAAGTTTCTGGATTTTCCAAGCACCTAAGAAAACTATTTTGGTCGTTTCCACAGCACAGAAACCTGTAGTTACTCAGATATTTGAAACTTCCAGTGAGGTGGATGACAGTCACTTAACCACACACATCACCATTTCATTTCTATTTCTAATGTTTAGCACAACCTTGCTCTAAGGAATTTCTGAAGTTGTTTACAAAGGCTGATGCAGAGGTTGTGTTCAGTCTGGTCCGAGGGCAATGGTTTACTGAAGTCACTTGTAAACAGCAGAAAGAGATAATATTTTCTGTAATTGGGGGGAGAAAAAAAAAAAAAAAGTCCTCACCTTGCACCAAGGACCATTAGAGACAGGGCTGGTTTCCAAAATATCTGCTCCTTCATTTTCTTCCATGTCTGATTAGTTGCAAAACTTTGGTTTCCAATGAAAAACATTAAATCACCCTCCGGGCAAAACCAAACCAAACCATGCAGGCTCTAGTATCCCAGTTTGCGAAAGCCCTGCAGTAAGCCGCACACAAGTTTTATGGTCACTGGTCTAATCCAAGGTTGCAGATCCCCGTTTCTCACTGGATTTCACAGAGCTCGGCCTTTCTTTTAAGCCTCGCTAGCTCCTCTTGTCAGGCATTTATCTCCCACAGACCTTCCTTGTGGATCCAGGTTTTCACATAACAAATGGCAAACGTTTACGGCTTCCCGGGCACTATAGGAGAACTGACACTGAACCTCTGATCATCTCAGGAGAAGCCTGACAACAGAGTGCAATACATGGCCACACCTCTCTGCTGCCAGAGCTGGCCTAGACCATAAAATCAGAAGCAAGGTCACCCAGCAACCAACCATTCCACGTCACTACAGTAATAAAGCCAACTTACATTAGACTTATTGCTTGGGTAGATAAATATTTTTATTAGATGAAAGAAATCTAAAGAAGATGGCGGGGGGCTGACTGTTCTGAGCCAAGATACATTCATTTTGATCGATGCAAAGCCCTCAGCGTATGTTTGTGGGCCACATACAAAACCACAAAGCTCTGTCTGCAAATCCCATTGGGGTCAAACTCCTAAACATGTCTCTGTAAGGATGAGCAGATCCATGTGCAGGTGGGTAACCATGTGCGGGGGGAGACTATCAGCTCCCATCCAGGTGTCAGCAAGACTTCCATCTGCCACATGCTCAGCTTAAAAGAGTTCCGCTTTCAAAAGTCTACATAAGATAGGGATGAATTTACAAAATAGCCCTCAGTTCCCTGCCAGAGTCCATAAAAATAAGGCTATACTGCAAGACTGCCTAAGGGAGCTTTCTCAAGCAAATGGATTATTTTTCTCAGGGTGTGGAGTAACCGCGTCCCCAACAGAGCATGCTCAATTTAGAGTGACATTTCTCTCCAAACACACCCTACGCATTACAGAGAGGGGCTACAATAAATATAAATAAAAGCAGGTAACAAAAGATCGATCCTCTTTGTTCTGTTTACATTGCATATCAGGCAGTGCCACCGCAGATAGCCGGTGCCCTAAAATTTCGAAACTGACTGTGATCTCTGGCATCTATTTAAAGACACACATGGCTTCATTTTCAGTGCAGCTGCTTGGCCCGCTCGGGAGAGGCCTCTCCTCAAGAATCCCAAAAACAGAGGAGTCCAGGTCTCTGGCTACTCTGGAAAAGTAAGGCCACTTTTTCTTCTCTCTAATATGTGACCTTTCTTGCTGAACAATTCTTTATAAATATCTGTATGGCAGGAGACAATTTTTTTTTTTCATGGCAACTGTGCAGAAAGATTAAAGTTAATTCTGTCAGAATGTAAAATATTTTAATCAAACATTCATATTGGCAGCATCATTAAAAGTTAGCAGTACAGGGATCTGATTTTTAGACCTCTTCCTGCCACTGAAGCACAAAGCGCATAAATGATTTGCTCAAGATCACATGCTCAATTATATACTCATCTTTTCATTAATCAAATCGGATTTCATGAGATATTTCTCAGCAGTTTAATGAAACTGGTCTTTAAGGAGATTGAGATTACATTTTACAAAATCATCAGTAGCTAGAAGTGTCTATCTAGCCTATGACATGAATAGTTACAGGCCCTCAGACACTGTGAGTAGCCTATGCCTAACTGTGAGCCAGGCGTACGCATTGTCGATTACCTGTTTATTTCAAAGAAGTGAAGTCAAATGTGACAAACAAAATAGGCATGAAGTATAAGGGCACAGATGTCTCTATGGAGAGACAGCAAAGCAAAGGATAAGAGTGCAGATTTGGAAACCAGCAACCTAGTCTGTCTCTGCCATTGATTCTGTGATTTGAGAGGTAAAGGAAAAGCTCTGTGCCTCAGTTTCCCCACCTGTGCTGGGAGACTGGCAATACTCAGTGCTGCTATCTCACAAGAAGAGCTGGCTGGGCACTGAAGGTATTCAATGTCTTCATCAAACTTGCATCTATGTCTGCTGACACATGGACTCCTACTATTTGCCCACACAAGCCCAAGGAAAAGCAAAGCTGATTTATCCCCACGGGGTGTGGGCAAAAGTCTAATGCCATCCCAGCTTTCTCCCAGCAGCCAACACAAGTCTGCAGTCCTTGAGGTCCCGGGCACACGCTCATTCCACTGCAGCTGCATAGTTGAACAAGTTTTGACTATTTTGAAATGATTCCAGGCTTACATGAACTCACTACCCAAACCAGTAGATAACCAGCCGAGGTCCCCTTTCCCCAGCTGGAAGATCCTGCTACACGCAGACTGCTGCTACAAATATTCACCAGGTTTAAATCTCACTTTCTGTGATTTCATATGCCCGGGTCATTTTCTGAGAGCCAAAGAGCTTTCCCAGCGCAGAACCCGACAGTCTCTCAAGAGCCGATCCTGGCTCACCGCTGCAGCCCTCCCGGGCCACCTTTGGCCAGCCCTCCCTGCCCAGCTGGGAGTCAGCTCAACCTCAGGAGGGGTGTAAGACAGGAACGGGGTGGGGGGAAATACACCAATCTTTGTCCCAGTTATTCACAAGGGCTGTTTATTACAACAGCTTCAAGGAGTCTGTTTTCCACCATTCCTTTTACTCTTTTGGGCAAAAATCTCTGATCACCAATTGCCTGCTGAATTCTATGAGAGCAGGCAAGAGGCCTGCCTGAAATACCAAATTGCTTTGCATTTTGTTTTTTCTCTGGCTTCTCCTTACAGGTCACCCATTTAGTGACATATTAGCTATGCCCCAGAGTAGTGAAACTAGCCATCTGAAGTTTGCTTGCATTAAAGAGCAAGCAAAAGTGCTGTATCACATTATCCACGTAGGTGACCGTGCCACGTCTTCTGCTTTGATGACATTCTGTGGCAGTAATTTTCACAGTTTTTTTGGTTTTGAATTGGCCATTTCCTAATTTAAAACAGGGCAATCAAAGGAAACACTTTCCCCATACACAGCATAACATAAGATAAACTTTCCTATGGTTGCTGTGGAGAAGCAAACTCACAAGGTTTTCAGCTTCAACCTTTAGTGCAAACCAGACATCTGTTCCGAGTTGTGTCAGATCACAGGAAGGATAGCCCACAGCTTGGTTTACTCCAGACTAATTTAGGAAATCGGGACTCTCCCCATGGATTAGTCACTAACTTCTTGGGCAACAACAGGCCAGACACATTTCTCTGTGCAGCTCAGCGGTTTTCCCTTGTTAAACAAGGGTGATGGCTCTTCCCCACGTCAGAAGGTGACTTTCGGCTGCAGGACCTAGCCCTGATACCAAGCCAGAAACTAAATTTTTCAGCCCATTTATACATCTGCAGTCCTGATGTCAAAGTCCACCAGGAAAGGAGAGGAAAAAGAAAAGGAAAAGTGCAGATGGGTCTAAAGATGGCTTTGAAGTACAGCCCAGGAGTGGAGATCAGGAAGCGAGAGCTGTAATTGCAGCTGGGTATCAGTTTCCTGTTTTATTTCAGGAGAGCCCAGAGCATGGTGCAGTTTCTCTCTCTCCCTCAGAAAGCAGGCAGGAACAACACTCACCTCTGCAGGAGAACAGGAGGAGCTGTTAAGTGGAAGGGGCCAGAGAGACAAAAACAACTCTTTGCATTTCTAATGCAGAGGCAAGTACAAAGCATCATGAACACATCTGAAATGACCGTTATTTCCTCTGGACCAGCAGAGAAAGTTAAAAACTATTTCTCATTTTGTTTCCCAAAGAAATTGCACTGTTACTTGTGTGCTCTGCCTGAGTTCCTTGCAATAGGGCCACCTTCAAGCAAACTCAACAGAGTGGAGATGTCAGGTTCACAAAAATAGGTGCTCCGTCAGACGGAAGAGGTCCTGCAAATACCTCACAGAGCAAAAGGCTCCCAGCCGAGCTCATGCCATCAAGAAGACCCACATGAGAAGGCACACCAGAGGGAAGCTGCCAGTGCTACAGAGATGGTACATTTGACTTCAGGCTGGGGGCAGGTTTATTCCAAGCTGCCCGAAACCTGGCAACGCTGAGCCATTGGTGACACCCCAACACTCTTCATACCTCACCGAAGTGGATGTTCAGCCGAACACATGGCGGGCGCAAGCATAAGACTCAGACCTCAGACCTTACAGGCCTTTGACCCAAGCCTTGATAAGGCTGCCCATCACGGAGGCTGCCCTGGCCTGTCAGTAACAAGCTGCTGCCACAAGCAAACGTGTCAGAACAGGTTAATCGACATCCCGCTGCAACTTTAACGCTATTAGTCAACACTAAACAAAGGTTTAATTTTTTTTTTCCTTCCTGAGATAAGCTGCAAGGAAGGGATCAGGGTTGCTGTAAGAAAACACAGACTCTTGGTATAGTGAAATAAACCCGTTCGTCCCAGTTAGGAAAGATTTGTGAGCTGAACTCGGAGGCCAAGTTATCACAGAAATGACCGCATCTTGAAGACCACTACAAAGGATTCAGGTTTTTGTATTTGCTAGGCATACCTTGAGTGTTTGGCCGTTACAAATCTCTTCTTGTTTAGGAAAGAAATCTCATTTTGCATCATACTGTGCTTATCTTTTAGCAAAAGCGGGGGCAGTATCCAAATATGCTGGTGTTTGCAGACAGCAGCAGTGCAGTACAGCCCGTCTCTTAGCTTCACAATGAAAAAAATGAGCTACAATTGTGAAATCATTGCCTAACAATTGATAAGGACAACCACTGCAATCCTCTTCCCTGCCTCTCAGCCAGTATCCCATTTGCCACATGTTACTGGATATGTAGAAAAGAAGATGGCAATGTGGTAAAAGTACAAGCCACACACATAGAAGACATAGATTATTTATCTCTACATCTCATCTGATTTCCTCTTTCACCATGGCCAAGAAACTCAGTCTTTGCAATCTATTTTTTTTCTCCTGTCATGACTATATTTACCATCCTTCTGACAGCCCTTGAGTTCTCCCAAGGAATGGGGCTTTGTAAATAGGGCTGGGGGGAAGGAGCTGGAGAGACTTATCCCTTCAACACAAAGCCGCATCAGGTACATTGAACAAGGTGCTGCAGACGACTTTTAGCAGGCCTTTGCTTTGCAGAATAATGAGGTTTTTCCTTGCCTTGTTTCAAATCAAGACAGCCACCCTCATTTCACCCTTGTTTTCAGGAACTCCCTATGGCACCACAAACACTTTGCAACATTAGATGTCAGCTCCTGATGTCAGCCATCCTAATAAAAGTCCAGCCCACCATAAGACCAAAGAAATTTGGTTCAGACTTTCTTGCCCAGAAAGGAAGGGCAGATGTATACAATTCCTCAGCCTTCAAAATTCATGACTCTTGGGAACAGCAAGCCCACACACCCAGAAAAAGTCACTGTTGCCACTACCATACTGAAGGATGCAATGACCATTTTTTCCCCATGAGAGGAAAACCAAATACTTGTATGTATTAAGTATTAAATACTGACATCACAAAGTGTTAAGTAACGGTACTTTTAATGATATTTTAAAAACCCCATGTTATTACTTCCCATTCTACATGGATGTCGCACACTCAGTGGCGATCATGTTGCTCACTAGTCAACTGCAGAAAAAACTAACAGTTCTGGTGTAAGTTTTACATGAGCTGTGTAACAGAGCCTGAGTCACTGAACTGTAGCTCCCTTGAACCCAGTTCAATACTACAGCTAGCTAGGGCTAAACGCTACCTAACAGCCCTATAAACATGAAGCAGGTCAGCTAACAGTTATTTCAGTGCCTTGCTGACTCAGAAGGAATATAGAGAAAAGAGTAAAGAGGACAGATTGTGTTTGAATTTAAATTTGCTGTTCAAAAGCACATCACAGATGTACTACCGAGATGAGATTTCAATTTGCAGAAGAAATACTACGCAATTCACAAGCAATTGCTGCGTCTGTAGAAACTTAAATTGTATTTTGTCCTAATGACTTGGAATTTCTTAAGGGTAATGTGAATAGCTTCCAGTTCATCTTAACTCCTGGTTCTTCCAAATACATTTTATATTTCTAAGAGCAAGCAGTATATTTTCATTAACAGAAGGAAATACTCTGAACAGTAATCTGAGGGAACAGCAACTGCTGAGATAAACCACATCACCCACAGAACTCTCACCTGTATTGCAGCTCAATAAAATACCGACATTTGCTCTTAATTTCCTGTAGAGAGGGGGGCATAACTGAACCCCAAGGAGGGATCTAAAAGAATGGGGAATGACCCTATAAATGGGCCATAGTTTTAAAATTAATGGCTATGTCAATACATTTTTTGTGGCACTCAGCCCATGTGAGGGAGGTTTCAAAAGGCAGAAATCAATCCTCATTTGGCCCTAATGTAATTTCTGACACCCTATGCAAGCCTAAACAATACAGCCAGCCCTTAAGGAAATGTCCCACTGTGTCCACAGCAATTGCTTTCATGTATATAGATATGTACTTTTTGATGCTGAGAAATAGTACTTTATGTATGATCAAACAAATGACACCTACAGGTGAAAAACATTTTAAGGTGTTTTCACTAACTTTGATCAAAACATCAACAGGAACAAGATGAATAAACAAAAGTTGTTCCAAAACATCCCTTAGGGTTGACTGGAGGAAAGCTACTAGCATCATGGCAGCACCCTCTAGTGCTGCTGTCATTGAGATTTGCCAGCACTTCCTAGATAAAATTCAATATTTGGTGTCAGGATGCAGCTTCACTTGTCCTAGAGTGGATGGTCCCCGACATCTCCACGCTGGCCAAAACCTGCTATACGGGGCCCTGACTGCTGAGAGCCCTGCGCTCATCACATGCCACAGGTCAAAGGGGGCCAGGCTCTGGCATAGGTGGAAGCCACCATGGACTGACGAGTGGGCATTAGTCCCCATTACTCTGTGCAAACAGCCAAATAGGTTTTCAAGCTCATTGCAGAAATGTGGTTTCAGGAAGGGGTTTCAACGAGGCGTTCCCTTTCCTACTTCATGAGGATACTGGATACTTTCCTTTACTTCATGAGGATAAGGTTTACTCTGTAAATGCTTGCCTGGCCTTTGAGGGTCTCACACAGGCGGTGCTAAAGGTGATCTACTGCTGAGCTCTTTTTAGGGTACGTGCCTCAATGAAGGTTTCACTGACACAGTTTACAATAAGAGCAGAATATCAACACCATCTTGTGGACAAAATGAGATATAGATGACTAAGGAGACAAATCCATCAGTACTAACAAATGTTTGAATAAACAGCTGCAATTACTTAGTATCCTTGTGCTGTATTAACAGCACTTACAGCACCACACAATACCTCCCAAATGATGGGAATGAAGAGCAGTGCAAAGGCAGAGATTATTTTTTGATTGTTCAGTGGAAAAGAAATGAGACTACTCCCACAGGTTCAAAATAATGTAGAGATGCAACCCCAAAAGTAAGTACTGTCAATCACAACAAAATAGGTGTATAAGTCCAGGTCCATAAACCAGCAAAAAATTCATCTGCCACAGTGGTGAACATAAAATAAAAAGATGGAGACAAGACTGAGAATGTAAATAGGTTGGGTGAGATACCATACTGTAGAAGGGGAAGGTTAGGTATGACTTTAAAAACAACATGTAATGCTGTCCTGAACTCATAGAGCAGCTGCAGGGTAGCCAAACCAGCCCTTTCTTCGCCTCACTCCCTGCAGCTGTAGGGAAAGCCCAGGAGGAATTAATGTTGCCTCAAGTGCTATACACAGACACACCCATCCAAAGCCATTAACAACTCAGCCTTCATCCCCTCACATTATCCTCTGGGCCTGGGAAGCACAGATGGGAGATCCTACTAAATCAGACAGAAAGAAGTACCAGGCAAAGGTGAAACATCTGCATCTGAGCCCAGCTGTGCTTAAAGCCAATTGGATCTTATGGTCAAGGCTGTAGCAGGGGTAGGGCAAGAGATCATCATGTCCATTATATTGTTTCTGCCATACTGTCTAAGGTGTGGGTGCACGTAAGTCCCATAATGTGCTTCTGTCAATCTTTAAGTACAGACCTACCTTTTATTATTTGGCTCTAATAATTCTGAGTGCCTCACATGCAGTTCCCAGAATCTGGCTTTCTCCAAGTGCCTCAAATGTGGCAAGGCCACAGTTACAGTCACACTGGGTTTGCCACTAGCATCTGACACCCCGACCCGATGAGGCAAAGATCCAAAACTCCCTAAAGGCAAGCACTGGAACTTAAAAAAAAAAAAATAAAAAAAAATTCCTACTTCACTGTAGCTCTGCTTTAAGGCAGCAGGACAGGTACACTACACATCAGGAAACACCACCAATGAGATGCCAACATGGAAACACAAAATAGTATTTCTACACTTTCTTCTACATGGGAACCCACAGAAGCATAGTTAAGTCTATCAGGTCCCTAAACTATCATCCACGTAGATAACAGCTAGATCAGCATACCTTAGTCTCTGCCAGTTGCTCCTCCTGCTTATCCCTGTCAGCTGGAATCACCTTCATGTTATCCTGTCTGGATCTCAGCGAAATAACTTCCCGCTCATTCTTGTCCTGCAAGACATAGGAGGGGAGCAGGGAGATCACAGAATCATAGAATAGTTTGGGTTGGAAGGGACCCTTAAAG
>RSEF01000010.1:11885073-11919408 GCA_003993805.1 Himantopus leucocephalus | reverse complement strand
ACTGCCATGACTTTTCAAATATCATGGACAGTGGCTTGGCAACCACATCAGCCAGTTCCTTAGGACTCTGGGATGCATCTTACCAGCTTCCATAGACTTCTGTATGTGATGGTATAAACTGTATGCATGCATTGGATTTGCTAGTCTATTTTTTTGTGGGACTGCCCAATTCATCACACTACCAAGCTTACAAAGATAACAGAGCAGTAAGTAACTCTTTGGAAGGTTCTGTTTCTCATTCATACATCTGACTTCATTAACTCATAAAGCATGAGAATTTGCTATAAACTAATGAATGAACCACTAAATTGGGACATCATTCATTATCATAAAGCTATTTCCTGCCTGCTTAATTAAGCTCTAAAAATGCTCTAGCAGAAGGAAAGCAGAAGCAGACCCTCTTGGGAAGTAATAAATGCCAGAGGGTGAGGGGGATCCCGACAGCTTCAGCACACCTAAACACACTGGGCTCTCTCCCTGACAGGAATAAAGAGCCTCGGCTGGTCTGCCAGGCTGGAAAAGAGAGAAGTCAACTCTCGCAACATCTTCAACTAGCACAAATGTCTGTGGATCCAACAATCTTATTTCCACCAGCACTGCGTAAAAACAGAGAAAAACTTTTTTTCCGCAGTGGGCCTAATTTTTGATCTAAAAACCAAGACTAATTTTACATGGAGGCATGTAGACATCAGCCTATCCTTCTTAAGCATCAGCATTGCAGTTGAAGAACTGTCCACCAAGCTTTGCAGTCTGGGCTATTAATCATATGGATGCCAAAAAATGGAGCCAAAAGAGAGTATTTTAAGCAAGACAACAGAAATATTCAAGAGAGACTAAAACAAGAAACAACCATTTTCTGCTAGCACAGACACAGCCCGAAGCAACTAACTAGAGAAAACTATTCTTTCCCTTCTGCCCACTAAGTAGAGCAAAGGAAAAACCCCTCCTTCCCCCGCTTTGTATTCTATCGGCACTGAGCATTTGCAACCAAAAACTACAGATACACACCAGGAGGCCATCCCTGCCTTAAAGACTTTACCCACTTTCCACATCCTCTGGTTTGGTGCTGGTACTTTAGGAATTGTATCTTCTCTAAAAAACTGGCATGAAGAATCTTTATTACAGGCATGTATCAAATACACATGCCTTCTCCATAACCTGCAAGCTTACTACAGCCGAGTTTCAGAAGCAAAATGGAAGGAAAATCCCAGCTCCCCAGGGCCCCTGCCCAGGGAGTGGTTAGCTAATTCCCTGCAGCTGAGCTGAGCCCGCCCTGAAAAACTCTGTAGATTACGCAACTGATTTGTCACCTTTCCTTACAGCTCTGATGCGCTGGCTTAGGCCTCCTAGTCAGGTCTGTGTTCCTGTTGCTTCTTTGGATGGTGCTGTCTGTTTGGAAAGCTGAAGCTGACCTTCTGCCAAGCAATAGCAAGTATTTAAGGCCTTCTCAGCCAGTGAAAAACAAATTATGGAGAATTCAAGTTCAGCCCACATTTAATTTGCTTTATTTACATATAAATTGCAGCCTGGAACAGAGGTGGTCAAACACCATCGTGCCTGTGTCGTCCAGCCACTAGTATCCTGTTGCCCACATGTAATTTGGCCTCAAAAATTGCTTGTAATTAGATATCAAAGCAGAAACCAAGCCCTTCTGTTTCTCACTGTAGATTCCTATTTCGAGGGTCTTGTCTAACCAAAACCAACTGTGACACAGACTGACCTCCCTCTCTGCAAGAATAAAAATAACTCAGAAGATTATATGCATCAGTAGTATGGGGTGGCATCCACCATAACAATATTATATATCATGTTCCCTTCATCATTCCTCTAAAGGTTTTGCTGTCTCTGTATCACTCCCTCTTGAATGTGTTACTGGGGAAAATGTTGCTTCTCATCAGCACTTTTCAAGTTCTTCCACTATGAAGAAAGCCCACTAGAGCTTTTAAATTTACCCTTGAACTTTATCATTCCATTGTCCACTTCATAAATTCTCCCCTATAGCAGCACAATCATATCTCTAAATAACACTGACAGAACAGAAGAAATTGTGAGACCTGGTAATTTTATGTTTGGTAATAGACATGCATATCCACCCCAGGGACATTTGTAAACATACCTGTGAATAAATTGTAATACTCCCTCAATTGGTGGGAAAATATTGCAGTTCCAGGAGAGATACAAACTTTGTCCTCCCTGGGCTTGTGCTGCTGGATTTACACAGGACCCCACGGGGTCCCCAGATAGTCTTCAGCACTTTTGTAGGCTAGAGCAGTTTCCAGGCATTTATTGTTTAACCATTGCTATACCTCATGGAGTACCTAAGTGTGGTTCCCTTTTAGCTTAATGGAAACAGATTGGCTAACTGATCAATTTAAGGTCAGTGAAGGAGTCAAGTCTGAGAAGGTCTCAAAAATATTCACACCACCAGATCCTCTATCACAAAATGATGGTAGTAATGCTTCCTCGTGTCCATGCATTTCTGCTAGTGTGTCTCTCCAATCTGTATTCTGACACTACTACTGAAAGTGAACAGAAAGCTTCTACTCATATAGAACAACCCCCATGCCTGCCTTGTTGAACGAGAGATGTCTTAAGAGACATATCTATTCACAAACCAGTCAAAGCCTCCATGGAAGAGGTAAAAGAACTTGTATTACTGGCAGAAAAAACCCAAACAGCTTCAGAAGCATACTGGTGGCTTCCAGGCTGAAAGACTTGGTACTGTGCATGCAGTTTAAGATTTAAAAAAAGAGCATTTGATAAGGGATAAGCAGAAAAGCTGGGAAAAGGTTGAAATGTTAATAAAGTCAGAGTTTTAGCACCTAAATTTGGTGCTGACTAATATTCTTTTGCAAATGAAATTTCTTTTGTGAATGGAGAAGAAAAATTCTGATCCTTTGAGGCTATACCCAGATTTTTTTTTAAACACAATTCAGTTTTCCCAAAAGGGTACAGAAAGGGAGCAATTCCAGCTAATCTGTGTATCAACTTCACCTAAGTAAAACAACAAAATTCATGGTTATGAAGGAAAAGTGATATTAATTCTTGAAGCTGGTCTTCATATAAGAAATATAAATAAGAAGCGTAAAGCTAAACTATGACATTAGAAACTTTGAAATCAATTTTTTCTCATAGTAGAAACATTGCTTTTTTATTAAACTAGAAGCCTAAGCTTCCTAGCCAGTACTTCCGTTTGGTTGGGTTGGTTATTTCAGCTTCCTAAAATGAACGGAAGAAAAAGGAAAAAAAAAAAAAAAAAAACAGTGAGACAGGCCTGCTGTAAAGACAGCTTTGTGCCAGCATGCTTATGCATTTGTCATCAAAGTAATAATTACTACACTTTCTTTAAAGCCCTAGGAAAACACATAAGTGTTGAGTAGATACAAAGAGAACATGGTTCCATGCAAGTGTATCACATGCCTAAAAAGAAACATCCAGAAGCAACAGAGCCCAAGAATCCATATAAAACACAAAAGGATAAAAAAAAGAATTCTAGCATTTTTCCCCCTCAAGCTGAAAAAAAAATAATTTAAGACAAAGGGTGAATTACAGTCCTTGTTGGATTTTCTGCCATTTGCTTTTTGCATTTCTCCCACATGGGTATAAACAACTACCCAAGATTCTTTATAATTTTTTCATATGATATGAAAATACGCAGCTGTCCAGCTCCATTGTCAATACTGGAAAGCAAAGCTTGGTTACAGGAAGACTCAGATTAATTTCAATTGTCTAAAGAGCCTTGATTTTCTAGGACAAGGAAGGACCACCTCTACATGGCCAAGTACTGGCAGCTGTCTCATTAGCTCTTCCAGTCTCGTATATCTTAAAGCATTCAAGATTGTTGATATATAACCTGTTTAGTCCTACCCAGTGCTGGGTAAAATATGGTTTATATGTGAGCATGTTATGCCCAACATCTTTTCAGTCAAGGTGCACTGCATTGTCTAACTTAGAGTCCTCCACACTCTAGTAAGAAACATCTATTAGTGTTACTTTCCCCCACCACTCATTCTTCTGTGCAAAACAGAAGCAGAAACATACTACATGAACAATACAGTATAATGCAGAAAACCCTTGTAGAAATGCCTAAGATGTTACATGTTTTACAGAAAAAAAAAAAAAAATCCATGTGTATTTTGGATTTGCATCTGTGTTCTACAAATGTGTACCCATCCAGGCATTTCATGCTTACTCATTTTCAGAAGGGCAACAAATTGAGAATGCAAAAAAAAACTTTATTAGCATAAAAAGTACATATTCAGTAATCAATACTCAAATTCCGTCACAGCATCTGGCATGTTTGATACATCTTCCTGTATCTGCTACAGCTGGAGGAAGAAGGGGTTATAAGATGTCGGAGGTTTAGGGTTAGAGGGAGGTTGATGGTGGGTTTTTTTTGGTTTTGTGCTTTCTTCTTTTAAGTTATGTAAACAATTCAGGGTGAAACCTGTACAAGCAGAGTATTAGCTATCAGTTGTACACTTAAGAATTAAATAAAAACCAATTTCAGCAATACAAAAAGCAATATAAAAAAGTATTCAGATGCATGACATGCATCAGAAGAAAAAAAACATAGAAGGACACTGCAAGTAAGTGAACACATCTTAAAAGTTAAACCATACTGGAAATTCTCTGTAAATACCTGTATGGCTCAACATGAAAAACATTATACAATTACTTGGTTCCGTAAGAGATCTGTACAGCTGCATCTATTTTAACTTCATTAAACACGAATATATTAGAACAATAGACTGATTAAAAGGAATAAGAAAAGTTTACTCAAGTTTAACATTTCAAGCTGCCTATTTGATAGAGTAACCAGACAGAGGTAGATGTCCAATATTAGTGGCCAAGCTATTCTAGCAAGACCTTTTAGCTATCTTGTCAAGTTTTCACATTTAAAGCCCATGTGAAAAGGCTTCATAGATGAAGGATGTCTTTCAAAAAGCCAGCCAGAAAGCCTGTATTGCTGATGGAAGTAGTTTCAATTACACTGCTGAAAGTGAAGAGTATGTAAGAATAAATCATTTACCAGACCACTGTAAGGACACCACTGATCAAGCACTAGAGCTCAGGCAGTTGTTTTAACAGAAGTGAAATTAATTTGTTCATTTCCTATGCTTATTTTAGAAGCTGAACCACTGCCACCTATCTGGCTCATAATTAGTCAAAATAAGATTGCAGGGTACCACGACGGCGGATATCACATGTCCAGCAATGGAAGCCACCTCCCAATGAATTGGCATGGCGAATATTCACTTTAATTGTAGAAATGCCTGCAAGAAACATACATTGCATACTTTAAAAATAAAATGTCAAATTCATGTGGTAAGCTTTGATCAGAACATTAGATAATGCTTTATCAGATCATATGGCTAGATGCAAGTACGGAAAGTATTTCCTACTCATTTGTTAAGAATTTATTTTCCCAAATTCTAGGCAGAGAACAAGCTAGGAACATAGCTGGGTTGTTTATTCCAGTGATGCCCTCAGGAATATACAGTGCCTGGAGCACAGCTGGTGTTTGATGTGTTATGATGTGCCAGTAATAAAAAGAAAAATTCAGTTTTTGCAGTATGTGAAGAATAAGCTGAAATTCTGCTACAATATATGACCAGGGCACATTTACATAAATCTGTGTGAACATTTATGGTTAAGACCCTGAATGGGCTCTTTCAAATGTTTTTCAAAAAAAAGCAGCATTCAAAGTACAGAGTTCTGAGTCCCTCTTTCTCTGAAAGGGGAAAGAGGCTGTTATACTTACTACCTAGGTTAAGCTTCCTCCCACTTCTTTTCAGCTCTGAGCTGTGGCTCAGTTTATACAGTCCTGACAAATGGACTAGGATCAGAAGATCCTGGTTAAGCTTCCTCCCACTTCTTTTCAGCTCTGAGCTGTGGCTCAGTTTATACAGTCCTGACAAATGGACTAGGATCAGAAGACTTTTCCGTTATGAAGTTTGCCTTTTTGCTTCTTGGTACTTTCAGGAGCAGCTCAGTAGAATCCATCATCTAGGTCAGAAATAGTTTTGTTCCCAGTAGACCCGTCTCAGTCCTAGGAACTTACTGACTACGGGAGTTTTAGAACTCACACAGACTGTGAAGTTCCAGTGTGAAAGATATGTCATGATTAGCATAATAGCCTCATTTTTTAAGTACTTTCAAGCATCTATAAATCCTCAGCTCCTTGGTCATGCATAGAATTAAAATAACCTAAGACTGAAAAGCTAAGTAATTCACTAAAGGTTGTATAGCTAGTCTTCCCAAGAAGATTAAAGTATTAGATTGCATGGTTCTCACCTGCAATCATCTCAGATTTAAGGGAAACTTCAATAAGTGCACTCACATCCATGGCACCAACCCTTCTTCTAGGTTCACAGTTCCTATCTTCCACCTTTAGATCATTCTCTCCTTCCCATCATTTTTCTCACTTTAAAGGAGCCTTCTACTACTGGGGAGTATTATCTTTTACTCTACAATCAATGATCCCTCACTTCCCTTGACTTCTCATCTACCCACCAGTCGTCTTTCTACCCTGTCAACTTCTGCATCACCATGTACTTATCCTGCAGCAATAGTCAGCTGGCTGTAGCACCAAGCAATCTGGCCACCATCGTACTAACCAACTATGAGCCACAAGTAGATCTACCTACATCTTTCCCTCCCAGCACAATGGAATCAGTTGGATTAACTGCATGAGTTCAGATTTTTAAGTCTATCTTATTTGTCTTTGCAGCGAGCTGTGCATAAGACTTTCAGGTTTTCTATTCAATTGAGTTCTCCTGCCACTGCATATCTAAAGGAATTCCAACCTGTCATGAGATTACATCTCACAGGACTGAGATTTTCCATAAATGAGCAGAAATACCTGGTTAAGTGGTTTTAATTTGACAGTTTAAAGTACAATGAGTTTAAAACTAGAAGAATCTGAAAGCATTTTGGCAATAAGGGATAGCCAGCTCTGCATCACTCAACAATATGCGCACTCAACCTCTCCAAGACAGATTTTGATCTCCAAACTGAACAGACATTAAAAAAGCTCAAACGCACGCTAGCAGTAACTTTAACTGCTACAAGCTGGGGGGGCACAAGTGTAAGAAGCCTGTGTTCATATGACTGAAGTATTTAGGAGAGAAATCACTTAAGGATTCTTACTAGCTAATCCAATTGTTTGAGTACCTTTTTCAGTGCTGGCTGCTTTGACTACTTTAAGCAAAACCTTCATTCACCCTGATGCACATAGCTGGTATCACGATCATTTTGTTTTAAGTATATGTTGAAATATGTTAGGACATACCCAGATTTTCAAACATCTTCTGAATTGATGTCTCATTGGCATCCACCATCACACGTTTCTCATCCAGCATTAGGACGTTCATGGAGAGCCATTTAGAAGACATCCACAGTGGGTGATCTAAACACATGAGAATGAACCTCCTACTGTACCAATATCACTGCATATTAATACTCTTAAGAATACTCTTGGAATTCTTAGAAAAGAAAGAGTGAATATACCATCTGGGATGAGTGGCACTGGGGGGCGAATCACGGTCCAGCCTGCTTTCTTGAAGAGCTCAATCTGAAAGACCAATTTAATTAGATTCTAAACAAGATTCTTAAAGTATCACATTACGTCCTCCAGCCTATGCCACATTTTCTCAGGCTTCTTCAATATACATGACATCCCCTTCCCTCTGTTCACTACTCTTGCCCCCATTCAAGTTCCATCTACAAAGCCAGTTTTCATACAAGCATTTTTTGAAAGCCTTTTCAAGCTTTGCATACCACTAGCATTTGTTTCTACTGGTTTTATACATGCTAGGTATACTAAGATATTTTAAAGACAAAAGGTAACACATGCAGTTTGGAGCCTGTGAAGTAAAGATATTAGTAACAGCACAAAAGTATTAAATTATTCAGGTTTTGTATTTTTTCTTCCCATATGACTGTAAAAGCCATTGATATGAATTACATTGCCATTTATAGAAGCAAAACCACCAAAATGCCACATAAAATTACATTTGCATCATGCTTCATAAGAAGCTTAATATGCAGTTTTTTAAAGAAGGGAAGAAAATAAAGGCATCCTAGGGGATAATTTGTGTCCCTAAGAATGACACAGTTAAGTTAAAAACAAGAGGAGGATAATTTGCCTAAGGAGAATTGACTTTTCAACTTCATTATCTGAATACTTGGAAGAGCTCTTTATTCAAGTGTTACCAGGAGGTGGAGCTCCCATTCTGAAAACTCACTAACCAGCCTGGCCTGCTAGGATTTTAAACAGCCCTCTTTCACCCATACCTCCGCCCCCATTTCCCAGTCATCCAGAACTGCAAAATCAGTGTTTATGAAAGAAAGCTGCATCTATCTTTTCTATCTACACAGACAGCAGTTTTCTATGAAAAGAGTCCCAGCATGTGGGTTTAACACAAGGAGACCAAGAGGCTCCTCTTGCAAGTAAGATTATGCAAAACAGGGGAAGGGAAGAGGGGAGGAAAAGGCTCTGATTGTTTTAAAAATTATATCCTCATAATGGATATTACAAGAGGCAGTAATTCAATGGGACCATTTGCATTGAAGCCACTTGCTGAGAAGAGATTAATATTGCTTCCAAGAGCTATGCTGTGCACATGGTTCCATAATTTCTGCCGCACACAGCTCTACCCCACTGATTCAGTATTGGCTCAGCTATTCCCGTGTGGTTGTACAGCTTCTGAAATCACGTGGATCCTCACAAAAATCCTCAAGCACTGACAGTACAGGTAACATGCCTGTAACATGAGCTCATACTCTCTGATCTGATTGCACTGTTTAGCAATATTAGCTTTTTCTCAGAGTGAAGTAGTAGGTTTTACATACTGAACCATGTCTCTCCTCTTTCTTGCTCTTCAAAAGTATTTCTTGCTCAGTTATTCAAAGCCGAATGCCTGAGCAATTACCAGCCTCCTGCTATTGGTACAGTTAACAATACCAAAGGAGAGACTTCCAAAATAGGAATAAAAAGGGGGATTATTCATCTGAGCAGCAGAAACCTCTCAATTTCTCCTTGGATACAATTAATGTATTTTAATTGTGGAAGTGTTCAGAGAAGCAGTATATCCTGTGTACTTGCTTTGATACTACACTATTACAAAACAGATCACTTCCGTCATATGTAAACTATGTACATAGGAAGAAACCCTCAACACATCCACCTAGCCACACAATAAGTAAGCATAAAGAGCAGTAGCAGAAAACTGAGGGAGAACAGTGGTCACTGCACTGCTAAGAACGGTCTAGAGTCAAGGTGCAAATGCATCTATATGTTCCTGAACCACTGTCTGAGTGCTATTTAAATTCAATAATTTAATATTATTCAAACGTATACAAAGTAAACTTGTGGATTAGCAATCCAATAAGGCGTTTTTAAACACAAAACACTTCTTCTGCTACACTCTTACCTGATGGCAGGGACGGTCTGGGTTAGAAAGCACAAGTCCAGGTCCAATGATATTAAATGTGGCATCAATGTGCATAGGGTTAGGATCCTTAAAGGATATTATATGCACTCTATAATCTGGTGCAAGATGTCGTCTCATCCATTCAATGCCCATGTAATTTGTAACCTGAAGACAGGACAAAGTAAATTTCACTAGGTTAGAATATAAACTGCATCTAAGCTTAGTTTGTCTAAGGTTTTATTCAAATAAATATTTAAAACCAAAATAATAGAAGTTTGCCTTTAGCTAACCCCTTAGCTGTCAGACAGTCTCATCCTGTATATCAGACACTCTACAAATAGCAACTTCTTTTGTCAACACTCTTTATTTTAACGCTGTTCAGGAATTTAAAAATACATAAATACAAGTATCAATCATTAAGACAGATACCAAAACTGTTGGAAGAAACCTTTGTTTACCTGGCTCCTTTGTACAAAGATATCTCTTCCAGCTCTAATGAAGTCAGCAGCATCAAAGCATGGCTCAAATTCAGTAGTTACAAATTTTCCCTGAGCAGCCAGTTTATGCCTGTCTTCAACAGAGCGGATTGGATAATCCTAGTTATAGAAAAAGGAGATGGTAAGGGAAAGTTTTCAAACTATTTGCTACTGAACAGTATTTTGAAATTAAGAAAATATCTTTATATTGATAGCTAGTATGTTCCTTAGAGGTGGTCTGGTTTACTTGTTACTAGAATAAAAAAAGAAAGCATAAATGTGGAAGTTTAAGTTAGAGATTTAAAGTACATTCAAGAATAGGTGATAGGATAAGAGACAATAGTTATATCGAGAAGTTAATTGCTTTTCAGAGCCACTGTCTCTATGATGTTCTGGCTTCTGGGTAAAAAGTATTCATTACCACTGGAGTTTAACTATCAGTCCAACAAATCAGTTGTCACAGTGACAGAAACACTGGTCTGCAAGCTATTTCCTAACAAAGGTGGACTCCCTACTTTTTCCACATTCTAGAATGGAGCAGTACATCAAACTAGAAGGTAGATCTTCAGGAATTTAAATAGATTTTAGAATGAAACAATGCAATTAAGAACAAATGAGGAATAAAAAACAGCAAACAAAAACTACTGGATAAGTAGTTTCTGTGCTTTAGAACAGGCTCTGGAAGTTTTCAGATACTGACAGATTAAGGTAATTCTGTTTAATAAAGACTTCTTTGCATTATTGATAAGATGTCACTGTTCCCAGAAAGTTGTAATCATTCCACAAACTTTCCTACTGCACTTCTTGTAGATCATAGAATCATAGAACTATTGAGGTTGGAAGGGACCTTGAAGATCATCAAGTCCAACCATTAACCTAACCTGACAAAAACCACTTCCAAACCATATCCCCATGTACCACATCTACCCTTTTTTTAAACACCTCCAGGATGGCGAATCCACCACTTCCCTGGGCAGCCTATTCCAATGTTTGATAACTCTTTCCGTGAAAAAATTTTTCCTAATACCCAGTCTAAACCTCGCCTGGCATAACTTGAACCTATTTGCTCTTGTCCTATCACTTGTCCCTAGGGAGAAGAAGTCAGCCCCCAACTCTCTACAACCTCCTTTCAGGTAGCTGTAGAGAGTGATAAGGTCTCCCCTCAGCTCCTCTTCTCCAGGCTAAACAACCCCAGTTCCCTCAGTTGTTCCTCATAAGACTTGTCCTCCAGACCCCTCACCAGCTTCGTTGCCCTTACCAAGGTCCTAATGCATTTGGGGGCCTACAGGAAACTACCAAAATTGTCTGAGTCAAAATTATTACAAACAAAAAAATTAAAGAAAATATTCACTTAAATATTTGGAAGGTAAATAGTCACAATTTAGATCCTCAACTATTTTTTTTATGTAACCTTCAAAATACTAATCATCATGCAAAACAAGGATTATGAGGTTTTTCTTCTGTGAAAAAAATATATATTCTTTCCCACTCTCCTGATACACTCAGGACATGCAGACATTCTCAGGGAACCCTAATTCTTTAAAGTAATCTTTGTGATGTGTTTCTAGCATTCCTTCCTCTTCAGTAGTGCTAAGTTACAGCCAGTAATCAAAACAATTCAAAGCAGACTTGAGTTCAATAGACACAACTTTCTGTTTCCTATTCCCTAATTGCACACACTCAGTTTCAGTTGGAAAGGCTACAGAATATTTACATATCACTCGAAAAAACACAAATTTCCAAATTTTTCTCCCCCTGCCCACCCCCCGATTTTGTGAAACCCAGATATCAGGTTGAAACTATCAACAACATTCTATAACGAGAACTGAAATTCTGAAGCAAAATAAAAACAATACCTGATCATAGAGTTCATCTGCCATTGTGGGTTTGGGGGCAGTTGTCCACTTAGCACCACAGTTGAAATAATCTTTGATTATTCGTCTATATGCTCTGTACTCAAAGAACCGAGCACGCCAAGCCATAGGCGCTTCAATAATTTCATTTCCCACCACCAACAGGATGTCTCTTGGCATGGCAGCATACATACCTGAAAGGAAAAGGGCCATTAACCTATGAGACAAATATGCTTTTCTCGGCTCTCTCAGTTTATTCACTTTTCACCCTCCTTTTTATTATTACTTCTATCCAAAAGAATGGCAAAAAGCATCTTTAGGAAAGTCAGGAAAACAGAGCGTAATTTGAGGTCCTTACATTCTTCAGCAAGTTTTCAAAGTCACATTTTTTGTTCAAAATACATGCAACTTTTGCTACGAAGCTTCCACTTCATAATTTGATTAATGGAAGTTAACTAGACAAATGCTTATGAATTACTCAGATGACTTTAAAAGGTGATGATGGGTGGCAAGTTTTCCAAGTGGACCTCATTTCTTTATATGCCATCCTTTTAAAAAGTAGTAGCACAGAAAAGGAATTTGATGGAACACAGAACTAGTGCAGGAAGCAGTCTTATTAGATGTTTCATTAACTTTATCTGTTCTCTAATGAATTTGAATTCCACTAGAACAACTTAAGAACACATCTGACATTAAAGGAGTCCGGAGACCACACCTGATGCAAAACTGAGTATGAGCCAGTGTGCTCTCACTGCAAATAACCAGAGCCATATGGTGCTATACAAGGAGGAATGTGGCCAGTAGGTAAAGAAACATTCAAATTTCCTTGACACTAGTGAGGATCCTCCTGGAAAACTATTTCCAATTTTAGCCTCCATAGTTTAAGATGGATCCAACTCTAGGATCCAACAAAGGGCTATCAAGAGAGCCAGGGGGGCCTTACAGCACATGACCTGGGAGAAGAAGTGGAGGGACCTCAGCTTATTTCACGTGGCAACAAGGGGACAAAGCAGTAACAGTCTACAGCTACTTTCAGGGGCATTAAACATGACAGATGAACACTTCTTGATAGCAGCAGTGACAACATAGCAAGGGAATCAGGCAACATAAGCTGCTGTGGGAAGTTCAGGTTGGGTATTAGGAAAACATCTTTCATTAGGAAATCTATGCAGCACAAATGGATCAGCAAACCAGGTGGCAGAATCTCCATCCCTGGAGATTTTCCAAGTCATAGCTACACAAAGCCATCACTGACCTCATCTAGCACTGGCAATAATCCTGCTCCAAGGAAGGAGGTAGACTAGACATCCAAAATGTCTCAGACAAGAGCTAAACAGACAAGGCCTTCAACACTGGAAGAACATTTACCTGTAGACTCAAAATCAGGTGTTTTATACTTCACAGACCAGTCAATTGGATCAGGCCTCTTGACAATTACACCTTCTCTTTTCAAAATATTGCACATCTCTTCAATTTCAGCAATAGCTTTTTTTACATGGTCTTTGGGGAAGCTCTGACCTCCAAATTTCTGATAAAATCCCCAATACTTTTCATATGTGTTGGCCTAAAACAAAAGGACAGGTAAGTGACAAAGAATAGGCATCTTTTTTTTTTTGGTAGAGTGAAATAGATGCATAAGACACAACTCAATGTTCAAAGCTTCTTGTTGTTCTTTCACTGACTTCCTAGTCTTTTATATGTGTTATGACCCTAACGTGTCACACTGTGCCTTATATTTGATTCCTGCAATATTTTGAAGAGTTGCTAAGAATTGTTAATGTCCTGCTGATTCTTCTAAAATAAAGGGGCAGGCGAGGAGAGGGGGGAAAAAAAAAAAGGGAGAAGCATCAATGCTTCAGATAAATGCTCGATTATTCCTGGTGGAGAATCCATACCCTGGTGGCACTCTGGTGTCTTTATTTTTCGTCTTTACTACTTCTAGTTATACACACCATTGCTAAGGTTTCACTCAGATGTTTTATGATGTGCATGTGTCCAGTCATTAAACTTATGTTAACTTGGTGTTAAGACGAGTCGTGAATGGGTGTTGTCTTCACAAATACTTACATGCATTAAAAAAAGTTAAGTTTCAGCTGTATGATAGAATGGTTTAGGTTGGAAGGGACCTTTAAAGATTGTCGAGTTCCAACCCCCCCTGCCATGGGCAGGGACATCTTCCGCTGGACCAGGTTGCTCAAAGCCCCATCCAGCCTGGCCTTTAACACCTCCAGGGATGGGGCATCCATAACTTGTATGTGCTAAACAGGCTCATTGAACTAGCAGACAGTTTCAGTACTGCTAACAGACTGTATATATGGCATGATACTCAAGGGAAAAAAAAAAAAAAAGTCCTCTGAGGAACAGCAGGAAAAAAGTGAAAGCCATTCTGGAATGTAGAGAAGTAAACATTTCATTCCCAATTGCAAGTTTAGTTTGACTTTTAGATGGGATTCAGGATATTTCATTTCCTCATAGTTTTGGATATAGATGGATCAATAGCTTATATTTATTTCTGGTGATAGAAATACTATTTAAAATAATGTAATAAATATTTCTAGAATTGTCTGCCCCTCTTTAGTCATAGCCCTACAGAAAGTCTCATTATTTATCGAATCATAAATGAAAACCAAGAGACTATATTATACTTCAGTTAGTATTTAGTGGCTAGTATTGCCAAGTGGCCATGAAAGATCTGGTCCTTATTACACTAGACCTGTACAAACACACTAAATACAGCGAATAGACTCTGCTATTTAATAAGGCTGGTGGACATGTTTTTAAATGAAAACAACCTTGAGCTCAACTCCAAAATGCATACATCTGTAGTCTTGTTAAAACCTCACTTCGGAACTGTCAAAGTGATGACATCTGGAATTCTAAAGCCATCCCAAGTACAGGTAACGTGCCTTGTCAGCTAGAAGGGGACATACTTCAGGTACAGCAGCAGTCTAGAAAATGCAAGAGATACTAAATTCACCTGTCAGGGTTGAATTAAAACAAGTACAACATTTACAGGCCTAAATCCTCTGCTCCTGAAATCCTATCATTAGTGTTCTCAAATTAAAAACTAACTCAAAATAACGTCCTAGTTCTCATGGTTAAGGAAATCCAGACATGTAATCAAAACAAATGACGCTGCTTCAGTTCAGTGTATCTTTGAAAGTACTTCACTCTGAATTACAAGCTGCAAAACCAGCAGTTTTGCCGGGTCTCTGCTAACACTAACGTGACAGAGGAACAAGTACATATGGAGCCCTTCTGGAATGACAGCAGAAGTGGTCAGGAATTGGTGACCAAGCAATCAGGCCTTCCTTCTACCCAACTAAGCCCTGCTCATTCAGGCAGCGTGAGTGACAGCAATGGGATGCAGGAGAACCTGCCCTTCCAAACACGAGGTTATCTCCTAACACTGCAGTCCTGACTACCTTCCAGAAAGCAATGCTCTGGACAAAAACAATACAATGACGTGCTTGTACTGTCAGTAAGCCCCAAGCAGGCAAGGCCATGCATTTGAAGGCACACCTGATCTCTTTTAACAATGCAGGCTATCCAGTCTACTCTCTACTATTTCTGGATATTTGCCTCATGCTAGAGAGGTAAGACAGAAGGAAAAGAAAATTCAACTTTTTAGACATCCTTAACATTTATAGAGAGAGCCCAGGCAAAAAGTCTGCATGGCCATCCTGCTCCTCTAGTACTGAAGCTTGTTCCCATCCTTCCCAAAGGAATTTATTCTTTTTCTCTAAGTGAGGTCTGGGGTAATTTGATCACCTCATACTTGCCAGCTGTTCAGAAGTCACATGCAGATCGTATAAAGTGCCTGGCATTCCTATGGAAACCTGTTCTACTAATGAGACAAATTTGTCCTAAGGACTAAAGCTATTTATTTTCAGAGCTACCCATGATGTATTTGAATATCATTAATTCCTAACAGGTGCAGCTCTCCTCTTTGCCAGTGTCCTCTAGCAGTGCTCTTTTTCAAACCTGAGAAATTACTCTTGTCTTGCTCTAATATGATGGCATAATCTTAAAGTTACGACAGAGTAAGGATTAACACCANGTGTCCTCTAGCAGTGCTCTTTTTCAAACCTGAGAAATTACACTTGTCTTGCTCTAATACGATGGCATAATCTTAAAGTTACGACAGAGTAAGGATTAACACCATACCACCACTCATATTCCCTACCTTCTGAATAACTGGGAAAAGGGTATGTGACTGGGACATCTATTTCATACCAATTCAGGGTTGAGATTTCGGGCCCCTTTGATCATATACATACAACTCATTTCAGACGGTTCAAAAAGTACCACGGCCAGGACACAGAAAAGAGCTTCAAATAATCTCCTCAATGCACCATATAACCTACTGTCTGAGAGTACCTGAGAAACTGTAGCAGCATTTAAGGAAAACTCTTTTCAGAAAGAAATTTAAGAGTGTTCTGTAACGAAAAGATTGTCTTTAAGAAACAGCAGAATTACTCCCTATAGTTGCTATATATTTTAAACATTTGTTGTGGAAAATAATTATCAATGCCAATGCTTTGGAGATGTACCATAAAGTTAGTAACAACAGTTATTTAGTACATTGAAACAGAAATTCAGGTCAAAATGCTTTTTGCTTAATTCAGTAGTAACCGCCCCCCGCCCCCTCCCCCAGCTTCTCACTTGTTATGATCTGCAGTAATAATACCTCTTCACCAAAAATCCAGTATTATTCACAAAATATACTGAAAAACATTGCAGAGTACAAAGCTATAAAACTCAACTGTTTGACTAAGTGTCAATTACTTCAGAAGAATACACCTGAACTGTGAGATTTTTGACCAAAGTGCTAATTCAAAACCAGGCATCTTCCTAATTAATGTAGTTGTTAATCTCTTAGTTAAGATTTCCCATGTTTCCCAATAGTGTATTTACCTCTACATAACCTACATAGCCCATTTCAAGCTCCCAAAAGGATATGCAATAATGTCAGCTTGTTAATATTCATCAGGTGTGTAGGGCCCCCTATTCAATTCATTCCTTCCTCCTTCTTATGCCAAGCACATCATTCCCACATCACAGCAAAAACGCCTGTATATACCAAAACCGTGCCTCAAATTACAGAATGCAGCCATATTTCCTGCACTTAAATATTTTGTAAATAAACATGCATACAATTTTAAAACACAATTTAGCAGTACCTCAAAGGAAGTATTTACCAAACTGTTATAATATGAGATGTGTTTTTTTAAAGCGTCTCAGGTCCAAAGCTTCAAATTTTTCCTTATACAACTCAAATTCGCTAGTTTTTAAACTGCGTTTTTTATAACCAATGACCCTCATTCATACTTGGCAGAAGGCATGTGATACACATCAACCCTAGTATTGCTATTTACAGGGACAGTAACAGGGATTTCTGGCTATTGTATTACACTGGAGCAGCACACACATACATGCCTTACTTTTCAGCCACAGAGATTTAAACAATAACTGAATCTATTAACAACTTTCAGTATTGGCAAGATAGGATTAGGACTACTGTTTGGATTATTCAGCAACACCCCCAGGTAAAGTTACTGTTGCAGTTTCTACAGCAAAATTTAGGACAAAAGCAGAGAAAATGAGAGGAAACAACATCTCAGGTAGCACATTGTATTACTATTACCAGTTGTGGCCACTGTATCCTCTAGACTTGGCAGTTTACATAAAGCAAAGCTTAGTTTGCCTTAATCCCAAATTGTAGGTATTTGAATTGCGGCAATAATCCTATACTTTGTCATTCCTCATTGAGCTTTTGATATTGCATGTAACAGAAAGTGAAGTTCTGACCTCATTTGACTGAGATATAGCTTAATAGGCAGTAGAACCAGGCCAGCTGTAGAGCATGTCACACTTCAGCCAGTTGAACATTTCAAAGAGTATTTTTTTCTGACATTAAAGCAAGCCCTTGGCCACTACTTGAGAACAGAGTTCTGTCTCATTTAATGTTACCATGTAAAAGAGTTAAGACATGGGGTTTTTTTCCCCTTACTCTTTCTGTACATTCATTATGGCAGTTTTAAGTACATAAATGCACATACATACACTTGTATATTAAAAATGCCAATCCTTATTTGCTTCTTTCTCTGAAGCTGCTTTGGAGTGTCTGAAACAGGATTCCAGAGGTTGGTAACTAAGCTTCAGCTTTCAAGGAGTAAATAGAAGTCAGTGGTAAAGTTTTCATTGCACTCACTGGGGCCAAGATATCATCTCAAATGTCCCAATGTAAGTCAAATGATTACTCTTCTAACTGGGGATTAGAACTACCAAGCTGCAGTAATTCATTCACACTTCTCCAGCCACTTTTGCCCAGAATCACAGTCCAGATTCTAAAGAAAAAAATACAAACATAAAAGGGGCTAGAGGAAGAGAAGTATTCTCCACAAGTACATCCCAAACTTCCTCTAAACTACCATTTCCAGCACTTTAAACATATTTTCAGTATCTTTGTTTGCCATTCCTTCAACGTCAAATCAGAAGAATTCCCTTTCTTTTTTTTTTAATTGAGGTCTTCCAGTCAACTTTGTCAAGATATGCTTTAAAATTTTACTAAGGTCTTTTCAGCAGAAGTAGTGTGCCAGCTCATTTTGCTGTGCTAGCCACAGATTACATGCTGCCTTGGGGGTAGTACTGTACTGTGACACGGGAAGAGGACAATTCAAGATCATCCCCGTGCATACAGGTAACAACACATACTTAGCAACTTTAAAATCCAGGTAAAGCACACAAAACCTGGAGCAAGCCCACTGTTTGAGTGTTCCTGTTCTAGAATATAACATTTCAGAGAACAAAGAAATGTGGATTTATTTAGGTTGCTGCTGTAGTTCTAGGCACTGAAAAACCCTGAAAGAGAGTAGTGTGTTTCCATACAATACTTACTGCACCATATAAGAGTTGCAGTGAGCTATTTAAACAGAATGGTCCTGCTAGTCTACAGCTATAGAACTCAGTCTTTCTCAGACTCTTAAGTAGAAAACTACGCTTTATTTTTTTTAAAGTGGTGACCCTACTTTTGAGCCCAATTAAACTTTCATCAGTTCCACCAACTATCTCAAAAGCTAGAGCATGCACTTTGATAGCATCAGGGCTATGTTACTAAAGCAGATTGGACATTACAGATTCTCTCTACTACTGACTTCTGCTAAGACAGCTAATACAGTTGAAAGTGGAAAGAAACAGCACATTCCCCACCAACATGGCTATGCTGTAAAGTTTCACAGATGTAAACAACTACTTTGAAAGAAGAATCCTCAAGAGTAAACACCATGCTCTGTGCACTGTAAAGTTTAAGCAAATTGCATATATGAAACCCACATTATTTCCTACTTAAGGTTGTTGTTTCATTGTTTACCTTAACCTCCACAGAAAAAGGTGGGACACACGCATTTTCAGCTCTTCCCACAATGACCTCTTCCAGTGGGTCCCATTCATTGTATGAGCAAACAGGACAGTCCTTAGGCACAGGACTAGTAGCCTTGCTGTCATCAGCAGCACAGGTGTTCTGGGAGGCTGTAGCTGCCTGGGTGCTCTGTAAAGATCGCTGCACCCATCCTGTAAAGACTCTTCCAAGCTTAAAATAAAAATAAGAATGAAAATTACGTTTCCATTACAAAAGGCAAAAAGCAGTGGTTCNATGCACGTTATTCAGAGCACTAACAGAAACACAGTACTTGTTAAAGCCATTTAATTTATTCACAACCTACTAGATGCTTAAATCTACCTTTTAAAATACACTCAGTTTAGAAGGGCAATGACAGAGCAGCACAACATCGACAGTGGCGACGGGAGCCACTGAACTCTTGTGCCGCTGAACCAGGAGGGTGCACGGGTGAGGCAAAGAAGCCTGTAGCCGTCCCGCGCCCGCTCACCACACTGGGAGTCCCCCCGCACGCCGCACAGGACCTCCTCCCGACGGAGCACCCTCAACGACCGACCCCCCCCGGCCCCGAGGGCGGCGGCGGATTTGCGCGGCACCAACCCGCCAGCCGATGTAATGCGCCGCTTCTGCTCCCCGACTCCCCCCGCGCAAGCACCGCACTCGCAGCATCTCCGCTGGCAGGACAGCTCTGCCGGCAGCGCGGCTGCCCCCGGGCCCCGGCCCGCCGCCTTTATAGCGGCCCGCCGCGCCCCGGCACCGCCCCTTGGCTGGGCGGGCGCTCACGGCTCAGCGGTAGCTGGGCGCGGCGGGATGGAGGAGCGGCTGGAGCGATCGACCCCCAGAGCCGGGCCCCGGCAGGCGCAGCCCGGGCGGATGAGGCAATCTGCAAAGCTGCCTGACGGCTTCTTTCGACATACCTGGATTTCATGTCCACGGATGGCTCTTTAGCAGCAATCTGACTTTGAAGATTTCCAGTCAGGATTAAAATTCTTCTCTAAAAAGTGTACTCAAGTGCATCGTTCAGTTATTTTTAGTCATCAAATATGCCTGTTCTTCATTAGGCAAAAGAAATTAAATTTTACCAAAAATGCCAATTCATATGTTAAGATTTCAGATTTTTAGACTACAACCTAAAGATTTTGTGATTTGCCTAAAAATATTTTAATTCTTTAGTTATTGAAAGGGTGTTTCAATAATACCCCAAATGCTTAATTTCAAATTCTGGTTTCTTAAAAATGCATACTGTGATATGATGAAAAGTCATCTTAAAATGAAACTTTAAAACGGTAAGCTTACCCTAGCATTTACACTTCCCCCCCCCCCCCCNCCAAAACCTCTCCATGATGAAATCAACATAAGTATGTTCGAAAACACTGTCTCAACAGAACTGCAGTTTACAATGAGAAACGTGTTTGCTACCAGCTCTACTCATATTTATATCCCCCCTAGCCTGACATATTATTCTGCATTTTCTCAACTTTGCATAAAAGTTCACTTTTAAATCGTTTGATTTTGCCTTAGAAAAACAAAAATTAGTTTCACCTGAGTTATTCTGTTTAAAGTTGTAAACATCTGCATCTTTCTTTCAACCTTACTATTTTGCTTCTGCCTTTATCACCCATGCAGCGCCCAGCACTTCTTCAGCCCTGTTCAATACTCCTTCAGCCTACACTTCATTATCCAGAGCTAGTACGGTGTGGCACGGCTGTGAACAGACACCATACTTAACATTACTTCTATGCCTGAGATCATAGATACTGCTAGCGAACTCAGCACACATATCTACAGCAGGAAAAAGGGAAACCTCACTAGTATTAACGTGTATTAAAAAATAAGCTACAGTCCTAAAATACAGCAAATCAACTACAGTTTTAACACACCTTAGATATACGAGTAAGCAAGTTTTATTCTACTATTCATTCAGCACTTTGCTTTTTCAGCACAGGCAAACACTACACCTTCTCAGGAGAAACGGAACAGTGCAAGTTCTCTCTTCATAAATTTACATAATTTTCAGAGCAGAGTTAATTATTTTAGTTGCTATGACATCAAGCATGCTTTACCCTGTTTCGTATGACTGCAGAACTTTTCCATAACTCACTCATCTTAGTTTGTTATGACTTATTTGTAACATAATTGCCTCAAACACTATTCTTGTATCAAAAAGGATACGAGGATATTCTTTTTAGTTTCGAAAAGGAATTTTCTTGATGCTATTTAATTCCTAGTTACCAACTTTTGTTACATATTAAAAAAAAAACCCTAAGTTTATGCTAGTTCTGCTCAAATGCTTGTCAGTTTATTTTGCTAAGGTCACTCTACTCACATTGACCTTCTAAAAAAATTAATGATTGGCTTGTGGCTAAATCCAAAGGTCTTGCTTCTTTTTCTGTCCTTCTCAACTTATCAGCTAGTTTTGGACCTTTGGATCATTCTTTATCAACTCAGTTTACATAGTTTTTCTGACTCTGCACAATACTTCTTTTCCTACTTACTACATATGTTTGATGGTTTATAGGGTCCCTAAAAAATGTCCTTACCGTCATTACAATGAGCTTTGTGCTGAATGCTTTACCATATTTTATTTTTCTGCTGGACTGCATTTTTTCTGCTCACATTTTTTTCAGTGAAAACATTTTTCCCCGTATCTCAAAGGTCTGTTTCTTCCTTTCTTAGGGGTAGTTCCTCCTGGACATAAACCAATCTTCATTTAAGTACCATCAAAATGGAAAATCTTTCCTTTTCCTAACTGGCACATTTGTGGTCTGACCTTGAAATCTTTACTCATGTTAAATAGCATTTCCCTTCCAGCCTTCGTTGAGTACCAGCCATTTGATCCCCAGATTGCCCTCACATGGGCCTTGACAGCCGCAATGCTATCCATGCACTAACCATCTAAAATGCACTCTAGTGGTATCCCTACGCTTCTTTCATCACTTGACCACTGGGTCACTTGAAAAAAAAAACTCATTTGTCTCCTTAAAGCAGTCACTTGTATTTCTCTGCCTACATCTTTTTATTCCTTAACACTTAATACAGACTTCATACAGTTCGCATTTATGGTGTATGGGAGTGTCATTCCTCACAGTTCCCTCTTTGGCATCAAAATGAGAGTCCTCTTGCTTTTTGTACACTAGGTAGCTCTGTATAGCCTCTTCTTCCTCTTCTACAAGAATGGCTTGATCTAGCAATGTACGTTTTAACAGTGACATAAATCACGGAGCACAACACCAGTAATGATTATTCGAATGTAAATAAAGCCAAGTTCATTCATTCAAATACAAGAAAGTTA
This sequence comes from Himantopus leucocephalus, assembly GCA_003993805.1. NCBI lineage: Eukaryota > Metazoa > Chordata > Aves > Charadriiformes > Recurvirostridae > Himantopus > Himantopus leucocephalus. Next base: position 11,896,951 of record RSEF01000010.1, on the reverse strand, counting down.
TTACTTAAACATGTTGTTGACGATGCAGGTACTGAGCTCTTTGGATCAAAAAATCTTATTATAAAGATCATATCACTAATGTCATTACACACAATTGCTAGAATTATTATAACATCCTGAAAGCTCAGCTCACTACCCAAAAGCTTGCCAATTGTTTTCAAAATTATGTTCTGATCTAGTGAAGATATTTTCTTCCACTGCAAACCTCACCTCAGTATGGAATTTTAACTTCAAACAGGAATAGAAGCTTCACATTGCTATTGCTGAGATCTGGTTTATAGAGATTAACTAGCAAGTTGTTGGGTTTTTTGTATTGTTTCATTTTAATGGGGCTCTATGCATTTTTTGTAATATTCTATCCATCATTTTTGAATGACATAACATGCCTTGCAGGCTTATATAAAACCATCTTGTTATGATAACTAGGTAATCCATTTAAAGCAATGTGGTTCCAGTTAATGATGTTCTGGCTCAACAGCATTAGAGAATAAGATATTAAGTAGTAAAATTCTAGTTTAAAACCACAGAATTAGAAAAAGCAACAGGAGACATGCAGTAGAGAAGTTAACCTCGGCAATAAGACCAGTGTTAGTATAAACTCAGCTATGTTTTAGGACCATATGTGGTCTCAGTTGCACTTACGTTTTCCTCTAACACATATGTATTAGAGAAACAGAAGTCTCAAAGGATTATACTACTGTTTAAATGTGAATTTCTATCTTTCCAGGACTTGAGGTCCTGCCTTTGAGAGCAGACATTGTTGTTTAGATTTGTAACGTGGTATAGCAACATGCCTGAACCACTTAAGGGACATGATGTTTAAGGTTAAGGAACAGCTTACCCTTTCTTACCAGTAATTCTGCTATATTACTGATTAAAGCAATTTGGTATAAGATACCTGGTGGGAGCTGGTCTTAACATTTACATATATTCAACAGTTTTTACATATCCTTACTTTTACTTTACTCACAGAAACTTACTCTATTCAACAATACAATTGCGAGAAATTTCAGTTCCTTCTAGTGCCTTGTCAAGGATACTGCTTGCTAAATTCCAACAATTTACACCCACAAGAAGAGAATTTGGCACAGCAAATCTTATCTGTTAGCTATCAGGAACAACATAGAAGAATCAAGTATGCTTCTTAGAAAGCAAGTTTCAAACTTCCTGAAGTTTAGAAGTCTGGACTGTTCCAGTTGGGAAGAATAAATGTACCTCAAAATATTAAAATGACTTTTTTTTTTTCACCATTAAGCTCATAATTTTTTTGTCAACTCCGAACTCCAAAAACAGTCAAAATATTTTGTAAAGTAAACCAATTTCTTTAATTTAACATATTTCACTTTAACTTGTGACCTATATAAGAGCTGAAAATCAATGTACTATTTTCAAAGTCCTTTGAAAGAGATTTCAATTTTAATTAAATAATATAAAATCTGGCTTTATCGTTCTTCACACTCAAAAGAAAGATATAATTAGATTTAATCCCTTATCCAACCAAACAAGCTACATACGTAAAATGGTAGGAAATTCTTTCTCCCTAATCCCAGCTTCACTGAACCCAATTTAATCTTTAAACTTGCTGACAAAAATCTACATGGCTTCTGCCTCTTTTATAGTTATTGAAGGCCAAACCTGTAGTTTTCCCCAAATGCCAATTCTGGGTACTTCTTGGAAGATTTTGTCTTCTTCCTTGTCAGGACATCTTCACTCTGTGACATCCTGAAGTGCCAAATTCTCCATCAGACTGGATGCAATCTGCTACAATGGAATTTTGGCTACAGAATGAATTACTTACTCCTATGAGTACAAGAACTAAGTAAACCTGATTTCCTCTCTTTTTGTGCAATTCATATGGTAAATGATAAATCATAATCATAAATTGGATGGTATTTACCATAATCAGAGATCAGAATTTATAAGGAATCTCCTTTATGTGGATACACTGGTATCTGATGGCTCTGCAACCTTTCTGCTAGTTGGGGCGCTTAAGGGGTCTTTTTATTCCTATCCAGCTAGCTATTATCACAAAACTTGCAGGAACTTAATACCATTGAGACCTATGACCCTTTCTCACATTTGTCTGAAAGTAGCCAACAGGTTCAAATTACAGGGAGGGGAAGGAGAGAACAGACACAGGCATATATGCACATACACAACCCACGGTCTTATAACCTTATGTTCTTAGGAAGGAAGACTAAAACCTTCCTCATCTTTAAGAAATCAAAAGATGAAAAACATTCTCCTGTTTGAAAGTAAATGACTTATGTAGATGTTTTCTATATGAACCTTAGGTAGCAATAGACCAAAATTTTGTAAGATTGTTAGCACACTGGTATGATTCAATTCCTAGTGTATTATTTTATTTTATTTATGCAAACATCGCTCTTCATATCTTTCTGTTAAAATGTCTTTAAAATATAATTGCAAAATGCAATCAAATCACATGTACAACCAAAATGCATTTTAACATATGCAATTCAAAAGAACATATCACTATTAATACGTATTGCACTAAATTTCAAGCATGTCTGATAATTTAGGAAATAATTGAACTCCTTTTTTGGCAACCAGGTAGCTGGAATACTAGAAGGATGTAGAGAAACACAATTATGTATCCCCACTCAAAACAAGGGTCACTAACTGAGCAAAAGGAAACGGTACAGGTAGTAGAGGTGAATATATGTGAAGGGTAGGACATTGGCCAGCAAGGAGGTAGAAGTTGCAATTGAAATAGCAAACACAATGACAGAGCTCTGGTGAGATAATCGTTAGACAAAACTTTTGGCTTAAAAGTAGTCCAAAAAAAAATCTTTGGAACTTTGAGCAAATAAAATAGTCCTTGTTGACTGAATCCACCTGATTTCAGGAAGATAGGACTTTCCACTGTCCTTCTGGCTACTCACAAATCATGTTACATCATAGAAATGACTGATTTAATAATTAATTTCTTTTCCTAACAGAGCTTGCACAAATCCACATTCTGACTAGCCACACTGTATGTGCACACAAACATGAGTACCAACATACATATAAATATCTGTTTTAATTTTAGATGTCATGTTTCTATTATAGAAAGGTGACAGAGCTGAATAAAGTTCTATGAAGGCGAAGGATTTGGTGATCATAATCCATGACATTTTACACTCTGTCATTTCCAGAGGCAGTGCAGTGCTGACTACTGAAAAACGCAGGAGGTTCATGCAGCAAAAAGCACATCACTTGGTAGGATAGATTTCATTTAGACCAGTATTTCCATGTATACAGTAACATGATCTGCCAACATTTTCTAGGGTCACTACTGTGACAATACTTTCTGTCAGGGCTGCCAAGTGAACTTCATGGCTCTAGGACACTTGAAATCTCTTGACTCTCAAATATATAGTCTTGCGACATAGCCCATTGTACATTAGCATTTAAAATTTGGAAACTGGTTTACATCTTTCTTGAAGAATTTTTATAGAAATTATTAAAATAACTGCTGTGCCCCTGAAATAACAACTGCATCCAGTTTTCTTCTCACTCCCACTGGAGTTAAAATTGCAGCCATATCACCTTATATATCTGAACAACAGTTTCAAAAATTCTGGTTCCTTTAACAATTGTGCAAGTGGCAACTGCAAGTAAGCTACCAGCCTCCTAATGTGAAGGGGTTTTGCATTATTTTTGTGGCAGTACTTAGCATTTGTTCCACTTGTTTTCTTTCTTGGAAGACACAGGAAGCCTTGGTTCTCCAGTAACCTCTTATCCATCCCAAGCTTCCAGGAGAGGACTGCCCAATGCACCAAAGTTATTAGACCTCTATTTACTTTAGGGAAAATGCTACAAAAAACAGCTTTCCTCTGCTCCTCCTTTCTACACTGAACCACAGAATGCCTTAAAGAGACTCCCTGACAAGAGGAATAAGCCACAGAACCTCAGTGACCCTGTGCAATTTCTTGAGCTTTTGAACACTCCCTTTGACACACAAGCAATTACTCAGTTACTATTTTCTAGTATACGCATGCAGTTTATTCCTGTGAAAGAGGTTGGAGTACCCTTAGATTAAACTAGATGGCAGATCTTGTCTGTTCAGTTTGCTACTGCTCAGTAAATAAGGCTGTGAGAATAAAGCCTCTTTTTACCTCCTCCCTTTTTTCTAAGAAAACACAGCTCTTTGATAAGCACATTCCACCACTTGATGCTCTTGTTGGCAGCATCTATGAATGTTGCTCACGCTCTAATGCCTCTTAAAAGTCTGTTGAGTATAAGTTTGCCCTGATGGCAGGATAGTAACAAACTACACAAGCAAGGTTTGATTTGAGTGTCTCCTTCAGAGGATTTAATAAATTCATTGTGAGTTTTATGCTGAATCTGATTCAAACCTAAAGTTTGTGGTTCAAAAAACAACACTGGATTTAGACACATAAATGTCATTTACTATTCCATCACAAATGAAAAAAAAATGGCAAAGTCAAAATTTGGTGGAAAGGAGTAATCTTAAATTCTCCTGAGGTCAAGGCTCAGCCAAGCTTTCTGCTTAATCCTTACCCTTTCATCTCCCCTTGGCCACTTCAGTTCCTGACAGATAACAAGTCCTCAGCAGAGAGGAGGGTGCAAGTAGCTTCCTTGCAATGACTGGGAAACCTGTACTAACCTAGCTATCTGAACTCTGAACTAACTTCTTCTGGAAAAGCTCTGGAATGAGTTCGGCTGTGTATCTGTAATGAACTAACAGAATTCAAATCTGTTTATGGGATGGAAACATTTTCTCAAATCCATGGAAGAGAATTGAGCAAGGCTCCCTTTGGAGTTTCTGTATTAGGAGATGAGATAATTCCTGAGCTTTGACAGCTCCCTTCCCTGATCTTGAAGAGCACATCTGTTCTGAGGAATCCAAACCATGTCCATCCAAGGAAGGTGAGTGAGGATGGGCTCAGTGACAAGAATCTAGTTACCATCTGACACCAAGAATCTCTCACATGTTGCTGTAGAATATTACAATTTTGTTCCTAGTATTTCATACCAGTTGCTTCTAACACCTCTGCAACAGAAAGATGTCTCGCTATGATTCAGACAGCTTCACTGAGAATTTCTTTAGCCAGTCATAAATTAGCAGAGAGCTAACTCTAAGCTCACCACTCAATACAAAGTAGTTTAAGATTTTTAACTTCAATAGCCTAGAAACAAACGCGGTATTGTAAGGAGATTTGGTGGGCAATTTTTTAGCAAAACTGGTTCTTAGTTGCAAAATGCCAATTTCTTGAATTGGAGAGGTTTCATTAAGTGGTTTTAGATCAAATATATTTAGGCAGGACAGAGGAAAGGTTCCCTTTCCTCCTTCTACTTTCTGCTCCAGTTTTCCATGCGGGCTGCTGGGAAGACAAATACTCACAGTCTGCTGTGAGTGCTACATGTATGCTACAAGCCTTATGGCCTTGAAGCAAAATGGTTAGATCTGCAACTAGAGCTACTAGAGACCAGATCCCCTCTCAAGATACCATATGTGCTTCTAACTGGTGGGCTACACTACTAAGTCATGATGTGCAGGATGGAGTAGCTAAGATCCATAGCTATTAATTGCATACATAGTAATAGTATTGTCGTTTCATGCTACTCTACTAACACACCTCTCATCTGTGAAGTGTAGCAGATCTCCTGTATGTCTACACTATTAGATATCTATATGTACAGCATACAAATATGGACTATCTATGTGGTTTTGTCTAACAAGTCATGGCATGTTTATTCACAGCCAGGCTGCACCTTTTTTACCTTTTAAAAGCAATGTCATTAACATAAAGGAACACAAAAGAGCTTCTGACAGAATGTGGCAAAGTAAAGCCACCCAGTAACATCTAGATTTATTGCTTTTTGGAAGGACCGGGGTAATCCATTAGACAAAACTTTCTTGGAAATTCCAGGGTCACAGGAGCGGTTCACTGACTTTGAAGGAGACTTTTGGAGGTTGGTGGTTGCAAAGTATTTCAGTGAACAGAGGTGTCAAATCAGCTGATCGGACCAGCAAGTCAGCTCACCTAGCTGACCTACTAGAAATCCTGATGCATTACAAATGTGTAAGCATCATCCCTCAGAAGTGGGGAGAGATATGGAAAAATACCAATAAACTGCTGATGTTAGCACAGTTTAAGTGGTGCCAGAGCATGTATGTCACTGACCTTCATCTCCTGAACCTCTGCCAGACAGGGAGGACAAAAATGGAATGGCTTGAACTCTGCCATGAGTAGGCTCAGTGATTTCTCTCTCCATAGACTATGAACTTGGTTCTTACATTTACAAAAAATTATTTTGCCTGGTTCATAGACACCTTGTAACCCATGTAGAAGTGGGAAGGGAAGAGGAGAATTTGAGATGCAGCATGTAGGGAAGGGAGATCAAGCTGTTGCTTATTATTTCCTCATTCCCTCCTTTGCATTGGTCCTAATATTGGTACTAATATGACCCCTTGATGAGTGAGTCAGCAGAGAACTCATCCAGCAAAATACAGTTTTCTGCTGGCTTGGTGAGCTGAATTCATCACTGAAGTGTCAGAAGAGCCCCAGAGCTGGAGCAAGGGAGGCAGTGGAGCTAGGAGGCCACATGAGGCGGAGAGGGAAACAGAATCACCCCTTTGGGCAGTACCAATGAATTAGATCAAGTCAATCCGTCTCATCTGATTCCAACCTTACAGAAATACTGTGGTAATACTGCAAATAAACCTTTAATAGCAGCTGTAGTAGCTGTGAATTTGAAATGGGACAGAAAGGCATTTGCAACCGGAAACTGAAGATTGAAGACTTCAGTTTAGCAATCCTGAAAAATTCCCAGTTGTGGCTTTCAGTGGGAATGGTCAGGTGAAACAGGTAAGAAAAGAACCAACCCAGCTGACCTGTTACACAGGTTCACTGAAGCCACAAGTTATTCACTCTGAATCCCATCTCTCTACCATTCATTAGTAATTAGGTAAGCAGTGTTTTGTGGTTTGATTGTTGTCACTTGCGCTAGCTAGAATGGAGCATATTGCCTTGTACCATAACAGTGAGGTGTCCCATCAAACCATAAAAAAAAAAAAAAAAAAAAAAAAANAATAGAAAACGGAAGAGAAAAGAGAGGCGGCTGTCTGCATAGAAAATGCTGCAGCCTGCAGCACCCTATGGTTAGCCAGCATAAGGACTACAGGGCTTTCCCACGCTCCCTGTCCATGTACCTTCCCCTTAACTAACAGTACAGTGAATTAGAATCTCAATTTAATACAAACTTCCAGTTACTTGTTACCCTCTGGTGACATCTCGTGGATCAAAGCAAGATATCTCTGCCTGCTGGCAAACCCTGCAAAGCCTCAAGTGTCTGAACCTGCAGAGTGGAAGTCTCTTTCCCAAGTCTAAGGAGCTTTATAGTACCCTACAAGGTTTAGGTTTTCTTTATTTTTTCCTTCCTCTCCTGCTCTGTGGATCGTGCAAATGAGTACTGTAGCAACAAGCCCCCTACAAAGAACTGAAAACAGAGCTAAGCAGGAAACTGCAAATGAGAGAGTAGAGCACAGAAATAGGGAAAAGAAGAGAATAGTGAGTAAATTTCATGAGCTATGTTTTCTATTAGTAAAACAGATTCTAATGTCTACAGCTGAGTATAAGCAACTGTTGAGCAGTTACGATTTCATAGCTGAAGTCAAGGGGAATCTATGCCCTGCTTGCCACAGTAGCAGGAGCAAGCAAATAATCAGCACCACATAATCATAGATCATTGTACCTTTCAAATATTAAGTAACTAACCCTCCCAGTATACCTGTGCATTATTCACAGGGGCTGGAACTAAAGACTCAGCTCAGATTCAAGTTGTGACAGTAAGAAATGGAAAAATTAGTAATACTTTGCTAAAAATATTGATTTTGCATGGTTAATTTTGGAGCCTCCATTTCAAAATACATAGTAATTCATTATGTAAGTTAAATTTATATAAGTTAATTATATACGTTTAAATTGTAGCCTCATAACGTAGGAAAAAATCACTTCTACATAACAAGAAATACAGTCCCTGGTGACCTCTGCAGACACCTTGAAATTCAATCCATCCCCCATGGAGGATATTGATGCAGAGAAAAGAAAGGGTTCCATGAATATCAGCTGTCACACAGCTATAGCAGAATGGTATCTGTTTTTCAAGTGCTTTCACAAAGCATTAGGAGACTGAAAGCTGAAAACGAGGCGACTATGGAAATGGAGCATACATGGGAAGCCATAAACTCATTAACCGAGCACCCACTGAAACCACGGTGAGCAGCTGCAAGCAGCATCTTTTTGCCACCCAGCCCATGACTGTGCAGGCTCTGAAGCAGTGCACACTAAACAAGTGTCCAACCTGTCATAGGAAGCCCCATCAGCTCTCTCCAAAAAATCTGCATTTAAAGTAGCTAATTGGAAAAAAAAAAGGAAGATAAGGTATTAAATAGGGTTTACTGAAATATAAAACCTAGCAAACAACTAAGTCAATAAAAAAGCACTCCTTGTTCCTAGGCTAATAATATTTAAATTGATACTTGGTTCAGAAAAAATACTGAAGCATACTGCAATGTACAGCCAAAGTGACAGCTGTTTGAGCAAAAATATCAACATACACTATGGCAGTCTATAACATCAGTCAAGCACAAAACAGCCTGCCTGGATTAGTAATTCCCTCACAAAAGTAACTTGAAAACAGAAAAGCACCAGCCATTTCAAAGTCATGCCACATCGTATGTGACATATTTTATGATATATTAATCTCAAACAACATATGAATTAGCAGTTAATTACCTATTAAAACTGTTATGGTAATGAGAAATACTTGAACAAACAAAACTATATCTAGCAATGGACTAACACACCTTCACCCCTTGAGATTACTGAAGAAAAACAGATTGTCCCAGTGTGCAGCACAGACTAATTCCTAACAGGGCTTTGCTTTGTATGGTTTCAGAGAACAAAACAAACTTAGTGATAAAAGAAAAGTATCAGCAAGAACACTGTAGACATAGGTAGCTAAGGCTTGGTAAACATTAGATAAAATAACAGGAACTGAAGAAGTGTAGTTTGTTTCAAATTTGGAGGCTATCCAAATGCCTAGTAATGCTGACATAATTACAGTTTAAACGGTTGAATTTTAGTTGCCATTGCTAGGTTAAGCATCAGTAAATATTGCCTCTGAAATTTAACTGTCTCAGCAAGCTAGCTAGCTCATGACTGAAATCTTTGTAGAGCTGAAAACCTTTACAAGGAGCCTGCACTTGGAGGACAGGGGAAAAAGTTTATCTCAAGGAATAGCTTAGAAGAACAATGTATTGTGAAAGAGCTGGCCAGCAAACCCAAGTATTTCTTGTGGGGAAATTTACAAGTTTTTTAAAAAAAATAGTCCTGAATAATAAGGCAGCCAAAGGTCCTTCAAAATGTCACTGGGGCACATTCATCATCAACTAGCCTGAGGCTCCTAGCTCTCCAGGCTGCTGATTACAATTCCCTGCTAAAGTTACTGAACTAATGCCACTGCCCACAGGAGAAAGTCAGAGACGTAACTGAAGAAGAAAAGGTTACGTAGGACAAGTCTTCAGAAAGCCCATTGCAGGACCACAGCACAATATTGCTACACATTCTTCCGAGGAATTACTTATGGTAGTTCAGCAGTGCTTTGGAAAGGCTGGTCATGAACATAGCCAATCGGGTGTACTAATTTCTTGTACTTCTCCCAGGTAGTTACCATCAGATAAAGAAACTTTCAAAAATGTTCTGTAGCTGTTTACAGCTGTGAAATAACTCTTAAAAAAACCCACCTGAGGCACCAGTTCAAAACCATAGCTCAGTTACAGAAAAACTGTAAAAAAATTCTAATTTATCCAAATAATAAAGCCTAATGATAGTCAAAATGTACTCCTAGACATAAACCAGTTAATTTTCACCTGCGCTCCTCCCTGAACCAGCTCCTCACTCAGTCCCATGAGTTCTAGTGCTGGCTCATGGGGAGGAGTATGTGAGCAGGAAAGACAACGCTGGCTCTGGGCCACTTGCAATCCACCGGGTCCAGTTTCAACTGCAGAAGCTGCCTGGGAGGTCTGACCACAACTAAACTAACTAGGTGGCTCTGCTCCCTCCCACCCTGCTTGAACACCCAGCACTCCTGTTGCATTAGAGGTAGCCACAGCTCACCTAGCAGCAAAGTGAATTTATCTGGCAGGGGAAACAAAGTCTGCAGTGAAGAAAAAAGTTTTCTGGCAGATCAATGACCTGAATCAACTCAGCTTGTAGTAAGAGTATCAGATTTGACATAAAAGGGGAGCAGAAAACTGTGAACAAAAGGGCAGGAAACTGTCCCTTTGGTGGCACTTAGCAAAATTTAAAATTAAAAATAATTTAAAAAAAAAAAAAAAGAAAAAGCAGTCTGTATTCACAGTAATGGCTGCTTAAACTTCAGAAAGAAAAGCACTGGGTCGCTGGGTCCAGTCAGAAGGGTGAAATTCCTGGAGTTTGCTTCAAGGTTGTCTGAGCAACTAATGTGTCTCTTAGTCTTGGACAAGAGCAAGACAGAGACTGAGACCGCAAATTCCTTTTGTGCATCTCGAATACTAATAAATGCGTGTGTGGGTGTTAATTAAAAAAAAAATAATTAAGTCATACCCCAAATTTTCAGTTGGCTCAGCTACTATTTACCTATTAGACTATTCACCACCCAGAGAGGAATAGCACCAGGGCTGGTACAAGAGGAGGGTAGGAACATGTTCCCCAGAGCAGCTCACCACTTAATCTGCTAGGAAGCCTCATCCTGAATTTCTCCTGATGCGAACCTTGCCTGGGCTTGGCTGCCTTTGCCGCTGGTGACTGCAGCTTCAACAGGGGACGCGCAGATGGCCTGCATCCCATGCAGGACGCATTCAGCCTCCGAGAGAGGCACCGGTCCTGATCGCAACGAAAGATGCCAACCTTCCGTGCTGAACCTGCACGTCTCTTTCTGCTGGGCCCAGCTTCTGACACGGCCGGCAGGCAGGCCACGAGGCTGCGACTCCACCTTGGCACCCACCACCTGCCGCGCTCCCATTCCCCACAGTGGCCATCACGCAGACCCTCTAATTACGGCGGGGAGCGGCTGCGGTCAAATTAGACAGCGCTCCTGGGGGAAGGAGCCACTTGCGAGGGTCAGTCAGCACCTGAGGCGGCCGCGGCCTCGGCGGGGCTCGCCGCCCGGGGGCTGTGAGGGGGCGGGCGCGGCCGTTGGTCCTCCCCATCCCTGACTGGGCGCGCGGCGCGGCCGTTGGTCCTTCCCCTTCCCTCCCGCGGCGCGAGGCGCAGCGGTTGTGCCTGGGCGCGCGGTGCGTGGCGGCGGGCAGGGCAGGGCAGGGCAGAGGCGGCATGCTGCCCGCCCTGTGCACCGCGCTGGCCGGGCTGCTGCTCCTGCCGCTGCTGCTGCGCTGCGCCTGGCCCTACTTCTTCCAGGACCTCCGCTTCGCCCTCACGATGGCGCGGGTAGCCGGCAGGGCGCGGAGAGCCGGTGCCCGCCGCCCCGGCAGCGCCCTCCTGGACGTCCTCGGGCGGCGGGCGCGGCGGACGCCGCAGAAGGCGCTGCTGCTCTTCGGCGGCGAGGTCTGCACCTACGGGCAGGTGGAGCGGCGGAGCTGCCAGGCGGCGCGGGCGCTGCGCGACGCGGCGGGGCTGCGGGCGGGCGGCTGCCTGGCGCTCTTCATGGGCAACCGGCCGGCCTACGTCTGGGTCTGGCTGGGCTGCGCCCGGCTGGGCTGCGCCGTGGCTTGCCTCAACTCCAACATCAGGGCCGCCTCCTTGCTGCGCTGCTTCCAGAGCAGCGCGGCCACCGTGCTGCTGGCGGGCCCAGGTGAGGAAAGCGGCGGCCGCGGCCGGCGGGGAGCGGAGGGGGCTTCTCG
>RSEF01000010.1:11846536-11885035 GCA_003993805.1 Himantopus leucocephalus | reverse complement strand
GGGGGGAGGGCAGCGCCGCCGTTCCCCGCCTTGGGGCTCCCCCGGCGGCGGGCGGGAGCGGGGGGACACTTCTGAGTGCGCACCGTCCTCTAAAGGTGAACTTGGGGACCCGAGAAGTTGCTTCAAACCAGATGAAAGGAGAAGGTGTCCAAATAATTTGCACGCTGTTTTCATTTTCAGCTCACGTACAAGACGTGGGCATTGAGCTCTGATACCTCGTTAGCTGTTTGATAAGGGTAACGAAGACCTAGAAATAAAATAGCCCTTGATCATAAACAGAATTAATTCACGGTTATGTTCACACAAATGTCCAAATTAGAAATAAGCAAGGTAATGTGGGGGGACTCTCTTGCTGCAGCTGGACAGCAACTTAGACACATGAAGGTGGTTGCAGTCTATACAAAAGTATTTTTCACGTTTCAGTTCAGACAAAAAGGCATGAATCCATGTAGACAAACACTATTCCTTTTCTGTAGAAGACTAACATATTAGCATGTTTTAAATAGAGAGCTGCATTCTGTTCCATACAGAGCAGAGACATCGCACGCCCATCCTTTATACATATTTGCATGTATATGCGTACATACAGTATGAGTGACTGACCATATGGGAAGCCAAAAGATACTCTTTATCTGCCTAGAGTCAACAAATTCTACATGAATATATACTTTGTCTCAGCTTAGATAGTTGAACTCATTCATCTATGTAACTGAAATATTTTATATACCCCAAAATTTTACGAGTTCAAGTGAAATTTTCTCCTTTTGTGATAAGTTTCTGCCTCACTGAGAAATTCTGTGCAATTGCTGAACTTTCAAAATTAATCAGTATTTGAGTTATTAGCATATGTGGGAAAAGCTATTGTGTAGCATGGGAAATGTATTTTTCCTCCTTCTATAACATACTTGCCTCAAAATTTTCTAAACAAGTCTTCAGCTCTGAGGGGAAAAAAAAAGTAAAAGAAAAAAATGAGCCTTATTCATAAAAATTTACTACATGCTTGACTCTACTAGTGATTACTGGACATCAGGAGAGGAAAGAAGTCTATGTCTTTTCTATTTGACTTTCATTCTCTCTGTCCTTACTAAGTTTCTTCCTTTACCATCTTGCTACTCCACGCAGAAGAAAATATTGTCTCATCAGAATTTACCATCACATGAGATCCTGTCTGTGTCCTTGAACAGATAAGTCGCTGAAAATAAATATGCTGAATTCATTAATACAGTTTATATGTCATTAAAGTTAGTTATACCTACAATAAAATATGTATTTCAAAGTTTATTGGAGGGTTATTTATCTCAGTGAGAGTGGTATTAAGGATTCATTTAAATCCCGCAGATATCTGTTCAGGTAAAAGCACCTGTGAGTTGGAAGGCTTTTAGTCTGGATTCCTAAAGAAACAATGTGTATACAATTGCATCAGCTGTCTGGTCATTTTCACTTGAATCCATTTTCCAATTATCCAGCTTCTGAAGGGAAGAAAAGTCTCAGGGATGACTACATTCTTTCCAACTTGGTTGAAACCGGCAGTAGAGGAGGGAGACCTGCATTGCTGCTTCAATAAGAGAAAGGCAAATGGGACTTGATCATGCAGGGAGTTAGCCTACTCGTTGCACATAACTGAAATCATGTGCTCTTTCTGGTTGGAGATACCAGAGGGAATGTGAGAAGAACTGGGATTAATCCAGACAGGTGTAGGAGACAGGGAGACAGAACACAACTATCTAGGAGTCCAGGCTTCAGTAGTACCACTACTTACTAAGTCACTCTTCATTCTGCTTTTCAGTGTTTCTTCCATTTGTGTTGGGACTTGAGAAAGATGAGTGTCATCATTATGCATAAAACATAGTGGTGAGTTAAGCAGCGGCTAACTTTGTGTGGGCACTTGCCAGGTGAGGTATTTCCCCACAGTGGAGCGGGAAGGTAGCAACGTGGAGCTGGTGATGCCAGGTGTACGCTCCCTCAGGGTCCCACGGGGACTGCAGCCAAGGGAAAGTGTGCTTGGATTGCTCCTCTGCAATTCTGTTCCTACTGCAGAAAATCAGATCAATCACTCCCAGTTCTGTGGGGAGACACTATTCCTCTTCAGTTCATTTTGCTGGATTCTGAAGGGACTTGAGCATGAGTTTCTCCAACAGCAGCTAGACATGAAAGCTGCTGAGCCAAAGTTGATGCACTGATAGTACAGTTCACACAATAATACAGGATTTTCTTATAATAATTTTTCTCTCCTCTTTAAGAGCTGAAAGAAGCTGTTGAAGAAATACTGCCCTTCTTGAAGAAAGAAAATGTTAAAGTTTATTACTTAAGCAAGACATCGGCTACAGATGGAGTTGAGAGCTTTCTTGATAAAGTAGATGCTGCTTCAGATGAGCCTACTCCATTGTCTTGGAGATCGGATGTAACCTTTAAAACTCCTGCCATGTACATTTATACTTCTGGTACTACAGGTAATGTAAATTCACAAAAACTATACGGAAAGCCACACATTTCTCCTGACCTTGTGATTTTTTTAGTAAGGAAAGAGAATCTGTTACTTCACATTAATTCCTACTCTCATTCATTCTCCCTCAGGAAACTGAAAATTTCATATCTGTATCTAAAACAAAAAAGCATGTAGAATACAGGCTGACTTTAAGCTCTAAGTCTTGGGGGAGGGACTGAGGTAAAAGCCAATTAAACATACAAGTTTTATGGCAGTAAGCTCGCTAGACATCTGCTGTCTCTTATCCTTGGAGACACTGTTGGCCTAGGTATGTGTCTCGGCACCCACTTTATAATCAGTATCTTTGCATCATGAACTCTAAATGCCAGCCACTAAGTTTTTGGGTGTCAGACTACCAAAAATAGCGATGACTGCACAAAATACAGCTAGTCATGGCCACTGTGCGAAACTGCAGCTGGTATAGGAGCTGCAGCCTGCCCTATGTAAAAGCATCTAGCGTTAAGAGCACTTAGCCACAGCAAAAACTAGGTGACAAGGATGAAGATGAAGACAATGCCTGAAGGCACTCAGACCTATAGCTTCATTAGGAAGAGCAGGGTATGCCTCCACACTAGATTCTTTGAGCCTCTTTGGGCAGGAACTCCCCTGGAAGGGAGGAAGTACAAATTTGAATGCTATTTGGGCTGCAAAAGGCAAGTAACTCAGGTGTCCTTATCCTTGCTAAGGGCTCTAGCATCTCTGTTTTTACAGAATAGGCAAGCACTACCATCATTTTGTCTTCTAGCATCTATTTCAGCAAGTAATCTCTTCAACTGTATCTGATGGGGAACCAAGAAGAGATTTCCTAGTATGAATTCCAGTTTCATCTAGGATGATTCAGAGCTGCAAGGAGATACCTAATTCCAGGAGACATGCAAGACCTGAGATTAACCTCTGTTTTAGCATTTTCATTCTCTTTGCTCATTCTCTAGGTACTTGTTATTCCTAGGTACCATAGTTTGGGGAATTTGGGCACTTAACAGGGGGGAATCACCTGAAAGTTACGTGTGGGAAGACATAGCCTCACTAAGGCTAAATTCCAGTGTGTTGCGTAGACAGAAGCTGCATACCTCCCTGAACTCTGGGACTATCACTTGCATCAGTGAATGAGAGAAAATCTTTTCTTAAGCCCTAGTGAAACTGACTGTTTATTGTTCAAGTGAAGTTACACACCTTTTTGCTTGACTTTAAACAGGTCTTCCCAAGGCTGCAGTGATTAACCATGAACGCATAATGCTAGCTTGTGGTTTGTTTGATGCTGGTGGTGTTACCTCAGAAGATATTGTGTATACTGCTCTACCACTCTATCACAGCTCTGCCCTCCTTGTTGGAGTCCATGGATGCATCATGAAAGGTACCGTGCACTTGACTAGTATGAAGGAACGCGTTCCTGTGCAGAATTCATGGACAGATATGATCACAGATATAGTAAGCCTTTCCTTAGCTACCAAACTTCGAGCTGAAATACTTAATAATACATGTCTCTGTTACCAGAAGCTCCGTTAGTCAAGAGACAGTCTCGTTTCTCTGTCATCTTTATATGACTTGCACAGATCATCACCCTGTACAAATTTTGTTTCATCACCTGGCCAAACAGGATATATCTTATCCTACACGACAGCTCTTTGCACAGTTTTAGGGTAAATTAGTACAGAGTTTCATCCGCAATAATAGCCATTAACTTCTTGATGAATAGAAATAGAGGTTAAACCAATTATTCAGCATGGATTGTATTTTGATATGTTTTAGGAAGAGTACTTCCAAAAGGTACATAACCCTAATTCTACAAGTTTTCTACAATGTTGTGCTAAGAAATTCTATACAGTCTTATGATATAATAAGAATTGTTCCTTCTGTTATTTATTTTACTTTTTTGTACACAGGTGCAACTATTGTTTTACGTGCCAGATTTTCAGCAAGCCAGTTCTGGGATGATTGCAGGAAATATAACGTAACAGTGATACAGTATATTGGGGAAGTGCTTCGGTATCTATGCAGTGTGCCACAGGTAACGTTAACTGCCATTCTTTTTTGGCTAATTAAATTACTGGGAATACTGGTTATATTATGCTTAAAATCTAACCATAAGGGGATTGGGAAAAAAAAAACAAAAAACCCTTCCCTAATGAGGTCTGTAATCTCATTGCACACTAACATGAACATTTTTCAAGGGAAAAAAAAAAAAAGGAGCTTTGAGCTTGAATTAATCATTCTTTTAGTGGAACAATGGCAATAGTGGAACAATAGTGGAACAATGGCAATCCATTAATTGACATTCTGTTAAAATGGAAAACACTTACCTTTTATGAACATTCCAGCTGCAAAGTAAAAATGAGGAGAAAAAAAAATAGGAACCAGTTGAGCTGTGCCATTTCATATTTGGGCAATGTGAGTTTGGGTGGTTTTGTAGCTAAGATGTCCTAACCAGGATAGTCAGATGATCCCCAGGTGAAAGTGTTAATGCAATTATTTAAAGAGTACCCCTTCTGAAGATGCACTTAATGTACTGTCCTCATAGGGTACCTGGTCATAGGCACTTTCCTGCTGAGATCCCTGCAACTGTATTAGTTAATCCTTAATTTAAAAAATGTGTTTGCATAAAATGACTTTCACAGAGCTAGGCCTAGTGAACAGCAATTAGATTTAGTAAGAACAAAGGTGGTACCAATGAGTCTCCCTAGCACCATTTGATAAGCCAGAACAGAGAATCAGGTCCACAGTTTCTTTGTAATTTATGTATGTGTGTGAAATATCAAATATACAGAGATGTCATTCTGGTGTCAGTTACAGACATATGAAATAACTTCACTGAAAATTAGTAGAATTCCTCAGGAACTGGGTATCTAAGGAAGATTCTGTTATGCTTTGTATTATTTCTTCATGAGTTGTTAGCCCAAAATGAGCAGTTAATAAAATGGAGTTTTATAATAATCAGAAGACTTGGCCTCTGGATTAGGCCAGTAGTCTTCATCAAAAAGTGTGGGTGGAGAAGATTTAAACTGAGTTAAAAGAATTGAGCACTTGAAACATATGATTAAGAATGGTGATAACTTATACGTCAGTCCTGCAGTTCATGGAAAATCCCAATTAGCAAAGCACTCTTAATTAACCAATACTCAACTGGTATAAATAAAACAGGAGAAAAGTGAAAAAACTAGATCATCTCTTCTCATGCAGAATATTTTTTAGAAAAATAAGCTTAAAAAATGAGCTAAAATACTCATTTTTTATAGAGTTGTGTTTCTTGACAGCATATATGCACACACAAATATAACTGAGTCACAGGGCATACTCTGTAAATTCCTGAATTCAACCAGTATCTCAAAGACATGTACAGTTGCCAACCAAGCATAAATTAGTTCCCAAATGGGGTGAGTTTGGTAACGTTAGCCACACAGAGGCATTTAGCTTAACCATTGAAGTGACCTGTTAATCCAAAACAACAGATTTGTAACAAAAAATGAGGAACATGAATGGCTGAACCTGAAGTCCACTGAATGATGCAGTTGAATGGTATTTGAGGCTGTCCTACCGATTACTCATTATTGGTGGCTGCTTATCTAACAAAGGTCAAGTTTTAAGAAAAACACAGATAGCTTAGCTTTCATTATTTAATATAAAGATTTTTGTTTACTCGGTATGTAAAATTCAACACCAGTGGAGAAAACACTTTTACATAAGCAAGGTTTATAAGCTCAGTATTTGATCCCATGTACATGCTACTTTGGATGCACAAGTCTCCCGGAAAAACAAGATTAACATTTTAAGAATGCAAGAACTTGACCGAATGGATATTATTACTTAAACTGTTGTGGTGCCAAGAGGGCTTGGCTTGTTATTGCGGGTGTAACAGAGAGACAGTCTTTTCCATGAGAAACTCACAGTGTAAGCAAGATCCACATTGATGTAGGGTGCCATCTGTCCTAACTAATGCCATTTCATTATTGAACTTCCTTATTGTGCCAGCAGCTTTTATCTGTGCTATCATTTCTTTGCTTTACGTATCCACAGGAGAAAAAAACTCTGTATGTGTCACAGTTTTCTTTCTGATTGTGTTACCAGCTAGCTTACATAGTCATTTCAGAACAAATGAACAGTCCAAGTATTATAGAAATCACCTTAAGGGTGAATCATTAAGTCCTTCCTTCTTCCTTTCATTAACTGTGACTAATTAATGGCTAAATAACAAATTTTCTTTATCTGCCTAAGCAAATGGGGAAGAAAGATTAAAAATACAGACTGAAGAACAACAAAAGATAAGGGACAACATGGAGCCAAGAAGCATCCTGTCCCCAGTGAATCATTTCAAAATAAAGTGTTTAAGATCAGATGTATAAATGCCCAATCAACTGGAGTCTTTCCCATGAGAGACTAAGGTATCACATATGGTGTTGTAGAGCATCATCTACAACAAACAAAGACTATATAAAAAGTGAACAGCAAGTCATTTAGACACTATGCAGAATTTCAGCAGATTTCATTGTTCTATTTTAAGCTTGGTTCTGTGCTAACATGTTAATGGCAGATCTCTCAGTAACACAGAGAGGACTATATATTAATTTATTTCTTCTTTAGATTAAATTTAAACATCCATTTCTAGACTATTCTGCAGAAAAGCAATAATAATCCAAAAGTGATGTGACTGAAGTCCAAAACAAAATCAGTTTTACAGTATTTAAAAATTTTAGCTGTTTTATTGTGGCTTTTTTTGGTCTTTTCTGGGAACATGACACTCTAAGACCAATGCATGTTTGTCTTAATGGCCAGATTTCTCTCTTGCATCACTCCTTGAAAGAGCATTTTGCAATTCCAGTGTTCTGTGCCCATCATCTACTCCTACTATCTACTGCATTGCCTTCTGCACTGTATTTCCTGAAAGACATAGAGCCAACATACTTATTCTGCACAAATACACATTCCAGTCTGTTGCTGATAGAACAGTCTTATTCCTTCAACAAAGTATTCCAAGTTATGAAGCCAATATGTATTTAAAAGACTGTTCATGCCTTAAATACTATTAAATTATGTAAGTTGGAGAAAACAGCAGGAAGTGGGATAAAAGAGCCTTTCCATATTTTGCTAAAATTCTCTCAGGCTGTTGTTACTCATTAGCACATTAGATATGTTTATGAAATACAAGTGTCTGACCCAGTTCAGTAGTTCCTACAGTTGAAGATAAATATAAGCATCTAAGAGAAGGCATAAATGGACTGCCATCCTCACTGTGTGTTTATCACTGTACTGTCTAACAGAATGATCCAATAGCACTATTAAAAGTGATATGAAATGCGGTAATAGAATTTTTAGCAGGCTCAGTCCTGCACTTACAATGGCAGAAGGGATTTCCTTTCCCCCCAAATGCCATTTTGAATCCTGCAAATATTTTGCTGAATTCAGGGTAAATTATATTCTTTTGCAGTTAGTCACCACAAGGCTTACAAACAAAGTAATTTAACATGGTGCCTGAGTTTCATTCTGGCTTTCTGCATAGAATTATTTGTTCCTGTCTTCATCCAAATCAAATTAACTACTAACTACAGTTAGATATATAGCCTAACTTGCTCAGTAATTTTTTTTTCTCCTTTTCCACATCAAAATTGTGAGCTTAACTGTAATGAAGTTTGCAAACATTTTGCATCAGAATATGCTCAATACTTTTAAAGTTTTCTTCAGGGTTTTCTAGAAGTAGAAGCTTTCACTCAGCAGAGATGTTAATTTATGACTGTTTCTTGTTTCTAGACAAACAATGATCAGGATCACAAAGTCAGACTTGCCATAGGAAATGGAATAAGGGCCGATGTTTGGAGGGAATTTATCCAAAGATTTGGAAATATTAATATTTTGGAGTTTTATGCATCAACAGAAGGAAACATTTCTTTTGTTAATTACACTGGAAAAATTGGTGCCGTGGGAAGAGTAAACTGCCTGCAGAAGGTAAGAATAACAAGACCTGACATTTTGTCCTTCTTGGTGAAGTTTGGTGTGTTTCCAAGGGCGTATGCTAGGTTACTTGTAGGACAAGTTGGGAAGAACCCACGGCCCAGGCATGAATTTGTTCAGGGAGAAGATTCTCCCCAAGTAAAGTGTATAGCTGCCCATGCTAGATATCACAGATATCTCTGGCTAGTTCAGGCAACAGCACATTTAGACTTGGCACATCCAGTGTGTGATGAATGTGATGAATTTGGCTCCTGTTAAACAGAAAGCTGACTATCTATCTAGTATAATTCTGAAAATATTTTTCAAAGATTGAATATTCATGTGTGTATACATTTTGCAAATTTTCACTAGAAAATCTTACGCTATGAACTGATTAAATATGACGTAGACAAAGATGAACCAGTCCGAGATGAAAATGGATACTGCATAAGAGTTCCCAAAGGTAAAAACTTAACTCCTTTAAAAAATTTCAGAAAGGTATTTACTTTTTAAAATTACATTTCTTAGCATCTCTTCTAGCTGGAAAAGATGCTAAGAATTGCCTTTGAGTAAGCCAGGTTTTTAAATACAAGTTAGAAAATACGTAAAAAGTCACACGCCATTGTAATACAGCTTAACAGAAATGTAAAGTACAGTGGGGAGTGACGAATCTGTATACTTAGATTTTAATAACTTTTATAATTTTCGTAAGGGACACGCTAACATTTTTGGGTACAGATCTTGACTTTCAGCAGGAGCTATTTAATTCTTCTCAGCCTTTGTACTTAACATGCCACTAAAGAAACATTTGCAAAATAGAAAGCAGTTCTCTTTTCCAGCAGTGGCTGAAACTTTTTGCCACTGGCAATAGAGCAAGCATGCATGAAAATACTTATTTTGTAATATATCTTAATATCAGTTTTCACAGGAGGGGGTTATATATTGGCACAGGCAAACCTGTGTTTAAACCAGATACTTGTGGTACTTTTTGATTTTGTTGCATTCTATTACATAGGTAGTCATTACCGTGAGTGAGGACAGAAATGCTTTCGTTCTCTGTGCATAAGGGAACAGGCAGACAGGTTACCAACTGTCTTAAATTGTCATTGCTGAGGAATATACCAGTTGTGTTAAGAGTGTCTGCCCCATAGGCATACTTTCCTATGCCAACTCTCCCTACGCAGTCTCTTGAGTTGGGATGAGGAGGGATGTACACACATATATTCCAGATTTATATAAAAGCACCCAAAGTTTAAGCTGCTGAACTGCAGAGACATGGAAAGTATCTGCAATGTAAGGAAGAAGCCCATGAGTAAATGTAAAATCCCAGGCTTGATGGGGACAGACTGTAATTTATTTTGTATAGAGATAAAATTCACTCCAGTGCGTAACATCCACACAAAGCTCTATATAACATGGGGTTGAGTTTCAATTTACATAAACGTATAGGTGTTCCTTCTCCCTTCATAAATTACTCCAGCTCTAGCACATGAAAGACTAAAGAACATACTAAGCAGCCTTTTGGTATATTTTACATTCAAAGTAAGCAAGCTGAACCCCAGTATTTTGTTCCTAAATCCAACTGAACCTTTTGGTTGAGGGGTAAGGCCACACCAATTGAGTTACGTGGAAGTAGCCCATACCAATGGTCAGCTTCTAAAAACATGCCTGATGCCATGCGTAAGTTTCCTTTGTAGACACAGCTCCTATTGAGTCAGGTGTTTTAAACTGAGGTTTATGAAACTGTCTAGAGAAACTGGGCAACTATTTTCCACTTAGCAGACAAGACCTCAGAGATTCTGTTCTGCTGCATTAATACAAGCAGGTGATAAATTGTACTATCTACTGGCATTTTTGAAGACTAGTGAATTGAGAGGGAAGGTGAAACTCAATCTGTACCTCCACAACTGATTTTAGAAGATGACGGTTATGACAAAATTCTCAAATAACTCTATAACAGCTGCAAACTTCACTGATGTAATGAAAATTCGTTATTTTTTGGCAATTACATTGAGCTTTTTAAACAAATGTTTTTCCTCTTCATAGGTAAACCTGGCCTACTGATCTGCAAAATCACCCAATATGCACCATTTAGTGGGTATGCAGGAGCAAAACAGCAAACAGAGAAGAAGCAATTAAGAGATGTCTTCCAAAAAGGGGATTTATATTTTAATAGTGGTGACCTTTTAGTGATTGACAATGATAACTTCATTTATTTCCATGATCGAACTGGAGACACATTCCGGTTAGTTTATTTATTTAAATGCTTGTCACAAGAGAAAATTCTGACTCATTCGCAGGTTTGAAATCATATCCAGTATTTCCTATTGACTGACAAAGGGGAATTTCTCTGACTTCAGTCAGAAAAAGAGAGGACTCTGAGTCACCTCCACTGTTGTATTTTGTTAGCTATGTTCATAGCTACATACAGAGCCTACAAGAAGTTCAGTTTAGGGTGATGAAGGAGTACTATTTTGAATAGTCAGAAACCAGTCATGTTCATAGAACAAAAACACTGTGGTTTCACATTCATTATACTTTTAAAACTCAGAAAGCATTGAGCGTAGGATGGAATCAAAATTAAATAATATGTAGGGGTTTTGTTTGTTTGGAGCCATTTTAAGCATGATTAAATTAAGTGTGTTAAATTCTCTTGAGATTTGAATAATCTGGAATGCGTTGTTGAATTTTGTGGCATGTTTTTCCTCTACTTTTGATAGCAAGCGCCTTGTTCTAGTGCAAAAGGGCTTTCTGATCTCAAGCTCAGTCCGTTGTAAAGTCAGACATTATTAAATACACATAGAAATCATGACTTCTATTGACTGCTTATTTTCCAGGTGGAAAGGGGAAAACGTTTCTACAACGGAAGTTGCAGATGTTTTAGGACTGCTTGACTGCGTTCAAGAAGTTATTGTATATGGAGTATCTGTTCCAGGTATGAGTGAAATGCCTGAAGTATTTCAACAAAATAATGTTTTAATACATTAACAAAATATCAATATACTGAACTGCAGAATATAGGTAGTCCTACTTCAGCTTATTTTGTGTAAGCTACATTTGATACATTCCATCATTTAAATATATGCAATATTAATGAGCTAAAAAAACATAGCCAAAGCTCATATTAACGTAGTATACCAAGAATACTAACAGGAGAATGGAAGAACATTTGAGATTAAGTATCTTGGATATAAACACTGTTGTATCTTTTACAGGAATATAACTCTGCAATTCCTGTGGAGTGGGACAAACAAAATAGACTTGAATTTCTAGAAAAAGAATGTCACTTAAGAAATTGATTCCTCCCTTTTTCACCTTTCTTTAACAATCTGAAGGAATTTAAGAAGTTCTGACATATTTACTGCCTTTTTTCTACTCCTCAAAAATCTGTGAAATGTTTGACTTTTTATAAACTCTTTAAGTGCTTATGGCAGTTCCCCCCCCCCCTTTTTTTTTTTTTTAATTTGAGAGGCACTGCTGCTAAAGGCAGATTCACAGATATATTGGAAGACAAAAGAGGGAACAGATATAGCTTAACTCTACTTTCTTGTCTCCTGTGTTTTGGAGGTACCTTCCTGTCCATGTTTCTCACTTACCCAAAATCGCCGGGACTCCCATCTAGCTCCTCACTGCGTTTGGGTTGTGATGGACAGTTAAAATGGAACCCTTCGTTACAGTGTAATGTAGGGACCTGAAATCAAACAAAAAAGCTTAGATTTGATTGAAATCCTGAGTATTGCATTGCTCAAGTGGTTTGAACTAGGTGGCAATAATACATTGCACACCCTTAGAGTAGTCTAAGGAGGAGGAGGAGGAGGAATTTTGGAGCCCCTGTTAAATAAGTTAACATATATTAGATTAATTATTAATTCATTAACAATATTAATTAACAGCTATCACACTTCTCCAGAAAGGTTTCCAGACTATGATATATCACAACATGGGTCACATCAACGACAATTTAGTATTTTGGAACTGAAAGGCACGTTAGAGATGCCACTCTTCCTACATCTACCATTTGCTTTCACCATTTATTCAACATGTGAGAGACTCTGTTAATGTTACGATCCACTCGTTATTTCCTCTGCTAAAACTGGAAGACATGAGGATAGAAATGCCCACTGTTTCTGAGACTAGAATAACAAGGCTGTTTATAAATGAAGATGATCTATTAGAACAGTGAATTTAATTCAAATAAACCAACTTTTTATTAATCATATATGTCTCTGCTACACCTATTGATCTAAAATTAAAGCCTCTCTCTTTAAATCGCTCTTGTTTTCAGCTGCTTTGTGGTAGGGATAAACACACAGCTGCCCTAGGAGACATTTCAAAAGAAAGGTAACAACATAAATGGTCTAGAGTTCTTAATGTATTTCTCAGATTACATTCTGGGAGATGAGGAAGATATGCTGTTATTCTCAATGCTCTTGTAAAGCTACATAGAAGAGGTGTTAATACCTAATTATGGAACAACTTTAGGGGAAAAAAAGTATTGTTCAAACCGGTTCTCACCTTACATTTGTGTAAGAGCTGGGTGGATTGTGTATTTTTTTTTTCTGTTTTACATGGCACAGAAGTATTTGTACTTTAATAATGTAGCTGGGGGTGATAGTATAGGTCACCTGAGAACTCATTAATTCAACACTAGATTTTGAATAAAATGTCATCAGCACCTGGCGTTAAAGGCAAACAGAAACAAGACTCAAAAGAAACTAAAGAACAATTAATCTTAAATTAGCATATGCTCGTGCTCTACTTTTCATTAAGCATTACATGCTACTTTCCATTTTCACTTCCTCCTGTACAGAATTCTGCAAAAGCATTCATATGGTTCTAATGTAAAACTTTGTATAAGAATATTACTTATTTCTTCTTGCATTACCTGTAATCCCAGAAAACAGAATGAACACCAAAAGGTTTGCGTTTAAATGGTGTCCCATCCCTCAGCCACCAAAAGGGGAGGGAAGAAGCCCTCTCAGTATATAAAATAAGTAAAAAATCTGAAGTACTTCGATTTTTGCAGCGCTTAATTAATCATTCATATGGTAATAAACAATGGTAAACTGGGTCTTATTCCTTTCTGTTCTGCATGGATGAGCTTGTCAGCACAAGTACAACCAGATTTACCATGATTTATTGCAAATTAACCCACACAGTTAAACACTGCTGCAGGCAGACTTCTGCCTCAGAGTACTGAGACCTGATTTTCCAAAGTCTTTCCAAAGAAAGACTCTCAAAAGAAGGATGATTTTCAAAATATCTGCCATCTATAATTCTGATGCTAGGCTTTCAAAAGAGTTTGGCATCTAGCATGCTGAAACCTTAAGAAAGTCTAATCACTTAGATGTCTAATGGGGAATATAGTTAGCATGTTTTCTAACATGGCTTAGAAGGAAGGGTTCACTTAAAGGGCTGGGGGGGAGAAGTTAGCTTGAAGTTCCAAGTTAGATACAAGCTACAGTTATTTGCTGTCATTATTCCTTCAGGTTATGAAGGCAGAACAGGAATGGCGTGTATTCGACTAAAGGAAAACTGTGAATTTAATGGAGAAAGTACTTACAGACACATTAACACTCACCTTCCAAACTACGCAAGACCTCGTTTTATAAGGATTAAGGTAAACCAATATTGTAGCAAGTAGGCCAGTAATTAGCTTTTGTGTGTCCGTCTGGATTGTGTTTTCTTTCTTTTCTATGAGGACTATGGACTTTCTAGTTATACTAGCAATTCTCAAAAAGGCTTCTTTTGTCTCTCACTTGCTCTTGTCACTTACCAATATGAAAGTAGAACTGCGCCCAGATGATTTTTTCAGACTGAACTGAAACAAGTTGCATGAGCAGCTACAGGATACCTGGCACATTTTAACATACAAAATCAGGAAGATCTCCGAGTGGAAAATACATTTCTTGTTGGATTCCTTCAGCACAGTAACACAGCTGTGTTCTCAGTTTAGTGCAGCTCTGTCTACAGACTGTTCTGTACAAAATAAAGATCCACACACAAATAAAAGCTTGCAAGAGAGCTGTCTTTTGCAAGAGAGGCTTTAGATTTTTATCCTACCAGTGAATAAATAGCCAAATTCTAAACTGAAATTTAACTTGAATTTGGGAAACATTGCAAGAATGTCACTCTTACCATACTTCTCAAGTTATTTATTTAAAATAAATATTGCTCCTTTGAAAAAGGTTGTGTATTCACTGAGATGACCCAAGAGGACTAACACAGAGATATCAGATGTCTAATTATTTAATCAATCTTTACACTTTTTAGTTATGCAAACAAAACAGTTGACCAGTCAAGGGACGTCTTGACATCCCGTGTACAGTACAGTGAGTCTTGCCCAGCCTCCAACTGCCATTTTCTTTGCTCTTCTTTTCTGAGAAAAATTCTGCTGGTTTTTGATCTGAGAACATAATTTAATAAATTTCTGGTTAAACCCCTTGATTCTTGCTGACTAAAAGCTGGAAACTAGTATCTTCCTGCCTCATTTAAATAGAATAGTAAAGTAAGCCTTTCAGTAATGTTTTTGTGGCCCCAGCACTTCTTATGTTCCGAGTAATTACTGGCCCACATATTCCACAGTCCAGTTATTATCTGATGAATGCAGGTAGTTTAAACCTCTATTAGCAAGGCTTCAACTTCTGTGCTGTGTGGGTTTTCTTTAAATATGATTCCCTTTGAATTTAGGAACTCTAATCTAATTCCCACAATTATATGCTGACATTGATAAGTAGAGATGTTATTTTGTTTTGTAGAGTGCCATTGAACTTACAGCAACTTTTAAGTACCGTAAAGTACAATTAGTGGAGGAGGGTTTCAATCCAGCAGTCATCAAAGATCGCCTGTACTTCCTGGATGACAAAGAAAACCTGTATGTACAACTGACCCAGGACATTTATAACTCAGTAAAAAACCATGAATTCAAATTGTGAGGATGTAAAAAAAAAAAAAAAATCTGTGTTTTATAATATTTAGTTTTTAAAGCATCTATAATTCTAACCTTGCCAGGAATTCCTGTTTATTAATATTAGCAAATATCAGTATCTGAAATTAATTGTGAACATGAGATTGTCTTAATAAAGCAGAACTTATCCAACTCTACTTGTATCTTAGCCTGACTTCCCCTCTCCTTCGTACTTTGAATCTTACCTACCTTCCTACTGCGTATGGATGTATTGTTAATGCTGGAAATGTTAACATTGGGCACCTAAGCATATGTAAGTGGGTACAATACAAGACAGCTTTATGCAAATACATTTATATTTATATTAAAGAGTGATCCACTGCATTAGTAAAAATTACATCCCTAAGTCAAAACACAAAACTTAAAAAAGACCACTAATGAAGTTTACAGTTGTCTCAAATCAACTAATCAAAAAAAGTCCGTATTAGATGCTTACATTAACTTTTATCCATTGCAGCAGAGATGCCCTCTTATTTTTTATGCACCAAATAATACATACACAGAATGAGAAGAGTTGATAAGAACTAAGATGTACTTTCCTTCGGGTGCAAATAGAGTAATGGCAGGCCATATACTTCATAATGAAGTGTGGCTTAGATTTCCCTAGGATTTAAAAAAAGCAAATAACATTACAGAATGGAATAAAATAAATCTGTTCTTACTAGAAAGGTCTAGCAAGCCAAATTTTACTGCTCCTTGTTAACACATGCCTCAATATACCCCACTATGAGTTTAGCTGATGTTGTATAAAGTTATGGGAATTGTTCTAATTAACCAGACTCACTGTTTATATAACTTGAGAATCATTATACTGGGTCAGACTGAAGATCCATCTGGCCGAGTATGCTGCCTTCAAGATGGGGCAATTGTAGGTGTCTGGAAACAACCATGAAGAAAGCAGCCAGCATCTAGTAGTGCTTTCCCAGAATAATCTCCTAGCAATCATCATGCTTCCTGACTCAACAGTAGTGTCTCTGAATTTAATGCTGCCCTCAATAGATTTTCCTCCCCAAATTTTTTTTAATTATTCTTGAAAAATATGGCCTCTTGTACCAATAAGTTAGTTTGCTGCATAGAGACCCTTTCTTCTGTAACGCCCCTTAGTTCTTCTGTTATGACAATGGGTGAAATATCATTCCTACTCTTTCCTTGGACTTGTGATTTACAGACCTTAGGTAACGCTGAGAAAGGCCACAGGTGCTTAGCAAGGGCAACTGCTCTTGCAACACGGTTGCATAAAGCCTCCTGTGCACTGTAACTGATCAGCACAGATGGAATGACAGGGCTGCTGTGTGTTTAAACTCACGGAGTTTTAAAATTGCCCTAATACAGCAAAATCTCTTAGCGAGGTTACATCCTTCTTTTTGCACAGTTCAGAGTTGATGTTGGCATTGTCTGCACACACAGAGCCTCACAGCAGTCTTGTGAGTTTAAGTCAAGGTATTAAATTGGTATTTTCTTTACCACAGTCTAAAAAACAGAGAGTTTCATGTTATATGCCTACAAGATTTATTTGACATTTTAATCTATAAATACACGAGGTTTCCACCAGTAAAAGCACAGGAATTTTCTCAGTGGTCATCATTGCCACTACTTACATATTGAACAAAACATGTGGTATTGCATATGAATAAGCAAACTTTGGTTCTCTTTCTACCTGGAGAAGTCTTAAGGACTAATCTCTTTTACTTGTTAAACAATGGCTTGCAGAGGACAACAAGGCAGCTGAAGGCCACACTGAATGCTACACTCTGGAAAGCTTGGGACACTGTAGAACTTAATTAGTTTTTTGAAGGCACTTTTTTTCAGCATCATCACCTCTTCAGGCAGCCTGGAAAGAATTCTGGCATTTGCATGAGACTCCTTCTTGTCAGTGGCTGCTTCTTTGGGGTTACATTGCTCAAGACTACCAGTCATTGGCACACTATTGCAGCTAAGGGAACGTGCTGTCTTTTTCTTGCCTTGAACAGACAAATAACTAAATAAAAAAGAGCTTAACTTATGTTTGGTAACATGTTGGACATCTTCTGGAAAACAGTCATCTACAGGATCCTCTTGACCTCTCACCTGTTGACTAATCACGCACGTTCCGGGGCTCGCTGTTAATTTCTTAGGCTGAACTGCTATTTTTCTGGAAGGTGTTTTGTATTTTCCTCCATCTAGACAAACCTGAGAAGCATTACTAATGGCATCAGAACTAGACTTAACTATCATATTAGGGATTCTTGCCCCATCACGAGAATTGATGCAGTGCAACCCATAATTCTGGCTAATGATTTGGGCTGCAGTCTGTTGAATGATGTTCCAGTCTTGCAGAATATCTTCCCTGGTCGTGAACTGAGATGTTACAGTAAAGCGAATGATGAACTTGTCATGAATGGTTGCTGGAATGAGGAAGAGCCTGCCAGAACTGCTTAGCTCTTTCAGGAGTTTTTCTGTCAGCCAGTTGGGGCCCTGTTTTAAATACGAATAAGAAAAAAAAAAACAACTATAGTTAGAACTTCCAGTGACATCCAAACGTCTCTGTAAGAATTCCAGCATTACAAATTCTTACATGAAAACTTATTCACCGTTCTTAATGTCTGGGGGGAGATCAACTGTGGTCAATTCATTCCAAAGAGACATGCAAAAGGCCAAATCCTTACCTTTAAGCGAAATACAACCAGTCCAAGATGTCTCTTGGCAGGAATTTCAAAGAGTGGATCACTTCTAACCAACGATTCAAAGAATTTGGCTGTTTCAGTACCCTGTAATTAAGGAAAAAAAAGTAGTTATGTATTGGTTTGTCACAAACCCACTGTAAGACACTAAATGAAGTAGTTAAAAAGAATTCCTTTCCTTACTAAAACACGTCATTCCAATGCATGAATGGTAGCAAACAGAAGAATGACAACAAAGCTAAGAATTTTAAAATCTGTCTCTATTTGCCCAAACCTTTGACAATGAACAAGACTAATTGGACTATACATCGGAATTTTCTAGAAGGTCTGAAAACAGAATGTGCCTTCTCAGATTAGAGTCCTTTTGCCGCAACCGTCGATCCACAATATGATCCCTTGTATTTACACTCCATCAAAGACTTAAGCCCGTAAATCTTCACAGCAACAGGATCAGCCATCCATCACAGCCTGCCTCCCAAACAGCTGCCACTTTGCCTCAAAGAAAGCTTCTACAGATTAGTACTCAATAATGTGCAGAAGGCATTGACTTATCGAGTCACTTTCCATTGCCTATTGCTTCCAAGAAGGGAACAGGAAATGTTTTGTCTACACAGTCAATCTTTACAGATTAATTATGAGTAAAATCAACACGCATTTAGCGTTCACATGCAAGCTTTTTGTGTGATGGGATTTCTGTCACTTGTCTTTGCACCACTGAATTTATGCAACTCAGCTACCAATAAACGAGCATAACACATTTATGCTAGCATTGTTAATCACATACATGTCGGACATGAGCTTGAAGCTTTTTCACTCCAAATGAACGAATCACAAACCACAGCTTCAAAGAACGAAATCGACGACTCAGTGGAATTTGCCAGTGCTGTAAAAACACAACAGTGTGCCAATGAGTGCAAAACCAAGAGAAAGGAGCGTCCCCTTACGCTGCTATGTCTGTTGCTTCAGACACAGGTCAGAAATCTCCACTGACACAAATAATTTCATATTACTGAAAATCTGCTAAGCCTAGGAAATAGCCATCAAAGAAATACTGTCGACATACTTTTCAATTATTTGAAAAAATAAGATTGTGGCTATTCCCTTCAATCTATGACCTAGATATGCTTGAGTTGTTAGCTAATTACCAGCTAATAACACCACCTTTTTATATTTAAAGAGCATTATCAATTTAAGATGTGTCCATTTACACTTTAGGATTGAGCACTCACTTCAGTTCCTGTAATTTGCATAGTTAAGTGTCATCCTGCACATTTCCCCAAATCAACTATAAATAGTGAGAGCTGACATAGGTGTAGACCCTTCCAGATGAAGTAACACCTACTGCATGGAAAAGAGTGACAAAACATGTAAAAGAACACTTCTAGGGAGCTACACAATTACATGCAGGGTCCTATTTAACCACAAGAGGGACTCGTTGATATATTTCCCCCCCATGCACACTTGCACTCCAGTGAAAAGCACTATTGATTTCAAGAAACCAATTATCTTTTCAGGACCTAGGGTGAGATCATAGCAGAAACAATTGACAGTGAATATTCTTTTGTTTTAGCGGACTGAAATCTGCTGTAAGATGGATCAAAAGTGAAACGCCTCTTAGCTCTCCTATGAATAGCTTAATCTGAAGAAAAACATAATTCATTCTACTGCAGTTTCAGAGAGTGGTGTTTCCATTGCTTACTCCTTTCTCTTCTTTATTAGATATCAGAGATACAAGAAAACCAGCCAAAATGCCATCAGTAGGAATTACTTCAGCAACACGATGCACAGAAATGACCCTTCTAACTAAAAAGGCAAGGGTTTACAAGATTTTACAAGATCATGGGCTGTGTAAAAATCTTAAGTACTTCAATCTCTGTATCTGAAAGCAATTTTATCATTAATTTTCATAACCAGGGCTGACTTCAAAGTTTTACTATTTAATCTGCAGTAAGATCTCTGTATAATTGGTTTTATGCTTTTATGTAATAAGACCAGCTATAAGATAAGCACACTGCAGAGTGTGTGGAATTTCGCATTCTGTTTGAATATTTTATAGGCAATTTAAAATATCAACTGAAATAACAACTTACCATGAAATCAACAGCAGCTCCTGAATTGGGATGTCTGAGGTAGACAGGGTTAACACTGAAGGTTTGATGTAACTTGTATTTATCTTTAACCCTATCAATTGTAGAATGAACTGTATTTAGCAAAGAATTGTGCAGAGAAAGACTTTGCAATTTGCATGTTATCCTTTTGGTGTTATGTCTTGCCTTTACTCACCAAAATCCAGTGCAGTCAAAATGAACCATCATCCATTTAGAAGGGTTAAAAGTAAAGGAATCTGCGTATTCAATTCCATCCAAGAACAACCGAAATTCAGGACATACGAACGCTGTTCCTGCATACGCAGCGTCAATATGAAGCCAGAGTCCCTCAGCATCACCTGTTGGAATTGAAATTTTTGTCATGTAAGGGACGTAAGGAATCAAAATACATGCTTAATCTCTCTCTGAAAACTAGGGGCGTGTTTTTGCCGGAGGTGAACAGGCTGGCAACAAAATAGCAAGCAAGACAAACAATTGGCAATGTAGTTTTATTCTAAAGCTGTGGATCCAGAACCCCAAAATAAAGGGTAATGCTGAAATAAGACAGACTCTATAACAAAATTCATTATTCCTTATTTCATAGGAGTAAGTCTTTTTAATGTTCGATTTCTGCCACCTGCCTTTTTATTAAGTGAAATTCCCCCGTACAACTCAGTTGCACAAAGCCAGAATAAAGACACGGTGGCACACAAAAAGCATCCAGAGATAGATGCCATGCTCCGACCCACAAGAGAAAGTGCCGCAGGTCTTCAGCAGCTACTTGTCAGAATTTATGCTGGAATAGAATCTGCAACCATGTCAAATTTACCTATTGAACCGGTGGCTACAAAGGATGTCCTATCAAACACTACCTTCAAAACTCCTTTGCTAGGTTAAATATTTATGTATCCACCCTACAACAGTACTGCCCTCTGTCCTGCAGAGTCTGTATTCCCTGAATAACCACATTAAAGATTTATCAGTTGGCAAACTTCATGCATCTTGAATAGAATGTATTTTAGCATCCTAAGCTAAGTCTTACAGAAATCCTAAGCTAAGTCTTGGGCTGAGCCTGCCGATCTTTGAGTCACATCTGAAAAACTCAGCTGATCGGTGTTTCTTACTCTCCTTGGTTTTGGCATGAAAAATTCTCATACCATCTTCTCTGTGCTATCATAGTTTAAGACCAGGGAAAAAAGACACTTACAAATTGGACCTAGTTCTGAGAGATTGTCAAAAGCACAGACACCAGTTGTACCCAAAGTTGCACACACCTAGAAAAAAACAGACCTGTTAAGATGGCATTTTTTAATAAATAGATGCAGCACTTAAAGTGGAGAGGCTATCATATACACTCAAAATGACGTTAAAATTTTTTGTTCAATAAAATAGAAATTCTTGTATACATTTTAACCTTCAGGTAATGCATTTTAACATGGTAAGAAATGTTTCAGATGTAATTTTATGTTGACATTAAGAATACAACACTATGTCAATACCCCCAACCAGAAAGTTGAACATACAAAGACTGGCACTAGGCCTTTATTTCTGTCTTCTGCAATGGCTTTCTTCAAAGTTTCACCTCTGAGGGAAAAGTTCTCATCCACAGGCAGAAATTTCACCTTCACAAGAGCAATCAAGCCAGCCTTTTCTACAGAAGAATGTGCCTTTAAAAAAAAAAAAGAAAAACAGTAAGAAAGCAAGCTCTGAGGCTCAACAGCTGTAGAAAGTTATGGCCTTATAAAAGATGGTGGTTGCAAGAAAAGCGGAGATAAGGTCCTTATTATAATCCATTTAATACAACGCTGAAAGTTGCTTTTTTGTGAATAACTGAAAGAAATAATGCACTGTAATTCCAAGGAATGCATATGCTCCATTTATTTGGGTACTGGTCTCTAAAATGTAATAATAGGAAACCTCACCTTGTGTTTGGAGGACCATTTATCAAAACTCAGATCTTAAATGACCCTCTAGAAATGGATCAACTTCAGTTTATTCTCTCCTCCCTGCCATAAGAAGATAAAAACCCCTGAAGTGTGCCTACTTCTGAGCTGGGGCAGATCAAAACCCCTCACAAGAAAAAGTCCTTTTAGCTATAAGAGAGAACCAGCATGAGTGTCTCTGCCATTGCAGTTTTCACAGGGGAATACGGTTGTTCAGTTCAGGAGCCAAAGGACAGAACAGGTTTGCAGGCAGAGTCACAGCGCTGTGTAGATGTTTTTCTCCAAGAACAAGCACAGAGGCCTGGAGTATAGACCACAACCAGCACTGAGGTAACGCCCCGAGTGTGTTTCTTGCCAAGTGGAAGGAGGCTGTGAAGAAATAAGAGCTGAACCAGCACGAGATCAGCACCTAGTTACTGGAGTAAAGCTTTGTGAAAAACAGGAAGGAAGTGCAGAAATGAGTCATGTCAAACAGTCTCTTGAGGACTGCCAGGACCCTACAAAACCTCATCTCACACTGACTTTGTTTCCCCATCTGCAGAAAGTGACATTAGAGAGATTTGTTCGTGCTTGTGAGGCATTCAATGTTTGTGTTGTTCTTTTGGTACAGAAACACGAGTTCACACTGCACGGTCTGGGCGAGACAGCAGAAACGAATTTGTTTCTTTTGCAACCATAAGGACCTACTTGATCAGACGCATAAGCGATGAGGCGAGAATTGAGTGAGGACTCATCAGTGTCTGGCTCAGAATGCTTCATCTCCAGAATTTTGTTTTTCCTTGCCGCTAGCAGTGCAACCAACGTTGATTCACTCACAGTGCTCTGCAAAGACATTGCTCATTTACCGCAACACATTACTACTTTATTGCTATTTTGCCAGGGAATTACTGAAGCCATTGAAATGCTCAGCTGCCCACCCCCTCTTTTTCTTTCTACTCCTCCTTTTCTGGGATGCAGTGGAAAGTCACTGGCTGATGAGCATCTCTCTGGGCCAGCAACACAAAACAAAGACTTTCAACTGCTGTATATTTTTAACGTGCAAGACTGAGTTGGGGGGAGTAAATAAATCACATTTTCCTTCTGTTCTTCTACAGCTAAAATATAGTATCTCCCGTAAAAATTGCAACCCTGAGGAAAGCTCCTTATAACCAGAGAGCCTTAGCGCTGATTCCAGGGGATACTTGCTTAGGTCTTATGAAAGGAGGTAGAGGTTCAGGCCTTGATCGTGCAACTCTGAGACACAAAGTAGACACCAGAAAAAGGAAAAATAATTTTTTGTCTGGCTAAGGACTGTTGGCAGAAGGACAGTGACCAGGATTCCTTCTCTTATTACTGAAGAATCACTTTAGTGAATAATTTGGCGATGTGAAACAGACTGAAGAAACCAAATCTATCTCTCACCCTTAGTAAGGCCACAAGAGTACCTGCTCCTCATCCATAACACAATTAGGACTAAAAGCAATAGCAATTCCTATTCTATAGTCTTCTATGTTTAATACTAAAATTTGGGAAAGTAATGTGAAATTGGGATTTGCCTCTATTCAGACCCACAGGGCAAATCTTGCTGGTTTTGCCTCCAGGAAAATTATTGCCCAGAGGGAAATTCACTTGAGTGAAAACAAAATGTTGATGAGACCACCTCTGATCTCCCCTACCTGTAATACTCCTCCGCCCACACTGTTGGGGTGGTGGTGCAGGAATTTCTCTGGAAGGCCCAGCATTTTAGCCAACCAATCCATCACATTCATTTCCAGTTCTGTACAGGCTGGACTGGAGGCCTAGAAAAAACAAACAAAGAGAATTCACCCTGCAAACACAGCAGGAGTCCAAACGCAGAGTAAACCACATATCACACTTTAATTAATAGCTCTGAACACTTTTAATTGCCTTGGGAGAAATGTCACCTAGATGCAATAAAGGCAGATAAGCAGCTAACTGTGTAATACTATGGCCCATACCTAGCAGAACACAACGTTATTGTAATAAAAACAATGTTGCTTGGTAAGTTCTGTAATACAAACCTCTATGTTAAGGCTGCAGTTGAGGGTGAGCTCCGGCTACCTTGCTCGTTCCCTCGTTACCAGTTGCTCTGTTGGAACATCAAATACAGAGACTCTCACCAACCTCAAAATGCCCTCTCCAGCTTACCTGCATCACCTCAGTGTTGAGATTCTAAACTATCCGTAATTTAGTCATTAAAAAAGAAATCACTTGAGCCACTTGAGACAAAACCATAGAACTGTAATTCACCACAAAAGTACATGCTTTTGATTCCTAACAAGAAAGGGCAGTGATCTCTTCCAACAGAGGAGAGTAAGAGAGGCTTTTTGAAGAACAGCAAAAGAAAGATGAAAGCTGTTCTGCAGTGTCCAGCTTTCCACTTATGAAAGAATCGGTTTACATTGCAAACTTAACAGAACTCTATCAAAACTAGATTGAGGGGATGGAAATGGACATTTTGTGTATGCAATGAGCTAATCTGATATAGTGACATGGAGACCATAACCACCGATGTCTTATAGGTTTACAAGCTTCTACTGCTTTCTTACATGGAGACAAACATCTAAAAATCTGGGCAACTCCACCACTGGCTTCCAAATGCCACTGAGGTATGCAGAGTCAGAACCAAGTAGTGCTGTATAGCTGCAGGAGGATACCAAATACTCAGACATTCTGGGACAGGTCACCAAACAATTACTTTCAGAAGAGGAAAAATAGGAAACCTGTTCTCTCAGAGGAGCAGGAGAACTGGAATGGAGCCCAACCTAGCCTGCAGCCATGGGTGGTGGCTGCTCTATCGCCTGCAGTGCTTGCGTAACAGTCTTGGCACTGAGACTAGATGACAGGGAACAATGCTCACAGTGGCACATGCAAAGAATTAGAAAACAGACATTTTAGTGGTATATTTTCTTCATTCACCTCTTACAACTATATAATGTTTGCTCTCACATATTCTACTCATTTATTTATTTATTCAGGTGATATTTTTCAGTTATGCAAACAACATACAATTGGTTAAAGTAAATAATTATACTGACTCATAGAACAAGAAAGAATGACTATGACCTGCTCCTGCATAACGCAGGCAGGAGAAGAATATCTAAAATAACAACAACAAAAAAAAATTTACCCATGTGAATCCCAAGCAGTTAATTGCATCAGCCAACATATCTCCAAGGAGTGAAGGCCAGGAAGTAAGAGCTGGAAAGTAGGCGTGCATGTGTGGGCTTTGCCAATGGACTACCTAGAACAAAATTGTCTAGAAGTTAAGTCTGAAAATGTCACAAAATTCTGCACAAGATGTAGTGATTAGCATCTGTTTAAAACGATGGAAAAGGATCACAGCAAAATAATATGTGCAATTATAGATCTGCTAGCAGAAAGCTACAGAGATAATATCAACAGGAGTGCAGCATTAACAAATGATAACACTGTGTCGTTATTAGATAATTTCCAAATTATAGCAAAAGCATTTATCTGAATAAAACAGGCAGACAAAGATTCTGAACAGGAAAGAATGGTCTTCTGAACATTGCACAACAGAGTCAGAAATATTTATCAAAATATTTATCTTTATAAGTGGAATCCTTGCAACAAAGTTGCTCTTGCTCATTTTGTCATCAGACAACAGCAATTTACAATTTTATAGCCCCTGTCTATACACCTGAAGGAGCTTGTATGCGGGACACCAGTGGAAGCATGTTTAATGTGAATACCTCTCCTATATCAGACCAAGTTTCTGCAAATTTCTATAAAGAAAATTTTTAAAATAGACTTTGAAACAACTTCTTACATAAAATATTTCATTAAATGTGAACTCCCTTAGTAGAATCTGCAGTATTTATGTACAATAGGAAGGAGAGCTTTACATTCAAAGAGCAGGAGACAAGTCTTCTATGTACACGACCATGGGCAAGAGATATTTCACCTTGCTGTGCCTGAGTTTTCACATCTCCAAAACTGAGATGATGCAATTCAGCACGTAGAGGCCTTGTGAAGCTAAACTTGCCAGTGTCAGAAAATAATTTTCTCCCCTCTAAGCAAGCATGAGTTATTCTCAATGTATAAAATACTCCAAAAATACATTCAGTCTATCCCCTAAAATTATAGTTAGGAACACAACAGTAATCGCCAAAATCCTTCTGTGGATATAATGTCTCCAAGACTTATTCTACATTTTGGGTGTTTTATTTATTTAGATAAATGTACTGCAGAATTTGTGCATTCCCAGGATTTGGTGTTCACCCCAGGTTGTAGTGACTTTTTCGTGTCATAATTATTACTTTATTTCTTACCCCAGGCATAATAATCTTCTCTATATCTCCAAAGATGTTGTCCCAGCTGTCTGGGTCCATTGGGGCAGAATCCGGCAACTGGGCTCTCATGTAACCTGGCTGTACATCAGGAGTCACCCGTCTCTCTCTCACATTGCTCAGGTACTGGCAAATGTAATCCACCATCTCTTTCCCTGGAAGAGGCAAACCAGTGCTTTGAGTTTCAATTGTGGGAAAACTAACTAGTAGTACTACCACTTCGCGTGATCTGCCATTAGCATTGGACAGGGCTTGGAATACTGCTCCCAGGATAGCCACAGGAACTAACCTTCCTACACCCTACTTGTCCCATCTAATAATGTAGGGACATGGCTTCTAAAACAGGCTTCATGGGGACAGAACAGATTCACAGGGATATTTCAGTGTCGTCATTGAATAGTTCAAATGTACCTTTAAAATACAATCGTGGTACAAGTACAGTTTGTTTGATTACTGAGAGGATAGACGGATTTTCTTGCCTACAAATTAACTGAAACCACATTTCATAGAACTGAAGTTTTCACAATGCCCCGTGCTTCCCTGTCATTACGGCATACCCCCTTTTGCATCCTCTGAAAACAGGTGTACAGCTCCATACCTTTTCTCCACTTTTTTGGCAATCTCCTTTAGCTCTGGGACCAAAGTTTGCTCCCCATCTCCAGAACTGTGCCAGTATCAGTGAAGTTTCATGGTGTCAGCTGGGGAAGAGCCACTGTGCATAACCCCTTAGCACAAGTTTATTCAGAGTCACAGTTTTGCAGCTTTACCACAGTGTTTTAAATGTAAGACCAAAAAGCCTAAATCATCCACTGACTCTAAATCCATTAATTTAAACTCAACCCTGGGACACGTTTTTGTCTCAGCCCCAGCAGATCTAACTCCCAAGTACACACGTGCAAATAAAGAGTATATAGCCCGTCCCCATTTCTGGGTACTGCTCCCAGCCCAACAACAGTTACTTTCCGTGAGCAAATGCTACCTATTTCCAAGAGCAGAGGATCACTCACCTCTCCGTCTGTACTCCTCAGGCTCCATACTGATTCCTTCTAAAAGCACCTCTTCAAACCTGGGCCACGACCTTTCAGGAGCTGTGGGCAGTTTGGTCTGGTGCCCTGCTAGCTGCTTCACCCTTTATAGCTCCCTTTATCTCTCAGACTCACGCATTCTGGAAAAGGTTTAACGTAGGCAGGTTATTGGTGAGTGTTTATCTAACTCCTCCCAACTGAGGGCTTTTACAGTCTCTCCTATGTTCTCATCTGTGCTCTTTTGATGTGTAAGATAGTATATCTCTAAGAGGAGCTGCCTCTGCACTAACCCTTTCCCATTTTCAAACAATCTTTCAGAAGTCTCACAGTAACCCATATCATGAATAGAAGACACATTAACATCAGACTTGTGGGAGAGAAAAAGCTCAAGAGCTTTCAACACCAAATAAAAGCAGCCATGTTTACTCTAGCACACTGAAACCAGAGCTTGCAGTTGCCATTAAAACAAAGCACCAGCACATAACAAATCTGACGCTGCAGGTGGGGACTTTTTACTTTTGTTTTTTCTTTGAAAGAATTGTAGGACTGAGTTTTCCCAAGAAGAGAGTATACCTTCATCCCCACAAGTCTTCAGTCCCTATGCTGTCACTCCCTCGCTGCTAGAAGGAAAGGCATTACAATTATTGCCAGTTCCAGAACTGCAATACATAGCAGCAATGATCCTCTCTGTGGCTTTCCTGCCCTTCCAGATCAGACCAGGTTACACTGAAGGGTGATGTTCCTCCACTGATATCACCCTAGATTGCTGAACTGGGAAAAAAACCATCTTTTAGCCCCACACTGTGCTTGGTTTTCCCACATATGATATGCATAAGCAGTGGGATTTGGCCTTGTGTCTCCAGAATTCCTCCAAGTCCTCCACCTGGATTGTTCTCAGTTTGGAAAAACAGCCATGTAGATTCCCCCTTGTTTCAGTTCTAGGACCTGGAAACACATCCTGACCTGTCTTTGGCAGCATGACCTTTGACATTCTACTCAATGGTGAGTGCTCATCGCCTTCACCAGAAGGAACTCACTTGCTCTACACTGATACCAGGCAGCCCTGGGAAAAGAGAGGTAGGATTTATGGACGAAGCACCAGAAAGAGAAATTATTACATAGCACAATATACACTTGCCCTATTCTTGCGCTGTCCCCTAGGCTCCTGCTTAGGGCTGGCCCTGCTGGAGACAGGATACCAGGCTAGGCAGATCCTTCGTCTGGTACCTGACAGCAGTTTCTCTGTTTTCATCATACAGAAGAAAACTGGCTGTCAGAGCAGCTTTGATTTTCTGCCTCATGTACTATAAAGCAGCCTAATCGCCTTCATTATTCTAGAAAGTTGTTACGTCTTTCCCCACAGCGTACTTTCTACAGAACAGTGTAAAAACCTTTCCTAGCTTCTGCTGCGATTAGATATTTGAGAAAGAACTGTTTCACAGATATGACAAAGATGCTCTGATATATGCACATCAGATTAATATACTGAAATAAAAAAATTGATAAAAAAAGGCACTGAAAGTAGAAGTGCAAGAAGTGCACAAAACCCCCATACCATACCATTCATCTGCTTTATCTCACGTTTCTCTGGAAACATTAGGAAAAAAAATAACAAGCTACCCACACACTTAGTATCAATTTACGAACTTCTCTTGGCTTTACTGTAAATGCTACCACAAAGGGGGACAAAGAAGGTGAGATGGGGCTGGCATCAAGCACAGGACCAACTCAGAAAGAGCTCAGAGTTCCCAAAAACCTGTGATTCTAGCTCATTACAAGTAACTAATACATTACTTTAATGTATGGGTGTCTGTTCAAAGAAAGCTGGTAGCTAATTACATTTAGGATTTCAATTTGGAACAGCAAATAAGGAGCAATACTTTTAATAATGTTTTCGGAGCTAAACTACACAATAAATATTCCACGCGACATATACCCTACACCTCTGCTCAAAGGTGATCGTTTCATCAGGCTGGTTTCTCATTCTGTGCAGAAGAGAACAAACAGCAGGTCCTGTTCAGAACTAGAATAAGATAGGTGATAATGAATTACAGGTAGGGTAAATATTGCTGATTATAAATAAATTTTTGTTATAGCTACCCTGCACTTGGCAGGATTTTGTTACAGACAATGAGGAATAGAATATTTGCTCGCAGGAAGCAGAATGAATAGAAAAGGTTCTTTTCATTGTTTGCTACAAAGGTCCGTGCCGTCAAAACCGTGGGAAATTCTCCATTTGGACATGAACATTACCACTATCACTACTCAGACTAACGCTGAAATTCTTATCGTTATTAAGAGTTCACAGAGATTAAACTGTAGTTAGGTTTGTGGGATGTGAGGACACAAACGTTATTTTGATCACAGAATAATTCAATGGGAGCAATGCCTAACCAGCACACTTAACTTGACTAACTGGTTCCTGCATTCGCTAGTGACATAATGGATAGTTTCTGAAAAAAACGCCAAAACTGAAATAGAGCAATTTCCAGTTAGTCACTGCACAAGGCTTGCTTCAATTCCGAGTACCAGCTGAGCATAATTAGATCCTTAAAAATAATTCTTCTAAAAACCACCACCATAGATTTTCCATTTTTTATTATCTTTTGATCATTCTGGGGTCAAATTTGCCAGTCGGGATCAAATTTGCCCAATTTATACCAATACTAGGATAGTTAAGGTTTTTTCCTAACTGCCAATTCTATAAACTCAAGTCAGAGTTTGAAGAAGGAAGATTTTACTTCGTATTGTATAATGCAATTCTGTCCTCACACCTCCATCCTACCTTGAAGGCCATTCTAAGCCTAAAAATGTTTTTTCGTATTTTTTCTGAATGCCTAACATGGCACAGCTTTGGCGTCCTAAGGCACATACAAAACAAATGAAATTGAATTGATTCTACACTATATATATGTGGAAAAGATATTTAATTGTAAAATAGAAAAAGTAGGCCAGAGTACAGTTTTAAGGGTAATTCTTCCGTGTACAGTATAGGTA
This sequence comes from Himantopus leucocephalus, assembly GCA_003993805.1. NCBI lineage: Eukaryota > Metazoa > Chordata > Aves > Charadriiformes > Recurvirostridae > Himantopus > Himantopus leucocephalus. The sequence continues at coordinate 11,854,639 of RSEF01000010.1, read as the reverse complement.
AACTAGACTTTTTGCTTCAGTTTATATAAACAATTCCATAAAAGCAGTGAAACATGGAACAACAAAGCAAAGCACAAAGAGTTTTATCTTACAAAAAAGGGATCTGCACAGTAGTTCAAAATTTAATGTAACACAGCACTGAACAATCTTAAGGCAGCTCAGTCTAAGCACAGGACTAGAAGCCAGGAACTCCTGAGATCCATTCCCAGGTCTGCCACAGATTCAGGTGGTCTTGGGCCAGTCATTTAACGTTCCCTGTGTTGCGCTTATACCAGTTATAAAATTGAGACAGTAACACTCACTTACCTGCCTCAGGCAGTACGGTAAGGGTTCTTTAAAAGATTTTACAATGCTCTGAAGATGTAACGTGCTATATCAATCCTAAGCATAATAGATCACTGCACAGACACACACAAACACAGTATCACAGTGAAGAACAATGATGCTAGGTAAGAAGAGCATCACTACAACATAAAAAATTCCTTGTCCAATTGCATAATTAAAATGCAAAAGTCTGTTTAGAAAAAATGTTATCACTGAAGTAATTTCAAGGCTATTGGGGAAAACAGATCAATAGGAATATTCTAAAAGAACTACTATTCGTGTTCCAGTGGAGACATTCTTTTCTATGTGTTACTGAACTTTAAAATGTTTGTACAGAAAAATTGTAAGACACACAAAGTGAAGTTTCAACGCCTCCACTACCAAATTTTAAATTGCCTCTAATGTGTAAATTAAGATTTTTTTGTTCTTTTTAATTACAAATTACATTCTTCCAAGAAATATACCATCCACAATAAAACTGGCTGCTAGCTTACTTCAAATGACCTATAGGCTAAACATTTTTCTCATAATTTTTATCATCTTTGCTGAAAAATACCTATGCAAGATGTATGTGTAGAAATTATAAAAACATGCAGCATATGTACAAACTGAAAAGTTTAAAAAATATTAGCTTCATATACATGTAAATCTACTTGGATATATCTGAAATTAAATATAAAAATTTCATCGCCTAAAATAAAAAAAAACCAAACCAAAAATGGTTTTCAGAGAATCTGAGACAACTACTTAAAGCTGTACAAAGATTTCCACCTGGAAATGTCTTATTCGGAGAAGTTTAAGTTGATACCATGTAGAAATAACTGTTAAATCATTTTGTCACATAATTCATTTTGAAGTTGTCAGCTTAAATCAACAACATCACCCTTAAAACTGTTCTGTTTTTCAGAAGTTAGATTCATACTAAAATCAAAAATTTCACAAAAACATTGGCTTCTCATGTTTCTGGATCCCTTCAAAAAGATTTATCAACTCATTTTGAAACTGTAAAAAAAACAACTATTTACAGTATTTCATTTTAAATACTTTTCACAATTTCTAAATTCAGAGTTTTTATGTTACAAGAAATTATCAGAGCTCACGGCTTAAGTCCAGTTATCAACTTGTAGCATCTTCTCTATCATGTAATCCTGTGTCTGTACCTATATAGCGTACAGTTCAAGATTGTACTGCAGGTTTTTGAAAGTAACAGGCTTTGCAGTATGTTCACTTTTTATTAAACAGCTTCTTTATTAGTCTGGAGGCGGTTCATTGCCTCTAACTTCTGCCGATAGGCCTCTGCTTCTTGTTCTTTCTTTAGAAGCTGCTGACGATATTTTTGTGCTTCTCTGTTAGCCTCATCCAGCTGTTTCTGAAGAGTTTCTCTTTCCTATTAGAAACAGAACCAGCAATATTTTGTCAAATATGCATCAAAGACAAGTTAAAATGGCAAATACTTTTTCTTTACATGCAGCTGAAGTGTTAGGTTCATGTAGAAACCATGCAGTTCTTACTCCGGCAAACATACGTGCATGCTGCTATGTAAATTAGACACGAACTATCACACCAGCCAAGCCCCCCCACAATAAGGCTTGAAGTTTAAGTACAGTAAACCCAAGTTTCTTTAGCTGCAAAGATCCCAAGCAAGTCTTCACGGAAAAAGAGTGAAATAAAAAAGTGGAAGCATGGTGATCAAATACTAATGTAATATATTAACATTTCTCCAATGACTCAATTCCCTTTGTTACTTTTTTTTATTTAATCAACTTCTAATAGGATTGGAAACCAATCTAACAGGATTTTCCCTTTCTGCTGTATTTCTAATCAGACAGTATAATCAAAACCTATTACTTAACAGCAGTTTGCACTGGAAAGTGACAGCTGCCCACTAACTGAAATATACACATAACTGGTTTCTACATGGAGTGATGGATACTGTGCAGTCCAGAGGTATAATTACATCCCCAAGGACACCACATTTTTATGAATTAACAGGCATTTGGCTAGATACGCTTTTTCAGTTCAAAAGAAGTAACTCAAGGCTCCATCCTGCATACAAGTTTGTTGGGGATGGCTACAAAATGTTTTCCAAGCAAAATGGTATGGGAAATGCCACTTCCTATGAAGATGCCTTCGGAACTAAGGAGAACGTATTTCTATTGCTAGTGACGTAGGTACTGTCATTTTGTTTGATGCTGCATTGAGCCCAATTGAAAAAGCAATTTGCTTGGAAAATAGTTTTGTTTTGATCTTCAACCAAATACCATTTCATTAAAGCGCATCATACTTTTATGAGTAAGGTATTTGATTTCAAATCACTTTCCACTGTAGTTGTTAAGTAGCCACGGGAGGGAGTTTTTCAGAGAAGAAAGCTATCTCCCAGAAAAACAAAACTCTCATCAAAAAACTGAGTTCCAGTGAAAGCAAGTTGCCTTTTCACCTTATTCCCATCCCAGCAGTTCAGTATCACATTCCCATTTAATACCTCAAACAGTTGTCAGAAATTTCTCCCCGCACACCCCCATTACAGCATCCCTATTCTTCACCTCTTTGATCCACTCACATATTTTCATGCTCAGAGCCTGAAAATACAAAATACTCTGCCTCCCTTCTACTTGCTACTGTTCTCAGTACTTGTCACAGCCACATTTAGCAGTCACATGCTGTGCTGAATGTGCTGGGATATAATGACATAGGTGATCAGATCATTGCTAACACCAGCATCTGTACAGCAAAAACAACCGGTGAAGGAGAGATGTTATTAACAGGTTATAAAGACTAGCTATAATACAGAACAGAACAAACTCCGTTAAGTGCAACCTGATTTTACATAGGGCTTTAAGAGCTGAAGGAAGCAAGCTAGAGTTTGCTTCATTTGGAGCACATGCTAATAAAATGAGAGCTCATCTGATCTTGCTTACTTATTTGAAAATGAAGTTCAGCTTCCACCTCTGAAAATTTGTATTCTGCTTTTTAAGCAACTTTATGAATGGCCAAGCCATGTAGCAAACTAAACTGACAAATGCCAAGTGAACGGTAGAGCGTACATCCCAAAGGATCTGAAATCCAACAATGATGTTCCAGCAACAGTCCAACCAAAATATACTGCTGTTTCTGTTAGGTATCTATATATTTTAAGGATAGCCAGCATCTTATGTAAAACAGCCTCATGGAGTAGAAAGTTGGTGAAAAGAGCTACAAGATAGTTCTCAGGGGAGCAGTCAAAAACAGCGCTACATATGGAAAGCAACCCTTCCCTCTTGAGGGCACTCAGCTCTGGGATATACTGAGCTGGGCATTTCTATCTCATCAATTTGTCACATAAAAAATGGCAGAAATCTACTACTGGCAGGAAGCAAAGCTGCTCTATCTACTGGGCTGCAGAAGAACAAGAACCACCAGTAGCTCACTGGCCAGTGGTTCTGCAGTGCATTACAAAAAGCAAGGCACTATCACTACAATGGAGTGTGTGCAGACTGCAAACACTTGGGGGTAGAGAGGTTCTCAGACCACTTCTTATGAGTTATTTCCCACAGAAGAGAGAAATAGAGCCATGTACCCACAAGGAGTATAGCACATTAAGGAAAGCATAGAAAAAAAGGGGAAGAAACAGTCTCAGTGGCAGAGACAAGATAAAACCAGTATCCACCAGACAGACTAGCAATTCAAAGCGTGTAGGTTAGTCCAGCAACTAATAGGTGTAGTTTTTAGACATAGTCCTAACATAAACAGAATGAGTTAAGGAACTGAGGCCAAGTATACTGTCTAACTAGGCAGTGGAAAGAAATCAATGCTTCTGGAGACGCAATGCAAATCTACTATGGACTGAACAGTGAAAACTGGTTCCTTAACTTTGACATCTAGAATATGAAGGATTATATCTAGTCTATTAATTTCACCAAATCCAGAAAGTGTTCTTAGGGCATTCGTTAGAATACAACAGAAAGTGTTCTAATTATCTGAGGTCCTTTTGTATCAGTATAAAAACCTACCCAGGCAAAAATCAAATTAGAGGATCCTGAGTGCTCTTAAGAAATTGTCCATTTTATCAGGGAATTTTCTTCATTACATGTAACTTTTCTTAACAGTCTATATATTGACAATAGGGACACCCATAACTAAAATAACTAAACCAAGCATTCTTTTTAACAACAGAAAAAGCATGGATATGAATTCACGAATATAACTGATCTACAATTATAATTATTTTTAGTCTAATGAAATTATTGTTCTGGTTCTAATGCTTGTCACCTTTCAAACACGCAACATGCAAAAGACAGTCAAATTCAAGAATGAAAATAAAATCCACTATATGTTAATGAATTATGCATGAAAATGAAAAACAGAGTATCTGTGACAGGTTGTTTGGGGTTTTTTGCTGCCATCCTATGTTTAAAATATCAAACCTTTTAGGAAAACTACTATCACTCTTCAAAATCAGCTGAAATATTTGAACTTAACAGACCCAAGAGAGAAAAATCAAAAAACACCACTATAGCTTTAGTCATTCACAATACTTTCACAGTAAAGTTTGTCATCTCACATGAACAGTAGGTTATTCAACTTAAAGACTTTCAAACTGCAGTTAACTGTTCATACACTAGGAATTTAAAACAGCTGAAGAAAGCACTCTTAGCCTTGAATCAACTCTTCATAATGACATAACGGAATGAATCACCAAAGAAACCAAGCAATAAAGGTTTTCTACAGTAAAAAAATATTTTAATGAGGGGAGGGGTCCCACTCCCCCCAAATTCAAGTATCTAACACCTTCTGTGATGACAAAGTTTGAAGTGAACTGACTTTATGTGCACTTCCTTAAAGTCCCTGTTACCAAAGTGAGGTAGCACCATATCCCTGTGAACCACAATAAGGCTCCTGAAGTCAACTGGCCTCCACACAGAGGCAGAGCTCTGCATGTTCGTTTCCAGTTGTACAGGCAGGGACTAAGTCATCAAAATTTGCACTTAAGAGTAACAGATAAAGTAATTCACTTAAACCAACTTCTTTTGATATTTGAGAAACGTGTTTAAAACATATAATCCCCTTAAAAGAATTATTTGTACTGTTATAGCAACTATCTGTAATTAGGAACAGGTCAATTCATTCCTTAACCAATCTAGGTATTTTTTCCTTCACCTAACAGAATTATTAAAATAATTATTAAAATTAAAATTAAGGAAACATAATTTCCTTCATGAATAATTCAGGCAGATGTTTAAAAGTGTGAACAAAAGAAATGCTTTTATTGTAACAGTTTTATACATTTAAAAAATGCAGCAACAAAATTTCAACTGTCATGATAATCTGTAATGACCACAAAGCTGCAAAGGCCAAAAGTATTTGATGTGACAACTTAGGGACGGGGAATGTAAATGATGAAAGGTGGTAATTATTGTTATTAGACATGAATAACATATAGCACATACTGTACAATAAAAAGTATTCAATTAGGCACAATTCAATAATATGAACTGGAGAATACAACCTTTGATCAATGAAGTATCATGGAGTTGACAAAATGAGAACTTACAGCCTAGTCAAGGCAGACAGTAATTTTCATAAACTTTTGACCAAAACTGGCCAGCACAGTTAGAAGTAACAGAAGGAGGAAGGAGATGGTTGACCTATTGTGGCTAATATAAAAAAGCTACAATTTTAAATTGAACAGCTACCTCTATTTGTCATATATAAAAAGAAAAGCTCTCTCAATGTTGTTAGGTCTTCTGCACTATAATTAAAAAAAACAAACAAACAACACAATGGTGCAACGATGTGTAATAGTAAAATGCTCCAGAAATTAAAAGAAAAAAAAGGGGGGGGGGGGGGGGGGGAGNNNGGGGGGGAGGGGAAGGGGGCAGATAAAAATTGACAATCTTACTGTTTCGCATTTCCATTAACAGTTATCTAGATATCATGAATGGAAAGGAAACATTGCTAAAATTGTGATCTCACAATCAGGACAAGCATGTGGTTGTAACAGAAAGATGAGGGCACAGTACTCTCACTCACTGCTAGCGGAAAGAGTCAAGTCATTCGATAATATAATCGGTACTGAGTTTTAAAAACTAGCTAGTGAACTTAAAGGAAAAACACAAAAATTAAGTTATCAAACATTTAAACAAGTGTCACTTTTACGTGCACAACCAGAGGATGAATCAAACAGCCTTCCTATATTCTTTTTACAACAACTTTGTACAAGATGAATTCCAGTAATGGGAGACTGAACAAGTTATTGTTTCACATACTTCATTCTGTGGTAACACAGAAATTAAACTCTAGAACGCCACAAAAAAACCCACAACCAAATACTCAGTGCTGAACAATCTGGTTAACACACATCACGTAATATACTCCTTACTTCTATTTCTGCAGACTCCACACGATTTTCAACAATCTCAATGCACTGTCTCTTCAATGGCGGTTCTTCGCTTATCACAGTTTCTTCAGCAATGTCTGTTGCTGGAACTGTTAATACTGAAAACATATTTGTACATATAAATACATTTACTTCAAACAATATTTGCACTATATGAAATTCATATAATTAAGTAATTTTATTAACAGCACTAAAATGCAAAGACTTTCCCTTATGAAAAAACACAACTATATAATAAAGCGCATTAAAAAGTCATTACAGGGAAAATTTACTAAAAACTTTGGCTGCTTCTATGCTACTAAAGAACGGAAATTCTGTTAATGAGGTCTACAATAGCTAGCTGTAACTCTGGAGTATCATCGCCATTTTTCAGATGAACTGACACTGGAAGTGAACTGCAGCAGTTACCATTCTGTCAATTCTGTAACTTACGTAGCAGACCATGTCCTTTATAATGTTTTTAAGCAACTACTAAATACAAAACTGGCTTTTGATTTTGCTTAGTTAAAACATCTTAGGTAGTCTGAAAATCCAATAGTTATTAACCTTGAAGGAGAAAAATTAGGGATCTAAAGAAATTCATACTCTAATTTACTCATACAACCATCTGGCAAATAAATGTTGTAACTGTCACTTCAATTACTACCTACACACATTTATGCTTTCTGATAACTAGCTGTACTTGTTCAGACAGACTGTGAACCAAATCATGTGTCTCCTTCAAGCTCCACACTGGGAGTCCTCTTGAAGAAACCAGAGAAGGAATCACTTTTGTCTAAATAGTAGTGGCAGAGCATCTTTAAAAGAAACCACCCAGAACACACATATGTCACAAAATAGCACTTATTACACTAGCAGCTTCCACAAACAAAGTACATATGACCCAGCAGGACAATTTGTGTCACCCTGGCTTCACTGGTCCTGCCACTGCTCCTCTAAAACCTCAAGCATGTAAGACTTGGCTTGTGTTCTGCTAAGAACTTCAATTCTTGGAGAAGCAAGGCAGGGAGCCAGCAGAACTTCTACCTTGGACTTCCAAAGGGCAGACTTTAGCCTGTTTAGGAGCATGGTTGAGAGTGTCCCTTGGGAGACAGTCCTGAAGGGCAAAGGTGCCCACGAAGGCTGGTCATACTTCAAGCAGGAACTCTTAAGGAGAAGGCCATTCCCAAGTCTCGAAAAACGAGACGACGGGGAAGAAGACCAGCCTGGCTAAATAGAGAGCTTTGTCTGGACCTCAGGAACAAAAGGAAAGTTTACACTCTTTGGAAGAGGGGGTTGGCAACTTATGAGGAATACCAGGATGTACTGAAGCTATGCAGGGGGAAAATTAGGAGAGCCAAAGCTCAAGCAGAACTCAGCCTGGCCACTGCGGTTAAAGATAACAAGAAGAGGTTCTTTCAGTG
>RSEF01000010.1:11806522-11843993 GCA_003993805.1 Himantopus leucocephalus | reverse complement strand
GGGGGGGGGGGGAACACCTGCACAGGCAGTAACATATATGCCTAATTCCAACATAAGCACACTAAATACTGTGTTCTAAATACACAGCTTAAATCAGAGTTTTTTTCTAATCCAACTTTGAGCTCCATACATACATTATGCACCACATTTGTATGTAACATCCACGTCCTCATATATACTTCATCTGTGTAACGATTAAAAAAACCCCATGATTCTATCCAGCTCCACTGAGGAGCACCTTTCTTTCTTTGGTTTTACAAAATTGATTATAACTGACATGAGGAACTAGCAGGAGGAGATCAAGGTAAAGTTAACTTGGAAAAAGGAGAAAAAACTAGACAGAAACAACATAAAAGGCAGAACTTAAGTGCTTTGTCCGAGTTTGTACAGTTTTAAATACAGGAGGCTAAATACAGGGTAAGAGCCAAAACCACAATTCTCAATCCTACAGTTTTTGAGACTATCTGTAAGTGGATCTTTAACAAGATGAGCACAAAGAGAAGGGGATTTTTTTGTTGTTGGTTTGGGTTTTTTTTCTTGAACATGCTTACTACTGATGCACAGGTGACAAAAAGCTACTTTTGTATTCTTTACACTTTATAGGCTATTAAAGGAGAAAGAACCCAGGAAATAATTTACTGCAAGACTGCCCACATGTCTGCATAAAAATCGAAGCAGAACAGAAATAAAAGGAGGGTTAGGTATGATGCACACTGCATTACTGGAGGTGGGAAGCTACTGCATCAAGACTTCAAGATTATTCCTTCCTGTCTGTCATCTCCTGCCTTTTCTCTTCAGTGGTTTACTGAGATGTAATGTAGGTTCCACTGCACCACTGCAAGGGTAGGGCCATGAAACACGAGAACACTCCAGTTAGCTACCAAGGTCTACTACTGAGTCCTGAACATGCTTCTAATGCTCTGTAATCCCATGCAATCCCTTCTTGAGTTTCTCTCTCCTACAATAAGATCTGAGTTTCATTTAAATATATTAATTTATTGAAAACATCAGCAGCTTCTTCTGTAATGAAAGGCACTGCATTTTGGTTTTGAATCACTTCACTTGCAATATTTAAATGTCATAAAACAGTATAGCTTCACTTTGAGAAGTTGTAGAAGAAAAGAGCTGTACTAAGAAGAAATCCTGCAGGACTTCACAATACATAGGAGATAAAAACTCTGGTATAATTTGGGATGCAGCTGTCATGCCAGCAAGTCTGACAGTACAGATCTTGTCTATATTTTCAGTGAAAACTGTGTCCTTAAGAACGATGTTGTCTGCAGAGCTGAATTCTGTGAGAATTTTTAAGTACCAAAGACTTTGGCCACGCAAAGTATCTCAGTTCTGTAAAACTTATCATATCGACCATCACCACCAAAAAGGCAAAACAAGTGCATTTCTTTAGAAAGGTGTTCAGAAAAATTCATGTTTCCATAAGCATCATAAATCCTTGATGGACAGAGGGTTGTTGCTCTACATAGTTATCTCCAGTCACTGGCTTTAAAGTTAGTCTCATCTTAACTACATATCATATCACTAATCAGTGCTCAAAATCCCAAACTAACTTGGAAATAAGGCTACAGTGCTAGATGTCAGTATAATAAATACTATAAATACTAAATAAACAAAAAAGCTATCTGGCCTACCATAAAACTCCAGTAGCTACAGACATATCACACTGCCTGAGAAAACTGGGGAGCAACATCTGCAAAACAGCACTGGACAACTAAAGTATGCATGAAATACTTCACAGCTTTCTTTAGAAAGCCAGGTCTCCACCAAAACACCTCTTGGGAGTCTCAGAATAATAGAAATTTTTATTAAAGTATACGATATAGCCTACTTCAGAGACAAAAACTAGGTCCCAAAGCTAGCTAACAAAGAGTTAGCATAGCACTGGACCTCCTAAGTGCTAGTTTTACCTGATTTTTTACACGATGGCAAGATATTAACATACATCGTAACTGGAAAATATGGTCTGGAAGAGAAGTTTAGTGGCATCCTCTTATAAAGTACCTTTCAATAACTCGGAAGCCTTTGATCACATTTCAACTTTATTGTAGATGGTATGACAACTTGCTTAAATTATAAAAGGTCTTTTCCTTGCTTATATCTCTCTTTCTCAAACCTGTTAGTGGCAATGACTAGTCATTATAATACACTTTGATGCTGTAAGACTCCTGACTGCCATTTCTTTCTTCACTTTGTACGTTGTAATGAACAGAAGTGAAAAAGTACAGAAAGCAACCACCACGTTATTCAGAAAGAATGGACACAGATATCCAGGGCAACCTGCAGAGTATGGAACCTACACCGAAGGTTTTTTCAGACAAAGCAGTAACTGGCAAAGATCCATGGGACAGGGACGAAGGTTTTTTATGTTAAGAAAGAAGAATGCCAAACTTGGGAACTAGGGGCAATGGAATTCCTTGTGCCTTTCTGGCTTATCGTCATAGCCTTACGGAGTAAGAGAGTGTGCAGACGGCTGCAGTGAGGGATGCAGGCTGCTTCTTCCTAGGAGAACAATCACGTATTGCTAGGCTTATCTTTACTTGAAGTGCCATCGCAGCATGCCAGCCTGAAGTAGGACATACTAATCACTACGTATTGCTATAAATGCAAGTAGAATGCCTCAATGTTGAAAAGAATACCCACAGACATTCTAATGGGCAAACTGCACATTAAGATCACCAAATATTCTTGTGCCTTTTGGGTGAAAGATTAAAAAAACTGCTGACAAGGTATATGCAAACAACATTGGGAGCCATTTCCCAATATTTAACAGAAAGAAGCATTCAAAGAAAATATTCTCCCACCAAATGCAACTAGACTGTATGTAGACAGAGACGTGAATTCAATCTCCTGAATTATGCTTGCTTTCAGCAAGATTAATGCTACTCACATTAAGCTCTGAAATACCAGTTGTGGTCAGAAATCTTATTAAGAAATAATCATACACATGAATCCATCAACCTTCCAGGTGAAAGTAAAGGAAAAACTGTTCATGCTGAAAAAAGGAACGAAGACTGTAATCTCATTTCTGTATGAACTGTATCTCCAAAAGCACCAGTTACATACTTTTAGTTTATTAAATGAGGTGAAATGACTTAGTGTTCTAACCTGGTGTTTCTGAAGAATTCGACAGTGGAGCTGATGCTTCTGCTAAAGCTGCCAATGTGGCTAATACTGATGTCGATGAATTTCCAAACTGTACAGCAGACACTCCGGTTTCATCTAGTAGGATGAAAAAAAAAAAAAGTTAGGTGATTGATTTAAAACCAATGAAGTCCCTTTTTTTATTACTATTGCACTGAAGCTTCTAACACACACACTGTTCTCAGCAATGTTCTGATAAACCAAAGTGCTATTCTGAAGGCAAGTCTGTTAAGCAAATGCAACTTCTGATAATTTATCTCTGTGGAGACTGTTGTTTTAAGTACTTAGATATTTACAACACATAAAAAAAACTGAAGAGTAACATGGGAACTACTCTATTCTTACCCCTGTTTTTCCTCAAGCCTTTTCACTAAATGGTGAAAATCAATTAAAGTATAAAATCCCAGTAGCTATCCTATAGACATCTAAATACCTGTTCCATTTGATGTATTTGCAGAAGATACCAGACCTGTTAGGTTCACCACCCCTCCAGGTCCAATGATGAACTGCGGTGTTGCTGCATGTATCGTCACAGTGTCTGGACTCTCTGGATTTGTATTGATTTGGTTCTGCATTGCAATCTAAGAAACAAAGGTCATAATATAATTCCAATCATAGGTATAAAGAAGTTATTTACTTTGTAAGAACTACAATTATTGCACATTCCACTTAAACAGGGAGGACCTCCCTCATTATACTCATGCAATATACACATGTCATGTCACATCTTGTGCTCTATGTACATCAGAAACATTTTTTTTGGATGAAATCTAAAGATAAAAGGTCTGTTGAAGTGAAAGAGAATAATGACACACCACTACTTCTTACCATTTACTGTAAACAAAGAGGACCATAGAAAACCAAGGCCCTTTTGTAGACATGCAGTCTCAAGTGTCTCAAACAGAGGCCTGAAGAACCAAGACTGCTGTAGCAGCTACATGCCATGAAAATAGGCTCGGACAGCTTAGTAATTGCCAGGTATTGTAGACAGCATTCTTCTTTGTGTCTTTCTTTGAACAATTATTGACTTTTATTTACTATATCCTTTCTGCCATGAAGAGGAGAATAAAGGAGCAGACCAGAAATTCATACAGTTCAAGATGTAGGGGAACACCAGATTTACACAGTGGCATAATGGTATTTTTTGGTTTGCTTTCTATTCTTTTCTCAATAACGCTTAGCACTTAATTTGTTTTTAAGACCACTGTTGAACAGTGAGCTCACATTTCCGTGGAAGTATCTATTATAATCCTGATCCGAATCACTTCTCCAACTAGTTTTTCTAATTCAGGAAAAATTGCCATCTCTCCTCATCCTCAATTTTGTTAGGAAATTAATACCCCTATTATGAAGCTAATTGAACACCAGGGTATAGTCAAAACATAGTGGCAGAGTAGGCAGTTAAGTTTTTCTACACCTTGCTTGTGAAGACTCCACCTAGTTCTGCGTACACTCAAATTTAAGAAAACAAAGGATACTTATCCTTGAGTTTTTAGGTGGTAAAAATGCTCTTTGGCCAACTAATGTTTATTAAAATTAATCTAATTTCCATGTCATGGACTAGACTGGAGTCTAGCATTATCAGTCAATAGATGATCTCACAGCTGCTATATATTAAAAACTTAGTTTATCACATGTATAAACAAGTACTTTGCTGTAAGTTCCCTTAACATCATGAATTAAAGGTTACCTGTAATATTTCTGCAAGGTCTTCATTTCCATTGTCTACTGCAATATCTAATGCCGTTTTGCAAAATTTACTCTGAGCATGAACATCTGCTCCGTACTTGATTAAGAGTTCTACCACTTCTTGATGGTTGTGTTCAGTAGCCCAGTGAAGTGCAGTCATTTTGAGCATGTCCTTCGCGTTGACATCAGCACCGTGCTACAAACAAGATCATTGCATAAACTATGACATTAGAAGTATCTGAATTAAATAATGCTGGTCACAGAACGGACCCCAAAATTGTCTTTCTCTAGCAGTAATGTCCTGTTATCTTACATTTACAGATGTATTAAAATGACTTCAATCTAACTACCAAATAAATTATTTACCTCAAAGGACTAAAGACTCCATAAAACATAGCATGCCTTGGTTCTAAAAGCTGTTACACAATGTGAAATGAGGAAGTAGACTTATTTTGAAACAGCAATAAATAATTCATCTGAAATCACAATGATTTTAATGCTAAAATAAAGTACAGTTTAATAGGGAAACAAAGCGCTCAACGCACACAGCATAAACATTCATATCTTTTCAATGTTGGTTTCACAACTAAAAGGAAATTGCAAATATTTGATCATAAACCATTGCAATATCCCCACCTCAGACCTTGTTTCAGCAGTCTTTACCTTAAGTAAGACTTCTACTATGCTGGCATGGCCTTCTGATGCTGCCATATGTAATGGAGTTCTGTCCACTTTGGTTCTGGCATCCCGACTTACACCTGCTCGCAGCAACACTTCTGTTGTTGAGTAGTGTCCATACTGTGCTGCTAGATGAAGTGGAGATGTTCCCAACTGTAATGTAACAGAAAAAGTGGAATTTCAACAGATGGCAGGATGAAGTATTTCTTCTTATTCTGAAGCTATCAAACTCAGCTGTCAGGTCACCACTTCAAATCATTCTCCCTTGCAGTTTCACGGAATGAAGCTGTCAGGGCTCTTACAGAGCATGAAGAAGAAAAAAAAAAAATTTTTTTCCCAATAATCATAACACACAAAAAGCAGCCCACCAAAAGCAACTTTTTGAGGTCTGTGCTATTTTTTTTCTATCTTTGTGAGGTGTGATGTTTCAAGGGGCCTAACCCCATTTTTAGTGTTGGTCAACATGCCATACCAACATTGGAAGGGACCTCTGGAAGTCATTTAAGTCCAATCTCCTGCTCAAAACAGAGCCAACTTGAAAGTTAGGTCACTAAGTAGATTAAGGCTCTTAAGGGCTTGTAAATACCCTAGAATTTTAGGTACCTGACCTCCCTGTACAACCTGTTCAAAAGTAGGCACCTCCAGAAGGCAACTCAGAGACCCTATATCAGGGAAATCTCAGCTGCACATATTAGGTATTTGGTTCTGCTTTCTTAATTCAGACCTCTTACTGTACTAAATGCATAAACACAATAACTAGGAGGATGATTGCTGCTTTCTCCCATTACCCATTCCAAAGTTCATCTTAAAAGCCACCAGAACAAGCTCATTCACAGTCTGTTACTAAACTCAGGAGGTCATATGAAGAAACAGACAACTTTAATTTTGAATTTGATGTTAGATGTTGTGACTGCAGAATTCCAAGAAAAAACTCCCAAGGCTGGCAATATAAATGCTTAATTGTAATAATCCTGTCTTCTTCTTCAGGTGAGAAAAGTAAGAGGATTTACGGAACACTGTAAAAGTTTTCATTACCCAATCTGTGGTAAAAGGTGCTCCATTTGCCATCAAAATGCGAACTTCGTCATCTTGACCTGCTCGTGCAGCCTCTAAAAGTTTCTTTCCCAAATCTACTAGTGACATCTAGTGAAGGACATAAAGGAATATAAAGAAAAATAATATTAATACTATTTTAAGTACACAATTGCTGCTGTCATTTTTCTAAATAATTTTTGAACTAATCCAGAAAGTTCAAAAACTGGAGTTGGTAATTCAGCCACGGAACAAGCTTTATTGATTGCAATAAGCAGCTTGATTTTAAAATTACTTTTGTCAGCCAAACACGGGGGTGAAGATTTCAGTATTACAATGCTATAACTTTGCAGCTGCTATGGTTACATCAAACTAAATTTAAACTGAACTGGATGCACATTTCTTATAGCAGAAAGTGGTTCAGAAGCTCTCACCTGATACTGCAACCTTCTGCAGCTCTGTGCAGCTTTCAAATGGTGCTACATTGTGGCTGCTATGTCACACGCCCAAAGGCACTACATCCACTTATCCAGAATGCCTGTGTGTATTTAAGAGGTACCACCATGTAAACGTATTTAGAAAGATATGAAAGAGAACACCTTTCTGACATCTTTTCCATCACTATCACTTCATTTTGTTCACCCTAAAATATAATTTCTGTATTCCTAGCTACAAAATGATGTAATAGGCATATATTATTGTACTATTTGCATCAGATGTATGAATTGAAATGTCTGCCTGAAAACAAACATTACTACCTGCTTCAATTGTCTACAGTTACTAAAAACATGTAAGCGCAAAATTTTGAGACACGACTGAGATACTAGCTGAAAAACTTTCATATCATCTTTAGATGATCTCCCTTTTACAACAAAGTTCCATATACTACAGAGCGTGCAAAACTATATGTAGACAAATGCCACCTCTGTACGTTTCCATTGCATCAGAGTTCCTAGTATAACATCTTTTTAAACCCACTCTATTTCATAGCTGCTATTAAATTCGTTCAGTAAAAAGAAAATTTAGAACTACACCTTAACTCACGCTACTAAACAAAATATGTCATTAACGCTTTAGTCCTACACCTATGTTCTCCACTACCAGGATGCTAAGAATGGAATTACTTTCATCAGTTTAGTTTCCAGTCACAAGCAAAGTTAAGCCTGTATTATTAATAATAATTATTAATAATTGGCCATGCAGCCAATTTCCTACATAAATTTAGAGTATATCAATTCAAAAAGAAATCCCTATAGGCTCATTTTTTATCTCTTTTCTTAAAGGTACACTTCTACCACAAAACCAACATTTTTAAAAAGCTCTCTGCACCCGGCTCAACTGGCAAAATCTGTGTGGTACATTGCTCAATAAGCTGAAAGCTGCTGACTTTGGAAGAAATTAGAAAGGAAGACGGAAATACTGTAGATGGAGAACTCCAACATGTATCAGTAGAGCCATGAACTGGAGCAGATTACCTCTTTGTCTACAGAACTGACTGCAGGCAGCAATATCCCCTTCACCAAGATAATACTCCATTTATGTCCATCCTTCTAGTACACATGGACATGTTGATTTGTCTCCAGCCAGAAAAGGGAAGAGGAGCAGGAAGGTGGCAGGACAGGACAAATACTAACAATGGGAAAAGGAAGGAAAAAAGGATTACAGAGTCAGATGTAGAGGAAGGGACAACAGCTGACTCTCTTCCATAAAGAAAAAGAGCAAAAGAGAAACAGCAATAAGAGAAAATCTACTATCCCTGTTAAACGGAGACACTAGGAGTAATGATATAAAACGATAATAGGACAGAGAGGGCATTTGGCAAGTGCAGCAGTGAAATGAAGGAATATAGCACTCACTTTATATGGCACCCTTTTTTTTTTCTGGTGGTCTAATACCACCACATCAAGGTCCTTGGAAGCAAAAAGAAAGCTGGAACTTAATGCAAAATACTGATGTTAGAAACTAATTCAGAAAGACAACAATTCATTTTCCTTGGGGTTTTTTGTTTGTTTTTGTTTTAAACACCAGTAGAGAGAAGGAACTAATAAAGTCTCCTTTTGGAATTACAGAACAATTGAGGCTGGAGGGGACCTGTCAAGGTCACCTAGTTGAACCTCCCAGTCAGGGCTGGCCCAACAGGCTCAGGCTGCGCAGGGCTCGGTCCTGTTGAGCTTTGAATGTCTCTGTGGATGAACATCCCCGCACTTCATCAGCCTTATTCCAGTGTCTGACCACCCTCATGGTAAGAGCTGCCTTCTGAGTATACCTGTCTTTCTCCACTAACCAAAAAGACAGCCTTGGTAACAAGCTTATACTTGATGTCTGTTAGACAACAAAAATAGGTGAATTAAATTACAGTGTGTACGTTTAACAACTACACCTGTTCAGAACCCACTGGCCACATCTATACTGATGAAATGAACTGCAAAGTTGTTATCAAATCCCTATGCAGGAAAATAAAGCAGTAAAAAAAATTCAGTTATGGTGGCCTGCAAAATACAAGTCTCACTCCCAGGAGATGTTAGGACAAACTTCAGCCTGAGATCGACAGCTTTTCAGAGTCTCGCAGAAACACTACTGTTGAACACACCGTCAGTGACAGTATGTCAGTTCTCATCTCAATGCAAAACTAAACAGCATTGTACTACACTCAATAAGAAATGTTTTAATCAAGGGAAAAAGAGGGACATGGAAGATCATACATGACGTAACCTTCATTGCCACATATTACTTATATTAACCAACACTCTCTTGGTTGATATAAAGTGTTTGTATTTTAAACAATCACAAAGCATCACAGAAGTTTACATATGTTTCATGATATAGAATTTTAACTTCAGTTAAAATGACACAAATTTATTTTAGAAAGGAAGTAAAAGTTTCAGTTCTCACTGGGTACTTGAAAGCATGCTTGGGCCATCTAGTGGAAGAAAGTTAAAAACCTAGCAAAATTACACTGTTGAACTCAAAAATAAAAATCACATTATACGTCACTAATGCACTAACAACAGGAACTGAAGAGGCCTTTCCAACAAAAGACTCATGCCCGTTTAGTCACTTTTAACCAACAAATATTGGCATTCACAAAATTTCTCAAGAGCAGCCAACCCAAAGCCAATTTCTACTTGGCAGACCATTCCAAAGACCAGTATTGTAAAAGATCAGGAAACCCCTGAGTAGTAACACGCCCCACACTTCCCTCCATACTCTTCCACTGCTAGAGCTGGGACATACTGAGAAGGGTCTGCAGTGTCAGAATTTCCCTTTCTTCCCTTTCCAGAAAAATTCTTCAGCTGCTCTCGTGAGATCAGTTAGTCACACTACAATAGCACAGCGATACTATCAAAAGCAAAGTTCTGTATACAGTACAATAAGATATATTTAAAATTGAAATGAGATTTCCATTTCAAAGCAGCACTCTTCGTTAAGTACTGCTTCTACTCCATGTAGTGTTACAAATCAACCCTGCTGAACTATGTTATAGAGTGTACTCTTCAGTAACTGTGCCATTTCCATCAAGCTTGGCTAGCACGACAGCTGCGTAGTGCTTTATAAGAGGATTCTTTCAGACAATAAATACATCACTGGCTCTGATATAAAGTCTTGAGACTATTACAGTTACTCGTATGGCAATCTGACTATGTTTTCAGACTTCTAACAGTTCCTACACAACTGCGTCAACAGAGGGCTTTGCCTACAACTGAATAAATAGGGAAGAGCTTCTGCTGGGTTTGGACTACTTTGCATTAACCACCTCCTGAACTTCCACATTTCATTACTGCAACGCATTCTGTACAGTATCATAAGCCAGATGCCACAATTAACCAGTAATTAAAACTTACATCAAATTATTACTGCTATTTTACTTCTGTTCAATAAGAAATCACACTGCTTTTTTGTATCCATCTTAGACTTAAGTTTTTATACGCTCTCTAAAACTCTGAACATCATGCTGTTACCACAGGGGTACATAACAGCACCTGACCGGAGTTTAAGTGGAACTGTGTGCAAAATGGGCTCTGTGGGGAGGAACTGAAAAACATGCAGCTTGGGAAGCCTGGGATCCCACACCACAGCCTAAAGACAACAGAGCAGCAGGGTCTGCAGTCCAAAGCAAGAAGATTAAGTTTGGCTTAAAATACTGCAGCACCTTTCAGACTGATGTCCTACCCCAAGGATCCCGGACCCAGCCTTATTCCCCTACTACCACTGCAGCAGTGAACATCTGCTGGTCAAAACCAACAGCCACAAAACAGTTGTTGCAGAACATCTGATAACATGGAGATGTCACAGCTGCCGGTGTACTTCTGCCAAGGCACACACCTAAAAAGAGATATACTTACCTTAGAAGAGCATGGACTGCAGCAGCACAACTTACCAGAAGGTAAACTGAATCAACATGCACCGTACCTACGATAAGGATTTGCAATCATTCCTAAAAACCCCAGGACAAAGTTCCATAAAATGTTATTTAAACAGTTTTCCCTACTGAAGTGACACACAGCAGAATTGCACTTGGAAGAAGACAGCTTGAGAGCCATCATCTCTCACACCCATTACATCTGGAAACAGAATGCCCTTTTCAGAGTGTCTTTTTCTTTCCATTATTTAAAACAAAAAAAAATCCGATCTTCAGAAATGCTACCACCCTACTGATTTCAACATTGCACAGTATTGCTAGAAATTTAGAAGAGCAATTTCTAACTAATTTTATATGCCTATCCATACCAAGATCAAAAATATTTTGAAGTACAGACTGTAAATAGTTAGCTATAACTATTTAAATCTTTAATTAAGCACTCAGTTTTAATCATTACTAGAATTGAAATAATAAGATCAACTTTTTTTTTTTTACATCCTGAGAGAACAGCGCAATACTTGAACTCAGAAGAACTCTTCAAAAAGTTTTTCATTTCAATTACAGTTTTGTAACTTTTAAAGGAACCAGAAAGTCTGCATTAAGCCTAGGTGTATTTCCATGTGCTAACGTCTCTTTTACCGTATATATCATTTAACAGTGATTATAGAAACTTACATGGGATAAACTCAACTGTTGTTTCCTAAGAGAATCATACCCTTCTAAATGTATTTTGACAGTGATTTCACACGTCACACTTCAAATCTTAATATAAGTATCACAGGCTTAGAGTATACATATTTCTATCATGATAATGAAAATTACATTAATATATTAATAGCAGTCAGCTTTAATTCCAGTGCTTTCAGCTTTCCTCTGTGACCATGTTGTGTTTGTAACTAAATTCTCTCTAGTTTGTTTAAACAGCAACATGACCTTCAGGTTGGACTATGTATGCATCAGATGAAAAATCTGATTTGAGAAGAGATCAGAAATGCAAACATATTGTTGAATAGCTTAGTGGTTAAGATAGTCAAGCCTGTATTTATGCAGGTCCATCCTCCAATTAGGTTCACACATTAATTTAAATTAGCTCCAATCATCAATGTAACTCTTAAATAATGCAGATGGTAAAAAAGTCTTGTCCTTAAAAAGGAGGGCACAGATTTGGCCATTATCTGCAACAAAATGCAACATCTAAAAAATATTATTATGCAACAAGGGCGAACCATTGGCACCAACCAAGATTTGGGCTGGCACTGCCAGCAAGCTACAAAGCTTTCAGAAATAAGTTTGGCAGTAGATACCAAAAAGGTTACATTACAGCAGCTATGACTGACATGAAGAATCTAAGGACTTGTGATATAGCCTTTGAACTGTGCTACAGCCTTAAGAGTATGTTTCAGATTGACTGAAACTTGAAAGTATGGTCAAACAAAAATCACCACCCTCTCCAATTAAAGCATCCATTTTATTATGGGGAATCTTCCTTGACAGTTTCTGTCTAGCACACAGGCCTAAAAAAAAAATAGAAAACAAACTGTTTTCAGCAAAGAAAGTGGGTCACAAACAAGAGTCTACACCTAGTGTATGCTGATCTGCCATGTATACTCTTAACCTTAATTTACCCAGCAGATTTAGGTACCCTTACAAGTACTTGTATGTGCACACACACCTCAACCAAACTGCTTAGTCTTACTAATACTTCAGAAGTCATGAATAATGTTAAAAAAAAAAAAAAAANAGTACTTCAAGGTGTGCATTCACAGCTTTTAGCACACTTAACTCTAATACGCAGCATTTGCCATTAAATAAAAGCTAGCTTAGTAAGCAAGTTAAAGGACAACATACAACTGCTTTAAGTTAAAAACTCTAAGCACAGATGACTTCCTACAGGGGATTTCACCGACGTGCTATCAGACAGCGCCTCACCGACTGAAACTACTTTGACTACTAGGAAAGAGAAGAAAAACAACAGTCCGAACTAACACATCTCAGCCCACGTTTATGCTCCCATCACACGCTTTATTAAGAGTCCAAAGCGAGAGTTACAGACTCCGGGCGAGGGACGCTGCAGAGGAGGGAAGTGCACCCCTCCCACCGAAGCTGCCTCTCCTCAGGGCACCTTTGGCGCCAAGCTCCGGCACGCAGCTCAGCCGCCCCCGGGGCGCCGGGCCGTGACAGGAACCGGCCCCCCAGCCCCACGCGAGGCCCAAGATCGGCCCCACGCGGCCCAGACCGGGCTGCCCGGCGGGAAAAGCCGCGGGACGAGCCGGGCCCCGCTCAGCCCCTCAACGCCTGGGCCCCTCGCCGGGCGCGTCGCGCTCGCCCGGGCCTGCGCGGCGGCGGCGGCGGGAGAGGGGCTGCCGCGGGCTCCCGGGCCCCGAGGCCACCCGTGTGTCCCCACCACCACCACCACGACCCCGCCGGCCGCGCGGCGGCCCCCGACCCCGGAGCAGCCCCTGCCCCGCAGGCCGCGCCCGGCGCCCCGCGGGCCGCCCAGGCCGCCGCCGCGGCCCAGGCCGCCGCCCGCGCTGCCCGCGCCCCCCGCGCGGCGGGGTCCCCGGAAGGCCGGCCAGCGCGCCCGCTCTCCCCAACAGGAAATCCTGGCTGGGCTGGGCGCTGCGGAGGGAGCCGCGGCGCCGGGTTCCGGGGGAAGTGGAATTATTTTTTACCAGCGAAGAGATCAACTTCCACATCCGGTAACAGGGCCCTATACAAAGGCGCAGACTGACCTGGAAAAGCTTGGCCGGCCCGGGGGGGGTGAGGGAGAGACGGGGCGCGGGGATGGGGCCTTACCGTGCTGCCGGCCCAGCCGCCGCCGCCGCGACAACAACCAGGGGCGCCGGAGGCCGCCGCTCATCGGCGCCCAAAAGCCCCACACAAAAGTCCCCGCTGCGGCTGGCGGAGGGACACGGCGCGCGGAGGGGAGGGGCGGGCCGTGCCGCGCCGCGCCGTCCCGCAGCCACCCCGCCGCCGGGCGTGAGGCGACGGGGGTCACCCGCGGGCAGCGCTTCGAGGGGCGCCCGGCACTTACCATGGGGTGCGGGTATTATCTTATTACACAAATATCCCCGACAAAAGGGGCTCGGCGGAGGGATACGGCCTGTGTGCCGCCCGGCGCGCATGCGCGGCGGCGCGGGGAAAGGCGGGGGAAGCGGGGACTGGAGGGGCCCGCCATGTTCCGTCCCGCTTCCCGCCCGGCGGGGGCAGGGCGCCGCACGCCCGCCCGCCGCCCTCAGCCGGCCCCGGCGGCTGGAGGCGAGCGCTCAGCCTGCCGGAGTGGGGGAGCCGCCTTAAAAAGCAGCTGTAGAAATAAGAGAGGGGGTCGTTATCCCACCCGCCGGCCTTCTTAGGGCTCCGCTTTGCCACAGGGTTCTTCCCGCCTCGTGGGGCTCCAGTTGTGCTCCCAAGCGAGGGTGCCCTGTCTGAGCAAGGACTTTGCTGCCTTGCCTCCCTTAGACAGGGATTTAGCTGTGCTTTGGAATCGTAGAGATAGGTCTTGATGGTGGACAACTCCAAAATGACCCTAAACCCTTGCTGCGCTGGCAGAGAGCTCTGGCCTTCGGTCCCAAACTGGCACTGGACATGGCATCTCAGCCCCTGCAATGTTTCCTCGTTGTGCTTCAACAATGCAAAATGGTGACGCTCACGTTCTCCCCAAAGCTATTCCAAGTCACAAATCTTCTGATTCCACTGTAAAGCATAGAGCCCATAATCTACATCCTTCAGAAAAAAAGGTGTCACTCACAAAGTTCCACTCTGCTATTTTGGAGAGCATAATACCTACTAGATACTCTTAATCAGAGGAATACTTGTAACAATGTTGTTTACAGATCCATTCTTTTTTGCCCTTGACTTACCTAACACAGCTTTGGAGAAAATAAAGAGCGGACATCACCTCACAAATATCACAGAACTGAATCCTCGAGCGGCTGCTGAAAAAGACCTATTCAGGCCCTGGGAGAGCACTGTGGTTCCCACACGCGGCAGCAGAATGGCTCTCCTGGCGGCAGGCGGTGGTGGGGCTTGTGCCACCCGGCCTGGCAGGGCTCACTCCAGTTCTTGCAGTATTTTTGCTCTGAGTTAAGCTACAGGGTGGAATTCGCCACAAACTTTTTGGAAAGCCATTTAATCTTCCTTGATGCATTGTTGCCTGGCTCGGGGACCTGTTGACTTATTTTTCTAGGAGTGATCAGCCAGAAGGCGGCACTAGAGAACAAACCCAGACACCTCCTTGAGGCTGTCACTTGTCATGAAGGTATAGAAACCTTAAATCCAGCCTTCATCACATCTCTTTTCCATTTTTGGTAAGTGTTCTGTGTCTCTCAACAAGCATTTAGCTTTCCATATTACGGGTTTTCATTTACACGTTATGAAGTCCTCACAGGCATGTGCCAACGCGCAGGAATGCCTTGTGGCGTTAGCTCCAGTGCTATGGAAAAGCAAAACATTCTGTATTACTGAAAGGCTTTCATAGAGGTGAAGAATGCAGTCTGCATTTAGTCCACTAGCACTGCATATGAGTTTTCATTATTGTGATCACAACTTCCATCTTTAAAATAATCGTGTCTAATGTTGGGGATTTTTTTGACAGACTTCACCAAAAGCACATTTAAGAGAGAGACATTTAATGTCTGACATAGGCAAGTCAAAACACATTTCACATCTGTAAAGTAACTGGTTTCTTTTCCTTTATTTTACCCTGCTTTATAAGATGATAGTAATTTATAGGTTTTGTTAACTAAATAATCTAATACATTCTATTAAAAAGCACACTGATTTCTACTGTTAAAATTATCTTTTTTTATTCAATACTGCTTCAGTGACGTATATGCTGATAGGAAAATGTTTTTTAACCTAAGGCAACACCACAGCATGTTATAATGCAATCAACACGTTAGCATGTTTTAACAAGTTCTCGAAGATGGTAAAGTTAATTGCTGGCAGGTTCTCCCCAAAACATTCTATATATGCTCGGGGTTTGCCCATACAAGTACAACCAAAAGATTTTATGACACAATTTCTTCATATAAAAGAAACAATAAAAGAGACACTTTGAGTCCAGTTTGTAGAGCAGCTAGTATGATACTCAACATTAATTTGCATACTTATATCCCAAGGTTTGACACCAGCGGACTTACTCCTTTCATCTTGTCATAACTTTCTGGCATGGCCTATCTTGGCTAAAACAAATGGAGCAGTTTGGAAAAAGGCACTTACAAGAGCATTGTGATATTAATATTATTCAGTTCAGTTTAATGTTGTTAATCAACTTACTTCGGTATTAACCTCTCTGATTGCACAATATAGAGAACATACAGCTGTACTCATTTCACCCAGAATCTTTTACACACCTGATCACTTATACGCACTGCAAATTAGAGATGGAGGACATTGTTTGAGCCTTTCATGTAGCCAATGCCAACCGATGTTACTGTACCACTAAGTGCTGTGATACAATTTACTCCTTCTGGGCAGTGAATCAGTAGTATTTTGGGAGGCTACACGAAGACAGGCATCTTTCCCATTTTGGCTTCGTGACCGCTTTTACTGCCTTAGCCCCCATAGCACCAAGCGCCCGGAACGGCGAGGAGGCGCCAGGCCCACGGGGGGCTGCCAGGGCAGAGCAGGGCGGCCCCGGCCCCGGCCCCGCGGAGCCGGGCGGGACGGGGCGGTAGGCAGCCCCACGCTCCCTGCGAGCCCTCTGCAGGGCTGACCCTGAGGAGCCCGGGCGGGTGGCGCTGATCGGAGGGGACGTGCCTCTCCCTTCTCCTCCTCACACCGCCCCCAGAGCCACCCCCGCCGCAGCGGGAACGGGGCCCGGCCCGGCCCGGCCGCACCCCGCCGGGCCCGCATGACAGCGGCTGGGCGCCAGCCTCCCGCCGCCACCCCCCGCGGCCCGAGCCCGGCCCCGCCGCCCGGATAGGGCCGCCGAGAGTCTCCGCCCCCGCGGGGGAGCGGAGGCCCGGGAGGGAGGGAGGAACGCCGCCGAGTTCCGCCTCAGCAGCCATGGTCGCGTAGCGTCTCCTCGGCAGCCGCGCTCGGACATGGGCCTGCCCCGGGCCGGCGGGCTGAGGCAGCGAGTCCCCGCGGCGGTGAGTACGCAGCCGGGCCCGCCGCGCTGGCCGGAGGCGGCGCCCGGGCCGCTGGGGGAGCGAGGCCTGCAGGGCGGGCGGACTGGCCTCACGCCCTCCTCCGGCCGCGGCGGGAGGGGGCGGGCGCCCTTGGAGGGGAGCCCCGGGCCCGGGCCCGGCGTTCATGGCGGGAGGCGGCCCTCAAGGGGCCGCGGAGGACGCGGGGAGCCGAGCTGGGGCTGCGCGGGGGGGGGTGGAATCAGGCCTGGCCCGGCCCGGCGGGGAGCGGGCAGCCCTCCGCCCCGGTGCCGGCGGTGTGACCTTGGGCAGGCCCGCCGCAGCCGCGGCCCGGCCGGGGTGAGGCGGGAGCGGGGTCGGGGGAAGCCGCCCCGGTGCCCGGGAGCGGCCGGAGGAAGATGGCAGGGGAGCAGCACTTCCCAGAGCGCGCTCCTCCGGCCGGAGGGGGCGAGGCGGCGAGCCGCGGTGTCATGGAGACTCCCGCACCCGGCCGGGCCCGCTCCCGCAGCCGGCCGCCCCAGCGTTTTTATCCGCCCCGTTATAAACTTGGAGGAGTTTTCAGCCTCGCTGTCACCTCCCCGGCCTCATATCACCTGTGCTGTTTGCATACCTTTGCAGATTTTCAGTTATCTAAATAAGAAGTGAAGCTATTTGTGTGCTTACTTAGATTGAATAACTTTCAAACTTCCCGTAAAAATCCAACATTTTTTTAAAGCAACTTAACTTTGTAGTGTCTTTCCTCCCCATCAGTTAAATTATTGGATGAGTGAACTGTCAGAAAGGATTTTCTCACTGTGTGAAAAGAGTGGTTCCCAAGCTTGGCGGTGCAGGTAGTTTCAGCGCGGTACATGGACAGAGATGGACCCGCAGCGCATTACTGCTATGGTGACTGGTGGTACCCAGCAAAATGGTGAAAGTTTGGGTACTCTTTGTGAGCATCATGGCCTTGCTATAAGAAGCCCCAATAGTTGTAATCAGCCTATGCACATTAAGTTACAGGACCAAGGCCTGAAAGAAAGCTAGGGAGCTCAGAGATAAATATGCTGATTGAGTGTATAGTTGTCATGTTAAAATACTGTATCTCTAATTGATACTGATAATCTTAACAAAATCAATTCTTGTGTACAGAGTGCAGACAGTAAAACTTAATTCCAAGAGAACTGAGGAACTTAATACTCACGAGAAACCTGTTTCTCATTTGCGCAACTCTTAGAGACAGAAATAAGTAGGTGAATAGTACTTTATTGCATACCTGAATTGGTGATGCATAGTACTTAGCATGTCAGTTTATTTCAGATTGTGTTAGTGTATGCTGCTTGCAATATAACTGCTTCTGTGTGTTGTTCTTGCTGTGGCCATTCCACTTAAAGCTTACTCATATCCTTAGTAAAACAGGCATGATAATTAGATGTCGAAAAACCTGTTACCAACAGGTATGTTTCCCTGTCAGTGTAAAACTATCCATTCTAAGTGTTTTAAATGCCTGTAAACATCCAAGCATGGCTTCCCTTATATTTTGGGGATATTGACCTGGTTTTCAGCATTCCAAGTATGAAGAAGGAGCCTGAGATAATACTTCAGCTGGGCACGGAACAGATCTACGGTTTTGAGTTTGATCTTGGCAGACCTGAAATAGGTTGTTTCCTCTTTGTCATGGGGTTGACTAATAGTAGATTTAGCCATTATGACTTCTTCAATCCCTTGTATTTATGGTTTTATGATCCACTTCTCTTTTCTTGCTGGGAAAAAAGATACCTCTCTTCTTCAGAGATGTATGGAAGGTTCATATATATAATTGGAAGGGTTCATCGATGCCTCAGTGTTGCCATTGTATTGATACGGGGGCTATAAGTGTGGAGGGAAATGGAATGCTTGGCAAAAGTGAGCATAATGTAGTCAATACAGCTTGGAGCAGCAAGAGTTTATCCTGATAAAATGGATGTGATTCTGAGAAGTACAGTTCACTGCAGCTCCTCTAGTGGAAACAAATACAGACCTCATACAGAACGTGCAGTAGCTGATCTATCTCTGTGCATTTCACTACTGCATGTTAACTACTCCTGAACATCATTATTTGTGCAACTTGCTTTGCTGGAGGAACCATTGAGACCAGGTCAGTTAGGAATCTGATATCTGCAGAAATTTAGGCTCAAAATCAGCCGGTTATGTTTAGATATGAAGGAGCCGATTTGGATTCTGAAATCAGTGTCTTCCCAAAGCCTGGTCAGAGAAGGAAAACTCCTCTCATTCCTTTGAGTATAATGGAAAAATCAAGTTACAAGTACATCTTAAATTTTAGTAGAAGCTTACGTAGTTTTAAGGGTTCTTCTAAGCCAAGACTCTGAGCAGTCAACCAGCAGCTAGTGGTCAGCCTGTAGGTTATAGTTAGGGAATTTTTGCTGCATAAAACTGAAAATGCTAGTTATAGTTCCATAGTTAAAGTTCTGTACAGAAGAGTGAATTGGAAACTGCAACTGAAATGTCATATTAAGTTATGATATATGCTGTTTGTAATTCTGTTACATAGGCTGTTGAGTGTTTGATTATTTTTTTTTAAGAAAATGTTATTCCTAATCCATCTGTACTCGTTTTACTGGAGAATATTGTATGAATTATGGTGCTATGAGAGGTCAAAGAGTAATACCTCATTCATCAGATACTGTAGTTAGTAGCTCATGTTTTGAAAAGGGTATATGCATTTATTCAGATCAGAAAATAAAAGTAAGTTCAGTATTGAACTTGTCTGGCAATTTAAAGACCTGCAGTTATGACTTACTAACCATAGCAGGAAAACACGGGAAGCCAATTTTTGTACTCGGTCAAAACTCAGATTTTGCTTTTGTCTACTGGTTCTACATTTGTATAGATGAGGTTCCAGAAGAACTGCCTGTATCAAGGTGTGTCAGCAACACTTGAGAAATTACTAGCATCTGTTGCCTTCCATCAAATGGTTCGTCTTCCACACAATCTTGTTTTTTTTCCCCTCATAAGCACACATACACAGTAATGTTATATTCATATCTTTTTTGGACTACATATTTAGTTACAATATTCTGTCAGAACACAACCAAATGCTGCCACTTAAGATTAAGAAAATACTGGTTACATAATAGAGCAAACATTGAAGATATATTTGGAAAGGACTTAGCTTCAAAGAAAAACTCTATTTACAGTTCCAAGGGGGGGAAAAAAAAGAGCCAGGTAAAGACATGCTCTGAAGGTATGATTAGGCAAGCAACACTAAAATCTTAATAAGAATGAAGCCTTTCTTTGTAGTTCTATGAGGCTGTAAAAAGTACGTCTTTGTTTTAGTCAAAAAAGCTTTTAGATTGGAAAGGTCCTTTACTTTGGGGCAGGGGGTGTGCCTGTGTTTTGTTTCTACTGAATGCAATTCTTCTAATAAGTTTTCTGCCCTGTTGTCAGCACCTAAGTATCTCCCTGAAAATTAAAGTCGAACATAAGACACCTTATATGGGGAAGACAGTGTTTTAAGACAAGTGGGGTACGGGATATATTATTAATTTTATGTATTAAAATTAGTGTTTAGGGACTTTATTATTTACTTTTAGAATTATCTGAAAATCAGTCTTCTAAGGAAGGATTTTTTGACAACCTTATCAACTTTGAAAAGTTGCTATGTAATTGGACAATTAGCAAGTACAGCATCTATGTTTAAGCAGCAGGTTACCTAGCGGGATATTGTTTAGTCTGACCTTGGCATGCCAGACCTTAAACCAAAGAACTTAGTGTCTTTATTTGATAACCAGTTCCTAGACCGAGAACAGTCAACCTAGCAATACTGTATATGCAGTGATATTTCAAATAATAACAGCTATGTGCCATGGGAAGGGATCATGTTCCCATCTTGGCTTCTCATTCTTGGCTGCACACGCCGGCTGCTCTCCTTGAACAAGATATGTAGCCATTCTGCCTCTTCAGCAAGCTGAATTGGCTCAGTGAGAGGTTGGACAAGTACCAGACCAGGAGGGAAATCAGGACCACCTCACTTGGTGGCAGTTAGCAATGGATCAATTCAGTTCTGTGTAACCTTCCTCTGAGGTCACTGGCTGATGGTTTTTTGGTCACACTTGTCATGCTGATCATCACCCTGAGGGTGGAAGGGAAATGCCCTACCTTCATCTCATTAAAGGCCATGTGGGTATTCACTACTAGCAAATTATTTGTTGGGATCATTTGAGCGTCTTTCTTCTAATTAGTTCCCCTTAATTTCATCAGTATTGCTAGCACCTTAATGTCCCACCGCCTGAGAGGGAGCTCAGTTCCTTCCCTGCCACCCGCAAGGGCTAAAATAGCTTACCCTGTATTAGATTCAAAGATTTTTAGTTAGACTATCTGTATGAGACTTAATGGACTTCTCTATGCAGAATGTTAGATGAGATGATGTAATAGTTCCTTCTGGCCAAACTCTGGTTAACTATTTCATGGCTACCTGGCAGACACTTCCAAATGAAAGCAGAAGGACAATGATACCCAGGAGTTTCAGACCTACAGTATGTCTAAGAAATTTCAAGTCAGCTTTAACAGTAGCAACCTTCCTTTTCTTAGCTTGTCTCTTACCAAGACATTAGAGGTCACATTTCCATGGGTGTAGTGTGTATTTGCGGAGGTATGTGCTAAGGTAGTGGTAAAATAATTATCCATTACTAATTTCAGAGTACGGAGAAGTCAGTACTGGTGTTATAGTTGAATAAGTTTGCTGGATATGATGATTTTGAGCATTCTTCAGTCATCATTTCTTTTCTTATTATTTTCTTCTGTTAGCAACATATTGCCAACATTCTTGATAAATTACCTTGTGTGGTTTTAAATAATTCTATCACTTTGGGAGGATTAATTTATACTGTTAAATGTTCAGCCACTGTTTCCATCAGTAATGCTTAGAACTGATACAAGAGGACCCTTATGGATAATTAACACTTAAATAGTTGCAGTTTAAGCAGCTACATTATTCTTCAACTTCTGGCAAAGAAGTTTTCTTTGACTTCTGGAAATACTTTTTTCCTTTTATGCCTGTATTACAAGTAATTGCCCAGAATAAGTGACGGATTTTTTTTCCTTTTTGCTTTAAATATATTTATCTTTCTATGTAAATAATTCTCTTTTAATAGTAGTAATATAGACTAACATTGAAGACATAAGTGTATTGATAAGTACTGATGCTGTAGTGTTATAATAACATTTTGCCAGATTGTAGCAGACCAGATCACATACAATTAGATTACATTTAGAATTTTTCATTATAGCTTAAACTTTAACTGCATAAGTTCCAGATTGTTTTATACTAGTGTTAATTCAAGTGAAGTGAGATAGATTAGATGATATTGCCATATAGGTAACTATAACTGTATTAAAAGTCATTGGAATCTAATTGAGCTCTCCCTACTTTTTTTTTTTTCCCCCAGAAACATATCGATAGAGACTTCTAAGAAGCTGTACCATCCTAGAAGGGACATAAGTAACAACATTAACATGCCTGCTGTGGCATCTGTACCTAAGGAGCTATATCTCTGTACTTCATTGAAAGATCTGAACAAGAAGACAGAAATAAAACCCGAAAAGACGAGTACAAAGAGGTATATATATTTTCGTTGATTTTGGATTAATATTAGAAGTATTAGTGCTACTCTGCTGAGCAGGTTCTAGAACAAGTATGTCATGCATCTAAATTTCCTCAATTATTTCTGTTAGATATAAAACCTTTGACAGCCTTACGTCTAGATCTCTCAGCTATCACATGGGATACACTTACTGCCTACAGAAGGTAACTTCACATACTGCCAAAACATGACTTGGACAGAGCATGATGCCCATGAAAGTTTCGTACTTTGAGAAAAGGCTACATATATGCAAATTCTTAAAAATGATAAAAAGTTAGCAAATGTGGGAATAGAAAATATTTTGCCTCTTGCATTTTTAGACAATCAACAATCTAATTTTGTCTTACTATGAATTAGTGTTTCCTCAAAAAAATATTTTAGAAGGGAAATAGTACTTTTTTCCCTATCTCAGTATGCTATTTAATTATGGAAGATTTTAAATAAGGCTAGTAAACAACTAGCAAAATGAAACGTTATTTGGAGGACCTTGATTGTAATTCATATTTAATTAAAGCCTTATATTAAGGTGGTAAAATCAAACACTTAATATATGGGCAGAGGCTGTGAACACTTAAAATGGCATCTTGTAATGAAAAGATGTTTGGGAACAAGTCAACAATCACATGCTTTACTCTTCTTCTTTGATTTCAGTTATGTGCAGAGTGCCCTTAAGATTTTCAAGGCAGCCGAGGAAAGCAGATTGGACCGAGATGAAGAGAAAGCTTACATCCTGTATATGAAATATGTGACTGTTTATAACTTTATTAAAAAGAGACCTGATTTTAAGCAGCAACAGGTATAAAAGCTTTCTGACTGATGTCTTCTGCATTGGTAGAATTAATGCAAATGCACATTCAAAGGATTACACTGGTATTAAGTAAACTCTCACTTATGATGATATTTTTCCCTTCCTATTTTTGAAAAGTCTATTGGTAATTGCTTTTACAGTTTACTTTTAATACACATAAGGTATATAAATTGTCAGATCTGTGAATATTTTTTCAGGGAAAGGTATTCCTGTCATCTTTCCCATTCAAACTTTTTTTGGTGCAGTTGCCTTGCCTAGCCTTTATTTATTAGTACTATAGAACATTTTACTTACAAACTCACATTTGAGAGGAAAATATATTGATTCAAACCAGTTCCTTTTGTTGACATTAATATTGTTATAATACCAATTCTCTGTACATTAGCAGCTCTTGATGTGCATGGAAATAAGCATTATTAAGCTGTACAATTAATATGTGGGGCGATGCTTGTAATTTTAGGATTATTTTCATTCAATTCTTGGACCTACGAATTTAAAAAAAGCTATTGAAGAAGCTGAAAGACTCTCAGACAGCCTTAAACTCAGGTACGTGAATACAGTAAATAGATAAGATATTGTTTATTATACCTGAAGCCTGTACATGTGAAATTGCAGGTTTTCATGCTATTTAGTAGTAAGGGATTGCACTTGAGTAGACCTTAGATACCTGAAACTCAAAAGCTTAAATTGGATCCACAGAAGTCTGTTAGAGATCATTTTTGTCATCATAGTCCAATAATCTGTCACTGTGTACATTGTCTCTTAATTCTTGGTAACTGTGACTTGTTGATATTGTCTCCTATGTTTGTTTAATGACTAATAAAAAGAAACCGCAAGATATAAACTATATATACACTAGAGGTGATCAAGAGCCATTGCATCATAAGGTCATCTGAAGCCAAATATACTAATGACTCTTCTTAATATTTACATATGTTAAAAAGTCCTCCTAGTGTGGATTTATTTTACGTTAACAGAACACATTTTTAATTCTTTAGCTAGCTGCTACACCGTTTCTCTTGCTTTGCCAGATGCAGATGTGTATATGGAAATGCATGGTTTTGCCGTTATGTAACTGAGCTGATGCTTACGGGTGTTTGGGTAGCTCCTTTGCAACTGTCAAGTTACATGTCTTTGTGCCATAAGCCTTGAAATTGTGTCGGTAAGAAGTTGTAAGGTAGAATCTATCTTTAGGTGATATTTAGTGCAGTATGCCTTGCTTCCAGCCCTATCTGCTTTTCCCATCCTTAGCGACTATCTTTCTCACTCTTTCAACTCTTTCCCTTCAGCTAGGCACACTTCCCTTCACATGCCGCACCCCCCAGTGTTATTGGGAAAGCACCTTCCAAAGTTTCCATAAAGCTAGTTTAGGTGAACAAGGAAATAAGAGTGTAGTTACACGTATACAAAAAGAGACTTTCCAAAGGTGTCTCGTGATACTATGCATGAAACTATCTTTAGGTTTTTCCTTATTTTTAGTTAAGAGTCTTACAATTCAACAGAGCTACAAATTCATTATAAGAGTAAACACTGATAGAGTTATTGAAAATCAAAGTTATTTAGAGACATTGTTTAGTAACTTGTGGCTTTCTATGAAAGGAACAGAGTTTTGAAAGTCAACACAATTAATAACTTTCCACTACTCTGGGCAAAATGTATATATACATTTGATTGGAATACAAATGAAACGTGACCCCTGTGTAACTACAGGAGTGGTTTCAGGGAAGTTATTTGTATAATTCCTTCTTGAGGCAGTAGGCCAGCAAATAGTTTAAGTGTTAATTGTTAACTAAAAGTGGAGCTGCTGAAACATCATTTGTATAGGAGCAGGAATACCTACATGAGTAACCCATGTGCTTCAAAGGCATAAATGGGAAATTGATGGGTAAATATTCCATATCGACTGAATTAAACTAAAATCTGAAGTATGCTTTAGTTCCGTTAACTCCAAATGAGAACAAAATGCTCTGTTCTAACTTATGATGCCTTTGCCAAATCAAGAAGCCTGTTTAAAAAACAAAATTACAGGCCTGCAGCCTCCTTCCTATTAGTGGCCAATTAATGGAGTAGACTTTGAGGCACAATTTGATTTAATGATCTAGTTTATTAACATAGTACTCTTGATATGAAATACAGCTGTATTGTTGTTCTCATTTTAATCCTGATTAGGCAACATCTGATTAAAATGAGCAATTACTGATACAGTGCAGTGTTCATATTTCACTGCTTGGTTCAGTCATCAAACTTGTTAGTTCAAAACATCCTGTTTTTTAATGGATCACTAGTAACCGTTAAGCTTCTCAGATATATTAAATATAATAGAATGCTATTTAACAGTATACAAACCTGCAGTTGGTGATCTAAAAGTTGTACTTTGGAGGTCCCCAGTTTACAATATTGTGATTGTCCTTACAGCGGCAAAAGGCTGGGGGGTTAATTTTAAAGTGTAAGGCTTTATGAAAAGGGCAGCTGTATGCAAGACCTAGGTCCACCAGAGCTCTTGAGAATACATGATTCTTGCATTGACTTCACTGTAAGCCCAGTGTTTGAAACAGGAACACAGCTGAGGACATAACAGTATTATAAAGTCAGCTTACATCCTGAAGGTGACTGCTGCCATATAGTTAGTTCTGATCTGACTTCTCAGAAAAAGGTAATTTAGATAACTGAGCTAACTTATTCCTAACTGTTGTTGTTAGCTCTGTTGCAAAACCAAATAAAATACCTGGGATGATTGTTATAATATGTTGAAGTTTTCCTGCAAGTCACTAACACGTACTCTTTCCTCAAAATTAAAACCTTTTACATTTAGTGACACCACAGCTAAGCATGACCTCAGGTTTAGAGAAAGAAGAAATTAGTTAACTTTAGGAGCAGTGGCTATGAAATAGAACCCAAAACAGGATTTAAGAATAGGAAAACCAACCCAAGAGTGGGAGAAATAATGTCATGCAGTCATGGAGGAAAATGGGGTTTGTTGGAAACAAAAAAGTTGTCAATACTTTTAACTTCTTTTCTTGAACTTCAAATATTTTTTTTTCCTCATGAAGACTTGATGTTTCTGATGTTAATTATGCAAGGCCAGCTAATAACACAACATTGGAGAAAAAAAAGGCCTTTTTTTTCCCCAAATAGATATGAGGAAGCTGAAGTTCGGAAAAAACTTGAAGAGACAGACAGACAAGAGCTGCAGAAAAAGCAAGAACCAAAAGATGATGGAAAGAGTTCAGCCAAAAACTCCTCAGAAGGTGCTGTGGATTCCAAAGGAAAAAGCCAAAGGGTAACTGAAGATGTTTACAAATTCTCTAATTCAGTTTTAATCTAGCATTTGATATCTGCTAGTAGCTATTTCCAGTTCAGAATCATGTTGGGTTTTTTTTTTAAATAGCTTACACTCCCAGCAACCCTTCTTTGACATTTCTTTGGAAGATGTGAAGTCCTGCCAACCTCCAAGTCTTGCATAAGATAGACTAGGGTTTTTTGTGAAGTGAAATTCTATAGCTAGTCTAAGAAACCCACGGTAATGGTAGCAAGCTGATGTTATGGATAATATCTCTCCTCTTTAGGAGAGAGCTCACTCTTCACTTTACTGCGGAAAGAAACTAATTTGTCTGCAAATACTTGACAAATTTAATCTAGCAGATGATGCTGCCCTAGGTTGTATTGCCTTTTTAACTGGTTTCTGTCTAGGTGGGGCAGCAACCTTGATATCTTTTTAGTACATTGGTCAACACATCTTCAGAAGCAGCTTCCTTTTTCTACGTTTCTTCCTATGGCTTACAGACTGACCAGTTTCCTTCAAGCTCTATGAGAGTCAGTGTCTGTTGGCCACCTTGGTTCTGAGTATTAAACTAATGTGTTTTTTTTTAATTTATTTCCTTACAACACAGATTAATGGTGAGAGGAAGCATTCACTGGAAAGAAAGGATCAGTCTGACAGTCTGAGTGGTAAGAGATACAATGTTCACACACATGTGAAAAAGGTCTCCGTATGACTATGCACCTATCACCTAAGCCGTTGCAATTCTTCTAAGGAGTTGTTTCACAGTCTGAGTATTTTGATGAAATTCTAGTATCCTCCATTTCAGTAACAGCGCTGTAGTGCAGTAATTAACCGAGCTCTATATTGCAGCCTTCATCACTTCTCTTGAACTTAAAAAGCTGTACTTAGTTTTTCAACAGTTTAATAACTAAAGCTAAATTAGCCCTAAAGTGGTCAAAAGAAAAATGTCTCCTCAAATGATAAGAA
Organism: Himantopus leucocephalus; assembly: GCA_003993805.1. Lineage (NCBI taxonomy): Eukaryota > Metazoa > Chordata > Aves > Charadriiformes > Recurvirostridae > Himantopus > Himantopus leucocephalus. The sequence goes on along the minus strand of RSEF01000010.1, from coordinate 11,816,311 downwards.
AAGATCTAGGCAAGGCTGAAATGTGTCAGCTTTCTCAGTAATAAATATGTGAAAATGTTCTCTAGAGTTCTTAAGTGAAGAGGAACATCTGCAGCATGTAGATTACAAATGCTTGCCTGTATAGCTTGATTTAAATGAGACCACAAAGAGTTAAACTAGTTTATCACTGAAGTGTTCAATATTGTCTAATTCAGCAAATGAGATGCTAACCACTACAGTAGTGGGAGCGAAAGGTCCAGTATGTTTATTCTGTAGTCTCTCACCTCCATGACTTTATGGGACTTTTCTGTTCTGTTTCATGTGTTTGCAGTCTTGATTGCACCAGTCAGATGCAATAATAGCTATCTCCATTTACAACGTAGCTTTTTACATCTAATAACTTCTGTATTTCAAGGAGCAGTTACAGCTGAGAAACTGTTTGCAATGATGTCGGACAAAAATATTGAATTGATTATAATGGATGCTCGAAGATCCAAGGATTATCAGGAATCCTGTATTCCAAGATCTGTCAGTGTCCCAGAAGAAGCTATCAGTCCTGGGTATGAAATGATGTTAAATGATAGTGAATACTTAATTTTATGCTCTTACAAATTGACTGAAAATAATTATGTGCTTTTAAAGCTTGTATGCTTAGTTTCGGAGTCCCTGATATGTGTAAGTGGGTGAGATATATCTGGACAGCTCTGTTCTTGTATGTACTTACTTCAAGCCAGAGCATATTTATTTTATGTAATCCATGTATGTTTACGTGCTTGGATGTTGTTGGACAAAATGTTACTTGTATGTTTGTCTTTAAATGTATGTTAATACATTTCAGAGTTACTGCTAATTGGATTGAAGCTAGACTCCCAGAGGCTTCTAGAGATCCATGGAAGAGGAGAGGACACTTTGATTATGTTATACTGCTAGACTGGTTTAGTTCTGCTGAAGACTTAAAGCTAGGAACGACTCTTCAGAGCCTGAAGGATGCACTTTTTAAGGTTGGCAAGTTTCACGTTTTATATTAATTCATATCAATAAATAAGGTTTTAAAGCATCTATAATTACAAAGTATATGGAGGACTTAATGACACTTTAGGCAAACATCTTGGTTCAGTTTTCAAAGACTGCTTATCTTGATAGCAGAAGCGTAGTCTGAAGTTTCACATTCCCATGCTTGTGCTCTAGTAGAGGACAGTATAATGTATTAAGTAGGTGAACAGCAGAATGACTCAACTCCCCTCCTCAACAACTAGCTCATACTTCTTGGCTGACAGAGTTATTTAGGAAAGTACTTAGTACTGTTTGCCAGAAACATTGTCACCCTCTTTCCTGTATTAGCAACTATAATTCCTTACTAATGGGAACCAGCTGCCCTGCATAGGCAGGCTGAATGCAGCTAGCTTCTTTGCAGTCCTGTCAGCCAGGCACTTTCTAGAATGAAAGGGTTTCGGTGAAGGAGGCCCCAGAAGTATTTTCAGCATGGTTAACTTTTCTGCATTATTGAATATAACTTCTAGGGAAACATGAATTTAAGTTTGAGCTTCATCAGTGCAGGGAGCTTATAGACTCAATATTAAGCAGATGCTCAACATTTTCAAGTCAGAACTCTGGCTATGGCTGTGTTGTCCCTACTCTTTATATAAGTAGCTCTTGTGAAAGACCGCATATCTTTCTGTTACCTAAGCATTCAGGACTGGGGTTCAGAGATAGTTCAGGCAGTTCTCCCTGTTTATTGCTTTACAGAATATTCTCTGAGGCTCTGTGCCTCGTTCGCATTCTAATACTGAGGACCTGAGGAAGAGGGCAGTCTGAAGCCTGAACTCTCAAAGGTTTTTCAGAAAGTTAACGTTATGCTTTCTAAAGCCAATGCCCCTAATCACTCAGCAAACTTATCAGATCAACAGAAACAAATATTATAATAAACATATTTTTCCGCATGGAGGATCGTTACCTGAAATACCAGACCCTGTTGTAGGTAGAGCCAGGAACCTAACTGTGTTGGGTATTCTCCAAACACAAAAATGTTCCCTGTTCACCAAAGGGTTTTTGCAGCCTGTTTAGTTCTTATTTAAAAGTCTCAAAAATAACCTGTCTCAATGTAATGACTAGACACAGAAATTTCAACACTGTTAAGATGTAAAAGTTTCTTTTCTATTTTTAAATAATTTCATTTCAAACTTTTTTTTTCTTATAGTGGGAAAGCAAAACTATACTGAAGAATGAACCTTTAATTCTAGAAGGAGGTTACGAAAATTGGCTCCTTTGTTTTCCCCAGTACACAACAAATGCTAAAGTAACTCCACCCCAGCATAGCAGGAGTGAAGCAGTGACTGTTTCTTGTAAGTATGATGAATGCTCCTCCCTCCCAAGTGTTTAGAATTACTGGCTGCATCTTTAATTCATTCAAGTATGTTTGGGATAGCCTTGCTCTGGCTAAATCTAAATTTTGGGGTGGAATGTGGGGGTTATTTTGCTTTTGTGTTTTTGTTTTAAGAGCTCTCTTACACTTCCCTCCTCTCCTCCCTCCTAAAGTGGATTTTACATATCCATCTCTGGAAGAGCCAGCTCCTGTTCCACCTGTTGTTGCTATAAAGCCATCTCCAACAGAAGCAATTGAAAATGAAGAAACCGGAGATAATTTGGAAGAGAGACTAAAATCACTTAACAGACCAAACATACAGGATGCTGCTGTTCCAAAATCTGACAGTTCAATTGTAGTTAATCCAGTATCGATTACAAGAAGTATCCCTGAGGTAAGCTGTGTTTCTTTCTTTTTTTTTTTTCCCCCATAGTTAGTATACAGTTAATCTGTTAGAGACCCACCACATGCAGAAGCCTAAATCCACAGGGAAACACGCTCAGTATTTGTTTAAGCCTTGTATGCAACTATATTGGTACAGAGACCATTGGTGGTCTATGAAGACATGGTAACTAATCTACAGAACTTTATGAAACTGAATATACTTAACATAATTGCAGAGTTTTTCATGAATATTTTTATATAAGCACCTGAGAAATTGAAAGTCAGTGATTGATGATTAATTCAGAAAGTCTATAAGCCAGCTTTTCTACTCAAAACGTACATATGATGAAATACAGGGAGGGGAGTTAGGCCACAGCTTACCTTAGCTATTCCAGAGGTCTGCTTTCCAGCAACTGTATTTTCCTTCATATAACAAAACATTTAGGTGGCTTGTCGCTCTTGGCCCAGTTGTGAAAGTACAGGGATTTGTTTCTTTCTTTCATGGGGTTAAAACTTTCTGAAGACACCTTTGTAGAGTCATCACACTAAAATAGTATTTTCCTTAGGAGATAAGGCTAAAGTCAAACTCATCACTTTCACCCTTTTAGATACTGCCTTTAATACAGATTTCAGCTAAGGGACCCTAAACCTTATTTCTGTTCTTCCCTGAACTAGACTAGCTTTTATTTCTTCAGAGCTTCTACTTCAGCATCAAAACCAACTTGCTCTCCTGTGTCTGAGCATAAGTCATCCTTAAATATGTCTTCCTGTTGAGCAGATCTGCCTTAATCACATGCTCTGTCACATGATTGAGAGAGCTAAGCCCAGATTAGGCTGCCTGATTGCCCTAAAATGTTCACCTTGGGAATCTTGAAAATAAGGGGTTGTAGTAATCAGTGCTTAATGCTGTCCTGCTGGTTCTGTAGGGCTTGTTGATTCTTATCTCACATCTGTAAGTTAAGTGAATACCTCATTTTACTAACAAGCAATTTGAATTACCAGATTTAATGAAATTGAAAGTTCACTATCTCTCTGGCAGAAGTCAACTTTGTATCACCTTTATTCTTTTCTAAATCTCACTTAGGAGAAACTTAGCTAACAGAGCAGTAATAGCTGTAGTGAACTCTTGTTCTACGCTTTATGTTACAGGTTGATCGTACTAAAAAGCCTTCACTAAAAGTCCCTGATGATAACAGACCAAAACCTGAAAGTACAGTCAGTGACAGCCAGCCTGTTGAGAATGGACGAATGGTTCCAGACCGGTCCACAAAGCCATTATGTGATGCAAAGAGCATTCTGACAGAAGAAGAAAAGAGTCGTGTACATGCAGAAACTGCTGCCCTGTTAGAGAAGAACAGACGGGAAAAAGAACTTCGGGAGAGGCAACAAGAAGAACAGAAAGAGAGACTCAAGCGAGAAAAAGAAGAACAAGAACAAAAAGCAAAAGAAGAACAGAAAGAAAAGGAACACAAAGAAAAGCTACAACAATGCAAAGAGGATAGAGAACAGAAGGAGAGGGATGAGCAAATAAAAAGAGATCAGGAGCAAAAGGAACAAGAAAGAGCACGCAAAGAAGTGATAGAAGCAAAAAAGCAAAATAAAAATGAACTAGAAAGCATTGGTGCAAAAAGGATTGAGACTGACAGAATTTCTGTGGAAGAAAGAGAAAAGGAAACTCGAACACCAGAAACGCAGAGACGCGCACTGGGTGACACACCTCAGACCTTTGTGACTGTTCCAGGCAAGGTTAGTGAAAAAGAGAAAATCACCACCAAACGTGGAGTAATTATTCAAGATGATTCATGAGTGCATACTCTAGTATCAATCTAGAAATTTTAAATACATCATTGGATTTTTATTTAGGCCATATTTACATAAATGTGGATGAGAAAGTTAAAACCAAGACACAAATAGTTAGATTTTTTTTTTTTTGCAAGACTTCCTCAATTCTTGCTTGTAGGTGGGCAGCATGGCATCACTACAGGATAATAAAACGTTCCACTGATGTGGAGCTAGAAGGGATGGTTCATAGACTGCAATCCTCTGTTTCAAAAATAGAGGCATGGTGGCATTTTATCTTATACCAGCCCAGTACTGTATATTATACTGATGTAACACGATAGGGACAGAATTATCATAATAAACTCCTTAGTGCCCCCAGCTGCATAAATGCTGATATAACAGGATTTTGTTGACTGGCATAGGAGGTAAAGCAGTACCCTAACCTATTATTTTTGCTGAGAACAGTCCAGTTCCAACTCTTGGGGGGGGGTGGGGTGTCACAGTTCCTTCTTTCCTCAGATTGTTGGAAAAAAAATGCAAAATTTCTGAGTGTAAAAGTCATCTGATCATGAAACAGGAGCCATTTGTGAAGCTGAGTTCGTAACAGAACAGATGTCTTTAAAACCATTTCTCAGGAACCTGCATTAGGATATTTTTCTCTCCCTTTGCAACTGCAGTTGTTATTTGACCGAACTTTGATGCTTGTGTAATGCAGATGCACAAGGAAGTCAAAATAAATCTTCCTGGGCAACCTTAGCAGTTATGCCTGAGGTTTTGTTTGACTGACAGAGCAACTTCATATAATCGCAAAATGACTGCCCATGATAAACTAAGTTCATGATGTTGGCTTCACAGTTTGCATTTTTCACGAGAGGCTTTATCACAGTGAGACATAAAAGGGGAAAAAGTCTTTCAGTTAAAAACAAATTGTAAAACCCACAGCTTTTATAGAGGGGAAAGTAGTGTAGGTGGAACTTCTGCGCTTCATTTCTGAGCTCTTGAAACTACATACCAGACTGTCTTATGTAATGCAGCATTCGGCTACAAAGGCTATTCCAGCAAAGTGCCTGTAGTATAAACTAGGAAGAATAAACACAATGTGTAGATACCTGCTCTAACCACTTCTTTGTGGCACACACATTTAACAACCAAAAAAGAAAATATAACTCTTTTTCCCTATTTTGCTTTATCAGCATTCTTTACTGGCACTCCTGACGAAAATTGAAAGCCTTCTCTCCAAATCTTTTACAGCAAACTGGGGTTAAAGGACAACCAGACAGTGGAGCTCAAAAGCCAGGACCCCTTAGAGAGGATTCTGAACAAGATACTGAAAGACTTAAAGTAAATACAATGTGTTGTATGTAGCCAAAACCAATCAAGTGCAGATGCTTTATGGTTATTATATTATGTTACATTCCACCTCATTTCAATTTTTAAAGTCATCATCTTAAGAAAAGACTATGCCATGTTTACAGCCGTTCGTTTGCTTTTTTTCCATTTGTCATATTCATCTGAAAAAAACATTTTAAGCTTTCACTAGAAATCTTCATATGTTTCTGATGGCATTAACAAGCATTCCACATTTGTTTGTCATCTCACACATACACCTTCACATACCGCTTTGAAAGGCAGAAAATATCATCTGTGTGCTTAACAGAAGCACATATTCCTAATAAAGTAGCTTCTTTAGGGAAAACATTGAGTATTCAGACTTTTGTGAGCCTAAATTGTCTTTTTTTTCTGGAGCATGTCAACAAATGAGTTTTGTTTAGATTGAGTGATACACTATAGTAGTACTATATTACCATTACAATAAATTGTATTTCCAGCTATAATGAAGGATTTCTCATTGAACTGGTTTACATTAAATCATGTAACTATATAGGGAAAGTCACAGGCAGCTTGCTGCTCTGCATAAGTACCTATACGTACCTTACACTTCCATTTATTTATTAGTCTCAGCGGGAGCCATTAATGAGAGCGCGAAGTGAAGAAATGGGAAGGATTATACCAGGACTGCCTGCAGGCTGGGCAAAGGTAACTTTCTATTCTGGTGTTATAATCAAGTTGCCTTGTGCAGTTTTGTAATACATTTCAATTGTGTCTTATTTCTAAGTTAGCTCATTTAATTTTTTATTTTTTTTATTCCCTCTTCAACTTCCACACAGTTATTTTCTGAATTTTGACATTATTTGTAATGAAACTGCAAGAGCTCATCTGCTGTTTTGGGTACTAAGCAGTTGCTGTTTAATATACATTTTGGTGAAAGTGGTGCCTTCCAGTAAATTTAATCCCTTAAGTCACGACTGTTAATGTCTCAAAGTTTGAAAAACTCATGCACTGTTCTTGGAGTAGTTTAAAAATAGGTAAGTAAGTTAATGATGGATTCTTACTTGTTTTTGAAACAATTTGTTTTTTTTCCCCCAAGTTTCTGGATCCAATCACTGGAACCTTTCGTTACTATCACTCGCCAACAAATACTGTTCATATGTATCCACCAGAAATGGCTCCTTCATCCACGCCTCCATCAACCCCTCCAACTCATAAACCCAAGCCACAGGTGACTGTTGAACGAGAAAGAGAACACTCCAAACTGAAGCGCTCCTACTCTTCCCCAGATATAACCCAAGCCATTCAGGAGGAAGAGAAGAAAAGAATTCCTGTAACCCCAGCAGTCAATCGTGACAATAAGTATGTTCGATATGTTACACCACAACTCATGCAATATGATAGCATATAGGACTTCCTTTGTGGTTAATCAACTGAAATTAATTAATATTTTCTAAGTAGGTTTGAAAGGATGCAAGACTGATAGACTTAAATTTCATTGCTAAAAGTTCAATGCATAGGGCAGTTATCTTGAGAATTAAGGTAATTGTTATGTATTAACATGAGTTTCAGAGGTCACAGTGTAATTGGACAATAGTTGCTTTTTAAGTTGTGGCATTTGTGTTAACGTAATAAATGCCAGTCTTCTGACAGCTTGGGAAATGCAGAGTTTTTAGTTTTTAAACTGGGTTAAATCAACAGCTAATTCGCATCTGTGAATTTAAAAAAAAACAAAAAAACACAAAACAAACCAACAACTGATGGAGCCTATAACTCAGCCTCATTATAGGCCAGTGTAGATTAATTTCTCACTATCGCATTGACTGGTCTTACACGATGGCATTTGGTGACGTCTTGTGCCAGGTTATTTCATTCCCTGTGAGGGAGGGTGGTTCTGTTGGCTTATGTGCACAGCCTTGTTGAGCCTGAGACTCCTGAAAAATAATTTCTTCCTTACAGACCAGTCTGTTACACTAAAGCAGAAATTTCAAGACTCTCTGCATCACAAATTCGGAATCTTAATCCTGTGTTTGGGGGATCGGGACCAGCTCTTACAGGACTTCGTAATCTAGGGAACACTTGCTATATGAATTCCATATTACAGTGTCTGTGCAATGCACCTCACCTGGCCGATTATTTTAACAGAAACTTTTATCAAGATGATATTAACAGGTAACAGTCTCTTATTCTCATCCTTTAATTTACAATTGAAGGAAAAAAATGGCCTTTACCATTGTTGATTCAAAGAAGTCACTTATTTGGGTTAAGGGGGGGGTGGGAGGGTTGTTTTTTTAAGTAGGAGAGAAATGCTAACTTTAAGTGTCTCGATGTTTTAAAAATCCACGTATGTGACAAAATAGGTTCTACTGGAAAGGATTAATTAAATTGCGCTTACGACATTATGAAATGTAAGTGTACTAGAGTCTCCTAAACTAAACAGAATATTTAAATAGCAGTTTACAAATAAGCTGGAAACAGCTGTACCTTCCATCAGTCCAGTCTTGAATATGGCACCAAATTACAGTGCCAAAGCAGACAAAAATTGTAACTCAGTCTTAACAGCCAGTTTTTCTTGGTCTAAAGAAATTCCTTTGAAATTGGGATAATGTCTTCAATTAATAACAATAATATTTAAAAAAAATATTTAAATGGCTCACTTTTTTTGTCTATTTAATTGTATAGGTCAAATTTCCTGGGGCATAAAGGTGAAGTGGCTGAAGAGTTTGGTGTAATAATGAAAGCTTTATGGACAGGACAATATAAATATATCAGTCCAAAAGACTTCAAAATTACAATTGGGAAGATTAATGACCAATTTGCAGGATACAGCCAACAGGACTCGCAAGAATTGCTTCTCTTTCTAATGGATGGCTTGCATGAAGACCTAAATAAAGTAAGCAATATACTTATAACAAATTATACCTCTGTCAAATGATCAAGAAAAATAAATTTTAAGAAGACCCTCATATTTCATAAGAGGATTGGGTTACTGGAACCTTGTATAGAAGGAATTCAAGAATTAAAGTAGAATTTAGTTTGAAACATATAAGGTACTGAAGGGAGTAATGGAAGAAGCCTAACTAGATAAGAAATGGATGGCTAGACTGACATGTTTAAATATTCTTGTGAATATTCAATAGTATGCTTGCCTATAGATGAGACTTTCTGTTTCTATATATGCTAATATATGGCTACGATATTTAAACTTCTGTTATCCAGGCTGACAACAGGAAAAGGTACAAGGAAGAAAACAATGATCATCTTGATGACTTCAGAGCAGCAGAACTAGCCTGGCACAAACACAAACAGCTCAATGAATCCATTATTGTGGCACTTTTTCAAGGCCAGTTCAAGTCTACAGTGCAGTGTCTTACATGTCACAAAAAGTCCCGGACCTTTGAGGCTTTCATGTATTTGTCGTTACCGCTTGCATCCACTAGTAAATGTACGCTGCAGGTACGCTGGCACTAGAGAAAAACCATTCTTGAAGTAAAAACATTTCTCCGTGACGTCATTATGATGTTGCTTCTGCTCAGCCTCTTGTTGAAGGGGTTGGTCAATATTCCAGCTTAATTTACAGTAACCTGAAAGATGAACAGATCTGAGCCTTCATTATTTTTTAATTCTTCTAAAGTTTAAAAAATAGGTCATTCCTTAAAAGTTTTGAAATACAAGTAGGATGGAAATATTTAAGCCACAGTAGCAGAAAAGATGTGTATAGTACTTGGTTTTATAGGTCATAATATAAATACTTTGTGTTGCTAAACAAAATATTGTAGGTATATTTTGAAGGACTTGCAGCTAATTAATATATACAGTAAAATTTACTTCCACGCATGGACTAAACGTAGCATACAGATAATTGATGCAGGTTAACAACCAAATAGGAAACAAACATTTCTTAAACACCTGCCCTTCACAATCTGTGTTTGTATTTTTTTTTTTTTTTTTTT
>RSEF01000010.1:11795321-11806506 GCA_003993805.1 Himantopus leucocephalus | reverse complement strand
TTAGGTTGTTCTCCAAAGAAGAAAAGCTCACTGATAACAATAGATTTTACTGTAGCCATTGCAAAACTCGGAGGGATTCTTTGAAAAAAATAGAAATTTGGAAATTACCACCTGTTCTTCTTGTGCACTTGAAACGGTGAGAGGTGAAAATTAATTAGGATGAAGTGATGAGGTTTTGATGGAGATTGACCCAGTGCAATAGCGAACCATTTTTAATTAGAGGAAGCTCCAGATGTATTTCCAGTTGTAATGTTGCAAGAATATTTTCATCTGATGCCCGTTTTATTGGACGGAGCACTTTTACAAGTAATCTCTTTTCATTTGTGCTAGGAAACACGTGCAAGCATTAAAAGAATTTGGGGCCAAATGCTTTAGTTGAGATCATGTCCTGGTTAAAAACAGGGCAAACAAGCACGCTTAACATCTTTAAATAGCTTGTGAAGAACCTGTAACTGATAACAATATTTTTTAATTCTCTAGATTTTCCTATGATGGAAGATGGAAGCAAAAGCTTCAAACTTCTGTAGATTTCCCATTGGAAACTCTTGACCTTTCACAGTATGTTATTGGTCCAAAGAATAACTTGAAGAGATACAATCTGTTTTCAGTATCAGTAAGTAACCACGTCACATTTCAAAGTTCAGCTGGTCTTTATGCCAAGACCTAAGTTAGCCGGTGTGACTCATCTAGGTTTCCAGGCTGCCTACCTGGTTGCAGATGACGTTGCATTCTAAAAAGAATGATTGGTATTCTGTAAAAATCTCATGTTCTAGTTTATTTCCCTAACCAGGGAAGAAACGGCAGCTTTCGAGCCCGTTAATTCTTTTCCTTTCCTCTTACGTTTACAGAATCATTATGGCGGGTTGGATGGAGGGCACTATACAGCCTACTGCAAAAATGCTTCAAAACAACGCTGGTTTAAGTTTGACGACCATGAAGTATCTGAGATCTCAGCATCATCTGTGAAATCCTCAGCTGCATATATTCTCTTTTACACTTCTTATGAACAGCGAGCAGTGGATATGGCCACATAAAGTAGTGTGGGTTAAGAAAGCTGGTTTTCTTTTTATAAGAGCAAAGTAGGCGTGGGAATGCATATAAATATGCAAAACTATGACCAACATAGTCACTTACAGGTACGGGGATGGTTGCAGCAGCTTTTCAGCAAGCAAGCTCGCTCTGGTCAGTACTAGTGCTTAAAAATCAGAAGACTGATTAATAACGCTTGTGGTAATACTGCCATCTGTGAAACCATTTAAAAAGCATACTTGCATTACCATTTATTTAAAAAACAAGTATATTTTTAGTCTGTTACAAAATTAAATTCTAGCTTAGTCATCTGAAATCTATTAACAAGTAGTTGAAAATGTCTTAAAATCCCAAGGCATATCTTGATTTTTATTTTTTTCTTTCACTGTTATGGCCTTTTCACATTTCTAACCTTAAGCTTGATTCTACTGTGAATACTCTAGAATGATGTAAACAGTTAGGAATGTAAGTGTACATATTGATTGCATACTTGCACATCAGAACTATGTATATAATAAAATGTTGTCCTTTTTGTGAGAATCTCTAAAACTCAGAGGGTTGCGTTTATTTGCCAGCTCTAAGTAATTGCAACACTACTTAATAAAAAAGCAGAGCTGTATTTTTTTTCTGTTAGCTTTTGTCAATATTTGTGCACTTCAGAGTTATTCTAAACAAACAAGATTTTTCCTTTTTAATTTTTTAATATAAATTTTCATGTACACATGCATTAAAAACCTTAATGAAGAAATGATTTAAAAATATATCCTGTTACATGTATGTTTGGGTGTGGTGTTTTCCTTCTCGACTAGTTGTGTAATGGTCAGAATTCTAGTTAATGACAGTGTGAATCATATTCACACAGTTTAAAAGTTTTTCAGATGAAAAAAATACTAGTTTGTGTAGAACTGATTAGTTTAGAAACTATTTTAGTTGCATCTTGTGCATTTCTCTGCTCTGGATTTGGGTTAGTTTTCCCTCTCTGATTAGGTTAGCATTCAAAAATCTTAAATGCTACATTCTGAGCTTTTCTCTGTCTACATGCGTGTGTCTTGCTGATGGAACTAAGACCAGGATTGATTGTTTTCCAGATGCTTACAAGCTGCAAAAAAAGTCTGCAGTGCTAGAGGGACAAAAATGACAGTACTGGAATAATGCCTTTTTCTTTCTTTTATATTAATGGTCACTTCTTCCCTGCTCTCTTCTGAAACATGTACCTTCGCTCATCTGGTCGTGTGCTTTCACCTTATTATCCTACTGTCAGTTTCTGCCTGGCAGCTTAACACAACATAATACATTTAACCAACAGAGAAACAGTAATTTTCAGGTAAGCGCATCGTATGCTCAGCATTTGTGTTCTTCAGAGGGTATGAGGTTTGTCACGGGTAACAAGCACTAGACCTTGTACAAATGGATCAGATGCACATTCCTGAACAGGTTCGGAAGCTGTAACTCTTTCCAGGAATTACTTCCTGAAGGACTGTGATGGATCATCAGGTAACGCAAATGCTCTAGTTTATTGATGAAACAGGACGTGGCTGATGCTGCCCATGAATTCTGCTTGCTGGCTTACTCACTGTTAATTTTCCATGGCTAGCAGATTTTTAAGGGGTGCAGGGAAGGCCTTGACAGGTGTAGAATAGGAGATAAGCATTGTCAGTCTGCACCAAGGAATTTGGGATCTCGATGATCTGCTCATCATCGAAGCCGTACCAGTTTTCGGTGACTGAGTGCTTGCAGAATGCCGTGTAGTGGCCATCATCCAGAAAACCAGAGTGGTTCTGTAATAAACAACACAGCCTGTTAAAGTGGAAGGCTCGCTCTTTCTCCTTACAGGCAAAGCTAGGACATGACAATCATTTTTTGTTTGCACTTGGAAAAGATGGGAGAGAAGATTCTATCCCACTTTGGCATACAGGAAGGAATATTAATTCAAATAAATGCTTTGAAACAGAGCAAATAGATGATGATTACACTTCTCTGTTTTACAATATTAAATTTGCAACCCAGCTATTAGCCCTGATATGGGTCACTACAAGCAGGTCCCACTTGCAGTGAGTGATGGAAAAAGAGACTGTTTAGTCCTTATTTATAGACAGGATCTGCACAGCATCAGCTTGTGATTTTATGCTGAAAAGGCTGAGGAGGCTCTAACCAGGCGTTACGTGCCCGGAGTGCACGCGTGTTAACATCGGGATGGGGGGAGGAAGAGAGAGAAGTGATAACGTCTTCTCTCTTCTTTGGTTATGTACTGTTACTGCATTATCTCTATGATGGGGGGGGGACACGACACTATATATATGATTTATATTTTCTATATATGGTATATATATGAAGTCCAAGCTAACACCAGCTTTATCGGCTCCATGAGGCAGGGCATTGCAAATTAAAGCAGGAAAGGCAAAGCTCACCACTACTGCACACAGGCTGTACTCCGCATCCTTGCACAGAGGTGGGGAGGTGTAAGGAGAGAGATCCAGGCTGCTGAGTGGATAGCAGATGTCGGTCAAGAGTTTCCCTTTGTGTTTGTCTTGCCATTCAAACCTGAAAAAAAATTTTGAACTATTTTAAATAACACTCACCTTCTTTCTTGTATTGTGGTGGTTGCTTAACTGACTTGCCTAGAGGAAGGGTAAAAAAATCAATGACGCAGTGTTTTGAAATGGAAAGATCTGTACTAACATCGATTATTAGAGTAAACTGACAGAAAATGCCCTAAACCTGCAAGAGATGTCCAGCAAGAAAAGCAAAGATCTTGCTTCCTTGTCCTTCTGTCTATGAGAAATGGCAGAAGTCAAATCTCTGCATCTCCATCACTGTGTCTTAAATGTTTTGGACTGTGCTGTTGTCAGCTTTTCTTTGATGCCAGGCTCCATCCCGCTTTCCTTTGGAACTTTTAGTACAACACTGTACTTCTAAACTTTTATAACGTGGCCAAGGGCTGAAGCTGCGGACCAGAAGTTCATTTAAGCATGTCAAGGAAAGCAGAAGCTGACTGGGAAATTACATAACTTTGGGATGATTTGGCTTCCCAGAACTACATTACGTAATTTTCTTTATAGGTGGCAAGTTGTTTAGAATAAATTCTTGAGAATAAATCTGGCATCTGGCCACGGGTGGCTACTCAAGTCTGCTAGTCAGGAGCTCTTGCCCTGATGCACTGCTCTGTTTAGTAGACGCATTTGCTTAGACCTGATCTAGTTAAGGGATAAACAAAAATACACTGTCTCGGCTGCAATAATGACAAGCAAAACGCCCTGTTGCAGTCCTGCACTGAGAACCCAACTCACAAGCTCTCCCACTTGCCACAGAAACTCGTATTCCTGGGGAGGTCTGACCATATGAACTGCTGCAGTAGTCTGTAGTCAGTCACTCCTCTGAAGAGTTTTTCTCCCCTTTGGAGAAGAGATCCCAAATGTAGTGAGTGAAATTTGGTGGGCTGGAGTGCAGAGTAAGGCAGAACACCTTGTCTGAGATTTCAGGAACGCAACTTGAGTGTTTGACGGGTGTATTTCTGTAACTGCCTATTTAGCTTCCAGGTATCGAAAGTACTAAAAACACCCATTTGCAGTGATTTTTTTTCCTTTTATGCAAATGCGAGTGATTGTCCTTCTTGTCTCACAAATCCCAGGAAACAGACATGTCCCACCCCATATAGACTGTACCTCTTTAGGTGAAAAATAATGATCTGCGGTGCCCTGGTTATGATGCTCTTTACCACAGCATCTTGTTTCGTTCCACACCAGGAACAGAGGATTTGGTTGTTCCACGTCAGAGTGTCTTGCTGAAAGAAGCATTTGAGACAGTCCTGTCAAAGGAAAAAAAAATTTAAAAAAAAAATAAAATCATTTGATCAAACAGATCTCCACCCCTGAAGATCCTAAGCAAGGTAAGAGATGGGTTTGCCGTATCTTGAGCTCTCTTCCTAATGGAAGCATGACACAGCAAGGCTGGCATTGGAAATACGCTTGGAACAGAAAGTAGCCAACACTGGCTTCCTTTTTCCCCAAAAAAATTAGGAAATACTTTGATGAGTGAAAAAAACCCTCCCGGTTGCTATTGAACAATCTTAATACCCCTCATCCCATGGCAACTCAGGAGCGTTGCTGCCATGACCTTACCAGCCTCTGCCGTCCAGAGAGCACTGCAGAAAACCCACTTCTCTCAGGACCAGTTCAAAGACTATCCATTAGTGCCCAGGAAACCAAAGTAACTAAAATCCTGCATCTCTTTGATAACACACATTTGTCTAAGCCACCTATTCCCACATGGAGCAGAAACCAGAAGGAATGTACGAGAAGTCGTACCTGCAGAGAGCACGTGCTCTTAGAAGGGACGGGCAGGGAAAGAACAGTGAAGCTCTCGGGTCTGTCGGCAGTAGCCTTACATTCCAGACACGTGATCTCGTAACTGAGTTGGCCCTCAAATAACTGTGTGATAATAGATGTTTCACTGACACTCCCTCCGCTTGCTTTTGCATCAGGTACACATCGTGTTTCGCTTGACTACAGAGAAGAAAAAGTTATAAAAATTAACAAAAAGTAGGTAACCAACTGTTTCAGAAGTGCCTTCATGGGGTTTTAGTGGTCGCTCCCCAATGCCTGTGTAGGCTAATAGTTACTGTCACAGAACTTGGCTCTAAAACGCTCTAAAATACTATTACTTGGTGTTTCATACACGCAGAGTAAGCTTTCCTGAGAGAAATGAAACAAAAATAGAATATCCTGGACATTAGATGGGAGTGATTTAATTGCTAGACAAGCTCTTTATCAGTGGATCCGGAGAAAGGCAGACACGGGGGCATGGCAGACAAGAAGATTTCAGGCAAATGAAAAAGGGGAAGAATGTAAAGCACAGAAGGAGCAAGGAGAGGGAGAGGTCAGGGGTAATGCAGCTACAGACAGCATTATCATTTAGATAGGGGCTGCAATCTGACGGAGCATTAGACGTGAAGCAAATGAATTACTGTGTGTACGTGGGTATGAAACAAAGGAAGAAAATGGCAGTTTTTAGCAGCCACATCTTGTAGTTTGGGAGAGGACAGACAGGTATTCCATGGAATGCTATGTCATGAAATTCAAAGAGGAAAGAGCTACATTCCCCAAAAACCACAGCTGGGCTCTTACCTTGAGAGCCTCGTGGAGCTCATTCAGCACACAGATCAGAAACTCCTGCGCATCCTGCTGAGTCCTCTTCCTGAAGGCTGGGTACCGCTTCCCGAAGGCTGAATGAAAAACCTCCGGGGAAACACAGTCAAACTCTCCAAGCCACATGTTGGACATCAAACAGCCAAAGGCAGTCACAGACTGGCCATTCTCCCTCGGAAAAAATAAACATAAGTTTCAGGCAGAGTATGAAAAGTCAGTGGCTCCACCTTCAAATGGGAGCATAGTACATAAACCTAGAAAATATCCGCAGGTACAGGACAGCTCTGACAGCCGGTCATTTGGTTTGAGGGACTCTGCAGATACTAGAAAGTGGCAGGAATCATCATCGAGACAGCAATGGTAACACAGACTGGTGTTATCAAAACGACAAAAAAAGTATAATGCTTAAGTTACCCAGCAAGGAAAAATGACTCAGGCTCTCAGAGGAAGGAGACGGAAAGCAGCCTGTGGCCGGTTTGACTGTAACTGCCTGGTGGGGAGCTGGTAGGTGGCTGCCTCGGACATTCTCATGGCAACACGCATCCTTTGGGAGGAAAACGGCAGTGCCAGGCAGAAAAATACAAGCAGTGTGAATAAATCAGCTTACTTGTGTAGGGCTGCTTTGTACTTTCCTGAAAGGAAATACTCCACGAGCGGTGGCACGCTGCAGAGGCACTGCAAAATTGCGTTCATGTAGCATGTGTTGCCCAGATTCGTCAGGCCGGTGAGCCCTGGGTGCCGCCTCTTCCTCTGCTCCATCACTTCTGTGCCGGAATTCTTCACACCTTCCAAGCAAATGGAGTCATACTCGCACTTACTAGAAAAAAAAACCACAATAGTGGAAAACTAAAATGCTACTGTGCTGTTTGTATTATGGTTTTTAGAAAGTGATACTATCTTGAGGAGACGTTTCCTGCTGTTTCAGGATCTTCTTTGTAAGTCACACTCATGTTTACTTTCATCAGGCTAATACAGCGGTAAAGACTGACTGTCTCCCACATGGAGCTCTTCCCAATACAGTGATATACATCATTAAGAGGCATTATTTAAATACCTAAGGTTTTAAAGTTATTTCTAAAATTCCACTTAGTCTTTGACTCCATACATAATTACTCAAGAACCATAACCAGCTGTAAATAGCTACCTTAAGCATTTCTCCCTACAGAATGCATATTATATTTCATTTCCTCAGTGGTCTAGTACTTATGTATTTTCTAAACCCATAGGTTGCAGTCCAGATGCCACTATAAATTGGTTGCTCTTTAGACTTTTTCCACAGAATGTTACTTAATTCACGTTAAGAAAATTTTAGTAGGTTTGTTTGGTTGCTGCACAAGTCTGTCCTGGACCAAACTCTCCCCATTCCTAACTAGGCAGAAGCGAGGTCTGAACACAGACCCTGCACAACCCACCCGTGCTCGCTGATGTTGAATTTTTAAAGGCTATCATTTTATTCTGGTGCAGAAGGAAGGAAAATGTGAAACCTCGCCAGTCTTTTTAGAACAAGAAAAGCCATTCCTTTCCCTTCAGCTCAACAACACCTGCCGTGTCTGGAGACCTCCCAGGCCAACAGCCATTTTCTACCATCTAATAGCTACAAAACAACTGCGAAACTGCTTCCTTCTAAATTGCAGTAGAGCCAACATTTCCAAACAGCTCTACCTATAGACTAGTATCCTATGAAAATGCTTAGTTCCATCTTTTACAGCCATGTCCAAGAAACGCCGACTCCGAGGAGAAAGCAAGTTGGGCTGGTTGCATATGGAAGATGGCCGGGAAGCCACCGGCCACCTCACAGGGAGCCTGTGCTTGCCCCAGCTCAGGGGGGCTGCCTTTTGCCTGCTGCTCTTCGTACCATCACCTCTCCCGTTGGGTTTCATGGCATGACCGGAATGGTCCCAACGTGTCCTGTCCCGTCCCCCCAGGCTCCCCTCGCCCCATGGCTTTGTGATGCCGTGCTGTTCCGTCCGTTCTCGTCCAGGAGAACGTGTGCAGTCCCACCTGCCTCCGTCTCCTTCCTATGCGCCACCCAAAGCAGCCTTGGGACGGGATGGGCACCCGCCCCTTCCACCAGGCGGAGAGTTTCAACCTGACCCACCTTTATTCATGTTTGCTCCTACTCATGTTAGCCATCATTATTGCCACGCTGTGACGGAAGGGCAGTGATGACTGAGGGTGTTGACCACAAACAGGGAGAAACACCTCAAAACATCATGCTGAATTAGTTCATTGGTGTTTGCGAAATTTTCCTGGGGGGAAAAAAGGTAGGGGCAGATAAGTCTCTTTTAATTAGCTAATGAGACAAGGTAGTTGATCTCTGAATCAAGTTGAAGTAGATCTACACCACTGAAGAGCAGCAGCTTTTCCCCACGTAACATACAATTTGGGAAGTAACAACTATCCACAGAAGAGGCCCAGGAAGCCATTAAAAAAAATCCCTGACTGTTTCANGGACGTCTCCCAGCGCTCTTTAGACAGCTTATCTGCTCTCCCTGCGGCTCACCTCCCAAACTGTGTATCTGCAAACTGAGATATAAAAGCAGCACACCCCCCCCCCACTTTGTTGCAGTTTGGGCCAGACTGGCCACTGAGATGGATGACTATTCAAAATCTGATCTACAACATTTTTGTAAATGGAACTGTAATATTGTACGTACTTTACCACGAGTTTAAAATGTTTTAAAATCTAAATTATAATCCCATGGGTTGAACCTAAAACTTTTAACCAATACGTACAAATGCCCGAATATGTACCAACATGTAAGTATATTCACAGGGTTGGGTTTTTTCCACCTTGAAGTATTTGTTTAGTTAACTTTTGCTGATGAATTTCAACTAGCTAGGAATTCAATCCTGCCTCTTTCTGCAAACTTATTCAGTTCAAATACGCAAAACATGAGGTTGAAATGCAATGCACTGTCCCCTGCCGGGGCCGTGACTGTTTGCACCCAGACGGAGGTACTTTGTCAAAGGGTTACAGGGAAAACGCAGAGACAAGTACCTGTTGCAGGTTTACCAGAAGGCGTGCCGCAGCGCAGCTGCGCTTCCTTGGTGTGCTTCGGATAACTGAAGTCACCAGCCATTGCCATCACCCTCGTACCCTTACCTCTGAGCAGGTACAGACTGAAGCCTGCAATACATCTGCTGTCTGTACAGAAGTAAAGGGCTTCTGTAAATTCTCTGACAGCCTGTTTTGATGGAGCCCCCATTCTCATTTCTACGAGAGCATCTCCAACGTTTCTGTCATCCCAAAGACCCCGGCTTATTCCTGCAGCTCTTTGGGGAAAAACAAGTATGAATGAACTTCTAATAACATACACTAATACAGAAATAAAATTCCAACAGGAATTAGGGCAGTTGCAAGATTGGAGAAAATATCAAGAAAGAGTAAGAACAGTGTGGAAACCATTTTACTTTATTGGAATTTAGCCACTTAGATAAATTGTATTCAGTGGGATGACTCTCCGTATTTTCCTGATTTTATCTTCTTTCTGACAAAAACAGTCACGCTAAGTATCCATTCCTAGTTTGGGATACAGGGTACACTTCCAGCAGCTTGCATTCTTTTTCCAGCTACTGAATTTTTGATGCTTTGTGTGATTTTTCTGAGTGTCTCCTTTATCCTGCATTTTAGTGGCTTTCCCAGTCTAAAAAAAAAAAAAACCAAGAAAAGTCAAAATCAAAATTTTAACATTTTGCTGGTGGGATGTATAGTTTCACATTTTGTTGGGGTAAGAAAGGGCTAATGAGGCTTTCTGGCGTTGGGTCACCAGCTTACCTGTCATGCACTTATTAAACATTGCTTCAAAGAAAGAAAACCAATAACATAAATTGGTTTTATTCTTCTGTCTTCCCACAAACCGTTTTTGTCACTGGTGAATAACACAGGTGCTTCCAGTACTCATCTCTTCGTGTTCCCAGTTGCTCATGGTACGTCTTTCCTGCCCCTGGTCTCTCAACACGACTGGCAGATTTGACTGACAAAGCCGCATCCCGGTTCCTGCTCTACGCTGCTGTTCCCTTCCCACTGCCTGTTCTGGCCCAGGTGATGTCCACCCCAGTCTCCACACACGAGTGGAACAGGAGAGAGATGACATTAGTTATTAAGTCTTACTTAGAACAAATACCATATTTTCTACCATGGACTTAACAGAAGGACGTACCGACTGATACTCACAGGGGATGGAGGAAGTCAGATGCTTCATGCAAGCTTAGGGAAAGGCTGAGCTACAGCTACGGCGGAGGCTGAGGAACGACCACAAACATCTGACTCGAAGAAACAAAATTCTCAGAGATTTCTGCAACAGATTTGCTCAGTTGCAGCAAGGGTGTGAGGGACAACGAAGCTTCCTCCTGCCTAGCATCACCTTCCAAGGGCAGGCTTTGTTCATAGTTGATTGCATTTTTGTGGAAACGAGGAGAGAGAAGGATGCCACCAGTTGCAATGGCCATTACTCACATCTTCTGAAAAGGGAAAGCCTGAAGTTTCAGTCTCAGAAAATAATCAGCTCACCATTTGTCTTGATTTCAAAGCTCCCTGCAAGAAAGTTTTTCAGGTGCTGTTCAAAAAGCAGTTTGTCCTAACTCTCCTCTTCCTGCCCTGCAACACCCCTCAGCAATTGTTAGGGCTTAGTTTCCACTTCTACTACTACTTACATCACTATCTGTATCTCATACTTTACGCAAACCCAACAGTAAATACAGCAGCATGGCACAAACACGGAAAAACACTGCCTGGAATATTTTTAATTTTTTTTATTAGCTTCTGGTGTAGTGCAACACCACATACTGACATGTCTTCACTTTCTACATGGTTAAATAATACTGAGATATATCTCATTATTACTAGTGAAACTGTAATTAGCCCTATACCCCTGGCATATCTTACCTTTCTTGCCCACTTCATCTGGAATCTCCATGTCAGGAACTTGCTCTTAGATTTTCTTGGCAAGCTCCTATTACTGGACTAAATACTCTCATAGTCTGCTGTAAAAAAAAAAAAAAAAAAAAAA
>RSEF01000010.1:11739885-11791555 GCA_003993805.1 Himantopus leucocephalus | reverse complement strand
AAAAGAAAAAAAGAGATACTGCCTGCTACATGTATTGTGTATTAAAATTACCACACGCAAAGAACACTTGTCAAGTAACTAGGCTTTGAAAAAGATTTGCTGTGCAGAAAATTAAGTATCATGCTTAGCTCTTCAGTACCTCAAGGGGAAAAAAAAATAAAATTTTAGTGCTCAATGGTAGGCTATTTATTAAAAAAAAAAAAAGCAGAAAAAGAAAACCCAAAACCAAACCCACACTATTATGTGTCCATTGAGTTCCAACATATCAGTAGTTAAACACATTCTCATACAAGATCCAAACAGTTGTTTATATTAAAAGCTCCCAGTTTGTTTACAGCAGAAACAAACTTACCATTCAATGCATCTTCTTCAGATGGCCTGTGAAATGCCACAAAACCAACAGTCATTGCTTCTTAAAAAACTTATTTTGTATTCACCGATTTTGACACATCACCCTAGGTCACCTTGTTAACCTCGCAGTACTGCTTTTATCCTATTTTTTCAAGGGCAGTACAGGTTTCTTAATTACAAAACACTAATGGAAGGCTGTTAAGTAATCTCATGTTTTTAGAGCTATACTTTAAATACCACCAAGTCACGCACAACATTATGTAAAGTTTGCATCACAAGAGCTCATTCCCACAGAGGTGCTTTAATTAAAACTTGTTCACAACAGCTTACCCTTCTGTTATCAGATTAATAAGGTAATGGCTGTAACAGTTAACTCAGGGGATAATTGTTAACAAGAGCTATGTCTGCACAATTTCAGAGAAGGTTTACAGTTTGAAAGGTTGGGTAAAGACCTTTACCAGGAAGCTAGCTCCTTAATACGTGTCACCACAGTCATTTCCATTAAGGGCATGTTTTGCCCTCTGACACGTGAGCCCATTAATCTAAATAGAACCTGTCAAAGCATTCCAGTGAACACATTCAGTTATTTATTAGAAAAAAAAACCTTAAACCTTGTTTTTTCATTAAACACAATCGAATACCATTATAGTCAAAGACAACAACCAAAAAGAAAAACAAATCGAAATACAGAGTAATAAAATTGCTCCATTACTAGAAAGCTTACTTACATTTGACCACTATTTGAAGGTCTGCCTTGCAACCAATCCTTTAAAACAAAAGAGAGGAAAAACAAAGAAGGTTTCAGTTTTGTAAGGAAAACATAGTGTATTTAATTGGAGGTGGGGTGGTAATGTATTGTAAGTTCTTGCAGTACAGCCTGTTTATCGGAAATACTTCACCAGGCTGTACTGAACTGCAATTGAATGGAAAGACTCAAATACAACTGACGAATGGTAATTGCAGTTAAAAGAATAGATAAGGCTATATATTCATTACCGTTTTACGGATTACATAAAGAATTCTTTTCTTAAACAAAAAGTTGAGGTTTTTTCCATACACAGGAAGCAGCATATGTCTTCATAGTGAGAATATGCACAATATGTAGTAGAGAACATGCACAACTACTTCCTTCCATCAAAATAGGTCCCCTTTTGTTCCCTCCTTTAACAAATGAGTCCACAAATCAGTATTACTCTTTACACAATCTGTTTCATCTCCTTTATTTGTTCACAGTTTCTAGATCTGCTTAACAGCAACAAAAAAGGAGGGTACAGACCGTCAGTAAGGCTGCTTTAGAGTCTACTTGCTGAGTATCTTCACTCGATGCTCTTCTACTCTTGCTGTATACTGTGAATGAAAGAGATTTATAAATGGAAAAAGAACAGTATGTGTCATTGCTGCTTACCTATTTTCTAATAGAGAGAATAACTAGGCAGCTTAATGTGGCTCTCATAAAATAGCCTGATCTGCAGCTATCTGATCTTTACGAGTTTCCAGCACAGTCCTGACTAGAACACTTAGCTTTTTATGGCACTAGCTATCTGTGGCAAATGCAAGGTAACAGAATTAAGCTGGCATGACTAGAAGAACCACAATGAGACACAGGAACATACTCAAGTAGCAACAATCATGAAAATATTTCAAGATGATTTACCTTTTTGTTTCCTTTGTATCTTCTTAGATTATGCATTATCAATATAATTTAGAGATAAAATTAGGTCACCTGAGAAGACAACACACTTACATTGTTCCGAATGGACTGCCAGAGGGTCAGTAAACCCACCACAAGAACTAGACTGTCTTAGACCACAGTCAGTTTGAAGACTCTACAAAAAAAAAAATACACATATCATTAGTCATCATTATAATTGTTTTCAACTAGTACTATTTTGGCACAGTCTGCCCATTTTTCTTTTCCAGGACTATGTAGGATACTTTTTTTTCCTGGATGAACCTCAAAGACCTTGCTGCACAAAAATGTACAAGTTGAGCGCATAATTCAGTTAAAATGCTCTTTACAGTAACCATCAGCTCTCCATTTTCAGGTGCACATTAAGACTATTGACCCATACTGAAAGAATTCGTTTAAAGAGAACATTACAATAGTATACAATTACAGAAATGCACACTCACATACACTGCATCTCTAGAACCACCAAGTTCAGCTGTTCTGTCATGTGCTTTTGTTAACTATCAATTCTCATTTAAGAACTTGGCTCTGGCAGAAACGAAAGTTCAGTTTGAACCCACTGAAAATAGGAACGAAAACTAGAGGTCTTGGTACATAAACCCCTACAGTTTATGAATCAAATTTCCTCACGGACTTATTCCATAATAATAATTACATACTTTCTGAATACCAACTGAGATGGTCAGCTTTTGACAACAAAATATTTCTTTTGCAAAAAATGAGAAAGGCAGTTTCATAACAAACTAGAACTACACATAGACTGGCATGGGGCTGGAACACTCCTCACAACCAGCCTGTTAATTCCAATGGTTACCTGAATAAAATGTAAAAATTCAAGATTTTGAAGAATAAAAAACTAGAACGTGGAATGCTATGCCCTGCTTTGATTCCAAGATTTCTAACAGTTAGGAAATTTTTACCACTCTTTTTCACCCTTCTCTCTTAAGGAATACACCCCACCCCCCATATCTAAACACATACACACAAGCATGTATGTGTGTCCAAAATGCGTGTGTATGTATGTGTGTGTAATACTTCACTGGATTGCAACACAAAGAATGCACCTGTTGAAAGTGTCTTCTGAAGACCCATATTTAGGTCTATATGCATTTCAGTGTTCAGCATACATCTTCAGCATCTTGCAATCAATGACTGTAGGGCCTACATGAAAGGTAAGAATCAAACTAGTCCCACCAGTTAAGATGGGACAACTGTATTACTAACTGCTTAACAACAGTGGTACTGACTGGAGTTTGCATCCTATTAGTGCCAAACACTGCAACTATTTAGACCTACGTCACGGAGACATCCAGCTGTGTATGTACAAAGGTTCAAGAGTGCAACTTTTTTTTTTTCTTCTTCTTTTTTTTAAATCATGACCAGGGTTTACCTACAGATAATGATATAAGAAAACAAAGTTCCCTGTCTTCACTGTAAAGAATACATTCAGCATCTGGTGAAAATAATGCCTCTTATAAACGGAAACCTTCTTTACTTACTTGAAGCTTGGTTGTCTCTATGCCCTCCAATATAGCTTTTTTGAAGTCTTCCTGTTGCTCCTACAAAAAAACCAAAGCAAATTGTAAACATTATTACCAAAAAACCCATGCCAAAAGTACACACACACAAAAAGCTTTTTGGTCACACATTATACTTATCAGAAGGTCCAGAAGGAGCAACTCAGCAGAACACTGACATTGCAAACGGTCATAATGCAATTCTCAAGTCAGATTCTCCCCTGAATGAGGGTAACTGCAAATGGTAACTTGTATTTACTAGCTTGTCTTAACAGCTACAGTGAGAAAACTAGCTTTTTTTTATATGTTCTATAGCACTTTCCATTTAGTTTTTTTTTTTTATTCTGTAAGAAAATAGAAATTATAAAACATTTTAGCTTATGAGAAATTTCTTAGAAAGGCTTTCTCTTTTTGGAAGCATAATGAACAATTTTTGTCACTTTTTAAAGTCATATACACCTTCATCTCGCTCTATAAAATACCATGTAAATCACTGAAATCTTCCTAAATGCTGACCTTGAAATTTATGAGTGTTAAACGTTTCATTAAACACTAATTATGGGATACATAATTTTATCTTAATTCACAGTTGTAGTCATCTCAGCTTTCCTAACCTCAGATCTTGTTTCATATTTCATTAGTATCATATTATGAAACAACAATACTTGATGTATAGTTAAGGTTGCATGAGTTCTCACTAGATTTTTTTTTTTTTTAAAACCATAAAGCAGATACACATTCCTTCCAGGCTGCATTTTGCAAGTTCTTTGATTTTATTTGCTCTTAGACTTTTTCAAGACATATTGTGAAGTTACAGTTAAAAAATAAACCCCATTAACAAAGTCCTTCATGCTTACCTCAATATCAGCACTTCTTTCTTTAATTTTGCTTGCTGCCTCTTTAAACCGCTGTAACTCCATGCTGTCTCTGTGACCTTTGACACAGTGAATTGAAAAACAGTATTCAAAATCAAAGGCAACCTCCAATGATCTGACCACGCCAATAGTTTGCGTCACCATAGCAAAGGGTTACAAACCATCTAAGTTCTGCATGTCTGTTTGCACTAGAGAAGACTTTCCAAACACGCTAAAGTAAAAATCAGAGTAACAAAATATTAATATGAAACTATTGCTTTTCCCGCATTAAGGCATGGATTACCACAATTCAAAAAGTAAAACTAACATTTTAAAATTTTACTCAAGCGTATGCTCCTCACAGGAAAGGAACAGGGCAGTTTGAATTACAGCATTTTTATGTACATATAGCAAATGAAGGAAAAGCAGACAGTTTTCTTGAGGTAGCTTTTACAATATACCCTTCATCCTCCCAGTAGCAAGAAATACTTTTCAGAATTTTACCAAGCATGTGCCTTCATAATAAATGAAAATCTACTTGGCTTCACAATGGAAAGCTGCACTGTATCACAAGTTTTATAAAATGCGGACAGTAAGAATGAAGAGTATGTTCTAAATGCTAGAGATGTCAGAGGAACGTACACTAAAAATTTGGCTCCAGTAAAATAAGTATAGTTAGTATTCAAAGTTATTAGTGGTGAAGTACATTTAAAGATTAGAGTTATACAATCACTGTCCATCATTTCTATTTAGTCTTGCTTTCTGAATTTAAAAAAGTTTTCTTTTTTTAAACCATGAGGAAATTACAAACAAATAGCTAGTGAGTATACAAACGTGTAGACACTCTTCCTACACATACACAAATCTAAAAATGCTATTGCATGTAGGTAACTTCTTAGAACTCCAAGTTTCACAGTAGAATAAACTCTTGTCTAAAGATTTAAATTTTTACATCCTCAACATACCTTTGAAAAACACTGAAACATCCCTGAACAACCGGGGCAAGACAAGACCTCTGCAGGCAACCTGACAATTCTAGATTGTGATCTTCTGCTATACGCTAAGCGTACTTAAAGCATTATCTACTTTACAGAAATCAGTTAGTAAACCCACACCTGTGTTTCGCAATGAATCTGCCACTGTTTTACTGTTCAAATATATAGCCAACTCTAACCAAAAACGTGCACCTTTTTACTGTGAAGCAAAACTGGAGGGGAGATATAATGCTGTATTTAATAAAAGGACTTTGGAAGCTTCCAAAATGACTGTCAAAAGATATGTTAGCCTAGGCAACAGTGGAAGATCCCAGTTATAACAGTGTTTAGAAACATAGTATAGGAGGATCCCTCAGCTCGACACAGATACCACAAAGATATTTGTCCAGGATTCCATCAGCCTAAGAAGTCTTCTGTAATTACGTCAAGAAATAGACAATATTTTTAATTTATGCAATGAGAAGGTAGGAGCTCTATAACGAGTCACAGAAAGTTTGTCTACAATGCCCATACCAAGTTGTAGAGCTAAAACTGCTTTACTCAACAACTGGCTAATGTTTTTCAGAAAAATATTGTCTATGTCGCAGAATTATAAAGAAATGATAATTTAAGTAAAAAAAATAGGGAAATTAGAGATGTTAAAAGCAAAAAAAAAGCAGAGCAAAATGGTAGAATAAAGTCACCTGAAACCGGAATACACCCAAAATACTATACAATTCTTGATAAGTCAAACCTTGTGGCTTAGATTTGGTCCACAGTTTATGAAGCAGTCCCATAAGGATGTTAGAACATAAATCTTGGTTTTGTAGTTCCATTGCATGGACATGCTGACTTTTGGAAAGTTCATCTTTAATATTCAATTTTCCATGTGAGCCGCCACAGTTGACTGTTGACGTCAAGTCGCCAGTTGACAAAGAGAACTTCGTTTGGGGGTTGTTCTTCGATAAGTTGACAGAGGACTGGTGATCACATTTGTCAACTCTGCAGCTGTAGTTATCATTAGTGTCACTCTCATCATGAATAAAACCACAATTAATGTATCCTCCATTTTCAACACAAGGTTGGGTGAAAGCAAGGCAAGCAGAGCCAGAAGCAAGAGGATAAGAGCAGCTAATAATGACTTCAGGACATTCAGAATCTACTTTGTTATACTTACCCACAAATGCACCAAATTCTACATTATTATCTCCTTCTGTAGCCTTAGAGAAAACAGTCTCTTCACGCTTTGCTGAAGAATCCAGCTGACTTTTGCAACTGGGCCGAGATGGAGTGCTAACAAAAAATTTAGCTGTTGGGGATGTTACATGTGGCATGCTGTTGGATGAATTGCCTAATTTTTTACTTTTACTAATAGATTTTGAGATCTCTGCAGCCTGTATTCGTTGTCGAAGTTCTGGAGGGGAAACAGCATTTGAAAATAAGGCACTGCCTGAGGAACCTGCCTCTTGAAAGTTTATTTCTTCTCTTCGGGGAACTGGAGCTAACTCCTGACCAATTGTCTTATGTTGGACTTCTTTTTCATCACGTATAGAAATGTTACAGAGTAAAGCATTATTACTTTCAAGGCCTCCTTGTGGAAAAGAACCGAAGACATTTCCAATGCTGTGCTTCTTCCACACAGAAGATCTTAGAGAGCCATCCTCAATGAGGTTTTGTGCCAAATGTTTTGAAATGCTCAATTCCCGCGTGATTTCATTATGAACCTTGCTGGCTTCTGAAGCCTTCTGTGCAGTCAGCGTTTTCAGAGTATCCACAGTTAGAGCAGAGAGATCCTGCAGGTGGCCAATCTGTGAATCTAAAGACTGTAATGACCGTTTTATGTAGTTGACACGATCACCAACTTCCTTTATCTGAATGCACATTTGTTCCACCCTAAGAAAAATCAAATTATGAAGTAGCTATGAAAGGTATTTTTCTCAATATGCAAAAGAAACATCTTTGCAACTCTTTCTGCCCGTTAAAGGAAAAAAACCTCTGAAATTTCAAGATGGTATACACTAGAGTGTTGGACTGTTTTCTAATACATTTGTACATACTTCTGAATTACAGAATTAACATACACATCAATAGAGGGCCTACAGCACTTTTTCAAATATATCATTTTATTAAAACATCATGAGAAAGTAAATAATACAATTGCCTCAGCTTACTGAGTGCTGCCACAGATCAGGAAGCATCAATCACATTATTAGTTTCTGCATAGCAATGGAAAGACATCATCTAAAGTTTATATAAATATTTATTTTCTTGAGCTGCATTTTACCCCCCTTAATGCACATTTCAAAACCTGCAAAAGTTCTAAGCTTCTCTATTCAGAAATTTTATTTGTAAATACTCTACCGTTCAAATGTGACTCGAATCCTCTCCTCACTTCCAGAATGAAATTTATCATCCTTTTCATTGAAATACATCTCAACACACAGCTCTTCAAAATCATGAAGTTTCTTTTGATCCTCTTCTGTCAGGAAGAGTTCTAAAGAGAGATTAAACAGTTAAGAAGATGCATATGTAGTGAAGTAGTAGAGGTGTTGGAAACTAATAGCCACAACTTTACAAAGGGTGTTAAAAATAAATAAATAAAAAAAACAAAACCAACAAAAAAACACAGTGCCACCTAAGACCCTTCCTCTCTCCTTGCTAGAAAAGTGTTCAAAGATTTCCGCTAAAATAAAAATCAAAATAGTAATTCTGAGAGGATCTCTGCACAATATTATCATTCCTTATGCTCCAAACCTCCAATCCCTTTTTCTTTGAGGCAGAAGCGAGGTTCCTTAGCTGGATTTTATCATCTGTGGAACTTTTTTTTTTTCCCCCATTTTAAATTTTCAAAGGGTTTCGAATAAGAATAGTTTTCCAGGAAGAAAAAAATATCTTCCCCCATTAACACTAATAGGAAATCAAATCTTGCTTTTGTGTTTTTTTGTCATAAGTTAGTTTGACCAGAGATTTCTAGGGGGCTGCACCTTATACCCTTCATAAAAACACTTGTGATTTTGAACAGAATTAGAGTCTTATTCAATATTAAAACCACAGAAAATTAAGACCTACTTTGACGTTCTTGAGAATATACATTATAACCAAGAACACAGCACTTGTTCTGACAGTTTGCTTTAATCGTATCAAAAACATTACTGCAATTTTTGGATAATAACTGTTCATACTTGGCCCATCTGAAGTCTTGTCTGTCTTCCTTCTTTTACATATACAACAGAACAGGGAAGCCATGTGGCTAAGAATAATAAGTGGTGGAGGCAGAACAGGTTTTTCATGGTAGGCCATAATGAAATGATAGCGTTGATACTTCCACACAATGTTTGAAATTGCCTTGACTTGTAAATACACGTTGCTGAAAGGGAACAGAAAAGCATTAACAGATTACAGTGGGGTTTGGTTGGGGGGGACGGGGAAAGGGGGTTGGTGTTTGGGTTTTTTTGTTTGTTTTGGGGTGTGGGGTTTTTTTTGGGTTTTGTTTTTTTTTTTTTTNCTAATTAAGAGACAAAAAGCATATACTTGTCTTTTACAGCAAAATTAAGTTAGTGGAATTTGGAAACACATTCAAGAAAACGCCATGATCCAAAGCAAGGAGGCAGTTAAAAAATTCTCTCATCTGATAACATCTCAGCACCTTTCCTCAGAAACAAATTACACTGAGATAAAATTTCTAGTTTGCCAAATAAAAAAAAAAATTATTTCTAGCTAAACCCAGATTTTTATATCAGACCACGTTAATTCTGCAGGCTGCCATTCTTCAGTGTTAGTGAACTGCTTATTCCCATAAGTCAAACACTTGCAGAGAACTATAAAAGACAATTTACTCTACTACAATTCAACTCATCCAACTAGAGAATCTTAAATGAATTTAGGAACAACAGTCAATATACAGCTCCAGAAACAATTTTGGGTTTTTTCTGACAAAAAGCAGTTACAAAATGCTTTCAAATTCTCTTAAACTTCTGATTTCCCTGGCCTTATAGATGTGACACATACCAGTCACATCACACACTTCCCTACTTAGTCACAGGCTTGCAGTAAGGAGGAGACAAAGACCAGCCTCAGAACTTGAAAATACTTCCAGCAAATGGGATTGCTTTGAACTGGTATCAGTTCTTCTTATCTTGTCATCTTATTGCAGTGAAATAGAAACTTATCAAAGGATTAGCAAAAATTAACAATTATCCATATACTTACTTGAAAAACGCAATAAGGAGATTAACCATAATTATGTACTGTACAAAGAGGTAGACAGCTTGAAGAAACGGGGTCAACCATGTTCCTGGGCCACAGAGATGTGCAACTTTTTCATCAGAATTATTTGCACATACTGTGTTGGGAAAAAAAGACACACAGAAAATACGTACAACTTTTAGAACTCCCAGCAGGTTGAGACAGGGAAAAAAAAAGATCACTTACAGAGGCTGCAACAATCAACTATCATGTAGTGGTTCTGCAATTCAAATGTCTCCATGCATTTAGGAATATGGTAGAAAAATATAGGAGACAAAGATTTGTTAATACTATGGTGTAATCATATTATCGGATTAAAAAAAAAGCATAATATACCACCAAAGTCAAAATTTTGGCATAACAGCTGTGGGGGAAAATTCCAAAATCTTGCTAGGAATAGCTCTGTGAGAAATTGTGATTGAGTTTTCATTCTAAGCCATTCAAGCTTTATAAAGAATAATGAAAAAGTTAAGTCGAAGTTATACAGTTGCAACCCCCAAAGAGGAGACAATCCAACAAATGGAATCAATGTCAACATTTCATTTCATAAAATTAGAATTTCATAAGACCTTGAGAAGATCTTATCAGAGTAAATTTTCACCTTACTTGCTTCAAAATTGCAGTGTCTTACCATCAATTTCATAGGCATACACTTCACCAAAAATCATCCAGTATGGATGAAACACAATATCTCTAGCAAGAGTCCAAGACGGTGCCTCATCAGGATACAGTATCGCCTTCCTGGGAACACCAAAGCTAAGTAGTACAAGTGCCATAATCACCACAATGTAAAACATGTTGGCCACCTATTAACACAAAAAAGTCAGTTAACCCATAAGGTCATAATTATGATTTCACAACTTTAAACACTTTTACAGTGACACTGTAAGCTTGATGAATTCTATGTATTATATAAGGAAGAGTCTAAGACACTTATATTTCAGTCAGAAAATTTTGTTAAACAACAAACCCTGTTAAAAAAAAAAAATCTGTTTTTTTCTTGTACTTTCTTAAAGCGTATTTAGTATCCTCAGCCAAAGGCAACTGAGAGTATTTCCTTTGTAACTCAAAGACCTATTATGTGGATGAGTAGCAGCTGATAAAGAGAAACACTCCTTCCTAAATGCACTCAATAGCTGCACAAAAAGCAGAGGTAGTCTTCCAAGGGCCGAAACCCAGAACCTATGCCTCTTGCAAGAAATCAGAGTGAGAAATGAGCAACTTGATGCCCTCATTTTTAAGGAATGACAGGGTTCAACTTTGTAGGAACCATTTAATAGGGGGAAGAAAAACAAACACCCCTTCCACCTTCATATATACAGTTCTCAAGCCTTAAAAACTTTTTTGACATTTAGAATAGCTCACTGAGAGTAAAGCAAAGTTAGTTATTTTAAAATTTAAATAATTTGAATATTTTTTATGTGAGAAGACAAAAACAGAGCCACAATCTATTCCCAGTTTTCCACAGCAAAAAATACAAAGGTGTTTTAGGACACAAAACAAGTTAAGTCTTGCACTAGGAGTGCAAAGGCAAGAAAACCAAGACTATAAATAAATCTCAGACCCAAAAAGGAAGCAATGCTAGATGAATCAAGAAAAAGGCATCATCGTATTCATGCAAGTCTCTGACATCTAAGAACAAAACAGACCAGAGGATTTGCCAGCTTTTCATGGATATGTGACAGAGAAAGCTCCGTAATAAAGGATGCCTTCTAATTAAGGTGTTTCAAAACAAGCACTAAGTTATATTCCAGCTAGCTAGTCCTGCACACCGAGTTGTTGACATATTACATCAGGATAAGCAACCCTTTTCTGAATAAAACTTTGACAAAGTTTGTAAGTGGATGCAACAGGAAAAACATATTTCAATTGGGGGGGAGGGGGAAACAGTAGCAAAAGTAGTACTTACCATTTTCCCAATCATCATAACATAAGGGCCAGCCTGTTGATTTACAGCTAGAAAATCCAGTAATCGCACATACCAAAAAATTATATTGAGACAGTATGTTATTCTTCCAGCAACAAAACCATAATTTTCTCTGTAAGTGTTTTCACCAAAATTCCCCTTTGCTCCAAATCTTAATGCAAACCCAATGAAGAAAGTGACAATGGCAACTGTGTCACTGATATTGAAATAATCACTGAACCACACTTTAATCTTCTGATTAATCTTCCCAGCCTCTGACATAAAAATCTGCAATAAAAATAGAAGTCATTTATTGCACATGGACCAACACTGAAATATATGAATCAGTAACATTTTTATACTTGCAAAAATAACTTATCTATTCAAATGGATAGCTGTTTTACACTGAGGAATCAAAACCAGTGTTTAACTGTGTCAGCTTCGCACTAAGGACAGGAAGGATGTAAGTTTCCTTCTGTTTAAACAATTTATGAAGGAATTTTGGTTTGGGGGTTTTTTTGGTGTTTTTTTTTTCCTTTGAGGCAGTTATTGTTACAAAAGTGAGCCCTGCTTTCTGTCCCTTCAGTTAGGCCTGAGGTACCAGGTTGATGAACTAACTTTCTCTCATTTAAAAATTCTTACAGAATTTCTCAGAAATCTTTTGCTGACCAGCAATGTTGTAGTTGTGATAGCTATCCTGTTTTGATAAAGCTTTTTTAGTTTTGTCATCTCGGTCACAGCGTAGTGGTAGAGTCTGACTGACACTAATAAATAAATATACATTTCACCTCTTAGAAAAGTGAGGTTGTTTATTTCATTACAACTTGTAGACAGTGAGTTATAGATACAAAAAGCAAACAAAAAAAGACCAGGGTATCAGTGCCAGTTCCTTGAAATTTAGGAGGAAAAACCCCACCTCCTTTTAATAGACCTCCATCTCTTCCCCATTGGAAACAGAAGAAAAGCAAGTTAAGTTCAAGCAGTAGGCCGGGAAACACTGGTATTGAAACTAGCAGCCTATACCAACATTTAAGATAGAGGTATTACATAACATACTCTGATGCGTGAAGTTTCCTAGGTTCTCTTGTTTATAAACACAGTTTAAAGCATACTGGTTTATTTGACAAAGAAAAATAAAAACCCCAGATTGTTACAGACATACCTCACGGATTTTCTCAATTGCTGACGTGAAAATGTAAGCAATAACGATCCACTCTTGAACGGATGGTAATTCTTCCATTTTTACAAGAACCACAAATGTGTACAGCATGAGGAATCCTAAATATGCCAACTAAAAAAAGCAATGAAAATTACACATATAATTACTGAAGGGTTCTTTATAGATGCGCATGCAATCTTTTGATGTGGTATACAATAAAAGGTTCAAGTAGGATTACAGTACTGTATTTACACCTTTAAGCAGACAAGTTATTATTTATAAGGGGATACAAACATTTTCTTCTTAGAAGAGGAAAAATGGCTGTAATAAGCTATTTTTATTATTAGCGAAGCTTTGTTCTTATTACAGCTATTTTTCCTTTAATACAAATTTAGAGTTTCTACTACAGTAATTTAAACAAAGCTGTGCATGAACACTTTAACCTAATAAATTATTACAGAATTCCTGCTAGCCAGAATAAAAATGTTCATGCATATTACTCTCTTAGCT
This sequence comes from Himantopus leucocephalus, assembly GCA_003993805.1. NCBI lineage: Eukaryota > Metazoa > Chordata > Aves > Charadriiformes > Recurvirostridae > Himantopus > Himantopus leucocephalus. The sequence goes on along the minus strand of RSEF01000010.1, from coordinate 11,778,349 downwards.
TAAAAAAAAAAAAAAGGGGGGGGGGGGATTTCTCTAAGCCAACATCATGAACTTAAAAAAACCCCAAACCATGCAGCACTGCATGTGCATATGCAGTTTTTCAAAATCAAGTACTTCTCATTTACAGTTTAGAAAGGTAAGGGGTTTTTTATTTTTAAAAAAGTGCTTAAACTTTGATTTAGGTTACAGAGCTACATGTTTGGAAAAGAACCCAAAAATCCACATTAGATTTCCAAATAAAATACAAATTACACAGAATAAAACTCACCGTATTAAACCAAAACTTCACAATTGGTGCATGGTAAAATGCATAAAATTTCTGTGTAATTGGAAGTCTCTTAGGTTTTGCTGGAGTCTCCATATCATGCTTTTCTGAAGTACTGTCCAAGATCCTTACTTCTTTAAACACCTCCTAAAATGAAAGGACTGTCAACTTCACATACAGAAATACACTCATTTTAACTCTTGCTTTAATTTAAAAGTGTACAGGACAGTTAGAAATATTGTTTTTAATATCTCCCCCTGCCCCACATTACCATAGGTATTTCATCTGCTGCATTCTGGAAGTTGTTTTCACTGTCATCCATTGCCATTTGATGTGCATCTTGAGACTGAGGAATATGTGACATTTCAGCCTTGGTCTTATATTCCAACAGCAGTATAGCAGGAGGGAGTAAAATACTCAGTATCACCTGGAAAAGATGAAGATTAAGTGCAAATAGTTCACAGCTACATTAAAGTATCAGAATACACCAAAACACAGAATATCCTTTGATATTATCCAAATTTCACTTGCTTGTTATTGAAGAAAAAAAATGTAGAAAATTATTAGTTGTTATTACTTATATACAGACTTAAGAGGCTAAGATCATATATATAGAGTGTTCCTTGACTTGAAGGTACAGGAAAGGGGAAGAATCAACAAATTCCAAAACTAAAAGTCACTAGAAAGAATGTACTCCAAGCCTGAAGATCCAGAGGTGTTGTTTACACTCTGTTCTTTAATCCACTCCCAGAAACTCTGGAACTGTGTACTGTCAAGGCGTATTTAAAAAGCATATACGAGTCAAGGTTGTGCGTTCTGTTTTTTGGGGGGTGGGGAGGGTGGGGGGCTGTTTTGTTTGTTTTGGGGATTTTTTTCAACTTACGGTAGAAAAATGAGCTAAGGTATGGATGAAGAGAATAAGTGAAAGCTATTTATTGTCATTAGCCTGTTACAAAGCAAGCAAGAAAATGGTTAATCAGTTATCAAAGAGGATTTTAGTAGGTCACAAGTTAAATGATGCTTGTAGATATTTTGTAGGAAAGTTTTATTTCATTATATCCCTAGCAACAATTAGGTTTTGGTACACCATCTCAAAGAAACACGCAATTTTGGTTCAATTGATCTATAGCACAAAGGGCACCATTGGAAAACCTGTCCCCGATTTGCCTAGACTTGTTTCATTCTGTGCCCTGCTTGTGCTCAGTTTCTTCCTCCAAAATAGGATATACACAAAGCTTTTCTACATCAAGTCTTACATGCTGCCTGTAAAAAGCCAAAATGCATGAAACTATATTCTTATAGCAGCTTTTTTCTGTCTGTTAAGGTTTTTTACCACTATGTTTTTAGTAGTAGATTAGTATTCACATGATCTCTTTAAGCCTCTGATGAAAGGCTACTTGCCTGTTTTTTTTGCCTTCTACATTTCTGTACCTTATTTGAAAAGATAATAGAGTGTCAAAAGAAGAGTTAACAATAAATACTTCCAATTTTGATTATGTTATAGGAGACTGTTTTACAGGATTTATTAACATAAGCTATAGTTGTGAAAGCTTTATACTAATAGCATTTAAACACATCCTTTCCTTCCATTTAAACATAAATTCTGTTGATCAGAATTACACCAATAAACTGCGACAATGCTTACTTTGTACCATGAATTCTTCCTCATGTTCAGCCTTCCCATCCACATATCTGATAACAACATCTGTGTACAAGTATGTGCTACAAACGGACGAAGCCTTGATGACACTGCTAGCTTCAGACAAGTTGAGTTGCTCCAATTTTTAAGCTCATAGGTTAGTAATTTCATTGCCATAGTTTCATCTTGTCGGAAGGACTGTTCCAACAGTTCAACTGCCAGTTGACCAAACTCACTAGGAATGAAGAAAAACCAACAAAACAAAATTTAGTATCTATAAAAATGACCTTGAGTTTAGGTCGAATTTTCCTGTACAATCAAATTCCCAGTAGCCCAACTTGAAGGGTCTATTACCTGTCCCTTGTGGACAGATATACTGTGCAGTGATTTGTAACTACAACATGTGAATCTGTGACTTCTATTAAAAACGTATACAGGCCACAAACAGCTGTTAACAAGGCAATTACATGGAAGTAAGCAAATGGCACATTCACTGTCATTTTAATTTAACTATAAATCATGATTTGTAACACTCCTCAAGACAGAGCAATATCTCATATAAAACTTCTACTGGACTGCCACTTAACCCTTTTTGCAAAAAGGAATTGTCTTCAAGTGTGCTAATAGAACACTTAGGGGTTTGTTCATATATAGGCCACTACTTCTATTGTAAATGTCAAGAAAAGAACTTTAACTATACAAATGTAATTTACTTGGAATACTGTTTCAGTTCTTCTGAAGTATCATCAACAAGGTCACTTTGTTTTGCTTCGTATGCCATTGAACGATACACTTTGCAAGCAACTAAGGCTTTCGCCATGGACTCCTCCCCATGCTGCCAGAAGAAGAGGGCCATCTTCTGCCTCTTCATTAACACCGCCCAAAGTAACAGCTCGTTGAGAGGATAAGCAAAACGTCTCGTCTCAGGATCATCTATGTCTACTATTTCATCTTTGGTTCTTTTCTTTTTTCCCTCTTCTGCACCAGTGTCAATCTTTAAAATAAAATCAGAAAGTTACATTTTAAATCTCTAAACTTGTTCATTATGTAACCCGAAATAAAATGCTCAGTGATCCAATATCAAATTATATAGAATTATAAAAAGAAAAACTAATTTCTAAAGACTTGAAAAGCAGGTGGAACTTTTGTTCAAAAACTTCAGTTGAGTCCAATTCATTTTAATGAGCGGGAGACTAAGTTACTTTGATTTATAGATCAAAAGAAAAGCAGTAGCTAATATACCTACATACAAAAGAGGAAATTCATGGAGACACATGGCCAAATCTTGCTCCATCTACAAAGCCGTGTGAGTCCCCCCCATTGCTAGAACTGTGCCAAAGATAAGCTTTTTGCTCCCTAACATATCAAAGCTTATTCAGAAGACTACTATACAGAAAGTTAAACACTCTTCAGAGAATCCTGTAAGCATGCTAGACGGTTTATAAACAAGTACGAAAGCAAGGCTGAAATTCCAGCTTTACCAAAGTCAGTAAAACTGCTGTTACTCTCACACTTCAGTGGCACCTGGATTTCAACCAGGTTCTCCACTCTTCACTACTTAAAATAAACCCAGCCATGTTCCCCTCGCACATTTGTACCTTTGGTTTGTATGGCTGTGCTGTTTTGATGAAGTGATTATGGCGCATTTTTTCTTTCTTGTCTGCCCTGTTACCAAAAGGCTCATGGCTTTTACACATCTGAGGAGTAGTATTTGAAGGATTTCGCCCAGATCGCTGTAACAAGAATAACGAGAAGGGGGTTGTTTTACTTTCTTTACTCTTAACTACTTATTATTATAGCTAGATACTTAGTTTGCAATTAAACAGCTACTCCGCTACCAAAACAGTGATGAACTTATATAACAGCAACAGCCACAATTTTCACCAGATATTTAACAAGTTTTTTGTTTGTTTTGGGTTTGGTTTTTTTTTTTTAAAGAAGTCACAAAGTAGGCAGCTACTCTTGTTGCTTTACAAGAAGCTAAGATATCTGCATCCCAAGCCCTGGTGAATCTGCATGTTTAGTGCTCATTCTTCCCCTACTAGTAGGAAAAGAGGGAATAACAGAGAAGAAATTTAGGTGTGCTAGAATAGGGAGCAAGAGAACAAAACCTTTTGTTTGTCCTCCCCAAAACAGATACCAGCTGCCCTCATAGCCCTTAGTACTGCCTTTAAAAGCACCAGCCCATTGACAAGAAGAACAAAACAATATGGATCCAGTTCTCCTCCAAATTACATACTTTTTTTTTAACTGAGAACATATGAATCAGCATGTCCTGTTATCCAACTGTTACATACCCGATTGTTCCCACTGAGACTGTTGTATATAGCTCTAAAGCGTTTTCTTGTATAGGTGCATCTATAGGTTCCTCCCATCAGATATTCAATAACCAGCCCCACATCAATCAGGTTGATTTTATATCCTGGAGGAAGATTTCCCTAGGAACACAAAAGGTATTTTTAGTTTTTCAAATTAGAATCTTAAACTTGCTTAGAGGGTTTCTACATGTCACATCACACTCTAAATAAAAAACAAATTAAACCTTTCATGATTAAAAAACCCCAAACATCTACATGGGTTAATATTTTTCAGCTTCAATAAAGACAAGGTTATAGCTGCTTTTCTGTATGTTCTCCTCTAGGAGGGCAGATGCTCATTCTGTTGGGGGGGCGTGTGGACTGGTTTTTGTCTGTTGTTTTAACAGCCAAAATTAGTCCTAGCTGTGAGTATCAGCATTCAATCCCCCCAAAAAAATAACAATCACTTGTAAGATGAAAAAGACAGCACTCATGGGGTTTAACATCTTTCTGACAGCAGGGCACTAAGCATACAACAACAAGTACTGGGAACAACAGAATGACTGCAGAGATAGCCTATTATTTACGATAAAACCTAATTAATAAACCTAAGATTAAATTAACAGTCAAACATAAGAAATTATCAAAAAACTAACAGTGCTAGTTTGACAGATTTTTACGTTTACACCATACCTGTTTGACATCCCGAACTAGATGAAAGAGTGTTGGGTTAGTTGGACCTTGTTTCTTTATAAAAAGAGGGAAAAAAAAAATTTGGAATGAGAAATTAGAGTGCAATGACCACATGAGAAGATTACAGCAGGAGCCAAGTATTTTTGCATGTTGACTAAAAAAAAAAATCCCTAGTTTTTAATAAATCAGTAGCCAAATAAATGCAAATATTTCAGACTACCATATTAGCTATAGCTATAGACTATTTCCTTTTTTGTTTCATTTACTTCTGTTTTAATTTGTGACATATTTAATACACCATAGTTTGTCCAAAAAAGGAAAAAAAACCAACCCCAGAATGTAAACAGCAGCATTATGGGGTTTTTTTATATTATTAAAATATAATATTATAGAGACAAGTTTTAACAAATAAATATTTTAATTTACAGGAACACACACAGACTGATATTCATGCTCACAGTATTGCAGAATCCATAGTAAAATCTCCCTTCCTTTTTAAATCTTTAGTCTGAACATTCCCTCTTTTACCAATTTAGCAAAGTGGATTTTTCTTCCATCTCCGATTTCTTGTGAGTGCATGAACTGTTACACTTTTAGACATATGGTTACCCTAGCTCCCATACAGAACTCAATCGAAAGCACATCAAGTGTGTAATAGCAACACCATAAAGGGTTAATTAAAAAAAAGCAAACAACAACATGTGATCACGTTAGCCTTATTAGCTAAAGAATTCCTTCTTTTTTTTTTTTTGTCAAAAGCAGATAATGAGAATATTAACATAAATTTAAGTCATATTTGTGTACCACACAGCTACTTTTTGGTGGAAGGTTTTTTGTTTTGTCTTGTTAATGTTCTTAATGTTCTACAAAACTACTTTAAAATTCTTAAATCAACAGCTACAGCAACAAAATTTTTCTAAGTAATATTTATAACTATTCAGGTTCACAAAATAAACTACTTTTACAACTATTATAATATTAACTGCTACAGACAGAATTAATCTTATGAAGCCCTGACAATACTATCTATAGACCTCACATTTTGCGCACAGGTTTCACCCATCTGACTTTCTCTTGTTCTCTTCCTCACTGTTGTTTACACATTTCATATGTTCCGCAACAAGGCTGCAATTTTCCCTTCAGTATCTATCCCCTACATCAGACACAGATGAACATCCTGCTGGCAAATTATTTCTGGTATCATTTCTGAAGAGCCAGAAAGCAGCTGTGGCACTACTAAGCAGCCAGACAGCATGCACTTCTCAACTCTAACCTCACGCCAGGAAGCCTTCTCTATCGACACCCCATGGCCTTCGGACTGGCGCATGTGACCTAGTATCCAACACACTGAGCAACTATTAAAAAGCAATCATTCACTTACTGTGTTATAAAGTTCTTCCAGCCTGGGAATTGTAAGAAATTTGTGCATGCTTACTCCATTTTCAATCAGAAGTTTCACAAATGCAACTCTATCCATCACAAGGGCATCTAACATAGCCTGTTCCAGAGAGCCAACCTATAACAAATAAGTAACAAAATACAGCCTGGAGAGAACTAGTAAAACAAGGCATCACAAAAGTAAGTGTACTTAGATTACATATCAAACTTATTCATTTTTAGGGCTGGGGAAACCTTCTACATCTACAAATACAAAGATGTCACCCTTGATTCGGAAAAATCCCCTGAACTTCACCTAATTACAGGATGAGAGAATATTCTGAAGACTTAATCAGCAAGTCTTACACTCTTCCATAGGTATCTCCTACTGACACAGTACATGGGACTAAGTAGACATTTGGTTTAACACAGTTAAGCTGTTCTGATAGATTGATATTAGATGAAACAGAAAGACATAAAACATTTTAAGCACAATTTGCTTCAAAGACCATGATGCTTAGAATCGTTCACTGCTATCAACAAGTCTTACATTATGTACTTTCAACTGCACACTCGTGTAAGATTGTGTTTTATTTTTACAGTAATTTGGGAAAAAGGCAACGTCGTTTTCAAACTAATTTGCAGACTACAAGAAACAGACATTTTGTCCCCCTCCCCTCAAAAGACACTGCAGTGCTGCCAACAGTAGTTAATACATGCATTTTACTAGATGCTTCTTAAGAACTTCCTATAGCCATGCAACTGTAAGGAAGAAAGAGCATCTGACTAACATGAATTCATCTTCCACCTTTTGCAATGTCTTTTCTCCTCTAGTTATTAAGAACACTTAGCACATTTCTAAAATTTTTGGACCATTTTCAACTACACAATAACAAAACAGCTGTAAGACTATGCAGTATGCAAAAATCACTGTCCTCAAAATAAATGTGTCAGTATTCTATAGTCTCTCTCTAGAAAAATCAAAAGATTCATTCCTTACAGTCAGTTGAGTTTCTCTCTTAGAAAATATTCTGCTTAATGAGGACAATTACATACCAGCCATTGTTGCCCATAAACAAAAACATGATTTTTGGCTATGTCAACTCTATCCCACGCAAGTGTAAGAACAAGTTGGTCAAAAGCAGATGCATTCGTGCCTTGAGAAGCAAAAACAATGAAAAAGTATTTGAAGTTAATTAAAATATAATAAACATTCTTTCTTCCTAAAAAGGCCAAATCAAGCAATCCACCACATATACTGTATATTTCACCATTTATGACACGTTATGGTATATACAATGAGAAAACAGTATTATTTGCTTAAAAAAGATTCCTACAGTTTACAGTATTTTCGAAATAATCTATCATATAAATACTAAACAACAATAGCTGGAAATTCCAAATGCTCTTAAAATTAAGTCTCACCTTTTAACAATGCTGTAAGTATCGCAACATCAATGTCCTGGTGTTCATCTGACCCAATATGAAAAACTGTAATCTGTCCAAAAAGGTAAAATGGGGAAAACATATTTTAAAATTATTTTTGGGCAAAGGTGATTAGCTCCAGTCTTTTACATCAGGAATTGAAATACATTAAAGAGTCACCTAATCTTCGATGCAATTTAAGCCTACGCTCAATTTAAACTTACCTTTAGTATGCACTCTGTATTGTTTTCCTAACTGGGTGCCACACAAGACAATATTTTATGAGAAAAAGCATAGCAGAAACCCTTTACAGTCTTCAATCAATTTGAACTTCTTTTCCCACTCTGATTACAATTCTCTATTGTCTGTAAACACCACACAGTATTCTGTTTATTGTCTATAGTTCATTCTCTATTGTCTGTAAACACCACACAGTATTCTGTTTACCCCTCCAGTTCATTCTACATTATGAGATTAACCTGCCAGCAAACATGTTTAGCCAAATATGAGTTTTAAACCTTAGAACAGCACAATATCATGTCCAAATGAGACACCAGTACCTGAACTCAGGCTACATATAAAGCTTTATAAAAAGTGCTTTTGCTTTAAGCATACAGTGATAATAGACCTTTGTTAGTACAGTCATAATTAAAAGACAAAAAAAAAAGCACAAAAAAAGTCCCAAGGTTGTCAAAAATCAAAGCAAGAAAAAAGGACAGCAACCCAAACACAAAATACATACACGCGATAAATAAACCAAACAGACTTGGAAACAATGACAAACTCAGATTACCAGAAATAATCACAAGAATTAAGTCTCTCTTGGCCATGAGATGAAAGTATACACAAAACCTGTATCTGACTATCTTCTATATCTGGAAGATCCACTATGTCCAGAAAAGATTTTTGAATGACTCGATCATAAACAATACTGAGATACAATTTAATATTATATCCATAAATGCATGCACCTTGCATAAAAAAAAATTTATGGCAAGATCTACTTACAAGTTCTTTTTTTTTCATGCATTCCAACAGTGTCTGAAACAAATGAACTGCTTCACTTTGACCAAAGTTAAATGTCTTTTTGATGGTTGAAATGATTTCAGGCTCAGCACCCTCAGGAACATTCCTGAGATTGAAACAAACAGGAAGACACGCTGTTATACATGAACAGTAAGAACAACAATGCATTTAATTAGTTTTAACATGTCCATTCAAAGTCCTGCTATCTATAAGCATATTACTGTTACAGTGTCAAAAATCTTCAGTAACCTTTAGAAAGAAGTACAGGTTGCTTAATCTACAACCTTCTACTACTGCCTCCTAAAAGTAACTCAGCTTGTCTCCCTTTCCTTCCCATACCCATTTCTGAGATACACTCAACTAAAAGGTTTTGACACAAAATACTACGTACTCACCCCTCTGAATAAGACCTGCTTCTGATCTTACTATGGACAAAGCTGTTTGGTTTACTGCTACTTTAGATCCCTGCCTCCTGGTTCTGAGGCAGTCCCTGCAACAAGGACCCAATATGTTTAAGGATTTATGCAAGTCTGACAACAAACTAGAAATAACTAAGTATTCTGGAGCCCATGCTCCTTTTATTATTTGAAACTACACTTGAAACAGACAAGTGTTTTCTACACTGAACAGAAGTATGTAGGAAGTTCAGTTTTAAGACTGCTCAGAAGAAACCATATAGAAATTCTTTACGATGCCTTTTCAAGAAAAGTTACTACTACGCAACAGCTAACTGCATGAAAATACTTCCATTCAATGGAGTCAAGTGGTATTTTTGAGCAGTTTGGTAACATACTATTCTCTATATTATTCTCAGATCTCTGGAAGGTCTGGTCAGCTCTGACTTCTGCTAAGCAAAACTCTGCTATGCACACTTAAGAACAGTCACATTTATCACTTAAGTTACTGTGTCTTAGTTAAAATTTGGAGTTGAAGCAGAAAGAGCATTTAAACTGAGAGTTGGGTCCTCTAGTTACAGTGGTGTAGCAAAACTACTGCCCGTAAGTGAAGTTACACATGACATGTTTCCCTTACTTTAGGATATAGGTGTGTACACTTTTGCTACCCTTTTTGTAAGTACAGCTAAAGCAAGCATACGCTACAGAATTTGGTGCAACTGGTACAAGGTATGTGGGAGGAACCTAAGACTAGAAAAGAAGTCTTGGTCTTTAGCCAGAGCTATTATTGCAGCCAACCTGGAAAGCGACATCACAGGCAAGATTACACTGTCTGCTTTTAGCTTTTGTCTTTCCACAGATAAAGCTCTTGCACAAATTCATTAAGGAATGGTCTCAAAACCCATCTATGTATGACTGATAATTTGGCTAGCAGTGCCAGGACTTACCCTCCCTCCTCTGTTTGCTTGTGAACATACGCCAGTATGTCTGCAGCTCTACCAGTTCCTTCACATACTACCACCGGCACAGGAGGACTTTCTTGAAGGAAGTCTAAAACTGTGAGTATGACGTTGGGGCCACCTTCGAATACAAGTGCCACCACAGGCACACCTTGGCCAATTCCTATAAAGTTGCAATTAATAAAAATCAGACAATGTTGTAAGTGTATAGGGAATGCTAAGATTGATTTTACATATTTAACAAATCAAGTATGTCCCTTCTATTGAGTAAATATTAAAATGCTGCCTGCCAGACATTTTAACTGTTGTTAATGCACAGTTTCAAGCACTGTTTATACTTTGAGCTTGAGGGAAAGCACTGCAAAGAAGCTGATAAATATAATGAAATACAGTCTACAAAACAGAAGAGATTCTTCACAGAAATACTCCTGAACTAATGTAGAAAAGTTAACATTTTTACTTTAGGGAAGTCCCCTTCTACCTTCCCCCCAAATAGTTTCCAGAGATGACAACATGTATACAATTTGAACATAGTTACATGGAAACCCTCTACTGACAGGGAGTATTGCAAAAGCATTCCTAGAAGAGAAAAAACACAGATGTGTTGCTCCATAATTGGGAAAACACCAAAAGAAGTCATGGTTTCTTTGCACAAACACAGGTGATGTTTTACAAAATCAATTGCCCTATTGTGAAACTGCAAGTGATCAGCATCAAAACCATGAATCAATGAGACCAGTAAGGCCTGACAACATACGAGTAACTCAAGTAACGTACATTTGCTTTGTCAAAGCAAAACTGACAACTTGATTCAAAAGAACTCTCTCCTCTGGTCCCAGAGAAATCCTAAATCTCCCAGCAATATCTAGGGTCCAAAGTAGCAGCTGAAATTTGCAAAATAACCATTCAGACTTGAGACATAAACAAAAGACTAGTTTTATTATTTTCTCATTTGGATGTTTGGTGCAAGTACCTTTTTCATTAAAGCATAGTAACATTCAGCCCTCAGGGATCAGAATTACTTACTTGCATGGATCCGTTGCAAATTAATAGTTTTTTCCAGTTCTCTCCGCAATTTAACTTCTGCTCCGTACTTTCCAACTGTTCCATCATCCACCAGAATGAAATGGGAATGAAGGTTATTTAGGACGTTTAGTTTACTTAATGGGTTTAACAAGGTTTGATATGGAGCAACCACCTAAGTATAAGCACACAACAATGTCTTTTACTTATACAGATTCAAATTTGTTTCTGTTAAACTTCACTTTTTGTCTAGACACAAGAATTGGTGGCTCAACAAGAAGCACTGACACATATAAGCATGCCTTGGCTAAGGATACACCAACAGCTGTAGCTCTTAACTTTGTGCAGGAAAGCAGTTAACTGTATCACAAAAGAATTCTGTTCTGAAGGATAATAGAGAAAAGATCCTTTGAAAAGGTTTCTTTGGGGAAAACTTGTGACTGCTCTGGAAAACAGTAGCATTGAAGACTCTGCATCAAAATTTTTCAACTTATTGTCCTCTGACAACATGAATTTTCTGTAATACTTTAGCTTTTTTTTTTCTTTAATCTGAATCAGTAATATCAGAAGGGGGGAAAAGGATTAAGTACTTGAGAACCAGCTCCTCCTCTAGTGCATTTGCATTTTGCAACTTGTTTACACTAATTATCTTGCATAAGTCACAGATTTCAACGTATCTTCATATTGAAGCAAGTACTCCAATGATGCAAAGCAAATGAAAAAACACACTGGAGATTTGTCAAAAAATATGTCAGGTAAATCATTATTTCAATTAGGTAATTTATCCTTACATCTCTTCCAACAAGGTCATTTCTGTTTTCAATCACTCCCCACGGAGCAATCCCAATAGTGCAAATCTTTCGAGATGATCTAGAAGCATGTTCTCTTAGAGCATCACCAACATGTTTTGCAACACCTGTTTGTGCACAAAAAGATTTCAATGTCTTGAAAGTCGCATCTTATTAAGAAATACGTCTGTTACATTAGTTAACTGGGCTTTTAAGGATCTGGGCAGTAATTTGACACATCAAAGAAAAAGCACCATACTACATCTACCAGAAGGAAACAAAGTACTATGTATCACTAATTCAACAAAATAAATATCAGCCTAGTAAGAACTAAAGAGTTTACAGTACATTACTGTACTTGTTTTAATCGCATTAAGTTTCTCCTCTTGCAGTTTCAAAAACAAAAAACAAAAACACAAAAAAAAAAAACAAACAAAAAAAAGCCCCACAACCCCCCAAAAAACCCACTTTTGTGTTGTTTCTCTTCGCAAGACAAAACAGCACCCCACTTCCAACTACACATGTTCAAAATGCATTATTTTAATTTCACTTGACCAAACTCACTCAAATTTTCCTTGCTTTAAGATGAAGCTATGCCTCCATTAAATCTTTTGGCTCTTATAAGCCATAATCCAGTTAACTCTGCACATTCATTGGTATTTCTTTACCTGTGTTCACTCCTCCAGTTATAATCCAGGCTCCTGTTGTTACTGCAGCTTTAATAAGACCTTTGCCAAGCAACTGTTTGATGCGTGGGTGCAGTTCAAATTTTTGCATGCCCCCATGTACAGATATAACAAGCTTCGGCAACTCCATCTGCCATTCTTTAAGCATAAGTTGCAGAATAGCTTCAGGCTTAGTGTCATATGACAATCGCACATACTGCAGGCACAAGAAGAGCGTTAAAAGGTTCGTAAAAGAAATCATCACAGAATCAATGAGCAAAAAGAAGAACCAGGATGTACTTCAGGATATATTATCCTATTCCTGGCTATGGAAAATGTAATTCACCTTCTCAAAACACAAGGAGATGCAATAAATGAACAAGCTTACTTTATGTCCTCCAGAATTAAGGACAAGACAGTTAACAATTTTGAAAGCAAGTTTTGGAAAGGGAACAACTACAGAAAGATTATGTTATTCCATCCTACTAGCACAGTGACCTAGAAAAATGAGTCTTTAGGAAAGCATTGGATGATCTCTACATTAGATGAAATTCAGAAATATTTTTAAAAGTTCTGCCATCTACCAGGGAGAGGCTTGCATGCCTCTTGTGAAAAGTTCTACAGAAAGACAGTTGCTTGCTTTTCTTCCCCTATTCCTGGTGGGGAGGAAAGCTACATTCTTTAATAGAAAACTTCCAGAACTTGCAGCTTTTTAACTTGCTATGTTTAACAGCATGAGATTAAGTAGATGGTTCATCAGCTGCATCTTTAATATCAGCTATTCAATAAGCCCTACCTGAATCAAGGTCTAACCAAAAAAAACATCACTATTCCAATAAACTGATTTTAGCAACCCCACTAGCACTCTGCAGAAGTGAGCACAGAAATGAGTACAGGCAGCTTGTTATTTCTGTGATCCTAGAAAAGGATTCGCAGCAATTTTAGGCTATACTAAGCATACAAAGGAACACATACACTGCTATTACCAACATGAAAGAATTCTGCTAAGAGCCCTTCTCTCCACAGAGATGATCTCTCCAAGAGCACTGGACTCTTCCCGGGGGAGCTCCGCTGGCCACATAAAGAACACAGCTCCCTCATTCAAGCACTTCATTTTGGCCATAGGAGCCACACTGCATCAGACCCCTTGCAACTTATAACAGCATGAGCATTAAATAGTTTCTACCACAACTAAAAATCCTTTACAAAATGGTTGTGGAGAATATGTCAGAATTTCCAGTTTTCTAGCCTCTCCAATAGGCGTGCACTTGTGAATTAAGAGTTGGTTTCCAAAAGCTCGATTTATTTGTATGCTTGTTTTTAACTAACGCCCTCTCCCAAAAAATTAGTTATTCTGATCAGTATGATTATGCTTCAACGATTTTGAACAAATCTACCAAAGCAGCAGATTCCACATCTCTCCGTAATTTTAAATTATTTTCCAAGTTTGAAAATTATGAATAGACGGTTAAGATAGCAGATGCTACTTAACAGGTCCTACAAAAATTTAACAGTAGTGAGTAAGCAAGCAGCATAGATAAGCTGTATTTTAATGAAGTTTGAAACAGTGACACTGAATTCTTAACGTAATATTTTGCTGACGTGATTGTGAATTCTGATCACCATTTGCAATTTGAAAGTAAGCTTGTCCATGAATACAACTAATTCTGATAGATCTGAGCAATTTTGTTATGAAAAATAAATTAAAATATGGAAATCAGAAAGAATTCAGATCACAATAAAAAACAGTAGAATCATAGAGGGCACTGGTTTGTCACAATATGAATGACATTGTGTTCAGCCTTCAATTTCAAAAGTTAAATTAAGCATCCACCATCTATATCAACATGTTTAGAGTAAGAAAAAAAGAAAATGTCATACGTGCCTTAGCCCTGTAAGAATGAGAACCGCCTTGAAAGTTGATGACACCATAAGCATCAGTAGAGGTCTGTTCTGTATGTTTTTCCACTGACCATTCTTCTATTTCTTGATTATAGTTTTCACCCAGCTTCACATCGGAGTATTTCATAGCAAGACTTGCAGTAAAACAAGCATGTTGTCTGACCAAGCGGCCACAACAGCACCTGCACCCAACCATATCATTTAGAATACTTAAGTAAATAGTATTATTGGGAGACAAGAGAGAACTTTTTATCTATAACAGAGATATGTCAGATTTAGAAAGCAAAGATTTTAAATATCATATAAACATCTTTTCTAGAGCAAGCCTTGTTTCCATAAATATTTATAGCAAAAATTAATTGCAACACATAATTATTATGCAAAATATTGAAGCTCACTGAGATAGCAAGTTGGAGGCCAGCAGAAACTGAGTAGTCAGGACACAGAAAATTGATTCTTTGAAATCAAATAATTTATATAACATTTATAACTGCAATCTACATATTGCAGACAGTTCTCTATTTCACTGCTTATATTTGTTTTGTATCTAACCTTTCACTGACTTGTCATTTGCAATATTGATCAAAACTTTTTAAAATCGTATTATGAAAATGCTTGTTTAAAGAAAAAAATATTCATAAATATTGTAATTACAAAGAACTCTTACCTGACAAGTTGCTGACAAATCTGACATCCTGGAAGGCATCTATAAGAAAAATTTAAATATATGAGTAAACTTCAGCTTCAATTTTAAGCAGGGGCGAGGGGGGAGACAGGGACAGGCACACCCCACTCACACCACTCCATGTGTGAAAAAGAGGTCTCCAGTAAAAGGAAAACATGCTACCCAAGTTTGCCCATTTTTAACATGGTAACTTGTCTGTCTTTATTTTACATGACTGTCGTATACTTGGCAAGTAAAAACACATAAACATGCAAAAGCTTCAGTCAGGGTTTTAGGCTTTGAACCATCAATATCTGAGGCCCAGGAATATTTCAGACTGGATTGCCTGCAGTACTCAAACTGAAACATTTTGCTAGATGCCAAGAAATTACTTACAGACCAGCATTTTCTTGGACTCATTCTAACTGTACATTGCTACACCTATTATACAAATTCATCCTTCTAATATACATCCAAGTTGAACTGCCTGTGTGGGAAGGTTATTTGATCATTTCTGATTTGCACGTACAGAAAAAGACACATTTGAACAAACTTCGTATAGTAGTGTGTTTACATAAATTTTATTCTATAAAAAGAATTCCTTATTTCTACCCTCTTACATCTTAAACGCTTTCAGTGTTTTCCTGCTAACAGCTTTCTTAACATTTAAAATTAGCATAGCAGATAAATTTATACCACTGTTTTCCATAATTTTCATAAGCAGCCATTAACCAATTATTGTTAAGAGCTAGTATGCAAAAGCATACAAATACAGATGTTATACAGTAGACTTAAACTGTTTTTAGACTTTGAGCATGAACATTTTTTTAATTTTGCCCTTTATAGCAGTTACACTCTGCTATTAAACATCTACCTTTTTAATACTGAACTATAGCTTTAGATGTTCTTTAACAGTTATTAAAGTGTAATTATCTATACTAAAAGGTACTGGTCAACAAAACATACTGAATACTCCTGTCTACATTTGATTCATTTATGCACAATTCACAAACAACAGTATGCGATTCTTACAAACTGAAGGACAAAATCTGATGGGAAAGTTGTAAAGTCCATTGTATGCTACAAATGGGTTAAACTAAAAGGGCAAGTGTTGAAGATCATTTTGTTCCTTGTGAAATGCTCTGGAAATTTTAACAGCTTCCTAATTACTTTGTTTGCATTTGCAAATTTTCCATGTGCTACAATCGTGGCTATAAATTCTAAAGGCTTCTCATGTCACATGGCTTAAAGGAATGTGGTGAATTATTTACAATAACTTAAAAATTTTACAGCATTTACTTTGTTCTCTCTCTGCCTAAAACCAAAGTTCTTAAAAGAAAAATAATACTCTGCCCCAATAGAACAAAAGAGATTTATAACTTTTTTCATGGAAAAGATTGAAATGGAATTTTTCTGAAGTTCAGAAGAAAAGGTTTCTCAGCTGCTCTCAAATATATGATGCTAAAAAAAAAAAAAACCCCAAACAAAAATCTGACCTGAAATCCATAAGGACAATAGTAAACACTTTCGGGAAACAAAACTGCCTTAAAAATACCAATTTTGGATCTATTTTCAATTTTATTTTATTTAGTCTGTAACACAGATGTCATCACTATGAATATCAAGTTCAATCATTGTAGGAACTCTTAAATTATATCTATAACACTTAGTGAAGATAACTCTGCAAATTAGGTATGCTAGAGGTATCACTAACTCACTTGATTTCACATCTCTAATTTAACATAAGATAAAAACAGCATGTAAGATATGCAAAATGTTACTCACTATTCTCAGCCTCCCCTCTAGAAATATATTTCCCCGTTTTTCAGCCTCATTTTTTCCCTTACAGAACTTAAGGATGAAAAATTAATAGTTACCACATGAAATCTCTTCATACCCAAACTATTCTTATCTGTCTTCCCTAGAAGCAAATATTTCTTCAGCCTTTGTTTTGTAATTTTTTCTCCCACCACGATTCTTGTTTTTCTTTATTCTTCTATGAATTCTTCATCCCTTTTTCCTGCACTGTCACGTTTATTTTTACACTTCACCCTACGCTGACACTCTGTTCTTGAAATTCCAATAGAGTACATTTCTATGAAACTTTCTGACTTCAGAACTATGCCACCAAAAAAAAAAAAAAATTACAAAACCCCCACACTGTAGATACATCATAGACATCACTAGGAGGACTGGTAAGAAGCAGCAAAGAGAACAGGGGAACATTTATTAGTGATTTCTGCAATGCCAAAGTACTTTCAGAGAAAGAAAAAAAAAAATCCAAGCTAGACATCAAGGGTGACAGTGCCCAGTCACAAAAACATTAACTAGAGACAGTATTTTATACAGATTGAGTAGTTTGTCCAAAAATCTATTATACACTCTCTTTACATTTAAAGAGCAGCAATAAGTTATTGCATCATTTTTTATTTACCTGTGGGGGTCTTTTGAACTTGGTATAATATACACACACTCCCTCTTGGTGAAAGTATTTTCTATCCAGGATTTCTGGGACTGAAAAATAAAAAGTGTAACAGTATTATAAAATACAAATCATACAACTTGGAAATGAAACATGCTTTAAGGAAACAATAATTAGAACATGACAGGTTTTTTTTTTAATTTAAATATGAAGGCAACTAGTGTCTAACATAAAGAATTTAAATTATCATTTGATGTTTTGCTGTCTCCCAAAACCTAACAAAACCATATATGACCCTATAAAAAGCATCTCACACTGCCTAAAAGTTGAGATAACCAGAATCATTATGTAACTTATTTTATACACAAGTCTCTTAAAATCCAAATATTTTTCAAAGCTAACATTTAAATAGCAAAAATGTACAATATTCAAATGAAGATGTACTAAAAAAACCCAAACATTTTCAAAGTATACCATTTACCTGCCTTGCTAAGAAAAAAATAAAAAATCAGCTGGGTTTTTTTTTTTTAAATTAACTGCACTACACTGAGATAACAGTAATTTCATCTATTTACCTCTTTAATAAAGTAGAATTTTCATCTTGAAATTGTCGGTAAGGAATTTTTCTAACAACACTGGCAACATTTTCTTGTAGCAATAAATAGGTCATAACCTTGGTTTTTCATCAAGAAATTTTTCATTTCAATAAACAAGTTTAACTAGCATCTCTAAGCTGCGTTTTAAGCTTAAACTCGAAACACATCCCAAAATTATGCATGTTTACTTCTACAAATGCTTACCTATTCTATTTCATTTCAGTTGCTTTAAACAACCACGTAACATTATCTTACCCAATAAACTCAGGATTACATGCTAAACAATATGCATAATGCCCAATGTCTAGTCATGTTTCAGCAATACTTTGGGAAAGGAACTCAGACATGATTTTTAGTAATTAAAAACAAGAAAAAAAATCTTGGGATACCAATTTGTACCTTATGCAATATTTCTTTAAATCCTTATTAAGATTACATTAAAATTTCTTCATTGCTAACAGCACACCCTGTTCTACATTAGAAAAATCTGAGAAATTTCATACCCATTCTATTTTACAATGAGGGGAAAAGAGACTCATATATTATTCACAGGTATCTAAATAGAGGTCTGCAGAAACTATTAAGAAATTAAGGTGGGGATTTTTTTCAGATCTATTATAACAGATTCAGTAAAGATGGATGGCTTTTCACTCACTGCAATTTCAAAATCAGTTTAAGATAACGCAGAGAAATTGTTACAAGTAAGAACGTACCAGCTAGTTTTAATATAGGTCCCCTGGAAAACTGCCCCTCAACTGCCCACCCTCTTTCTAAAGATTTCCCTGACTCAGCAGATCTTTCCCACATTATGCATCATGATTTCCTTCCAATATTTTTTTTTTGTGAACTTTGACTATGAATCCGTCAAGACGACAACAAACTTCTGGCTCCAGTTTCTCTCTTCACATGAAGAAGGCTGCTGGTCTCCTGCAAGGAGGAGGGAAAGTTGCAGGGTACAGTCACTTCCCAAGAGACAAAGAAGGGTAGGAGAAAGGTAGATGCACAACCCACAGGAAAGAATCATGGCAGGCAAGAGGAGCTGTAAACAACAGAATGAGCACCCACACCATGTATTTTAGATTTAAATTAATATTTTAAACACCTGGAATAAATAGACAAAGCCATTATTCGCTACTGTCCCACATCCTTTCCCTCTACATAGAAAACAATGCTGATGCAAAGGAGAAAGAAAGAAGGCCTGGCGAGGGAAAAGCAGGATATTAGACATTATATGCAAACATGGTGTTATGAAAAATTCTATTTCATTTATGGTGCTTTTCCCTTCCCCCCGCCTTCTCCTTTGGAGCAGAAGATCGAAGTGACTGACTCTTAACAGGCTTGTGAAAGAGAAGACCTCTTCTTCTGCCGTCCTCCAAGTTCCTCTCTAATCTTTCAGTAGTGTTCTTCTCAGTTTTTGGATAAGGAAAGAGAAGCACGTAACTTTCCACAAAGGAGCTGGGTATTTCCTAGGACACCTGTGCCTTACACAAGCTGGGCTCAAAATGGGTTTATCTCTTCTCCACCTTTATCAGAAGATTAGCAGTGTTATAAAAATTAAATTTGGTATATGTATATGTGTACATTTATATATGCATATTCATACTATACGTAAAAATATACATATAATAGGTAGTCCAAATTTTTAGCTTCGTGGTCTCACAGTATTTTTTCAACACTATCAAGTCTTAGCCTTTGTTATATGAATCCTAGCTCTGGAAGCTGCCTTCTGCTTAGCTGAGTGTCCCCACTGTTTATATGGGTATGTATGTTTGTATTTCATTTCAGAAAACTGAGGTCTTGTACAGATCATTACTTTAACATTGCAGTAGTTTAAGCTTGCATATGAACTCTGCAGATCCTCCAGAATATACAAAGATAAAGAGTAATTTAATACTTAAGTGTTTTAGTTAGCTGGCTAAAACCACACCTTGAAGCAAGCTATCACAGGCATAACATGCTAGATATTGAAATCTGAAGTATATAAACCACAAGTAATTGCGTCAATTGCTCCATGCAATATTGTTTTATTATTAAGTGGTGATCAAAGCTGGGGACAAGGAACATGGGCTCACAACGTGTAACACCACTTTTCATAATAAACTTCTGAAAATTAAAAAAAAATACTATTTTTTATCTTAAAGAACGTACAGTTTTAACAACTCATCAAGGAATTCTCTCTATTCTTCAGTAGTGAAAGCATTTTCAGTACAGCATGGGTACATCTATGCTATTTACATGGAGGAGGCTCTGTAACATTATTAAAACATACTTGGAACTTTTCATTTGGTAAAATTAGACTCTCTCCAGAAGCCCTCCTGTACGCTGATCAATCTTTATTGCAAGAGATTTTATACAGAACTTGCTAATTAGAGTCTTGTTTTCAGTTGAGGAGAGGGGAAAGGAGGGGCGGGGGGCAAACCAAACAGAGAAGAGAGTGAGAGACATTTCCCCTAAATGGGTAAAGATCATATTAAAAATGTAGGAAGAACGGACACTGAGTATTGCCTTTCCTGTAAGTAAGAATTATTATTACATAATGTTCCTGTGATGACCAGAAAAAGGAAGATGATGAGAGGATACTGTTAAGATAAATTAGTTGCAGAAATTACCTCTAAGAAACACTTCCTTATCAGTTAAGGATTAAGTTAAAATAGATTAAGTCAGTAATCAAAAATCAGTATGCAAGTAATCAGACTGTTTTAAAACAAACTGCCTACTCTTATTAAAGCTTTTTAATCATCTTTACAGCTACACCTCTTAAACTCTCCTACCAGTAATGGGGCAACTTCTGCTGATTGGAGTGATCCGTTTTGCTAGTGTATTTTAGAATGCATACCTTATGTGATGGTTACAGGCCACATGGGTCAGGAGCTCTTAATTCAGTGAATTTTGTAGTGCTGCTATTCAAGAAAAAGTAAAGAAAAAGGGGGGGAAAAAGGAACCATGAACCCTCCCCCAAAAACATGGGGTCAGATTTTAGCAAAAAGCACAAGTAGTATCAACATATAATAATATATACTTTTCAACTATTTACTTTCTTTCCTTTCAAACTTGCATCTTGAGGAAAAAACCCTTAGCTTTCCAGACTCTCTCCCCTGCATTTCAAATCTCTCAAGCTAAATAAAATTTAAAACTTATGAGAAAAATGTTAATACAATTAATATTGCTCCAGAACTACTTTCCCTATCTTTTTCCCACAGGTGAGATATCTATGAAAATTTCACATTAAGACCTCTAAGCAGTCAACGTTGGCAGGATCTTATCTGCAGGCAAAAAATCCCTTAACTTTTACTTTTTGGAAGAGGTACTACAGTAACTACTAACTCCTAGCCCCAAAGTGGCCAGCAAGGCTTTTGCTCAGTCTTAAAAGCTGTACAGAGTTATGCAAGATACCTCGTTCTGGTTGCACTGATTTTTGCACTGTCTTTCAGTACTTCTCAAAGAACTTCAAGAAACAAAAAGCACATAGATTTGATTCAATAAGCTAGGAGAGACAGACTCACCCTGGGATCATGATTAAAGGAAATATTTTAAACTATTTCCAATAAATAAGTCCTTTCATAACAGTTTCACAAGTGTTGAAATAATTAGAATTGCTATTTGAAACAAAACTTACATGAGTATTTGCTGAACTACAAACTCAAGAGAATGTGCCCAACTACAGTACTTCCAACTTCTGGAAGTATCTAAATGCCAAAATAATCCCACAACCTTTTACAACAATGGCTATTTTATCATAGCCATTTTAGTATTAGCTATTTTTGATTCAGCAATAGCATTAGCACTCCAAAGCATCAAAATAGAAATTATTTAAGTGTACCTGCTCAAGATGCAAGGAATTCCTTATGTTATCTTTACTGAAATTCACGATGGATACTTTTAGCAAGTCTCCTCATAGAATGAAATTTTTAACACAAAGTTAACTATAACTTAAGGTTTTGTACATAGCAGGTTACAAACGAAAAGAAGCAAAGTACAATATGAGATCAGGTCTCAGAAAAAAAAAGCAAAAAACCAAAAAATAACCGCCTACCACTTTTCCCCCTTCAACTTACATAACTGTTTATAAAAAGGCTTTTGTTTAACATATTCAAATGTTGAATGTAAGACAAAATAAGATGACAAAGTTCTAGCAGGGCAGCAACTGATGGACAACAGTACAACAGAGCCTTATCAAACGACTGTGAAATTCTCTGAGTTTATCCAACAAGTTTGGTCTGAATTATTTTCTGTACAGAAAGTAAGCTTTCCTTTCAGCAAGATCTCAAAATAACTCGCATGACTTTCAATGAACACAAATATGACAGGTATAAATATGCTGCATAGCTGACAATCATGAACTTCATTTACAAAAGGATCCTAGTTTACTCCTTCTACTCATTTGTAATACTGTATACTGATGGAGGCTTCTAAGTTACAGAATATTTGTTACAAAACTAAACTGTTACTTATCCTAAATAATGTATCACTCTCAAACCTGCAACACTGATACCAGCCTAGCAGTTCTGCTGACAATTTTTCTACAAAGCTGACTGGAAACTGAACTGGATTAAAAAATAATACTCCAAACTGACTTTTGTGGAAGGCTGATGATAGAGATTTCAATTACTGATTGCACAGACCTCAGTTTCAAATTTAGAAGTCATATCACTTTCTAAGGCATCTCATATTTCAGCTTTCAAATCTTTGCTTACACTATATGGCAGTTCAATAAATGCAATAGTTTTTAAAGGAAAAGACCTTCCAATTTTATTTGTCCTTTATTTAAAAATAGACTCTATATTCTTTCCCCACCACCTCCAATTTTCCAGAAAGCTGAAGTTTCCATTTGGGCAAAAGAAAATACACGGAAAGTTTCAGGAAGCCTGAAAACAAGAAGATACAGTGGAAACCGCCCGCAGCAGGAATACTCATGCTAGCACTGCCGTAGAGCGGTCCTACCCCTCTAGGTCATCACTTACAGCCAACAAGATAAATTTCAGAACATTTCTGAGAGACACTCTGTACTAAGAACGTCCTTTAGCTTGCCTATTCAAGGAAATGTCCACTGACAAGTTACTGCTTCTTATACAACTATACATACTGCTCACACTCTTTTCATGATTTACAAGAGGATCTCTTATCTAAGAAACCCACTCCATTAGCCAAGCACGTGCTACACCATGGGACTGAACTGTGATCCCTGCCCAGCCAACTAACCCCGAACTGAGCACTGGGCTCCTGCAGCTATAGCTGAAAGGCAGAAATTCCAAACAAACCTTTATCTTATCGCTTTTAAACTCAATAGGTTGAATAAAACCAAATAAAGCCAAACTACCGGGACGAAGATGATATCCAATTAAGTTAATGCCTATCAAGTAGTGTAGAATTCATAAATCTTATTTTGGGAAGAGGTGCCATAAATAAAATGTACACAGCTCTCATTGCAAAATTTCCAGCAGAGGCTTCAAACCCTTCAGGCAGTAAGAACTGTGCTCCAGGCAAAAGTACCTGGACCTGTTCTTAGTACAAATTAACTGAATGATACTGAAAATATGCATTCCAGGACGAGCCAAGTAACTAAGCTGCTGTGTATGGGGTGGAGAGTTATCTGAAAGACAGTTATGCCTACATTTCCCAAAGAAAATACCTAAAATTTTGTATTAAAAATGCTAGCAGAGCACAACTTAGTTCCTCAAGGAAACATTTATCATTTGAAGAAAGTCTTCAGAACTTCAGCTAAATAGCAGATGGGAGGAGTAAAGAAAAGGTAGGCAGTTTGATGCCATATATTTGCTAACATTTGTTTTAAACTCTTGGCTCTAGCAAACCCCAGACATTTAATTTACTTGCTTTCCTTGCAATTTAAAATTACATACCTCTATAATTACTGTTTGGGGTTTTTTGCTTTGGGTTTTGGTTGGTGTTTTTTTTAAAGGAAGGGGGGGGAAGAAAACAAAGCATTTAGCCAGCTAGTATTATGAACTATATTTAAAAGACTCTCTACTGAAGAATAACAGCGCTGTCTGTCCAGAGACTACACAACACATACAAAAAAGCTTACAAAATTCGTTCCTGAATCAGTAACTAGAATACCAGTCAATCTTACACAGCGCTTTAATGTATCCCTGTGAAGTGTGTCGCTCTAAATGAGAAAGACTGTGCATTAATCTTAAATTGTTATTTAATCCACTACAAATGAACATTTTTGCAAAGATATTTTACCTGCAGTCCTCATCAGGATTATTTCATTATTATTCTGAAACAACTACCAGCCTCATCTAGAAGAAAAAGTTGTTTCATTTATTTTTTCCCCAAACCCATTGGGGCACCTCTTGTCACAGAATCCAACCGGCTCAGAGACAGACAGACCCATCATGCAGGAAAGGTGTCTCTGCTATGTTGAAGATCCTGTTCTGAGCGGAATGGTTCACCTGGCTTCATTTGACTCCTAAGAAACCAAACAGCTCTAGTTTTCTGGGTTGAAAGACTTACCTAGTGAAAATATTGCTACAGTCCTGAAAATACGTTGCTCAATAGCAAAAAAATACTGGTTTTATTTTAAATAAAAACTGTTGAGGAAGAAGGGAAGGAAAAAGAGGAGTCAGAGAAAGTCTTCTGTCAATTCTGCTGCACACTGTATTCAGAAGCAGACCTGAAAAGAGCCAGCCAGTGAAGATATCAATCTTCGTATCAATGGCTCCCTTAGTGCCGAAAACAAACCTTCAACAATCCTATTCTTTATTAAACAGTTCAGGAGATTTGCTCTGAACAGTTTTCACAGCAATCCAGGTCTCTAACAGAGTAGCTATTGTTTCATCAAGTTGTTCTCTGACGTAACACACTCACCACCGAACTCACCAAATCCACATGCAGTTTTGCATGCAAAGAATACATGGGATTTGTCAAAAAGGATTTTTACAGCTCTCTCAAAATTGACGACAGTGATTCCAATGTGGTATTTGGAGAACAGGCTGCTTCTGTAGGAATTTCTTCACCAAACAATCACAAAGCATAATTTTAAGTTGTTTGGGGATTTTTTGTTTTGTAGATCCATTTCATTCAGAAGACTACAAATTCATATACAGAATTTAACATTCTGAAGTTGTTACTTTTAATCCTGATGCACCAGAATAAAACCCACAGACCCAATATATTCAGGACATTTTTATTACATTCAGACTCAATCCACTTTACCCACATTATTGGGGAAGTTATCTTCTAACTGCAGTATAGGTCTTCCAGTGGGAAATTCAGAGCAAATCCAGCATATTTTTAAATAAATTTTAAAAAATTGCCAAGTGAAGGTGCATGCTGTTCTGCAGTTAGACCAGTGGTAAAACTACTCCTTTTTAGAAGGCATTAAATCTTAAAATGCATACACCATCCATACAAGGCATACAAAAATATTAAAATATACCTAGGAAATATTTCACAACTGATTCTACAGTTTGAGAGATCTCAAGTCACAATGGAAAAAAACATCAGTTGATTTCAGAAGACATGCGCACACTGGTGTAATTCCAAAATGGCTTTCTCTCATCTGAGATAACAATAAACACCTTCAGAGTTAAATGTCCAATTATAACTGATACAGTAATTAAATAAACTTGCCAAACCCAGAGACTCTATAAGACTGTCAGCACAGCAGATGGCACGCTATTCCTGAACATGCCTTCAGAAGAGCAAAGTATCCGGGGGGATATGGGGGTAGGTGAGTAATGTATTTTGATTTTTATTTCCCAACTTTCATCAACAGAATTTGGAATTTTGGTAGGAAAAAGAACAAAGCAGAAGGTAAGCCCATTTCACTGCTGTAAACTGGAGTAAGTAAATTGATTTCAAAATAGTTTACATTTGCAATCCTCCTGACTCATGAAATACCAAGCTAAAAAATTTTAGCCCTTCTAAAGAATCTACAAATCACTTCTATGAGCTCTCAGACCAATCACATTTCGATGCATTCCACACAGTATTTCAAAACATATACAAAAGCTATGATCTAGAAGCAACAAACCACTGAGTTTTCAAAGGAGATGAAATTAGTTCCTCACCCCCTAAAACTTACAACCATGAATGAAAGAAAAGGTTAGAAAGTGAGCACATGGTAGTAACTGCAAGGAAAATATAGCTACTGCTTCTCAGCCAACCTTTTTTAACTTTCATACCCACTTTGTTCAAATGAGAGATTAAAAAAAAAAGAAAACATGGCAAAAGTAAATAAGAATGTCTTCAAACCTGTCTTCAGTGCCTGCTTCTTTCTGATAGGGTCCCTCGTTGAAAATCCATTTTAAGTTTTGTTAAGTCACCCATATAAACCAATCCTAAATCTCTTACATTTTTACACACCCAGCCTACTTTTCCTTCCTTATCTACAGTGATATAATTGTGTATTCTGCATCCTCTTCATCTCTCTCAATACCAATGATATAGCTGGAGTCTGCAGTGGTTCTAATCCTACCGTTGATGCAGATTGCAAGCCTACACGCTCTCTTAAATGAGACCAGCAGAAAGGTAGTCAGCATACCTACTGACCAACATGCAACAGAAACGATGCCAAGCTTTTTTAAGTGGGTCAAATAATTTCTGTGGGGACCAAGGATGGCCACTCTCCTTGGTCCTTTCTGTAGGGATCGATGGGACACGCTGTGCATGGCTGCTAAAACCTCTACACTTCCTGGCTCAGCAGATTTACTCCACATGAAAGAACTAGTTTGGTTCATACCCCACATTTCTGGCAAGTGCTGGGATTACCTTGCACTCGCCACCCAGGGTGAATGAACAGACAGTCCTGTAAAATCTGCGTTTATTTTTGGAAGGAATGAGGCTTGGGGCACATTTTCAGAGGCAAAACAATTCACAATAGCCTGGATCTATTGGCTGTCCTTCCCAAGCAACTTCCAGTCCCTTCCCCATCACATAGGGAATACAAATCACAGATTCGAGAAAGGAGTTAGTGGTGTCCATCTCTGGAAATAAACTAGTAGCAAAGGGCTCCTGGGACCAGCCAAATAATTAATCCTACCCTCGATTTGCCTCTGATTTGTTCCCAGATGAAAAAAAGCTCACTTCTGGCAGCCGCTATTCATAGACAGCATACATGCTGCAGGTTCACTTCACCTAGTGCAAAGGATATATTTCACCTTTATTTGAGCTGCAGATTTAAAGAAGGTCCTCCCTTTCTGGTTCATGAAGTGCATGAACATCTGATTAATGCATTATGTGCTGAAGTACATTACAACTACAAAAGCAAGCTGGAAGGGTGGATGTTGTTGGTCTTGCTCTACTACTTTCTTAACCTGCTCCATTTACAGGTCTGACTTATTTTTGATGTTGTACAAAGAAAGGTGCTTCTCTATCATCACAGTGACGATTTTGGTGCCTGCTGACTTAAGTAGGCTATTATTAACTCACCAGAGCAATGGAAACTTGTTATCACTGAGGGATTTTTGACATAGCTAGCCTCAGACAACCCTCTGAATATCTAAAAAAAAAAACAAAACAAAAACCAAACCTCCAAACCAAAAAAACCCACCAACCCAACCAGGAAACCTTATGCCTGTGTTTAACTTATTCCAGATCAATAATATTTCTCTGAATAGCATGGGTGAAAGTGAAGAGCAAGAGAACACACTAGTGGGCATGTGAAATAGGTGACAGCACCAGACCACTGCTAAGGATGATGAAATTTCCCATAACTTATGTTTAGACACAGTATCGGGGAAAAACAATTTATTTTTATAATCAAAACCACTAATATTAGGAAAGAGACCCATCAGCAAACACGTAATCAAAGAACCACCTGAAACCGATTTGGAATTTTGTTCACTTTAACAGTGAGTACCTTTAAAAAAAAATCACTTTGTGTAAGTTACACAAGTCATCTCAGAGCAGAAAATTAATATTAGGCTGGTTTCAGGCTAACATTAAAATATCAGCACGGGACGTGATGTCAGGGAGACAGAAATGAGTCATACAACCCCTGAACTGCCTTCACTTCCTTGGTAAGGGGAATATGGGTGTTACTCATGGACAGGATCATGGAGGTGTGATGGGATACATTGTCTTAACTCCTACGCTCTATGTTCTCCCTGCCTGTACACACCTGCACACCAATGTGCCAGTATTTGCTAGCTACAGAAGGGGAAGCGAACATTTTGGTCAACTCTCTACAGTGACCAGAGTCCTTGAGAGACTAGAACAGTATGGAGAAAGTAGGACGAGCTGGGGGAAAAACAAGACAAAAGAATTTGCTGTAGTACAGTTCACCTACTGTAGAATTACAAAGACAAGCATTTTTAAATTCAGCTCACTAACAAAGAGCTACTGGATTCAGTTACACGTCCATTGCTTGTCAAGACACAGAAGTAGCTCTCCTAACAGAGCTAGCTAGGTCCGCAGTTGCTCAAGAGTGCACGCTGACCACAGCCCTCATCTCAGGGCATAAGTAGCCTGATAGCATTCTAGAGACATCCACGTACCTACACCATTATCAGAAGATAAAGTTCCCTGCTAAAACTATTTAAGTAGTTTCTGTTTACTCTAGAAAAGTGCAACGAAGGTACTTAACTGGGTTCATTTAGGCAAATGTGAAAGCAGCTAATTACTGTCTGAAATAATATAACGCTTATTTAGGCACTTTTAAAAATTTCCACCCTCAGATTTTTGAGGGGAACAAACAGTTATTTGAGCTACTGTATCTTATTTTGTTGATCTCTCATGAGGCTTGTCTCACATAAAAATTGAGCTATCACAACCTCATACTGACTGCTGAAATACTCCTTTACACTGATTTTCCCATTAGCATTCAACCATTTTATTATTAGCAGGTTTTGAAAGTCTCAACTACACTGTTACATCCCTCTTCATGAATGTTTCTTTGACTATTACAGCCGGAGCTGTAAAACCTACACAATGCAATGTATTGTGAGAGAGCTTAAAGTCATTCATTTTATCTCCAAGTCAATATTCAGGCTGCTAAAATGTACCATTTTATTGCACCACTTACTAAAAGCACTACAAAGCTTCTTATCACACCATCCTCACATGCACAGAGTGCTGCTAATTAACATAGAAGCACAGGCATCCTAATGCCTTAACTACTGATTTAAACCAAGGTCTGGCTAGCTCTAATGCAGAGGGAAACAGAAGAATGTCCTTTGGAGTTCCTCTTATCCTAGTCTTACAGGGTTGCCTCAGCAAGCTCAAGTCCCCAAGCTAAGTATTCAGCTCTCAAATCAAAGGCACAAAAACTCTTTATCAAATACTTGTATGGACTTGAAATACTCTGATTAATCAAGCTGGACAATATCAACTAAAAAGCAGAATAATCTGTGGGGACAAAAACTCCCTTTTTGCTCTAGCAGGGAAAACTAAATATATTTGATAAAAGGAAGATAAGAAGAAAAAGAATTTGAAACGCAAAAAAAAAAAAGAGATCTGTTTCAAATGACTATTCACTGACTGAAAGGATAAGGAAGCAATGCAGGTAGTTCCCTAGGATGTACAATTTACTGTCTCGATATTATATCTTAATTTTTGTTTATTGCGCAGTCATATAGGTATCCTCTACTTAAGCAGATCAAAAAAACTACAGTTATTCAGCTCTCCCACCAAATGTTGACGCACAATTGCAGGTTACCCACAGAACTGAAGTACCTACAACACATCTATGTTAAATACCACAAGTCTAAATAATCACTCAGAAATTAAATATGTGATTTTTATAAAAAAAGTAACCTTTTTTTTGCAGGTGGGGGGAACAACTAATTAAATGATACTGAGAGATCACAACACCACTTGCCCTTTGCAAATGTTTTCTGTTTATTATAATTTCTTCCAGCACACTCACTTCTAGTAAAACTCACCAATGCTGAGTGGTACGTGGCACAAAAGCCTGCCTAAGCTGTACTGGATTTGTACCTCGAGCTCCTCTCTGGCCTACTGCAGGAAAGGAATGAAGACAGACAGACTATGATTCTAGAGAAACAAAAGACAACACTAAGGAGGTGGAGGTCCTCACAACAGCAAAGCCAAGATACATAGGGGAAATATTTGCTTTAACAGATGCAATTCTTCAAATTATACAGTGAGGGTGCAGTCAGCGAAGACAAGCTGAGCAAGTTACTACTCTGCCCTCCCGCCTGCTCTCCTGCCACTTCCCTCCCACCAGCAGTTGTGCACTATCATTTTGGTAAGTTGATTGAACTCCCTAAACCAGCACAACGTTACTTCCAGGAAAAAAGAAGAGCAGGTAGCTTTGATGTGAGAGTGAACCGATTCAGATGCAAACTGGACAGAAAACTAAGGCACAGGAAAGGACCACATCACCAATATCAGGGTGGGAACAAGGGAAGTGGGACATCCCCTTTGGTAGCAGTAAGATACTGGGTTAGCAAAACAGCTGAGCTGATCTAAGCATACTGTTGAGGTACATCAAAACAATCCCCCAAAGCACACCTACTCTAGGCATCCAGGAAAAGACTACAGATCTGTCACAGAAAAAGGCATTCTTTTTAAGCACCTGTATCCTGATGTTCAGGAAGGAAAGGAAGCAAAGATGGTATTTCTTTATTTCTCATTTCTCAGAGAGCTGCCAATGAAGCAAGAACGCATTGCCTAAGGTCACACTTTAGGTGAGCAGATACCCTGGGTTTGAGAATAGCGTCCCTTCTCATCTGGCACTGAAGACATTTTGTCCTAATTCACAGTATAATTAAAATGCAACTAACTCCTAATACATTAATTACAAAAGATTTTTCTTGTCCTACATGAAAAATCTTTACATTTGCCAGAAAAACCCTGAAAAATCCAGTAATGACACCCAAGAGGATAGTCAAAATGACTAACCTTATCTTAGCAGTGCTAATTTTTCTACATACTCTCTGCAGAGAGAAAAGAGCTGCCCTGAACCCCCCTTAGTCTCCACTGAGCAAGCCTAGGGACTCACTGCCTAATTAGCTTTTGCGAATAATCCTCCCCCTCTCTGCAAAGTCTACCTGTATTCTGCAGATTGTCTAACATGCATCTGACAAGAAAACATTTTTCTACAACATGAAAACAGGATATTTCTGAAGGCAGAAAAGCTTCAGTCTTTTACATTTTTCTATACCAGGAAGAAAACACAGCCCAAAGTTTACTCTATCATGTTGTCCAGCAAAGTACTATGATTATACTAGTACCAAGTGTTTCTCTTGTGTGCTACAGAACACCAACAAGCACAACCAGACTGATGCATTCATACAATGATCCGTTTGTTAGCAGCCTTCATCACTGCAGAACGTTCACCTGTAACACCAGCTGGCAGCCCAAACCAGGACAAGGATGATGAGTGTTTTCTGCCCTCTTTCCCTATATAAGCAACATAAGAAGACCACGTTGTTTTATTAATGCATTTGAAACAATTGCAGAGAATTTAACAGTGAAGAGTCACAGAGTTCTCCATACAGAGATAGGATTTATATGGAAAACTGCACGCATACAAACTGTGGTTTTCCTACAGTTAAAAACTTAAAAGTTATTTTTCTGCATAAGATTTTTATAAAACAAACCAAGAATAACACAACACACCAATTGCTTAACTCGATAAAGGCATAAATCCTCATCAAGAACATTTCTGAAGTTGGCACAAACTAAAAGGACAAAGGTTAGTTAAGGGGATATTTCTGCTTTTCAATGCCTCTGGCTGCAAAGCCAGTTAATGCCAGTTTATGAGGTTAATGTCCATCCCAACCTCCACACCTTTGCTTAGTGCCCCTCACACAGGCCAAGGTAAGTGCTCGCAGGGCTGCCCCACCGGCTAGCCCACAGCATAACCCCGTGCACATTTGCAGTGTCACAATTAAAGAGTCAGTAAACTATAGCTTGTGAAATCAGGAAGATTTCATGAGCCTTTTCCAACTAGTTCTGCATCCAGAGGCCTTGCAACACCAGAAGATGCTAAGTTCCTAGAAAGTTGTCTGGGTTACTTGTCACCTATTGTATCAGTGATTCGTTACTCCTTCCCTAGTGCAAGATTACTACCATGAGCAGGAATTCCTTCAAGACCAATCATGCTCAAATTTTTTGGCCAGAAGATCATCTGTGGATGATCTCAGCCATCGGTGGAAGTTTTATCAAATTTGCTGTTTAACAGAATTCTGCAAACTCAGTTTAGACAATACTGCAGCCAGGGAACGCAGGAGAAACTGGTACTGGTAAGAGTTTGACATTTAAAACATCATTAACTGCACCTACTCTTGTAGATTAACTGATTTTTATAATTGAAGAGAAAGTTGATTAACAGTTCTGTAATTACACAACTGGTATTTTTAGGCTCCAATCATGTGTCACTTAAGCACATGCATAATTTAACCTATTCAGGTGACTGAAGTTTATGCCTGCCTAAATACTTGTATGACTGCAGCAGCCACGAGGACAGGCTTTGAAAGGAAGCTCAGCTTTTTCAGTCTGGCTCTAGCCGCAAACTAGTGTACTGCATTGAGCTTCCTACACAAAGCCAATATATGTGCAATTTTAACTATGTTGTACATCATCAGCATGACCGTCTTTGAACCTGGTCACATGGCTGCTGTGCTGAGCTCTATCAGATACATGAGTAGAATGCAGCTTCACTCTCTCCTACCTCTAAGGAACAGGTTCAGCTTCTTGAGAACGTTAAACAGGGATGGGAATAGTACTAAAAGGCAAATAAGCGGCATGTTAAGAACATGGAGAAAAAAAAAATTTAGCAATATTTTGTTATGCGAGACAAGTTACCAGCAATGGATCATTTGCCAACAGAATCAAGTTGATGGGAGGGGTCAAACTCATCTTGATGCAGCTCAATTCACAAAGACAGACTATCGTACAGCATATCTGGTAAGAAAAGTTATCTTACATCCGGTAGGACACATTCAGAAAAGAAAGTCAAGAAAATATCCTCTGTAAACAAGAATTTAGATACAGAAGTATTCAAGCATAGCTACTACATGCCTTCAGCACAATTAGACAAGGTCTGCAGTGCAATTTGGTTTATACTTTGAAGAGGCTACAGAACCTGACTTGTGATGGTGCAGCTCCATCCATGCCCGCACACAAGGTTGTAAGACTTGGAAAACACTCATGTAGAGTGGCTGATACACAGAGTACCTGAACACTGACTAATACGATGGCACGAGTCAACTCTCAAGCATCTCAGAGCAAGCTTCCAAACCAGCTGCACAGCTCATGTCAAGTTTGGGGTGCCACAATCCCATTTTCCTAAGCCTCTGCACATGATCCCACCCTATCTCATACCAGCACTGGCATTTATAAAGTCACGTGGAGAGCCAGTTCAGGGAACTGACCAACAAAAGAATTAATCCTCCAAAAAAAGGAGGTGATTAGATGTTTATTCAATTCAGATCTCTGAAACAGTGACTGAGGACAGACAGAAGCACAAAGGGATGGGCACAAGGGTGACATGCAGGGCTTAGATGAGTTTAGACTGGATTGCAACCACACCTTTAAGAAGAGTTTTGGCAGATTTGGAAGCAGCTAGTAAAGATGCTATGGACTTGAACATCACCTCTGCCCCGTATCTGAGATTATTACCCTGCAACACACATATCCACATCTCAAGCACTCCAGATCAGTCTTGGGAACTATATTGTCAATGAAGTGAGTAATACTGGGAAGACGTGGACTGCTAAGTAATACTAGTTCTAAAAGTGCCCTGAGTCTAGAAATTTTTAGGCAATAAGTGCTTGTGAAATACTGTATTCCTAACAAAGCAACTAGAAATTAATTTGCAGAAGGCATAAATGTCAATTTATTTGTTTATTAAATTTAAATTTTAAAAGACAAGTTTGTCAAGTCTGCATTTCACAAAAACTGGTTATCACTTTGCCATATGAGGATTAGGAGGAAAAAACTGAGCAGGTATTAGGATAAGAACTGCCAGCCAGGAACATCTTGCAAAATTCCACCCAACACAAGTCAGGGGACTAAAGCATCTTTTCTGTTCCTCTTGTAGCAAAGGTGACAAGAATCAAGTAGATAAGATTAAGAAAATAAGTACCTCTTTGGGTAGAGGTAAGTGGGAACAATGCACGGAACAAAGGCTGGTATTCAATTGCAATAACCATTGTGTTAAGATCGACTGAGCTGTAACAGACACTTTCCCAGGCTTTGAAGATTACAGAGTTATATTATGGTGAAAGACTGAACACCTAGATTAAATTAACTTAGTGCTGTAACTGAGTACGTATTCTCAAGCACGAATGTGTTAGCGTATGACAGCAAGAATATACTGCAGTAATCACCGAAAACGTTGTCAGTAAAAAATAAAAACAAAAAATAACCATCAGCAAAACAGAATTTAATAGAAGTATGCCACTTCTCAGAGGCTGCAGCTTTGTTTTTTTTTTTTTAAAATCTCATTTGATTAGTAGCAAACAATTAAAGGCAGAATCCAATAGCACTGGGAGTCATCCACACCAGGCTTTGGGATCCATGACTAGGAAGCAAAAAGCCTGACCAGGCTGCCACAGACCTTGAAATAGTTCCAAAGCTCTCCAACTCTAAGAGGCCTCCCCCAGTTGTTGCTATTGCAATTACTAGCACTAAGTCTAGACATTGATAAGATTCACACGTGCATAATTTTCAGATGTAGACCAACTACATGCACACATCTACCCATACTCTTTGAAACTGTATATTGGTCAGTTGCACACTCTTCGCATAATACATGATATGCATTTAAACAAAATAAGCACTTCACTTTGGACCACATCTGAATGTAATAGAGTGATCTCCAAGGACAGGTTGAAAATGAAGTAACAATAAAGCTTCGCAGAGGGTTTACAATAGTTGTTTCTGAAGCTGGATCATCTCTGAAAGCGTTAGTTGTCAAACTACACACAACAGAGTACCAACTTTATTACTGAATCAGCCTGTAAAATTCTGCTTTTGCGGCTCTAGGAAGTCAGCAGATATGCTAGCACACACATCACATGCCATCCTCCTTCAGCTGAAATTGAATGAAATAGAGATGCATTGGGATATACTAACTCTGCAACTGCACATTTGCCATACACACAGAGTTCAAACGTTTCAGAAAATCTGATGATAGGAAATGCATGAAACAGCTTGAGTTAGAATGTGTTTGTAAGAGTCTTTAGGAAAAAAATTATATTGCTCTTAATAACATAAGTATTAAATAATCCGTAACTTTTATCTGACTTTTAAGATTAAAAGAAACAAACCCACACACAGAAATACCCAAAATTAAGGTTTCCAAGCCTACCACCTCAGTAACATCTGAACTTTGCTTTAGTTAAGGGGAAAAAAATGCATAACTTATAAACCAAGTTCAATCCGCTCTAATGTGCTGTCAGTTTGTTATCATACTTTAAACTCTCCTTAGCAATCAACCACTACATTTATCTTACAGACTATTCCTGCAACATCCTCATACCATATGCTGTCAAACCATTTTCCACAGTTAAATATTCTAATCCTTTCCTAAGGCAGCTTTTCGGAACTATCAGCACCCACAATCAGCAACACAGTTTTTATCTGTGTGTATTTCCCATACACTTAGAACACTTTTTTCCCCAATTCTTGGGAAGGAAAAAAAATGATACAGTTAAGGATAACAATATTTATCGCAGTTTCTCTCTTGGGGTTTTTTTGGGGTTTTTTTTTTGTTGTTGTTTTTGGGGGTTTTTTTTTATATTTCATTATCCCATCAGAAGTTCACTGGCCTTTCCTTCTTGGAAAGAAGAGAGGGGTAAGAAGTTTCCCCTGCTCGCCTAACAGCGATTAGACAACATGTGTTGTCCCTACTTCCATGGAAGAATTACTCTGGCTGTGGAGAAAAACAAACTTGAGCTGTACTGTGGTTCCAGCAAACCTGGTAGTTAAAGAAAACAGCTCACGCCCCTGCTTTAAAATGGCTCACATCTACTCTACATGCTAAGCAAAACACAGGTGTAAAAAAAGCTGAAAAAACCTCACCACTCCTCAAAAAAACCATCTGTCACTGCAACAGCTGTGATGGAGACTGGTCTCTGAGAGACTGCTGGTCAGGTCTGTGGTCCCATGCAGTTAGGTGGAACGGTTCGGTGTACCAGGCGATGCTGGTTTAATGACTGGCTGCTACCGAAAAGACAAGTGACCTCCTGCACATCTTACATCCTCTCTTGTGCAGCAGCACTGATACTCAGCTAATCCTGTGCTGAGCCAGGTCAGGAAGCGAAGCTTGCCAGCACAAAGGTTTTGGGGGTTTACTTTTTCTGTTCTTTTGTTAGATCAGCCTTCTATTACTTGAAATACAAAAACATCTAGAATTCAAGTAAAAGAAAAGCTAAGCTTAAAGTAATAAAAATAACAGAAACCAAGGATTAGTTAGATCATTTTCGGTATAGGTCGTATCACAAAATATATTAACATGACACCATTACCTGTACATTCTCATTATGTGAGCAAAAAAGATTAAATCAAACACAGGACAGCAACAAGATTGCAGAGAATACAATAGAGGAGAAAGAAGGTTTCAGGCCAGGGAACACGAAGAAAGCATGCAACAAACTTTGTTCAAGTTTTAACGCAGGTCAAGTCAGTATCACTTGATTATTTTTTGGCAGAAATAATGAAGCATATAGACTCATTTGTCAGAGGCCACCACTACTTGTCAGTATCAGATGTAAGAAGTGACATTATCTTTAATAATCATATAAGTATCTTATCCAAATACAGAGAGAGAGAGAGAGATTATTCAGTAATTTATCTGCTGAAAAGCCAGCTGCTGGAATTTCAAGCAGTGAAGCTAAAATGCACCAAGACGGAATTATTCACATTAGAAACAAGAAACATGACCTCAAAGACAAACTTTAGTCCTGGAAAACACACACATTGATTTTACTGTCAGTTTGCCTTTAAAAAAGTGGGACAAAAAAACAGAACTAATGTTACTTGTTTCAGCAAATTAATGTGGAACGCAAATATTGCGGCCAAAGTAGACGTGGTTAAAGGAAATGAGGCATTCCAAAAGAAATAATTATCTGTCAAAATAAAAAGGACAAAGATACATTTTTCACATTAAATATACTGGCATGAGAAGTATCATTTAATTGTCTTGATTTCTCAAAGCATAAGCCACAATTTTAAAATCCAACCCCAAGTCTTTAAAGACTGGAACTTCAAATTTGGGCTTGTTTCAGACAATACACTGACCGTATCAGAAATTTAGTAGAAGTGTCACAGCTAGTATAACTACATAGTAAATTCCTAATTAAGCTAATCAGGGTCTTTCTCGGAAAGAAAATTAAACTTACTATGCAAAATCCTGTCAAGCACACAAATTGTAGACTATAAAAGCATCTCTCTCCCTTCACACAGTTTTTGACAAGTCCTCTTAGAGATTTATTTGCAACATTACTGGAGTAAAATTGACAAACCAATATGGCCAAACCCTATTGTGTTAGCAGCAATTCTTTAAGTTCAAAACAATATTGGTTTGTTTAGAAAATAGTCATCTGTCACGACTGTCCAACAAGGAGTGAACAGTTAACAGAAATGCACTTCATGAAGGAACATGAAAGAAAAGCAGGAAAAGTTTGGGTGTTGGTACAAAGCTTCCAGGAAAGGGAAGCACAGCAAGGGGTAAAGATAACTATGAGAAAAAGAGAGGACTTTGGATGCTGCAGTCTATCACCAGCACAGCAGAGAAAGCAGGGCTGATGCGATAAGACAAAAAGGTAAGGCAGCAAGACTAGAGTTACACAGAGCCTCAATGAACAAGAAACGAAGCGAAAGTTTCAAACACAATAGAGTACCTCTCTCCAAGATAATCCAGGTGGGGAGGCAGACGATCTGATAGAGTATCTTTAAATGTAAGTGAGATAACTGTTAAATGCAAGGTGATGTTTCAAGGTGCCTTTGTACAAGTGTAAATTACCCTTCCACTCCTGAGCTCAAGCAAGCAGAAAAAATATCAAAGTAAAACATCGGGAAACTAAGGTACAAACAGTCCAAAACCCGCCTAAACAGTTCCACACGCACAAAGGTGTTCTTCCCACACACACACTTCAAATAGCGAAGTCAAGAATGGCCTCATACCAGAAGGTATGAAGGATGATCTAGCTGACACTTATCTCACCCACACAGCCACATTTAAAAAAAAAAAAAAAAANCCCGGAATTGGCGCACTGAACAACTCACTCTTTAGAATAATTCCTGATTTAACGTTGGACACTGTCCAGCAATTCTTCAAAACTGTTAAGATACCCACGGAGCGGCGGGGAAATCTGCAGCAAAACGGAACCTGCGCAAAAATACATCCGACGTCCGGGAAAAAAAAAAAAAAAAAAACCAAAAAAAAACCCC
>RSEF01000010.1:11722633-11739857 GCA_003993805.1 Himantopus leucocephalus | reverse complement strand
CATCCGACGTCCGGGAAAAAAAAAAAAAACAAAACCAAAAAAAAACCCCACCTGTTCGACGGCGGTTTCAACATCGGCGATGGGCACACGGGAAGCGTAAAACGCCGCAAGCGCGTTACAGTCGCCACAAAAAAAACTGCTGACCCGCGACCAGTTTACAAATCTATAAACCCAATCTGTACATTTTTAGGTAGGGAAGTTCCACAGTGGGGGCCTGGGCGGGTGGGGGCTGAGGGGGGCGACGCCGGGGCGTCCGCCCCGGCGTCGCCCCCCTCAGCCCCCGCCCGCCCCGGGCCGTGAGGGGCGCGAAAGGGCCTGAGGCGCCCGAGCCCGCGCCTCCCCTTCCGGCCCGGCGGTGACAGCCCGGTCGCGGGGTCCCTCCTCCTCCTCCCGGACGGGGCGACCGGGGGGACCGACCGCCGCGGCGAGAGCCCAGAGGGGCCGAGGCGGATCCGGAGCAGCCGGCTGGGACAGGTCTGATCCGGCGGTGTCCCGGTGTCTCCCCCCCCCACCCCCCCGTCCCTTCCTCCCCTCTCCGCCGCCGCCCTCACCATTCTCCTCAGGGCCGGGCTGGGTCTCGGCGCCGACTCTGGTTCTCCTCGCGCCGGGCAGCTCCTGCTCGTGGTTCGGCGTCGGCGGTGGCGGGGCCTGTCTCCATCTATCGGGGCTGAGCTCGGCAGCAGCGGAGGGCTGGGTGGGGAGAAGCCGGGCGAGGACAACGCTCCGGGGCAGAAGGGAAGAGCGAGGCGAGGAGGACGGCGCTGGCTCGACTCCGCACCGGGACCCAGCGCTGGCGGCGGCCTCGGCCCGGCGGCTCTTTCTCATAATTGTGCGACTCGGCCGGCGGAGAGCCGCGGCGCTGCCGCGTCAGCGCGTACCGCCCCCGGGAGGAGGGGGAGGCCGCTGCCCGCTCCCGCCCTCCCCGGTCCCCCCTCAGGGCGGGGGCGGGACGGCCGGTGAGGAGAAGGGAAGGTGGGGGCGGCCTCGGCCGCCCCACACGCGAGGGGGGGATATGGGGAACCCCGAGCAGCGTCCCGAAATGGCGGCCAGAGGGCAGGCGGCCGTGCCCCCCGTGTGCCGTTGGTGAGGTAAAGGCCGACGCAGACGTTAAAAACGGGGACAGAAACCAGCCTGACTGGAAACGCGCGGTTCAAAGAGGGAAGCCCCGTCTCTCCGCGAAGACATCAGCCCGGGCATCGGGCCTTGCGGGGTCCCCGAGGCCCGGGGAGGGCTCCGCTGCCCCGGCGGGGTAAATGTCGCCTCAGAGCGGGCCGGCGGTGCGCCGTGCGTGGGTGCATCGCGGGGAGCTGGTGCCTCCGGAGGGGAACCCGGCGTTATTCCTTACTTAAACTACATGGGAGTGAACAGCATTGGTTCCCTTGAGCTTTTCTTGCTAGTCGTGCTTCTGCATGGAGGTGCCGCCATTGGCACTGTGTCAAACACGTTTTGTCACTCGGGTCTGAGGAAAATTGGAGTAAAGTTCACTTTGGAGGGGAAAAAAGGAGGATGCATTTTTTTCCTTTCAATAATTCCGTTCCCGGTTTAGATTAGGAACTGCCCAGGGCAGGAACTTTGACTTCTTTTCTCAGCAAAACTTGAGAATCAATACTACTAGTAAAAAGCCTCGTGCAATAATTCCCATTACATGTGTCAGTATATATCTTTTGCAACAAACTATGCTAGAACAAACTGCATTTCTAAGGGAAGAACGAGTGATTAATTAAGTTTGTCTCAAATGGTGTTCCCTAAATATGAAAAAATAAGATTTCCTAGAAAAAATCCCTAAAATATATGTCTAATGTTACTGTTACACCATTAATTTTTGTTTAAGACATACGCAGTTAGATAGCTCAGTGTTTCCTTTGCAATGAAAACGTGGTTCAGAAGTGAGTTAAATCTGGCTCAAAGGTCCTGGTACCATTTCTAAAATACCGTAGCCATACAAGAGCGGTAATTTTGTATAAACTCAATCAGAACGTTCAAATGCATTTAAAAACTTTGATTTTCATTGTCAGGCCTTATCGTTTGTCTGCGCTGTTACGTTGAACCCAGTATCGTCCATCTCCCCTCGGTGCAAAAAGCCAGAATTAACTCCATATAGTCTTGGGCTAAGCTGATACATACGTGTGAGTGTGTGCTCACACATGAACCATCAGTTTGTACAGCACAGGGTAACAGAGCTCTGCACGTACAGCCGAAAACTGGTGAGCCTCAGCATGACAGAAATAGTCTCTTAAGAGTCTGAGGCTCGGTATGGTACCAAATTTACTAGACCCGCTCCAATGACTAGAAAGGGATGATCAAAAACCAAACCAAGCATTAAAAAAAAGCAGCAGAATTGGCAGCTGCTAGTTTAAACTGAACTGTAGATAACAAGAAACAAAATGTCCTCGAATTAACAGCCATTTAGCAGGGCAAGCCCAGTAGTAAATTCTGGTAGCTGCAAACAATAGGTGCAAATTTGAGAAGACCCACACAACTGCAGGCATTAGGCTCCACATCAGGGCGTTGCTGCGTGGAGTTCCTCAGCTGCAGGGGAGCTCCTAATGCTTGTTTTTAGTTAACTTCAAAGGAATTTGTGCTATCTTACATAGGTATGAAAATTAGGCTCCTAGGACTCTTTAATTCCCATAGAATAGGAAAATTCTATTCTATTCTATTCTATTCTATTCTATACCTTAAATTAGTTCTGAGTACAAGGTCTCGCAAATACCAGGCTAAATTCACTCTCTTACTGCAGGAGAAATCCTAAGCCTGCAGATCCGCAGCTACTTGTTCCCGCCCGAATTCCCATGTGCTAGTGCTAGTTCTTGGCTTACGGAGCAGGAAGAGAAGGAGCAGTAGAAGCCCAGTAAAATTATCTGGAGATGGTTCAAGAACTTTCCAAAGGAAAGCAGAGAAAATGGGGGATTTCTGAATTCTGCAGCAAACACTATAAAGCATTTCTAACAAACTACCACATTCCTGCATCTTCCCTTCCTCTTTTGTCCCTTTCTAATTAATTAATCTGAACCTCCTCACAATCCACATGAAGCTAATGAGCAAGTTCCTCTATGGCTAGGTCCTTCATCTCATCTCACAGCAATATTTGGGCTATACTGACTTGATTCTCATGGTTACCATGTTGGCCTCTAAGTTCAATATTTGTAAATCCAAGAGCTAGAAGGAGCAAGGGAACTAGGAAGAAATAGCTGGAGGCCAGCCTGGGCATGAGACTTCTCTGGTACAAGCTATTGTTTTAGGAGAACATGCTTGAGGTGAGGAGTTTTCCACACCTTTTTTCCTGTTGATCCTGCAGAGCTGTAAAGAGATTGACATCAAATTGCTTGAGAGTTAAGCTTAGATGGAGAGACAGCACATTGTTTCACTGGAACAGCTAGTGAAGAAAATGAAGGGAAAGTGAGTCATCAACATCCTCTCTGTCTCACTCTGTGTAGGGGAGTGTCAGCCTTCAGAGTGTTGTGAAGGGGGGGCAGGACATAGCACCACAGTGAAATACATCCCAGTGACCCGGGCGCGATGGCATGTGGCACAAGGAAGTCACCTTATGTGCTTTTATGACGTTGGTCAGCCACACAGAACATGACGTGATTTGACCCTAAGCTAGCAGCATTAGTCATCCAAAAAGAGTGAATTCTTGTACATTCAGATGTTAAATCTTGTTTTCATCACTGTACCTCAGAGGGCTAAGCAGTTGGATAAATATTTGCTACTTGTCACCCTCAGTATTACCTTCCAACCACACCAATGGTCAGCTCAGAATTCCTCTGATATCTTCTTCCAAATTAACAACTGTCAGCAGTGAATTAGAAGGAAATAATGAAGCATCATTTTATACCTTACTGCATTTAATGACCTTTAACCTGAAGCAAGCTTCTGTTACCTAAAATGGGATAGAACTGATTTAAACAAAACTGCTTTTGCTACGTGGTTCCTGTATCTCATTTTTGTATCTCAAACCAAACGATCAGTCTGTCACTGGCACTTTATCCTGAGTTTGTTTGTAATGTAATCATCACCAGAACTAGTAAAATTTGTGATGTCAACCTTAATAGGTTTTACATCGCATTAAACCAGCTGTAACTTGATCTCATTGCAATAACTGCTAAAGGATTGTAAGAAACCTCTTTAAGGAAGCCCTTATCTCAATATTGCAATGTCCAGTAGCCAGGATGAGGCTGTTTGATTGCTCACTCACGCTTATGTAGATGAAATACTGACTCATGTACAGAAAGAAGATATTAAAATACAGCATTCCTCTTTATGAGAAATGAAATGAGTTACCGTTAAATGAAAGTAATCTGGTTTTGACTTTTTTGTCTGTTTGACTCTGTAAAAAGTTTTACCAGAGATACACTCTCTTACTCTGCAGCTGTTCTTTTAAAGTTGTTCAAAATACATGCTGGAGTTCATATAGTTAAATCAGATGCACATGCCAACTGATAAGAAGATCTAGTTAATATCCTACTCAAGGTCAAACAGATTTTGTGTAGAAAACATTTTTGTCCCTTACCAAAGTCATCTGTGGCAGAAAAGAGGTATTATTGATGCACTTTTCGTAGTCTTTTAAGAAGGGTGAGTTCTCCCAAACCCATTCTTTTTGCCCACAGGTTTTTCCATTTCTGATATATCTAGGTAAATCAGCTGTGTAGCTAAAGTGGTGACTCAC
This sequence comes from Himantopus leucocephalus, assembly GCA_003993805.1. Lineage (NCBI taxonomy): Eukaryota > Metazoa > Chordata > Aves > Charadriiformes > Recurvirostridae > Himantopus > Himantopus leucocephalus. Next base: position 11,735,188 of record RSEF01000010.1, on the reverse strand, counting down.
GAGTTTACATTCTGGCTGCTACTCCTGAACACTGAAGATACTTATTTTTTCAACATGAAAGTTTAAAATTTGTCAAGTAAGGCAAAAAAGCGTACGATGACACGGGTTAATGGGATCTGTATTTGTGAAGGGTTTTTCTGGTGCTGGAGTTGATGAATTTTTGTGAAAATATTTTGCCCAATACCTCTTGGATAATACACCAAATAACCTTACAAACACTCAACTTTTCAGCAATTCAAAATACGCTATTTCAAAATATGCTATTTTAAAATGGGATGAAGTAGAAACAGCTTATTGCTGCTAATCAGAACACTTGGGAAACATAACCTAAAAGAAGGAGGCTTGTTTCTATTGAAGCCAGGGAAAATGAAACTCAAAAAATTTGTAACTTCTCAGTTTTTAAACTGTTTGGAAATTTTGTTTACTTTGTTGGTCTGTAGTATACGCCAGAGTTACACATCTTCTGAAGAGGTCCCAAAGGTTTAGTAATCTTTTTGCACTGGTTATTCAAAACCAAAAAGTAGTTAGTCTGAGCAACGTGTTAGCTTTAACTAGCGAGATGTATTCCCTCAAAGGAAACAAGTGCCTTAGCTGTACACTCAAGAAATAGGTCATAAAATCTAGGGTAAATTCAAGATATATCAGGAGAATAATAATGCACAAAAAGTTAGCTTTGCATATTTAACAGTCATAAAACAGCTTATCCCCTGTACCTGATTTAGACTCCAATCTCACAAGCAATGTATGTATTTAAAGTAACAGAACTGCTTATGTGTTAAAATTGGCAAAATAGCATTGACATACGTACGAAGCAATTAGAAAAAGGGAACATGGAGGTAGCATGCCTTTAGCAATAAGAGAGCTGATTTGGTATCACCCGAAGGCCACCAGCGCAGTTCAGCTCCCCTCTAACCGTGAGACCCATCACAACAGCACGAGGGTGTTTTCACCGCTTTTTGGTGTTACCTTGGGGCTAGAGCATCAGACCAAGTCAGCCATTTACTTGGCAAGGCAGATGCAGGGAAAGCTATGCAGGGCTTCTCAGTTTTTTGGTGCTTCCCCGTTCTTCTGGGACCCCCACCACTAGGGCAGAGTGACTTTCTACAGCAGCGCAAAGGGCCCAATGACCCAACATTCCAAGCTAACAGCGCAAAACCGGTAACTCAGGCTCGGCTTTCCAGCGTGGCCTGTCGCATCCAAATTAGGCAAACGGGAGTGTGGGTTTTCCAGTTTTAAAATCTGCATTAAAGATATTCTATATTAATAGGAAGGGATATTCAAGTTACTGAGCTAGTTGAGCACACACAGTTGTTCTGAATGCGTGATTTTTCCTTCAACACACTCCGTAAGTGTACAAAAAAAGATACATTACCCAACCATCATCTAAAGTATAATGTAAGCATATCCTGTATTTGGGAACATGATACATTATTTACTGCTCAGAAAACTGTGTTTGAGAGCTTAACCAATGCAGGCCGAAGTCTTGCACAAAACTGCCAAGGGTGTGCCTCCACGTGTCTCCATTTACATGTGTAAAAGCAGTAGCTGCCAGGAACAGTATGGGGACATTTACACCATAATGGTGACCCTTTGCAAGATTTTATCAGTGCCTGCCGTTAAAAAATAACTAAAACGACTTTATGTCAGTTTTGTTGCTTCTGAACTTTCTCCCCCCATAACTTTTATAGGATTTTTAAAGCTTCCATGTGAAAATGGTTCCTGCTGCTATCTCAGGGCTCACAAATTCTAGTTTTGAGTTTTAGCTTGTTAGCAGCTGAGCTGGTGCACTGTGGAGAGGCAGCAAGGTGGCCTTTGTGCAAAGATGCTCCGTGTGTAAGGAGCAGAGGTACAGCATCTCCTTCCGTGACTGCGCTGCCCGAACTTGTGGGGAAAGCGGCGGCAGCCAGAGGTTCTGCTTCTCTGTGCGGCCAGGCAGCAGCAGGCGGCAATGCCAGCATAGTGCAACAGTCTAAACAAACTGCTTTGCAAGAACAGGGCAGCAGGTCAAACCAACTGCTTCCTGAATTTTAGAAATCGGAGACAAGGTCACAGGTATCCTTACAGAGTTCTATTTCTTGAATTATTTTTTTTTAATCCAGGGATAGGTACTTCATAATCAAAATATAAAATTTTAGGTGAGCCTCTACAGGACTGGTCTTAATTGTCCAACTTTGAATACTTATTTGACAGTGACCCTGACAAAAGTGTCACTTTGTCCTGCAGAGGCTTGCTGGTCCATTTCCTAGAGAAAAAAGTACCAATGGGCATACCCTTGCTCTTTTTTTCCATTGTTACTATAATGTGAATTTACTTTTTAAATTTATTTTTGAAATCACCTACCAGAGAAATACTTACCAGAGAAATACCTGTTTGCGAATTTTCTAGTTAGTTGCCTTAAATCCATGAGGATGGATCACTTTCCCAGCATAGTCTCTGTTACCTTTATGAAAGAAACATTAATTAAAAGGACCCCACTTTTCTTGTAGCTTAGATAGGGACACATCATGACAAAGCTTGAAATTAAAGTAACTGAGTTATTGTTGAACTTTCAAATGTATCGATACCTGTTGTAGTTCCTTGTATTCCCAAGCATGTACAATACAGGAGTTGATATATTCCGGTAGCCTTTCTGTAAAACATGGGGAGAGCCAGCACGAGCACATTTCAGCCTCTGATAAAACTGTAAAAAAACTTCCTTTACTTTTTTTTGTTTTTCAAATCTAAGCCAGGCTGTTGCACCAACACTAATTCGACCACAGAAAGTCAGTGGGACAGTAACACAGCAAAGGATGTGCAGGAGATAAACTACTGTTACTGGTGGATTGAGCTGGTGGGCATGACTGCTGCATTTGTTTTAAGAGTCCAAAAGATTAAACCTCCTCATAAACTCTGGTCTCCATATTGGAACAGAGGGACATATTGCGTCCAAGACAAAGTAATGTGCAAAGACACTTCAAAATACACTGGTATTGCTGCAAATAGAAAAGAAAGGAGGCGAATATGCGCACGAGCAAGGAGAGGGAAGAGAAAACCAGACAGCAGAATACCTGTGAGTGCACTCCTAAGAAAAAGCTGAAAGGGAGCTCTTTGATCTAAACACTTTCTTGGTTTAAAGGTCTTTGAGCAGCAAGCAAAAAAACTGTTCTCAGCTATTTGATGCCCTCTGTGTTCAGGGAAACAGGATCTTGCACATTCTTTATAAATAAGAGGGATTCCAGAGATACCTGAGCCTCCATCAGCAGCCTCTCTCAAGAACACAAAACCTTGAACTTTGATCACTCACTCCTGACAAAAGGGATAAGTCTGAGTCGCTCTCCTCCTCCTTTCCTCAAAAATTAGAAAAATAAATCACTCGCACACTAAAACATGCTATATAAGCTATTTGAAAATAAAACAGTGCTTTAGCTTCTGAAAGCATTACAAATCCAAAGACAACTTTTAAATATGCTTAAATCTAGCAGTTTACTGGAAGTAAATTATTCCGAGTGAAAATGAAATCCATATTGTGGTGATAAAATGTGAGTTCTATGAAGAAAAAAAATTTGCAGATTATTCAAGACGAGAAGAAAAATGCCATAATAATCAGAGCAGTAGAGTTGGAATGCCCCTTCTGTAGATTGCCTAGTCCAACCCCCCTGCTCAGAGCAGGCTGCTGGGCCTGCATCCACTTGTATTTTGAGTATCTCCAAGGACGGAGACTCCACAACCTCTCTGGGAAACCTGCTCCCACGTATGACCCCACTCACAGTGAAAAAGCTTTTTCTTATGTCAAAATGGAATTGTATTGTAAAGATTGGATCAATCTAAACAGGCAAGTACTTGTTACCCAATAATGGTAACCCTCTTCCTTGGAAAAAAATGCCTCTCTTCTGCAGCCCCTGAGATTTGCAGTTTTGCTGCAGTGTCAAATGTAGCAGCCTTAACAACGGAATGCTTGGGGAATAGATGGTGAAAAACAAGTTTGTCGATTGCAGCTGTGGCTGTTCTTCCTAACTTCTCTACTTTTTAAAATAGGTAAATTCAAAGAGCATTTTGGAGAGTTTTCTCCCAGTTAAGTACTCTATTGTGACTCAATGCTACTGGCATCTCCACTGTATGAGCAGAAGAGGCTTAAAATACTTAAAAACATGTTAAATACAAACACACAGAGGGTTCTAGGGATGTCTCAAGGATCGCACATCAAGTTCAGTGGTTGTTTTTTTTCCCCGCCAACATTTCCAACCCAGCCTGGGTTTCAAGACCGAAGCTTGGCTTTTTCTTGCCCTTCATGTGTAAGGCTATGTACATTCAGTTGAACAATGCTTCTACAGCACTATTTCCTAGGCCGAATGCAAGTAGTCTTGTTACCATTAAGAACTTTGCACGTGTTAGATTTCTAACTCACTGTTTGTCAGGTGTACTTTCACAGAGCCCCATGGCTAACAGCTGTGCGACAAGCTCAATTCACAGGCTTCAGTTCTCCCCCCAACTCCTGGGGAAAAAAAAAAAAGGAGGAGGGGAAAAAAAAGCACAATCCACCAAAACCACCACATAGGTATTTACAAAGAGAATCATAACCTTGATACATCAGGCAGGACAGATAAAAACTGCAACTACATATTTATGGAGGTGTATCATGAATTTTTAATTTACTTGGTATTATGAAGTGTTAACTGTTTTGCCATGAACATTCACAGTAAAAAGAAGACGAGTCAGAACAAAGCAATAACTCAACTATTTTTTCCCAAGTAACGTTTATTAATAACATTCTTAAAGTGATAACTTAAGAGTCATAAGGAAGGGGGCTGTTGTCAGTAAACATACAGTGAAAAGGTAGTAAGATTTTTTTATATTAAAGTATGACTAAAAAAAGGCTTTTAACATAGTGTTTAGCCCAACCAAATTTAATATTAAAAACATTCAAAATTGCTAAAAGTGTTGCAATCAGTTCTATTGAACTCACAAAACCCCTCATTTCAGTAGTCAATACTAACCTATTATTTATATAAAATTTTAAACTCCATTCTTAATTTTTGTAAACAAAGCACCTAAATATTTGAAAGAAAAAAGTTAGTTTACATCCTATTAAACTGCAGCACATGTGTGTGAAGCTTCAGGCATGATCAGGCATGGAGCATAATTAGGCACAGAACAAGACAGTTTCCACAGCCAGCTGCTGAATACACTTATGTTGCCAAAGGTCTTCTTTACTTATACTAATTCCATTTCATTTATAGCTGAAAATATAATAAATCCTCCATGCAGAAGATTTCAAAGAGAAAAAGGAGTCATATTACATAGATTTGTGAAGCTTCTGATGGCTTTGAGTAGTGCATGACTTTGAATGAGTTATGACTTCTTTATCTCTTTCAGGAATTTTCAGAAGCTTCTTCATAATCATTTAACTTTGGCAGATACTGGGCTTGTCAAAAAGCATGACAGCACATCAGAAGACAAGTTTTCAGTCTGCTGTTAGAACACTGAGGTATGCTGTAATTTATTATTAAGTGTCAGTGAAATAAAAATTGAAGATGGTGCACAAGATCACTATATTCTGAGGCCACCAGTTCAAGCTTAGGTCAAGAAAATCAAGAGGGGCAACGGCTAACATGAGAACTGTTTGTAATTTCTGTTTTCTCAGGGAAGTTGCAAACAAGATGGTTATCTGGCACCATGGTCAATCTATGTGAATAGCAACAACTGATACTCAGGCTTTAAGTTTGCCTGCTCCTGACTCTTGAGAACAGAAGTTTGAACTTGATATATATTACATAAAGTGGCAAATTTGCAGTAAGCCTTTGTTAACTGCCAATATAGATTTACAATTGTCTTAATTAGCATACTTCCAAAGTAAATCTAGCTAAACTAGATTTAATCTGGATAAGTTTTCCTGAGCCGACATGCCCCACACTAACCATAAATGTCTAGAGATGACCTTCAGATGAACACTGAGGCACTTACTTGAGGCACTGCAGGAAAGCCTGCATTGCCATTGCCCAGCATGCATTTATTCGGTTGTTTTCTTGAACCTGTACTGACTATAGGAATGACATTCATTTAAAGAATAGGAAAAGATGTTTTAACTACCTGACATTAGCACTAAGTGAAGTCAGTGGTTTCCTGTTGTTGCCTTCTCCAATTTTCTTTGGTGTGAAGTGTTAGCATCACAGCTATACAAATTTTCTACGCCTAATCCCCCCTCAATTTGCAGTTTTCCAAAAAAAGAAAAAGTGTCAAACAAACTCAAACTCTTCTAAATGCAAACTAATAATTTAAACTATTTCTCCTTTTCCAAGTCTTTAAAAGCTAAAACAAATTAAGATTAAAGAAGTTAAACACACGCATTGGCCTTAACTAACCCAGGCACTACTAGCACTATTCAAACCTGTTGTTTTGTCTATCAATTGCAAAGAATTTTCAAAAACCGTTTCCAAAAAAAAAAAAAGTATTATGTAGATGCAAAAGCTAAAAAAAAAAAAAAAAAAAATNCATCCCTTTGAACCAATCCACAGCCAGATGAAGACTGCAGATACAGACCTAGTCTCAACGGGGAGAAGAAGCAGGCCAGAGTTAACATTTCACCCCACCCGCTCCAAGTAGCACTTCTTGAGCAAAAACCCCTCTTGCCTTTCGCACCACCTTGTTTGTCAACTATTCCAGGAGCTGCACTGAAGTTTCCAGGACCACTGTGTAAGTACCTCCCCCCTTTTGTTTTTTTTGGAAAAGGTTGGCAATGTATATAATCCAAAGACTTGCATCAAAGCTTAACATTTTCACAATTAAGGCATAAGCCAGTGATACTACAGGGGAGGAGAAAAAAGCTCACAACCCCAAGCTAAATTTGCCTTGTTATCTATTTTATGGCTTGCAATGTACATAGACTAAGATATACACTGTTTATTCAGTCTTGTAGTAATGGAACTATAGTTTTATTCTTTAGTTGCTATAGTTGCATTACTATCAATCTTTGCATTCAAAATCTAGAAAGAAATCCTGTCAAGGGTACTGTACTTTTTTAAATGAAACTTGACTAGTCTTAAAATTAAGAAAACATTTAATCCATCAAACTGATATGGGCAAGCAACTTTTATAAAAATATACTGTATAGAAACACATTTGGAAAATTGCATAGAAAATATCCTTTTATTTAAATCGACATAAGGCACGGTTTTACTAGCTGTGATTTGGCTGTAAAAATGTAAGTCTATTTTGATTACTTTCATGTTATTAACAATATCTTCCATAAAAATACAGGTGCAGGAGTAAAAAAAAACCTTTTACACAGAGTAGGAAATAGTCTATTGTAAAACGTCACCAAATTTACTGTAATTCATTTGTAGGAAAATTTGAATACTTTTTTAAATCAGGATCCTACATGTTATTGTCCTCCAGGCTGTTCACTGGCTGATGCTGTGCTTTCTTCATTTCCTGTATAATCCAGGTGTTCCATCATCTAAATGTAAAAAGAAAAAAAATTAAGAAAAAGAAAAGAGAGAGACGGCTCTTTATAAAGAAATACTGCTTTTCCCCCATTGGTCCAAAGTATTTGTTAGCTAAGAGAAATATAATTAAACATGTGTTAGAGTGCATTTTAGCAGCATACAGATAGAAAGTCCTCTGTAGATGAAAAAAAGTATTCAAGTATTCATATAATCAAAACTCTCTTAGCTACTGCTTTCCACTACAAAAGCATTCTGCAACCGAGGATCCAAGTCCTCTACAAGAAGTTAAACTTCTGAGTCAAAAGTGTCTCAATTATTACATACAGAGACCAAAAAACCTAATTGGGTTCAGAAAATTTGACAAAGACATGGTTTGCAGAACTAGAAGTAGACCCTAGGATCCTACTTAACATTTACAGGTAGCAAGCAGTAGCTTGACTAGAAAAGACTAGTTTTCTCTTTTCATGACTGTAAAGGCTAGCTATATTACAGTTAGTAAAAACTACCTGTATTGGCAACATTTCTTTGTAAATTTTATTTTAAAAAGGATAAAGGAAATGGAATTGTAAAGTCCTGCAACAGAAGAGAACCTAAACCAGATTATTATATAGGCTGATTATACTTTCCAATTAACGTAACCAGTTAGGTCACCTGAATAACCCAAGACAACATTATACTTCTGACTAAAAAGCAGCCTGTTTCCCTATCCACTGCGGTATTGCTAGAGGGCAATGAAGGCTGTCATTTCCTTTCTGGGACAAGGCATTGAACACAGAAGTATTCAGAAGTAATACACACATTTGTTAGCATGACAAGCTGAGACCCATCAGGCTTCAGGATTAAGCATAATTAACAAGAGGCCAAGTATTTGACAGTTTTGATAGCTGACAACCAGAGACAGAAGATAACAGCAGTAGTAAAACTAATTCTGAAAAACAGAATGTGACAAGGTGGTCATATGCCCAGTGTGGCAGGATTATGAGAAGGGCATAATGCTTTCAGCATCAAAAGGTAGAAAACCCTACGTATGTTCTCCCATAGTGGCACATCCTGCCTAGTAGTAAAAAGGCTCCCTGTCTGTCTGTAAAACAGCTGCTCACTGCATAGGTTCTAAGCTGGGCAGATTTCCACACCATGAGGACATGATTGCTTTCTTATCTTACTAGCACCTGCTGGGGGAACCTTGGTAAGACAAAGCCAGGCTCCACCACTGTTGTGTCATATGCACTTTAGTGTGGTATAATTCTATATATAGGGCAAAGAGAGTAGTTCCATTAACTTCTCTCTTCTTCTCTAGCCATGACCCACCTCTGTGTCATATCTTCTTTTATGCCAACAGAATTGTTTCATACAAACATACCTTATTAAAAGGTTTGCTTAAACAATTTGTTTCCCAATCCCAATGCACCAACATGCTGTGCGGTAAGTTGAGATGAAGATCCAAGGCAGAAAGAAGTCACTGGGACTTGGGTAAGGCTTAGGAAAGCCTAGCAGCCACAATATCAATCTGACTAAAACCAGAAAAGGTCTTTCACATCCCTCCCTTTATGTATTAGAATTAAGTCAAGAAGAATTAAGGCAGGCACTACACCAGTACACCTAAGAACTGAGTTACAGCAATAGCATACACTCACTCCAGCAGTGAATACCAAGTTTCTGTGCTAATGACAACCCTGCATTCACTTTGGTATATCTAGAACTTTCTCCCTGCACTGTGACCAAAACCCCACATCAAAAGTCACCCAAAGCCAAACACTCCCTACAATTACAGAAGTCAAACCTTCATTTTGAATAAGGATTGAAGTATTTGTTTCCAGGAAAAAACAGCAACAAAACACCCACACACAGTACCACATTACATGAAGTAATGCCATGTATCTTCCTTCATCCTAGGGAAGATCATCTGACAGCTGGCATAGAGAAGGTAGTTTTGGTAAGCATTTTTGTAAAATGTTTCCATATTAAATTGACAAGATGCTTCCAGAAGGAAAAGTTAACGTTATTTGCAACAATTCAGTGGATCCCAAAGTCAAAGATTCTTCTCTTAATCCTACAACAAGGTAAGTAGTGAAAAATGTTCTTATGCTGGAGATACCACATGTATGTAAATTTTAAAGTCTCTGCTCAATATATCAGATTTTTAAGCTAATTTTAAAACCAAACTGGCTAGTAGAGTAAGTGTTACAAGGCCAGGTTTTTTGGGGTTTTTTTGTTTGTTTTTTTTTTTTTTTTTTTTTTTTGGTTAAAAAAAAAAGCTACCCCACCCCATTTCTAATCTGTCCACTATATAGAAGAAGGATAGCCCACAACTTGAAGTCAAGGACAACAGACACCTTTCTAAATGTAAGATTGCATTAAGCAGCTTTTTCCACAAGCATATCTCAGTTGTAGGTTCCCTCAGGGCAACCTGATCCTCAAAGCCTCAACAGAAGCTGCAGGGATCTTTACAACAACCAGCAGCAAGATGAAGGTACTATGCTAAAGTCCTGGACAAAATTGTTGTTTCAAGCCTCAAAAGAGCCAAAGCGATCAGACCATATATGGTGGAGAGCTGATGAACATTTTTAAAGTGAGGGAGTTTCAGAAGCTTTTCTCCCATATCTGAATTCCCAGCAGTTTTTAAGGGGGGTGGGTGTCAATATAGGTTAAACATAAATGTATTTTAGTTACAAAGCTATCTCCTAACATGGTCAAGTATTAAAAACTGAAAAAAAAAAAACCAAAACCCGAAACCCCAGAAAACCACACACGCAGACCCAAACTAGAAACGGCACTACAAACTCCTGCCTGTAAAAGAGTACATAGTACCTGTGCATGCACTTGCCTGCAAGATTCACTCTGATGATGTTGCATTCACATAATTCTTAAAACCTTACAGCTATGATTAATTTGCAAGTGTCTAAAAATGTGATTTAAAATTACAGTACTAAACAGCAGGTGCATGCTGTGTAACATGCCAATGACAAATCTCTTGATTTATGGTTTCAAAGAGAGATAAGAAAGCTTGCTAACCATTTCAAATAGACAAACTCTAAAAAGCTGCAAGACTATTCTATGTAGAGGACTGCAAAATTGCATTAGTCTGGTAGATTTTTGACTGTGTTACTAAAACGATTTCATAGATGGTACTGATACAAAAAACAAATAGTATTTTTAAATTAAATCAGTAACTGGGAAATAAGTATCAAATTAGTTTATCATGCAGACATACATGAGAGTATAAGCAATCCAGACAACCTAGAAAAACCTTTATTACACACTTCACAGCAGCAGTACTGTCCATTTGGTGGTAGGAAAGTAGGTATGTTACTCTCCTAAGAAATCCCTGTGCTTCAGTGAATAGTTAAAATGTTTTTCTGTGCAGCAGCTCCACTACTCCATAAAAAAGCCACACGCAGCATAACTAGAATTTAAGACTGCATCATTATGCAGAAACAGAAATGCTCTCAGCTAAGAATTATGGGACCTCAGAGCTATCTTAGGGAGTTAAGTATTTCCCATACGTATAAAGTAGAAACTGAAAAACTGAGTTTAACAATCCTATCCAAGAACTCGAGTGTACACAGCAGGAGAGAAGAATTTTAAGTTATAAAAATACAGTCTCACCATCTGATTTTAATTTGCACTCAACCCCTCCCACTTCCTGACCTCTTCTTGGGGTCGTACCTAATTTCTTTATTATTAAGGCTTTTTAATGAGACTTAAATTGTTAAAGTACTCTTTATTAAAAGCAAGAAGCTAATGAGAAAAGTACTTTTTAGTTCAGAATTTAAGACCCAGTCAGGCAGAGTTCACCATCTCAAATTGTCTTCAGCATACAGGGCAGACAAGCTATGCTATATAAATAGATGTGTAACTCTAGACTGCCAACTATAATTCAAGATTATGTTTAAAAGCTTAAATTCTGCAAGACGTTGAAATTTGAAAGCTTGCATTGCTCTCTCCATGCTGCACTTGAGACAGCGGACAGTTAAATAAATACCATTAGTGTTAGCAGTCATGAGCTGTAGCCCAGCAAGGTTGAACCTTCTCCCTGTAGTCCAGCAACTGTGCAGCAGCAAGACCACAAAAGCTGGTCCGAATCCTTGCGCCCTATCCCACTGCAAGCACTCCAGACAGTACGGGATAAAAAATACTGTTGAGTAATAAGATGATAAAGGGACTGTAGACATGATTACTAAAGGTAAGTTGTAATGCTGAACATTAAAACAGAGGACAACAAAATTACTGTTTAGCACTAGGCAGGTTTTCACATCAATGCAGTGGCACAGAAAAATTAGGTGAAGGACTTCCATATAGGTAACAGTAGAGAAACTAACACCAATTCTAAGTATTTGAAGACACTCCTAGTGATTTGGGAAATTACAGAGTAGAGAGGCATCCAAAGCCTGCCTTCAGGCTTAGGAATCATGGCTCCATTGGTACTTTATATTAAGTTTTCCTTAATTCCTTCAAAGAAAGAAACACCTTAGCATAAAAATAGATTTATAACTTGTCTTCACTTCTACCCTCTTATATTGAACTACTGAGAAAAATTAGAAAGATAGATGCAGAAAAGAATGAAAAGAGGAAGCAGAGGGGAAAAAAAGACAACAGGAAACCATAAGACGATTAATGAAGTTGCATTAAAAGAAGGCTATAATCACACCTTGTAGCAAAGGCGTCCTGGAGCAGTCCGATACCTAAATAAAATTCATTCCATTATTAAAATCATATACAACAAAAATCAGAAAAACCCAGAACTCAAAAAAGCTAACTAATGGACCATAAACAGACAGCAGCATTCATGGTTTAGTCCCCCCGTTACACTGTACGCGCTCTTGTACCCTTATTCTCAGGACACTTTGCTCTAACAAGTCTGCAAGGTTTCTCTGTTCCCATGAGGACAAAGCAAACCTCTACAGAAGTCTGGTCACCCTTGTCAATGGGGCAGCTCTGCTCCCATCCAAATTACCATGGTTGTAGCAAAAAAAAGAGTCTTCTGTCACCTTTCTATATCTTTCCTCCTCAGACTGATCACTGAAAGCTGGAGATTTCAACCCTGGGATTGTGTGGGGTTTTGTTTGTTTGGTTTTTGTGTGCTTGTTTGTAAGTTCAGTAAGGATAGTTCAAAGTACAGCTTGGGGGGGGGGGG
>RSEF01000010.1:11679099-11722620 GCA_003993805.1 Himantopus leucocephalus | reverse complement strand
GGGGGGGGGGGGGCAACACATGAAAAGGAGCAACACTGCAGCATTCTGAGGGTGCAGCCTGAATAACACCCTCTGGAAAAAAATTAATATAGACATGCTCTTCGGAAAGTTATAGAAAAATAGGAGTTAGTAAAGTTACCAGAGGTGTTCAATCACAGTCAAGTCTAACTCGGGGTGGTGGAGTGGGGGTGGAAATGAACATTTTAAATTGTGCCAGAAATAAAGTCATCTGACCTCAAAACAAGCTGAAGTTCAGAGCAGTTTTAATCCTTCAAGAAACCAGTTGAAAGGACATGAAATAACTACTATGGCAACATAATTCTTCCAAGTATGAGTTTTGCTATGAGAAGTGCAAGAAATTTTTGTCGCTGAAGACAGTTGCCAGATTTTCTTGGGCCAATCTTACTCAGAAGTCAAGTGAGGAAAATAAATCAAAAAGCTTCTTCCCCACAACAGACCCAGAGTTACTGGGCTTCATATATGTGACACTGTCTATTTTGGAATAGCAAAGACTCTCCAATTTATACACAAATGCACGGTAAGCCAAATTTATTCTGAGCTACAGAGAAACATTTCTATTCACTGGACCTATGAAAGGAGAAGAGTTGGTTTTGTAGACAAAAAGACAGGGTATCTAGTTAAAGCAGAAGATCTCCCAAGTAATTTCATACCTAGCCAATCTCCAGCTGAAGCAGATGTAGAATATTAGTTAATCAACAAAAGGTAGCCTTTAGCTGATAATACTATAGGAGCTGCCTGCCTGCAGTTTTACATTTACAAGAATTACCACCACCTGACTTCCACTGGTTCACTTAAACCTTGCAATCCAGAAGTTAAAAAAGCAGGAGCTGCTCCTTTCCACCATCAAATTCACATCACCCACCCCCCCCGCAACAGGCTGTCATTCTCTGAGCCGAGTTCAACACAGCCTAGGTACAGGTGACAGGTTCTCAATTCAAACAATAATGGACTTAGGTCTCAGACAAAATTTAGAGTAACCTTGAAACTGCTCTGTCTTATGATAAATGCCAGCTCACAAGGGCTACTGGCACACTCAGTTACTACAGCAAGGCAAATCGGGGGGAACGTGCGCATGTCAACAGGCAGACGGCCGGTGGGGTTTTAAGCACTGCAGTTCCTGGGTAGTGTTAGACATAACCAAAGGAGAAACACAGAATACCCAAGGCAGCCTGCACACGGCGATAGAAAACAGTTGTATAACCACCCGGCTATTTTGTTGCCGAATGCTCCATATAATCCTGATGATGCAGGACACCAGTGATGCATGGAAAGTTTCTAAAGTTCTAGTTGGTCACCAACTTTTTTGAACTCTCTCTTAATACAGGACTACTGCAGATTGGAATCTGCATGCTTAGTTCAGTGACTCACATTAAACCACATCAAGATGATAGCTGAGGAATGTTAAAACATGAAAAAACATTTCAAAGAAAATAAACCAGAACAAATTACTTTTTCTCATGAGTACCAGCTATCGCATCTCCCTTAAGCGTTGTTCTGCCATGTCAACTACTAGACTAAGATTTTCTAAGAGTAAAGACTATTTTTCCTTATTAGTTCCAGAAGATAACATGAAGACTAGCAAAAATTGGATTGCAAGTGAGATATTACCAAGTACTTAGACAAGCGTATACTCAAAGGAATTAACAACAAAATACTCAAGGATCCAGCCTACCTGGTAACTGCTTCCTTTCCAAAACTTCTTCATCTCTTTGCGCCTCCAAGCCACAAGCGAGCTAGTAATGAGTGTACACGGTACAAGATAGAGAAGGGCAGGTTGTCCCATCTTCATTAATGCCAAAACAATGAAAGTCAGCACCATACCAATGGCATAAGCTATAAAAAAAAAATATTTATACATACACAATCAAGAACAGGTAAATTTTTACACTAAGTCACTCATTTAGTAAGCCAGAATTATTAGGTTTTTTAAAGTAATATCTTCCTTGTTAATATAACTGAAGACGAGGGACAATAGGTTGCTCTGTATTTGCAAGTTTTCTCAAAGAATCTACCATAAAGAACACTCACCTTAAATATGGGCAGGCACATTAAAAAGAGATTATAAATAGATTCTTGACAACATTGAACCATGACTTGAAGAAAACTATCTAATTCTGCCATTTAAAAAAAGCTAGCATGAAGATTGACAGTGCTGAAACATCACATGATTTACCTATGGTACAGGAAATGTAGTATACAGAAGATGAACCTGTTTGAACATCAAATCTTCGACAATAGGCAACCAGAAGCCCTTGAAGGGGGACAAAGAAAAAGAACTTATGAAATATTTAGCCATGAATTTTTTTCTCCCCAATCCTCCAAATCAAAGCAGCAGCATAAAAAGAATTTATAGTAAGACCTCCCATTACTGTATGTTGTCTTCTTCCCATTTATTTCTGGAAAGCCAAGAACCAGGTTAAGAAATCTTACAGCAGGTCTTGAAAATCAAAACCATAACAGAAATAAGAGCCAAGTGAGCTTGGTATTAAAACTTTTTGGTTTTTTTAGGCAAGCTAATTACATCACGCTATTTTCAGTTTTCTAATACAGAAGAGTAACAACTTAGTTTTAATACTTTTCTTCAATAGGATTTTAATGCTCGCTCTTAACAATCAGCAATTTTGCCTGCATGTTGTTCACAAGATGGTGCTTTGTGCCTGACTTAAGTAATTTGCTCAAGACCCCAACTATGGCTAAATTCAGCTCTTCTGAGAAAGATGGAAAAACTTGATAATACATTTTCCGTTACCTCACCTCTAATTAGGTAGTCTAGGATACGATAATACTATGAAGTCACAGAATATTTGCTTTCTGTGAGATTTCAATGAGATTTAATTAATACTGACAACTGGATTTATCTGTGGGACTTGTATTTACACAGTACAGTGCACTGGAAAAGCAAAACCCCTTCACTATTTAAGTGTTCTGTAACATACTAAGCTTTCTTATATTGTGACTTTTGTTGTATTCTGCACTGACAGATTGAGGCAAACTGCTACATTTCATTTAGTAATTACTTTGTAGAATAAATTCCAGTATAAGTCAGTTGAGAATCAAACCCCAAATATTTAATCGTAAGTTACAACTGCCAAAAAAAACTTTTGCTCACCTGGGACAATAATGTCTCCAAAACCCAACAATGAAAATGGCATGTCACACAGTGTCGATGCAGAGTATTCAAGTCTAGGCACTCTAATAACCACAGGTAACTGGAAAACAGTATTTCAGAAGCCCACATAAATCTAATCTAAAGCATCTTGGTGTTTTGGATTTGTTTGCTTGCTTGCTTAGATTCATAAACAGTTTTAAAATAATTAATTTATCGTTAATGCAGAACTTCAAAAGTAGGTAGAACCTAAAGTAAAAACCAGAAGCCAACACAGAGTGGATAAAGCTTAAGGCAACAGGTAAACTGGAATTTCAGATTTACAAGTAATATGCACACACCAAAAAAAAAGTTAAAACAACATTTAACCATATAATGGGAATAACAAGTCTGGATTATTAACCTAACTATAGAGTATTGATCAATGATTTCCAGGCCCTGAAGAGAAATTTGGACAGTCAGGTTTTCCCCAAAAGAATAGTCTTTTCAGAGGGAATAATTTAAAAATCCAGTATCTGAAATACAATCCTTACTTTCTCATGGGGAGCTGAGCGTTCAGTAGGGACTTCCACCAAGTTTCCATCATTCTAGGATCAAACCCAAGTCAACAGGTATTTAATACTTAAAAGAAAATAGCAGAAGCTGGCTATATTTTGTGAGAAAGTTATGCCGAAAAGCACACTATGAATTAGCTACGCAGTGTCAGTATTTTTACGTTGCACATACTGAAACAACTGTTCATACCTTTTCACTGTTTCCAAAAGGACCAGCTGCAACTTCAACCATTATACTTGCCCCATTCTGAAATTAAGGTTATTTTTCAAAAGTTAGTGGTTTAATATACCAAAACATTCATACAACATTTACAAAACCTGCTCGCACCTCATCTTACAATTCAGGATTGGAAAAATCCTGAATATCAAAAGGAAGGCACAAGTATCGTACAGTATTATACAGTATTATTTTGCATTAAAAACATGTAGTCCAGCCTAAAATAACTGTTTTTTTTAAAAAAAAAAAAAACAGACAACAAATCCACTAGATGTAGCTGGAAGTTTAGATAAAAACGTGTCAGCTTTTTCTGCAGTGAGCTTTCTGCTTCAAAATCAAAGAAGGTGCGCTTGCACACAGTTCATACTACACTGCAAACAAGCACTGCAGAAGGTCCTAGAGCATGTTCCAATGTACGGGTGTTAAAAGCAAAAGAAGGAAGAAAACTAGAGGACAGTAATTTCTCAACTATCACACAATCGGGAACAGCTTAATTTTGGCCAAGTAATTGCTGAAAACGTAGTCATTTAACAAGATCTCTGGTACATCTACAAGCATTATGTTCTATGGCCTGTACAAGATGAAAATTTAGGCTGCTGCTGTCTTAGAGGGGGGAAAAAGAAAAGGAAATCAGCATTTCTGCATCGAGAATACTTAAAACGCTGATGTGTTTAAAAATACTGCCCCAATGACCAGACAACATTTTTGGGTTTATTTTAAAGATAAATTCACAGACATACCTTTGTGATAAATGGCGTTATGAAGACAAAAAACACATCGTATAGAAGGAGAAGGCCTAGAAGTATCACACAGGACTGTGAAAAAAAAAAGAAGAAACTATTAGCATAGGCTTTCAAGGACTGCATAGCTAGATTCTGGTACCACCACATTTAAAAAAATGAAGGAGAAACACTGCACACCCCCCCATGTTTTAATTCTGGCATAAAATTTAGAAAAGGATTCATTTATTTTAATAATTATTAAAAATGGTAAAGATATTTTTTTAATGTATGTTTCTTGAGTGTTGAAAACCTACTTCCTGACACTAAACTTACAGACTCATGGTATTAAAATACTTTCTTAAGGTAAGCAACTTACAGTACCTTAAAGTTGGGCATTTTCAGTGTCTTAATAAAGTTTAGGCAGAAGGCAACTCCCAGAATATCTTGCAAAATCCAAGCCCACCTAAAAATAAGAACACATTTTTACACATTGTTCAAAGTACTGCTGGAATGTAAGTGCAATGATGATTTTAGATTTTGTTGGAAATAGCAAGATTGCAAAATGGATTGGAAAGCAAGAAATCCGTTTTTAGGAAGTATTGCTTCTAAACCCACAAAAATACTAGTTCAAGATGGCCAATTTACACTAGTCTCTGTCATCAATAGGTAACTGTTCTTCATCAACATACTACAGAAAAAGCGAGTTAAACAGAGGCCATAACAGGGCCTCGGTGTTCACTTATATGACTGCTCACTTGACTGGAAACCCTACTTAACGTCTGGCTCACGGTGCTACTTCAGACTCTACTATAATATTTGTGTATTTGTGGTCCTGTGCCTCCACTGGACCACAGGAAGCACAGGTCCTATGGTCCCTATGCTGGTTTTGCACTTTTTTCCTTCTGTGGCAATCATTAGCCATCAAGCTAGTTCTTCCTCATCTTCATAATTTTTTGTAACTTCAAATTACACACAGTTCATTTGGATAGCTTTGTTCTCCATTGTTCCCATGCTTGTTGAGCTTCACAAATACTTTCATGACTTTTTTGAAATCGGCACTGCAGTTTAGAAGGATGCTATGCTCCACGATTAGTTATATGATGGGAAGTTCCTTAATGACAATTATTCCTATTGCTCTTTTAAGTCAGAACGCATCACTCACCTATCTTCATTTCGAAACACTGCCCAGACGACAGCTGCTGCTATGCAGAATACAGCAAGAAAAATAAGCCTCACTTCAATGCTTTTGTTGCAACATGCAATCCTGAAAGAAAATAACTAAATTAAAAAAGAAAGCCTGCAACAGCCAGAACACATGCCTGTGCTATCACGGGTCCTTCAGCTGAGAAGGTGCTCTCATCCTGAGAGCTTCTCCTTTGCCCGTTTGTTCCATCCGGACTCGGGTGGCATTGTTCTAGCAACTGCAGTACCAGTCCTTCTCTGGGCTGCATTAAAAACATGCCCACAGATAGCGAGCCAAGTCGGGCTTTGACGGCCAGTCCTCGCTTTAGCAAACACATCCAGGGAAGGCGGCAAGGAGATGAATTTATTTAATCCATTTCTGTCATGTAACAATTATGCCCACAGGACTATGTCAGTGAGGGACAGTCATGGCACGATTCCAGAAAGGGGTGGTGGTGGGGAAGATCAATTTTAGGACACATAATACAAGATTAAAAATGGAATAACTATGTATTGCAACACTGTGAGCCAATACCCGTTTCCACTGCCTACTCAATTTTCTGGGACAGTTCTTGAACCGGTATTAACTGACAGAAGTAACGCCTATCCTGCAGCTTACATAAAACCTGCTGTCTTTTCTACCTGATCTCCACCTTTGATGGGCTACTGGATCGCCTGGCACTAATATGCTGCACTAAGTACTACCCAAACATAGTCTTAGGCTTCCAAGCTTATACGCATTGTCCTTTTGGGGAAAGGCACCATTTGTTGCATTAAGTGTAGCGGGTTTTTAAAGTGAAAATACAGGGAAGGAGAACAAGGACATTCCCATACTCACTAATACCTGCAGGATATTTAACTTGGAGTAGTAAGAAGAGGCTACGTGTACACTGGTAACACACTGCCCGTGTTAGGACTGTATCCACTAACTTCTAACACAGAGGACATGAGCAATGCATTGCCTTCGCAAGAAAAAGTTAAAACTTGGTCTGTCACAGTGGTGCAGTACAGATTAACATGAGGGAAAAAACCCCAACTCTATTGCCTATAGCATAGCACTTGCTCAAAATAGGACCGAACGTGCAGGAATCCCCCTTACAGAGTTCCTTGATGAACAAAGTGAGCACACCCTGCAGGCAAGGAGAATTTTGTAAAACCGAGCTCAGGCAGCCAAGCAGAGTCTTTCAAGTTTGATTATACCAATGCTTTCAAATAAAGGTAATGCAGAAAGTCTCCCACAACACTATTTTAACTGTTGATTATACTACGGATACCTTTAATATCTATTAAAAAAGAAAATTACAAGCTCCTTTAACAATCCCACACACTAAACCATACAGGAAACAATTTGTCAATATGTTCTTGTATTTTCACACTACTTTGTGTAGCTACTAGAAAATACCAAAAAAAAGTAAGTTTACATTCATAATAATGGAAAGGCGTACAATACCTGCACTGCCCAAATGGGATTTCTCCTATTAATGCCGCAAGACAGTTGTATAGACTCATTGCAGATGCCAAGCAGAAGACTGATATTATAACATACACTAAAAAAGATGGAAAATGGGAATCAGTGACAAAATATAATAGAAAAAAATATCAAACAGGAATCAAACATGATGATGTACATTTGATATAAACTGTTCACAGTTATAGCACTGCTTGATACAGTAATTGGAGACGACAGTCAGCTGATTACAGAGTGCTGAATTCTGAGTGTCTCTGCCATAACAAGAGTTCTCATCAAGCAAAGACTTGAGTTTTGAAATTTTTGAATTGAAAACTTTCTACCAGCTTTCTCAATTTCTGATAATACCCCTCACTTCAGGTTTTCCCTTTAATCACTTGTCTGCTTATGCAGAAAAATTTCAGCATCTTCAAGATATAACTGATAATTTTGGTGGCATTTTAAGATACTAAACACCCCGTCCCTTCCAAAAACTTCTATGTGGTTAGAAACCACCTTGTTAGGTAAAAACACTATATTCCGTATTCTAACTTATAGTAGTATATTGTGTATTCTAACTTATGGTAAACACCCTGAAATGTGGACCAACAATAAAACCAGTTGTTTGCTAGCTGGGGTTTGGTTTGGGTTTTTTTGGTAGCGGAAGTCTGGCTAGAAAGCAATTCTGATACCTGCAAGGAGACTATTGGGGGAAAAAAAAAAAAGGCAAGAAAGGTGGATTTTATAGTTGTAACCAAGATTGTGTGCCATTGTGATCTGTTAAGCCCCCAACAGGCAAAACAAGAAGTTCTGCACAACAGCTTCCTCTGAATTCGCTAAGAAATCATCTGTTTAGGGAATCTCAAGTTTTGAGGCAACAACGTAGAATTAATAATGCCTGAATACTTATAAAAACAGATAGAGAACTCCACGACAGAGCTGAGCTTTGCAACTGGCTTCGTGCGGAAAACGCTCCCTCCCTAGTACTGCAGTTACAGAATTGATCGTAACTCCAGGTACAGATAATTAGGATATTAGGATACAGATCTTAGGACTTACACTCACACACTACAGTAGTGACATATCAAAGTGGGGGTGTTTTAGTTGCTTGTTTTTAATTAAATACAGATTTTCCCCTGGGACAGCATGTCATACCATGGTAACAGCTTCTTTACCTTCAAGAAATTTCATCTACGTCTGCTCCAAAGTGCACAGAACTAAGGCTTCTTAGCAAAAAGCTATTACATATCTTCTTTGAACCACTCACATTTCTTCCTCCCCCTAGCCAATTTGTTATTCCTCTCCCTTTCTCCTTTAAGATGCCTCTTTCTTTACGTCTTCCTACATCTCACCTGAAACACCTCAGAGTAAACAGGGGACACTTTTAACCTAAACCTTTTGATCACATTAAAAGGTTCATCAGTTTTTTTGTGGGACAAGTTTAGCAAAGGTAGCATTGCCCATAGTCAAGATAACAAAATCTAAACAAAATCAAGAGTCAGGATGGTGAATTTTCTTTTGCAGAAGCAGAAGGTTAACTGCTAACAAATTCTAGGAAAGAGTGAATTTACAAAGCTTTCAGAATGAAAGTTACATTGTTCATACTAAAAAGTGTAATTTTCTGATTGCATGATTTGAGAGCAGGAAAAAAATTAAATCAACCAACAGATTGGAAAATATATTTTACTGGAATTGCGCAATTCAAGAACTGAGCTTATTGCTAGTATGCTTGAGTTTATTCCATTACCGTAATGCCTGGTACTTTAATTAGGGCACTGCAACCACAAACTCAATGTCAATGCAGCAACACCTAACAAACGCTTTCACTCTAAACACCACTAAGTTATCATTGCCATCCTCCCAAGAACATCAACACACGTCATACACTTTTTTTACTAGTCACCTCTCCTCCACATTATTTCATTCAGAATAAGCAACCTCTGTAAGAGAGTGGAAGAAAGCTTCTCTCTTTTTTTAAGTAGCAACTATATCTTTACAACCCTTCGCTCATACATGGAGAGAACAATTTAAAAATTTACATCAATTTTAGTTTAGAAATCTGGCTTTTCAGACATAGACACCTAGTAAGATCACGCAGAAAAATAAGTCAAATGAGATTATCCATTGTTTCTTACCTAACCATTTGTAGAAGAAATAAAGTAAGACCAGCATGACACAACAGATGACAACAAACAGGATAACTGTTACAGGGGTGAAAGTAACATTTTCTTCCTTCTTCCGTCTTGTTTCTCTCTCCCCAGGACTCGCTATTGCTTTCAAATTCTCACTGTTTTAAGAAAGCAACAAACACATTTACCTCAGATGACAGATTATGAAAACGTTTTACTATGACCAGAATTGTTGGTTATAAAGCATTTAGACTGACAGCACTTCAGGCTAATCCTTCATACCATTATTAGACTTAAAACCACAGAAAAAGGGTATGCTTGTTTGAATTTCTCTCCACTTTTTAATGGAGATACGAACTTCTAACCTAGCATAGATCCCAAGGAAAAGACTCTCAACTGCCCTCCTTTCCAATTGTGTGGTGATTGCCAACTTTAAGGAGTACCCCCAACCAAAACCCTGTTCCATGTGAGGAAAAACAGTCCAATATCAAAATTCTTGAACTCATTTTCAGGATGCACACACTCAACTCTATTAGCGCATCACCTCTGACTACAAAATTTCTTGGGCTAAATGTAGTCAATCTGATAAATATGACTATGATAAATCAAAATCATGGGTATTACACACTGTTTCAAAACCTCAACTACAGACATTAGGCGTCTACGAAACCCATTCATGTTAGCAGAATGAAGCTAGCTAAGTACTAGTTCTTTTACCTTTACACCTCGTAATTACAGAGTAAGTGAAAGAGAGGGGGTGTAACTGGGGATTTTCACTGGCAGTAATATTTCTGTGCATACATACTCCACATTTATACCTCACCATGCAAAATAAGGAGACTTAAATTGTTGTGTTTGTTCTTTGAGCAGATAGCCCTACTGCTCTTTAGTACAGACACTACTGCAACTTGCCCATCAGATAGTACGTTCCTGATGAATCCCAGGACCTACCTACAAAGTGCTGAATTCAGCACTGAAACAGCTACCTTCAAAAGAGAAAAACCCACAGGAGTAAGGCTCTTCGTTAGATGAATCACCTTCTCAGAGGACATGCTTTGAATAAGCAGCTTTTTAAAAAAAAAAAGCTCACCCTAAATTTATGAAAGTGCACTATAACAAGTTTAATATAATTACATCAAGGTATTTTTCAATATGGGAGACAGCATCACATTTTGTTATTTTAGCATTCAGTGCAGCCACACCCTATAGCACTGCAGGGTAAAAAAGAAGCATAATCAGATCCAACCTTTAAAAAAAGGAACACGCACACACCCCCTCCTTCTACTTCTTTAATCTCTTTAAAATCACTAGATTTGCATAACTAGTGGGAAAGAAGAAGCTGTTGTTATCACATACAATCCACTCCCTGTTGTTCTGGGGAGCAAAGCCCTAGAACACCACTGAGAAGAGGAAGCCCTGGGTAGCAACGCGTGCCGGCCCGTTCAGCGTACGCAGACACACGAGAAATCCTGCAGAATAACACCATGCTCTGAAATGCCAGCTACATCCAGTTTAACCCCAGACTAAAAACAGTTCTGTGCATTGAGTGTGCCTCACTTCACTAAACAAAGTCGCACACCCCTCAAGCATGGTGCAGAAACCCCTACTGCCCCTCTTCTCCCTGCAGTTACCACATTCCCCACTTCCGCTCCCTCCCGTCCCTGCACAGGGACTGCTGCTGCCTCCTTGCCCCTGCCTAGGCCTAGAGCTGCCATTGCCCCCGGCTCTCTTGCTCCACCAGATAACACACAAAGCTCAAGATAAGCCTGGTTGGACTTTAACTGTCTGGAGCCACCCGGACACAACCCAACCGCGTTCCCCAAGGCTCCCAGTGACAGGAATGCGGTGCAGAGACGTCCCAGAGGGTGCTGCGCAGCCAGCTGGGATCAAGTGGTCGTACAGATCCCTGCCAATACAGACACTACATAGAACTACATATGTACCTCTTGGATCACTGGATTTTAAAGGTGTCATTAAAATACCTCCTTTCTATCATGGATATTGGAGTATTATGATGTTACTTATAGGGTATTTGGTAATTTGTCAAAATGTTAACTCATTCCTCCTCCCAAGAGCTGCATTATCCCCCAGTGACTTTTGCAATCTACTACTTACAGTTCCTCAAAGACCTGCGTGATTTTTCAAAGGTTGCAGTGCTCAAGCATTTCATGGCAAAGCAGCTAACTGCACCCAGATCTTCTAATCTTTTAACTACCAACCTAAAAGAACATAATTTCTTAACTGATCAGAGTGACAGTTTTCACAAAATTTGTAGTCCATGTAATTTAAGCAGTTCCATTTAACAAACTTACAGTTCTGCTACTCCGCTCCAGTAGCCTCCTAGTGCCACTGTAAACACAGCAATTAGGAAGATGACAACCATACTGTAATCAAACTCTGGCAAAGGTGGTGAATACAGAGTCACATTAACTTCGTTTCCAAGCGTCTGAAAAATAACATACAAGTTGGTTCATAAGGACAACAATGAAATTGTATTGCTTATTTTCCAACAAGGTGCACATTGTGATTTCCTGCTCTTAACCTACACAATGCTACACCACTTACTGCACAAGACATCCCATATATTTGCCTCGGTCATTGTAAAGACACAATGCTTTCCATGCTGCCTTCCAGCAAGGTCAGGTTTGAAAACAACCCTATTACTACCGCTGTGGAAACATATGGATACCACAAGGCAAAATGGTACTTTTTTGCATTCTTTCAAATTATTCCCCCAAATATACCAAGTACTATCAAAGACATCTGCTCTGCAGGAAAACACATCTGAGTCAATCAACTGGAAATACAAACTCACAGGTCCACTGAGGTATCAGCAGAGGTCTACCTCTAGCTCTTGAAACCACAAAACTCACAGTTCAGCTACAGACACGATGCTTCAGACAGGACACAGTGAAAACTCAAGGTGGCAGAAAGTTATGTACTAATAGCTTTACAGGAACATGATTTGAGATGGATTCAAAAGAAAAGAAAGCAATTTCACACTACTTAAAAGATTTAAGACCAACTAAAAAAAAAAAAAAAAAAAAAAACAACAATNAAACACAACAATCAGCTGAAGGACACCAAAGATGATGGGAGGGAGCGCAGAGACATAACTGATACCGAATTGTACAAAAATCTTGAAAGCAAACCCATGATGCTTCCATTTGACTGGAAGATGAGATTTAAGAAACAAAGAAAGGATTTGACAGGAAATGGAAGGTGGTAGGGAAGAAAGGTTTGCTGCTGTAGTCAAAGTAAGTCACAGCATTGAAAGCAATCCTACAGTGAAAACAGACTTCAGAGATGCAGCAGAAAAACAGATTTGTTAAGAGCCTGCATGTGGGATAAAAGCAGGAGAGGAGATGAACATGCCAGGCAGGTTTGGCCACAGGAAGATCAAACAGGCAGTAGAGAGACTGAATGGGAAGCTGAGTCGTGTAGTGGAATACACTGGCCATATGTGAAGAAAGCTGATTCATTTCAGCATCCAAATTATCTAATTACAGACGTGAACCTCACTGCAGGCTAAAGAAGTTAGAATCATTTTTTCGCCTGAAGTTACGGAAGTTTAGAAAACAAGAAAGAATTACATTCTAGTGAAACACTGCAGTTGTATGAAGTGGAACATAACATTAGATAAAGGGGAAAAAACCACATGCAAATTACAGCATCCTGTATGTAAAAAAAAACAAAATAAAACCCCAAACAAACCAAAACACGTAACAGACAAAGAGTGCAAAAAAAAAACCCCAAGAAACCTAAAGGCTTATACATTTTTAGTATTTGATTCCAACATGTCTTAGTCCAGTTTTTCCTTTAAGTTTCATAAATCTTATAAAGTATAATTCACATTAGAATCTAGAGTGATTGTTTCCTTTTGTTCCTATTGTTGTGGTCTTCACTAGACACTTGCAAAGTCTCAACTTCCACCACAGGGAGCACTGGAATCAAATACATCACATCAGGTAACAACTCTGCAAGAGAGCTGTCCGCTTACTAGAAGGTTTGTAACACTCTGCTATTGCTATCAAGACTCATAATATACCTGACTCGAATGTGAAAGCTAACAGAGGTGAAGTCTTCTAAGAATGCTTATACAAACTAGCTACCCTCAGACTGCTGCTCTCTCTCTTCTAAATAAAAGGAGAAAGTTGGAAGCTTTGAAAAGAGTTAAAACAGAAATAAAACTGTAGTAGGAAGAGTAGAATGGCTGCCAGCTTCTAAGCAGCACGTATCATTCAAAACGACAGCTGCCAGTGACACGACAGAAGGCTTTGGCCTACATCAGAACTAGGAAAGGATCACTTGTAGTCTAGGCTGTGTTCCTCGCTGCTTTTATGAGGGCAGTCTCATTCGAAGACAAAACTGAATTCTTTGATTCAACAGTAGTATGAGACATCGGCACACTAATCCACTAGTGAAGTTACGCTGGTGAATTAGTATAGCTGCACAGAAGCGATTCCACATGACACCACCCCAAGCAGCACCAGGCAATAATGTGGTGCAGAGAAGATACAGAACAAATCCGGGATCTAACCTTGGCCTAGTTCCCTTTCATGTTAGCAGAGCATATCTTAAAACCACTCAACTAAGGCAACAACACTTATCTTACTTTAAGGAACAAATCTGAAGACAGAGGACAACCCGAACCAAAACACAGTATTCATCAAGACTATGGCAGACTGGGGACAGTCATCACAAACCTTCAGTCATGTCAATGCTGGGCAAGAACCAATCTTTAACAGGAACAGACAGTAAACAACCGAAGTCCTGTACATCTAGGCATGGTTTCAGTTTGCATACTTACCTAAGACAACCTCCCACGGCAGCTCTGAAGATTAAGAGCAGAAATGGTGAAGTGAGCTTGCAAATTCACTTCAAGAAGCTAAGACTACACAGATTAGTGCTAGCCTCTGCTATTCCCAGAAAAACATGTGCAGTGCAACTCCTGCCTAGCAAAGCTGTTTAACACTAAATAAAAAACAAGACAACAACAAAATAACAACAGAAAAAGCCACACCAAAGAGAAGATACTGTTTTCTTTAAAACCCTCTGCAATATTCTGTATCCTAATATTACATGTCAAGGAAAACAAACTCCTAATACCCCCCAAACAGACTCCCCTGTTTATAAAGCGTAGGAGATACCACAACTGCTACATTCTAATGAGACATGGCTTGGCATCTCACCATGAACCCATCAGCAGAAACCCAAACTATACTGCCTAACTGCTCTGTAACAGATGCTGTCCCCCTATATAGAGCTCATCATCTGGCAAAGACAAACACACCCTCACACCTTCCTCAAGATCCAACCTGATAAGGTACTGCTTGCCTGGAAGATACTGTGCCAGTAGATACAAGCTCAACTGTTCTAGCTTCTGTGCTAGGGGAACAGCCCTCTTGGGCTATAGCTCTTGACATACATCAAGCGTCTGCAATTGTATACAAGTCTGCTGGAAGGCTGCTTATCTCGTTTAGCAGGAAGACTTCTAAGATTACTCTCCCTCCAGTTAGGTATTATGTTTCCCATTCTCAGTGTTCTAATTAATCAGTCTCTCAAATTAACCTGAATAGGAAGATTAGCACTTCCACAACTTACTATCCATCCTCTTCTGTGAGACTGAAGACAGTATCTATGCACATTCAGATCAGGTAGACATCCATATCGGATCTGAAATTACTTTATGTATTTGTTCAAAAACCTAAGTCTATACAAACCATAACATGCTGAAGTTACATTACTTACCAGCTGCATATCTACTATGTCGTTATATCTTATAAGAGCAACTGGAATAGTCACATCTTCAAAACCAGTCTTGTTATCTGAAAGAGGAGACTAAAAGAGAAAGTGTCAGTGATAAGTACGTTGAGCCTATTTGCAAAACAGGTTAGATCCCTAAAAGCAGATTATCCTTTAAATTTCAGTGTATTGCAGGGAGGAGAGCTCATTCATCACCTTTTGCAAAAGGTCAGTGAAGACAGATGTACTTAAAACAGGCAATACTACCAACACATCTGGATTCATAAAGTTCTTGCATTTTTATAGTATTACAAGGGATAATAAAAACTGTTTTATTCTCTATGCTTTTAAAACAAGATTAGCTTTTCATGACAATCACATAAATTCATAAATTGCAAATACTTGTACATACACGTTGCAGCTGTAACACAGAACAAAAAAGCAACAGAAGTATCTGTAAACATATCTCAAAATGCCTTATTTCCAATTTTGGATTACATTTTCCTAGCTTATTTTTGTCACACATCTAGAACAATATCACCTAAGATTACAGGGAGTTCAGACTACACTAAAATTAGGGAATGATAAAGACAAGCGTTTGCCTTCAGAAAGATAATTAAACATACAAGGGACATTAAAAATACAATTCAGCTGTAGATACTTTTAGACGATGTAAGACATCGTTGCACAGAGCCAACACAGACTGACCCTCTCGGTCTCAGGAACAGCAGTTGTGCCAGCACAGCGCTCTGTGGGGAAGGTTGAAGGCTCACACTGGAATCCCACACATTGCCAGGGTCCTCTGCTTTTGGGGTTTCTCTCAGCTAACCCTGCACAACACTGCATTGGACCAAATAAGTAACACACTATTTCACTACAGAAGAAAACTAAATGTTGTAACTTACCAGCCTAGGTTTACTGGCAATCAACAGCATTTTAGCACCTGAACGTTGTGCAATTCTCGCTTTCTCCAAAAAAGTACAGTTTCCTCTCATCACTACAACTGCTTTGTCCTTCATTAAGCCAGAAGGAACTTCAGAAGAATTGCAGAGTACCGTAGAAGTCAGGTTTTCCAGAGTGCTGAAAGACTGCGGAGAAAAAAGGAACGTGACAAAAGCAGGAAATTTGATACTGCAAACTAATCTGGAAGACATTACTATGCTCCCTAATTTGAGGTTTGCCAGAAAGAGGCATAGTGGAAAGGAATCATTACTTCAGGAATATACTATCAGAGCAGCAGTTTCTGCAGCCTGCAATACTGAGGGACACTTACGGCAGCGTATAGCCAAAATATCTGGCTGTTTCTAAATGCAATTTCACAGCAGTTGTTGCTGTAATTTAATGTAAGAAACTGGTTATATAGGAAAAGCACTGCTTGTAGTTCTGGGGCATATGCTCTGTGGTATTTCCAGGCTTCACAAGCCAAGAGAGCACTGACGGACATAACATAACCAGAGTTCTGAAGTGTAATGCTTGTTCAAAACCAGTTGGCGAGCCTGATAACATTACTTATTACAAAAGAATTTAAAAAAAAAAATAATCTATCCTTATTTCAAAGTTCAAACCCATATTGACAATTATTTTTAAATTATTGTCAGTTTTCTTTAGCTAATCAAGACATCCCTGTGGCCAAAGCAGCACAGCAAAGATGTTTGGGGCAGACAGATGATTTTTACTGTTTTACATTGAGTTAACCTCCTAATGAATGACAGGAGAGAAGGGAGAGAAGACTGCCTTGATCACTTCCAAACACAAAGTATTTCCTGTTTATAAGAAGAGTGCCTAAAGAAAAAAAGATTTGTTTCTGCCCCACACCCCAGTTTGGCTCAAAGACACGCACTCAGAAAACATGGCATGATGATACATTCCAGATAATCTCCTATTCCACAAGTTTTCAGGACAATTAAACAGAACCTCAGACTGATGAATCAAGGTAAGACAGCTGCTTCACAAGTTTACAATGCTTTTGTAAACAAATAAACAGAAGTTTTACTCCCAAATCTAAAACTTTGACATACCGATAACGCCTGAAGAAAAAAAATTTACAGTATCAGTTGAATATATAAACATATTTAAAACCAGTTCTAAGCACAGAGAATGTATCACCTTTGTAAATTTTAGAAACTTTCTTTTTAAAGTACAGAAATGTTCACTGTAGAGATTGGGGGGGTGGGGGGGTGGATGATGATGACACCACACAACCCAAAAAGGTAAGTATTCAATGCAGCACCTATTTAACTCGAAATTTTGAAGACCACTTACAGCTCATCCAAATTCATATTGCATTCTAGTTTTCGTCGGGAGTATAATTATAAGCTACTTACAGCATTGTCCAGGCTGTTTGGAAGGGATATCCAATTAGAATTGTAGATTATGCAGTAATCCTTTGTTACTGGAGGCACACCACTCCCAGAAGCGTGCAGGATCCCCTCATCTGCAGCTACCTGCAATAAACCAGGGAGTTCCAAATTAAACAAAGTTCAGAATATCAGTATACAGATATTCTTCTAAAAAGCTGTTAGGAAGAGAAAAAGCTGTTTGAAGAAAATGAATTTATTCAATTAGTTATGTTACATAATGATTGATTCCATGAGAGATGGGTAGCTTGAAAGCAGGATGGAAAAACAGTAAAAATCAAGTCACTGTATAAAACTATTTATCCTCATTGCAAGTACAATGTACTTGTTACACGTGCAGTACGTGTCACCAAGTAGAATATCATCAAGAAACGCATGCAAATTATTTCAGATACTTTCCAAAAAGTGTAAAATTTTACATAGAAAGCAATTAAAACAGTACATGGGAAAGTGGATTAAAGTCTTTCCCTCCTTGCAGACTCTAGAATTTCCCCTAATAATAAAGGTATTATATGGCGATTCCTAGAACATTTTTTATCAAATAACTGTAAATGCAAAGAGATCAACTCTGTACTGTAAGAATTTGTGTAGCTAAGGAAATACTGGTGTCTCATAAGATTACGCTCAGACTCCCTCATGTAATATGATTTCTGTTATTTACTAATACATAGGAATTTTTAAACTTCTGATAATTTTAGGGATATC
Source organism: Himantopus leucocephalus (assembly GCA_003993805.1). Lineage (NCBI taxonomy): Eukaryota > Metazoa > Chordata > Aves > Charadriiformes > Recurvirostridae > Himantopus > Himantopus leucocephalus. Next base: position 11,704,435 of record RSEF01000010.1, on the reverse strand, counting down.
TACTTCTCCCCAAGCATTAATATACCAAAAAAGGTCAGGTATCTAAGTAGATAAATGAACGGACTAAGGATTAGATGCAGCTATAGCTGCAAAGTAGTGAAACAAATAAGCGTCATCTGTATCTCAAAGAAGTGACACTTTAAGAAAATTGGGAGATGATCTCATTTCAACTGTTTTTCTTTAGAGAGAAACTGACCTCAGTATCAGTAAGTATCAATAGATTAAAAAAAATGCAACTGTTGTTGTAAATTCCATGCCTGTCTGAAAGAACACTGAGATACTAAGCTAGAAGCAGGCATGGGTAAGGGGGAAAAGCCCAAATGTTTGTCTGATGTACAACGCTAATCATTAACAGTGCTATAGAGGCATTTCTCCTCAGGCTAGCGTACCAGTATTCTGCGGCAAGTGAGAACTCGAGAGAAAAGAAAAACGCATGACGATATTGTTTCAGAGGTTTATGTCTGCCTGGGTTGAATAGCAAAAAACCTTCTTCAGAGGAATCCATTATATTTGCCATAGCACAAGAACATCTGCTGGGAGAACTGTGTCAAAGGGCCTGAGCACATTAACTGTTCAACATATAACAGTTCTTCAGCTGTCGGCTAAAATAGGTTGTTCCATGATTTATGATCAGCACAAAAATTATCAAGCTTCCCTCTTAAGCGCACTCACCTAAAAGCATAAGCTAATGGCAAATTAAAAGCAATAAAGACTTGCAACAGGTGCAAACCCCAGATGTTTCCATGCATTAAAAGCTCTTTCTGCTTCACGAAGTAGAATAATACGTGTTTTCTGGGTTCCTGGAAATCAAGTGTTAATGCTACGCAACCGTAAGTCTACCTAGAAGAAGCCATTACTTGCTTATTCGATACGCATGTTTTGTTTGGCAAGCGTCCCTTCTCTGGGGGTGAATCAGGAAATACAATTCTTGCTCACGAGGTGTGGGGAGGGAAGACCGCAGTATGACGTTTGCCCTCACATATTCATTGCTCAGCTCTAAAGACAGCATTTAGAAGTTACAAATGAAGAGAAACGCTACACCTCACTTGGAACATCCCCACCGAAATCCTGTTGCATCCAGCTGAACTTTTATTATTTGCTAATTGCTTCAGTATCCTTCTTTCACAACAGACAAGGGCTACTAGTTTGGGGGCGTGGCCTTGCAGTCAGCTGGGCTGCTGAATAGTATAAAACAAATCTCACTCTCAGCATACATGCAAAGTAAAAATTTCTTACTGAGCACATTTTCAATCTTGTTACTTAGGTTGAAGACTAAGAGCATGTCCACAAAACTGCTCCTGAACAGATTAACCTGCTTCCATAGGCAGACTTGCTCCAGCATAAAAATGTTCCCACGCGGCGCAGAGGTGTGACAGCTGCCCTCACCTAAAGGGGCATCAGCATCTTCCGTCCCTTCAGGTTCAAACAATTCCCAATGACCCCTCACCTTCAAACAAATGTCTTTCTATTTTTCACAGCTGGTTCCCCCATCATATTTCCTTCCATTACCATCTTTAANGACATCTCATACTGTCTCTTAATCCTTTTTTTCCCCTAACACATCCCCGTCACTGCAGAGATACAAGCTTGGGCTGACTGTTGAGCTTTGGAGCACACTGTAGAGTACTGGAAGTTACATGAACCAGTGNCTTTCTATTTTTCACAGCTGGTTCCCCCATCATATTTCCTTCCATTACCATCTTTAAACTTTTCTTGTATAGTTTTCCTGTATAATATCTTTGATGGAGAAGACATCTCATACTGTCTCTTATTCCTTTTTTTCCCCTAACACATCCCCGTCACTGCAGAGATACAAGCTTGGGCTGACTGTTGAGCTTTGGAGCACACTGTAGAGTACTGGAAGTTACATGAACCAGTGGACACAGGGACCAAACCAAGCCTATATTTACAATGTCCATCACAGTTAGCGTCTAGATAAGACATACAAGAAACTCAAAGGTACAGAACAGGGAGAGGGTATTTTGTATGTAGTAAGTAACAATAAAAACCCCACAGAAACGTAAAAAGGTAGGAAAAAATTAAGCATGAACAGAACAAGCATCCTTTCGTAGTTCTACCAGCAGCCCTGTGACACACACACTCTCCCTCCTTCCCTCCCTCTGGGCATTGCGACCCAGGAGAACATGCTCAGAGAGCAGCAGTGGTCCTTCCCCGAACACCTACTACCCTCCCCAGTGCTGACTCCCCACACAGTTAGTCTCGGGACGCCATTCTTGAGACTGAATGACCAGGTCTAATGCTCACCACTGCTACAACTGCATTTGTAGAGCAAAGGAGGAGACAGGACATGGGGCCTGGACTCCTACAGGAGGGCAGGAGAAGCCCCTTCCCTTGTCAGCAGCAGCAAACCACTGGGGTAAGGAGCAAAGCCACTCTTCAGCAAACCTCAGTGCAAGCCACAACAGCTACCTGGGGCTCAGAAGCAGCGAGGGAGCACTGCATAGAGAGACACAAGCTACTTCACCCAAAGCTGTTCTCAAGGCACGAACAAACTGCACTGTACACCTACTGTTGAGCATACCCAGTGGTGACCATCTCCACAGGAAAGTGCTCTGCATGCTGCCTTACCAAAACAAGGTAAAAATTATGTTAAAAACAAGCAAACAAACAAAACCCCAACAGAACAACTTAGGGGAGCAGCATTTAATGCCGATATGCCCTCCGCACTGCTCAAGCGGATCACAGAGGTTCCTGCCTCCCCCCACTCCCTGCTCCACGAGGCAGAAGACGATCTAGCAGACTCCCACAGCGATACGCACCTGCCTGCGGAGAGAAGCTGCAAAGATGTCCCACACGGGAACCAAAATGGCACTGAAGGTGAACAAGCCGAAAGCCAGGACACACCACCAGCTTCCCCCCTTCCCCGGCACCCTGATTTAAATACCTCTAGAAACAACATCAGCCTTTATCTACCCGGGCACCGGGCAGATTTGTTACTCAAACCCGCCAAGGCCTGACGGGAGCCCGGGCCCGGCCTGCGCTCCCAGGGAGCCGGGGTGGGGGGGCCTTGCCCGACGGCGGGACGCGCTCCAGAGCCGCGCCGCCACCGAGGCGTTGGGAGACGGGGGCACGCAGCGGTCCGGCCGGAGGGACCGGGAGACACAGCGCCAGGGTCCCCCAGGAATGGGCTCCGGGGGGACAGAGGGAGCCCCCCGGCCGGCCCCACCGCCACCCGCGGCCCTGCCGCCAGCCCGTACCCGCCCGGGCCGGGAGCCGGGCCCCGGCGCCTCCCGCGGCGAGGGCAGCGCACCCCTTACCGTCGGGAGCAGCAGGCCCCACAGCGCGGCCCACAGCAGGCCGGCGGCCCTCATCTTCCTCAGCCGCCGCCCGCTCGGCCGGGCCCGGGCTCCCCCCGCGCAGCCTTTCACCGCCGCCGGCTCCCGGCGAGGCGCCACTTCCTCTTCCGCCCGCCGCGGCCGATGGCGGCGGCTGCTGCCGGCGAGGGCAGAGGGGCGCTGAGGCCCCCCGAGCCCCGGCGAGGGGACGAGCGCCCTGGCCCGGGCCGGGCTGGGGGGCGGCCGGGTGTCCCTGGGGCGGGTGCGAAGGCGCCTGCCGTGAGGAGAGCCGGGGCGGCCCCGGCGCGTTCCTTCTGTCCGTCAGCAGCGCTCAGCTTCCCGCCTGCAGCTGCACCACGGGCGGCCGTGAGGTACTTAACGCCACCTGAAACCCTTCACAGCCACGACAAATAAAAGGAAGCGGTCGGGTTCGCCCCACGTCTCCCGAGACAAATCTGAGTGTTTCACCTCGCTCCGTCTGTCGGGGTGCCGGGCCGCGGGGCAGAGGTGCGGGGGGGCCTCGGGGAGAGCAACAAGTACAAGAAACAGCAACGCACGGGCTGTAACAAAGGGTCGAAGGGAATTGGCATTGTTTGCACTAAATAAAAAAAAAAAATAAAAGAATTCAGATACGTTTTCCAGGCTTTGAAGACGTGGAAGGGGCTGTGGTGCAGCAGATGCGGGAGCCAGCAATGATTTGGAGGAAGGAAACGGGCAGAAACAGCTCTGTGATTTACCAGCTGGGGAAGTTGGGCAACTTCTTTCCCTGAGGTTTTTCAAGGGCTGGTTACGGGGAAGGGCCAGGGAGGGGAAGAGGCAAAGATAGGGAAGATGATGGGAGAAGGAGGGGACGTGGCCATGAGGGAGACGGTGGAGGCGTGAGGGAAAAGGGAGAGGCAAGAGGAGGAGAGCTGAGCTGCGATCCAGCATTAGTGAATCCAAGCCTAAAGTGGGTAACCCACTTGCTTGAGTCGCTCACAGACTAAGCGGTTATTAGTTACTACCACAGAGGAAGGAGGTTCCCGCATGCATGGTTTTCCCTTTGTGTGAATTTAAGGAGCATTTCCCACCACAGTATGGCAGATTTTCAGTAAGCTGTTCTGTTGCTGTAAAAATCTTAATAACATTTACCTACCTGTGAATAAGTAGTGTTTTGATCAGTACAGATATTTTGATGATAACAGATAAGCTTCCCCCCCAGTGACAACTGAACCGGCTTATGCATTTTGTAGACTTGCTAGGCTGCAAAAGTGTCTAACAATTTAATGTATTTGAATAGTGAAACATAACGGCACATCATGACACAGCTAATAATTCATATTCCATGCAGAATTGGTATTTTTAAAAAAAAAACAACGAGTACATTGTCCATCTGTGTGTTTCTATTTTGGTGCTGTTGCCAGAGTAACCATGACACTTTACGCCAACTACTGTCTCTGCTTCTGAATCTAAAAAGATCTGGATGACAGATTAATACAGATTACTTCAATAAATCTATCAGTTCTGTGATCTGTAAAGAGCGAAGAGTATGTACATGACAGTGTATTTCAGGCGTGGAAGAAGTGTTTCATTTGAATTGCAAGTGTGTAGCTGCTCACAGGATCAGATTCCACAGGGTGTCCTGCCCTACCAAATACTAATCCCTCTCCTTGCTTTCCCCAGGAAAGCACAGCAGTTTTTATTCTGTCTGCAGCTGAAGAAAAGTGGGCCGAGGAAAAATCCTAGAAGTACAATTGCCTTTAAATAAAAGGAAGTTGGTCTCCCAAAAAGTGTATGTTTGGTTTGATCTCCCCTGCCTTTACGCATGTTTAAAGACACCGTGTAAACATCTCTTACCTTAAACACATCCCCTGCAGCCCAGCGGGACTGTGCAGGTTAGATATTTCTAGCTGCACTGACGAGCCCTAGTGTTAGCTCAGGACATGGGCAGCTCACATTCAGGACATCGATAAAAACTTCTTAGGTAATCTTTATTGGCAACTTAAGTAGTCCCTAATTTTTTACTGTTAGCATTAACATGTAACCAAACTAAAACCGGATGATCTAGTCTCAGATTTCAGCAGTATGAGAAAAACTAGATTTTATTCATAGATGTTATTTCCAATCCCAGGCAGAAGAAAACTCGGTTATAAAGACCACCTGAGACTAAAGAATGACTTAAAAGCCTAAAATATTCCTCACCCCCCTGCCCCATTTTAAACGTGAAATTCCGTTTTTGGAATGAACAACACAGCTTCTACTCATAATCAGTGTAAGATACTGAAAATCCACACCAAGAATTGCATCCTTTCTATGCCACCATAATTATTTCCATCAGAGAAAAGAAGAGAAACACCACTCTCAGAAAAATATATTTCTAAGAAATTCAGTGGGTGGTACAGTAATAGGGCAGAATAAAGCAGGTGACAAGGAAAAGGAAGTGGCTTAACCAAAGAAAATTTTACCCTGTCCTATAAAGTGTCTCTTTCTGTGCTTCATGTTTTCACAGCTTTTTGGCTGGAGCCTGGAACAAGACAGCAAGGTAACACCATGAAACCTCTTGATTCAAGTGACGGGGAACACTGTTACTGAAACCTGCCGTCTTTGTGAGACATACACACATGGCAAAGATGAGGACACGTGCAACAGCCTGACGGGACCTCTATCTCCTTGCAAGAAAGTGATCCAAAGCATAGGAAGACTGCTATTGAAGAATTATTTAATACAAACACACGTCTAGCAACTTTTCCCCATGTACTAACAGCCTTATCTGAACACCAGTAAATATCAATCGATGCTAGCGAGAGATACCCTAGCTCACTGGATATGATGCAGCGGGGAGAACAGCCAATTCAAATGCATTTTCAAAAGTGATGTTTAAAGAAACTAGTGAAAGCCTTCCTCATATGCCATTATGCAGCAAGGTCACATTAGCATGCATTAATGAAGGACTGTAAACTGTACTTTTGAATTATATTTTCAAGCTCAACACCCTCAAAGGTATTGAGTCAGGTTTTAATATTTCCTCGTGGTAGAGACTGCGAGGGTAAACCGCATTTAAAAGCATATTACTTTCACTATTAATATGCAGCTTCAGCACATGTTGAGACTGGACTTTCAAACTTACATATATTAGATCAATTTTTTTTTTACAAATAGACTTCTGTCTAGAATAAGTGCCATTGTTTTGCCTATCTACGAATCCTTAATTGCAGACAGCTGACTGTGAAGAGCGGGTTATCAGTACAGTCTTCATTCACCTTTAGACTCAGCCCAGGTAAGTTATGTAAAATGTACACGTCTTTCTTAAGCAGTAGCAAGATCTGATGCATGTAAATACACTATTAAAAAACATAAAATAATCCTGTAACCAAACACTTTTTCTAGGTCTTTGATGAAGAATCTGGAATTAGTTAGTCATCCACTTGTACAGGCCAACATCAGCTTTAAAAGCAGACCAAATTCTCTCTCAGTAGTTTAAATGTAGACTTTAAGTCTTTTTTTTTAACTTCCAGTAAGCCAGAGCAATCATACTAATTTCAGTTTAAAAGAATGGATTATTTCCTTCCACATTACTTACTTAAGATGAAGGTCTAACTATATACATATATATTAAAACATACATATTAAAACAGTAAAAGACATTATTTAACTTTTTTTTTTGCCCCTGAGTTAGGATGGGCCCTTAGTAATACTAACACTGATTTTGTTCATTTTGGATTTATATGCAAATATCAGAGGAAAGTTAAAATTTTTTATAAAGAGAATATTCTTCCCATTTACATTGTTTTAATAACAAAAAAAAAAAATAAAAAGGTTCAGTGAGTAAAGGAGTTTCAGTACAGCTTTGTGGCCTTGATTTCATGAGTAATTTACTGTAGAGGTCTCAACAGACACCTCAAAGTTGTTCTTGTCCATCTGATACTTCTCTCTTCTAAATGGGATTAAAACTAGGTTAAGAGAACTTCCTCCCTATTGAACTACATTTTTGGGTAACATTTTAGGATTTTGGTCACGCTAATGGGATGCACAGAAACGGGATGTATGGAACAAGCAACAACCACAAGGTGTTCAGTAGCCATATTGCAACGCGTGATAAGCCAGTTCGGGCTGGGTTTAGGCGAGGCAGAGTCCGAAGCATGCCATGCCATGGGTGCCCTTGACACCCCACCCTCCCTGAAAGGGCACAGGTTTTTTATTGTAACCTAAGTTTGCTCATCTGTAAGTTCCCAGGTGAAGACAGCAGTCCTAGTTCAGTATCAAGCACCTCAAGTTAGGAGCTTTTTTGGCACAAGAACACATACTAGTAATGTCCCCGCCTACTCAAAGTGCTTTCACTATTTTCTTTCATGTTTCCTTCCTCTGCATATCATTGGGAGAAAAGGTCTTAATGGAAATCATGGTGACCTCATCAGCCTGCGGAGAGTCCAGGAGAACACTCAAACCTCCTCAGGCACAAGGAAGTCTTCACGACCGTTCAGCTCCAACGTGTCCATACTCTCCCAACACCTGGAAGCTGGATATCAGAAGGATCTAGTTCATTTCCCTGAAGTTTTGGCAGCATGGTGGACTGAAGGAAAATACCCTTTACTACTACTATTTTGTATTAACTCTAAGTTTTATTTGTTTTGAGTTCCATGAAGGTAGCATTGGGTGCAGCAGGCCTCAGCATTTAGAGCATCTGCAACCTCACATTCATTAGGAAAAAAACAAAAACTAAAACACCATCTTGTCTTCCAAACATAGATGTGCCATCAGTCTGCAACCGCTGAAACCAAAGCTAGCTTGCTTGCTGGGTGGCTCCGTACTTTCTGAAAACAGTTTTGTAAGCCACTGCAGGAAGAGGATACTACTATCCATTAAAGTTACATCGGCAATCTGTGTCTCAAAGTCCCAGCTTAGTCATGCATTTAAGTGCCCAATTTCCTCCATATACCAATTACGCACACATTATGAGTATGTTCCAATTGGTATCAGCAAAGCTGTCCTGTGCATTACAGATAACAAACATTGACGTGCACATGTTCTGCTCCTTGCTCGTTCCTCATAAACATATACCACATTGCCTCTCCATGGCTTCTAAACCTGCCTCACTTGTGTATCCTGTTGTTCTGTAGTTCCCGATCAACCCGTTAGCCTCTCTGACCACCTTCCCTGGAGTATGAAGAAATAAGCAATAACAAGGAGACTTTATGCTTTCACATAGCAAAGTACAAAACTGGCTCAGGGCTGCACGTGGAGGTGAAGTTTTAAGTAACTGCACAGCTCGAGGCTCTGTTAAGGGAACAACTGTCCAAGAGGCCAGTTCCTAGAGAGGACCTATTCAGTACAGGGCTAGGAAACCATTTACATATACACTGTAACCACATGAATATCACCAGGATAACTACTGATGTAAGTAACTTGGAACTTGTGTGCCAGACAAATTACTGTGTATGAAGGAAGGGCAATTTGTCTGCAGAAGCCCAAGCACCAACCTCTTGGGGCATCTCCTTAGGCACACAGGGGCTTCAGCTGTAGAGGTAAGCAGCTAAAATTTTGAATTTCAAGCATTAACTGCTGCTTTGGGTCTAAATTCTGTTGATCCAGCCCTTGTGTTCAGACAGAAAGGTACATAGTAAGAGTGGTACTACAACTGCAAGGAGTTACAAATGCAAGTCTCCACTTTTTAAAAATAGATAAATAAGAAAGATTTATTCCAAGCAGGCTTGGTTTTTTTTAAAAAAACATTCTATTTATGGTTAGTCTTTTTTTTCTGCCCTGAAGCCAATCTGCAATCTAACGAACCAGAAAATTTCTTATTTCAGGACTCCATGTCTTTGACATTAGTGTGTGATTCACCTGCCTTACAGATTTCAGAATTGCAAGTCTACCTTCAGGAGCCATAAACTAGAAGCAAAACCTGGTAAAGAAGAGTACTGCAAGTACTCCTTCTAATCAGTCCCACTGAAGCATTTGTTCTGCGGAGAAGATACGAATGCTAGGAAGGAAAATCTAGCTTCTACCTCCTACTCCCTGACTGCCTAACTTTATCTGAATGATTTCATAGTGCAGTGCTTTAAACAACTGCTGGAGATTCTTGACTAACCAAGTCTGCAGAACCAGAAAGTATCTGGAAGCCCTACAGGAACCCACTCACCAGAGGAGATCTTTTTGACACCACTGTAACACAGCACTGTTTTCTCCCTGTAGTTCATCTCACCTATCTCCACAGCAATTATGAAAGGCAGACCAGATTGTTCTTACTGTTGGGTTTTTAGGTCAGTGTCACAGTGCTGATAGCAAAGCAAATTCAAATACAATCAAAAGCAGCCATGAGATCATCGTTCACTGACAGATTTGATTTTTTTTTTCCAGTGTTAGTGCATTTAATAACATATAATGAATTTCATAAACATACCTCCACAGAATTTAGCATTGTCAAATTGTGCTTATTCTTGCTGGCACAGTAAGATTAAAGGTATTTGTTAATATCTAAAACATTTTTTTGTCTATACGGGGTGGAAGCTACAGAAGCACCTGATAGTCCAATATGGCAAGACCATACAAATGGTTGCCTGGGTGGCAAGTTACCATATCAGAGGCTAACTTGGAAAATTTTTATAAAGCTACTCTACAGGAGGTAAAAAGACATGTTGGGTTGTGAAAGAGCCAAATACCTTTTCTATATCCTTACTGCAGATTTATGCAGCATTATGGGATAGTCAGTAAAGCCTATCAGGGACAGCAAGCGATCAGACAGACAGTATTTAAAATAACAGTTACTCCCCCCACCCTGACTTTTTTTTTTTTTTTCTTTAAAAAAGNTATACAGGGCTGAGACTCTGACGGACAACATATAAAACACTTGATCCTGCTCCACTTGCAAGTTATTTTACTTCCAACTACGAAAAGATACTATCAAATGCCATCAAGTCAGGGCAGTAATGTTTCATTGCCACATTGTGTTGATATAAGGTCTTCACAGCCTACAACACAGATTAAAAAGTTGGATCCTTCTTTGAGCTTGACTGGAATAAAATACAGCAAAACCGAACAACCAACCAAACCCCACAATGGAGTAATAGCTTGCATAGAGCTGACAGCAAAGACTTGATGTAAAATTGTGCTCTCTAGTGGAGAAATTTGATTTTGTGCAATAGAAGTTCAAACCATGCTGATCCGTCCACTTGACCAACAGGTTTTCAGTGCAGAGAAAATACCAAGATTTACCACAACAGGAAAAGAGCACAAGTGCCTAGTTCAACAGATTTATTATAACCAAGATAAATTTATACCCAGTTACATGACAGATTACAGCTAGATAAGGTTTCTAAACAGACAACAAAAAAATACCTAAGCATGCTTTTATGTTTGTTTAGGTTTTAAAAGTAACGGTATCCTTAATGCAATAGCAAAACATTTCCTTTTAATGATGTGACACTTTAATATGGTCCTATACTATATAGTCTGATGAAAATAGGTTAATTTTACACCAGATCGTGCTACTGACATAATCGCCAACTCCTTTATTTCTAGTTATGCATACACCACTAATCTTGAACATACTGAATGGCTCTTCAGGAAATACTAACTCCCATTCAATTTGTTTTCTTACAGTGTGAACAAGATACAACCCATTTTCTTCATGACAGCTGCCTACCACTATTTTTTCTGGGCAGATATGGACCAATGAATACATGAACTCAATTTAATAGATGAATTAGAATCTGTTCTTTAAAACGACTTGGCTACTTTATGCTTCCTCAACAGCATACAGTATTTAGCTTCTTTCAACTCTGTGCTTAACTAGGCTGTTGGAATAAATCTGAAGTTAGAAGACAGAAATATGAAAGACTTAAAAAAGCTAAATGTACAGCTAACATGCTAATTTTAAAATATATTAAAATTTGGCATGCATTCTAATTCAAGAGTAAGGATCTAGCAAGACATGGATATTAGATTTCTCTTATGTTTTTGCATAATGTTATGACGAGCTCTTGACTGTTACAGAAAGTAACATTCTCTCTTCCTCTTTGGCCCTTAAAGATGAAATGGAGGGGGGTAGGGGGGTGTTGTGTTTGAATGCATAAAGAAACACAGAGCTACCGTTCATGTTTTAAGTTCCCTAGTATACTTAGGAAAAGCAGCCTAACAATTCAGCAAAGCCAGCAGTCTAGATTTAAGAAGTATTACAAGCCACAAACAGAATCATACAAGTTAAAAGATTTGCCAGCTAAATTTTTTTTAAATGGAAAAAAGTTCATAACTGATCTTATGCATAAGGCAAGGAGGAAGACTCTCTCTCTCTTCTCCTTCACCGACTTCCAGCGTAACTGGTGCTGATATGGCAGCAATTTAAATGCTTGTATTTAGTTGATCCCATGACAGTAAGCAGATTTCTTAAGTTTCTGCACTGGTAGTCATTCAGAATTTTGAACAGTTGTCAGTGATTGGGTAAAAGAAAAACCTAGCTCTACTTAAGCAGTTTTATCATATCACTTAATAGAAAGATTAATAAGGACTCAGTAATAAACTTGAGTTTGGGTATGGCTCAATATTTATGGCTATTTATTTAAATATTTATGAAGTGCCAGAACTCTGCAAGACACTGTTTCCATTTAATATTCTCCTGCAAGTTATCACAATATTCTTTAAATTTCTGTCCTTCACATGGCTGTATCACTTAAACCATACTTTCTATTTAAACCATATGCAAGAAAAAATTCAGTTAATCTAAAAAAAAAAAACCCTAGTCTTTCTGGATCCTTAATTTCGAGACAAGTGAGATATCCCTTGAAGTCCTGTGTAGTTACTGTTGTAGCTCGGTGACAGAGAGAGTGATCTTTAATATGTTTAGTTTAAAATTCAATAGTAGTCATGCAAAATTAATACACAGTTGTGAGCATATTGTAGCACCACTTGAAGTTAACTGGTACATATTATTAGCTCTGTTGTAGTAATACCCGTCAGTCACACTAGTGCATGCATGGAAGGGAGGCAGCCCAGTAATTGAGAGAAATGTCTGTTTTTCTAAGCCTCATTCGAGAGTGGGTATGTTTGCAAACCCTCCATTTTTAGTTACAAAAGCATTATCACAGCAAAGCAGAAGTTTCACTGGGTTTTGCAGACTCAGCTAACTGTATTATGATAGAGTTCGTTCACCTTGAAAAGACATTAAAAAAATACCAAAGTACAGCTCAGTAGATTTATGCATTAGGTTGTAAGCCATCTAAAAAACCGGTTCAAAGTTATATTACAGGCTATAAGATCCTACTTCGCAATTCAGTTTAGCCCATGTAAGAAGTGCAAATATGTGATATCTTCCAATTAAATCAACCTCTGCATTTCTTGAGGGCAGAAAAAGACAGAGGTCAAAATCCCAGACAGTTCATACTGACTTTAAATCCCACCCTACAGGACAACTTTGTGAGGTTTTTGGGACACAGCTAGGAAGTCATCCAGTGACAAATTACAGGTGCTACTACAACGCTACCATGACAGCCCCATTTTAAGGATAATTTACAAAAACTCCTCCAGACACTATTGTGCTATTTATAATTCAAGTACTCTCTCTACTCCATGATAAAGAGGTTTTAGAGAATATGAAAGCACAGTCCAGGAGGTCCTCGTAAGACAGAGCAGACTTCAGCCTTCTCTCAGTTTCCTATATCTCAACAGTTGCAGAAGTGCCATTTGTGTAGCCACCTTTAGACTTCATGTGGTCCTGAATTGATACAGCCTAGGAAAAAAGTTTATTAGAACATGCATCTGATAAAGTCTGGTTGCCAGAGCAATTATTAAAAGCATCACTTTGAAGAGACAGGTGAGCCATATGTTTGCAGTGCAGGGTCCCAATGGTAGTAGGGAGAAATAACAACTAAACCTAGGACTGTTAAATACTATTTTAAGTCAGTGCATAAGATGGGTCTTGCTATCCAAAATCCACTTATTCTTACATCCTTCATCCTGGGACAACTTTGACTTCGGGGTGATGTGTTATCTGGACCTAGTATCAAGTGCATCCACAGAATCCTTATCCAAAAGATTCTCATCGTATGTAAAGATACTGGGGAAATGAGCACTTCTCGCTGAATATATCTTCCACAGTATCTTATGTTTACAAACCAAAGGACAGTTCTGTTCTGATGCTATTTTTTTTTTATCAATAGAACAGAGAAAAAGAGTCAGATTTGTCTCTCTGTTACAGTTATCTAGTATTTTATTAGCTACCTGCTCTACAGGTTACTGAGTGGAGATTGCTGCTTATCCAAGAGGTGCACACTTACTGATGAATAGTCACTACTCATCTCTCTTGCCCCAACATGCGCAGTATGTACAAAGTTCATTGGTTCTCCTATCATATTCCGGTCCAGTCTCCGACGCCTCTTCTATAAGAAAGAAGATATCTTAGGTCTCTATTCAGAAAACATGAGCAGCTTTCAGAGAGAAACAAGCAGCTGAGTTAAAAAAAAAAAGATGGTCAGTAGTGACCCCTAATGACTCCTCATTGCAACCGGGCTGAAGTTTCAGACTGTTTGCAGTAACAGCAGGTCAAAGTCACTTTTATAACTTCTAATTTAATTTTAGCAAAAACTTACTTTAATGTTGGAAAGTCAGGGCCTGATAACTGCAAATAGTCATATGGCCAAGGCTTCTGACAAAACATACATAGTTTAAACATAGTTTAACATGTCCATTTGTAGCTTTTGCATTACTTAGCCCAAACTAATTAAAACAACGTGACAATGAAAGCATTTTCCACATAACTGAAAGACAAAATTTCAAATCTGATAAAGGATGGCAGTTGTGCATCTACCTACCGGTTGAGGCTGTTCACCATTGCACCAATTAAAACAAACCAGGAATTCAGTCATTATATTCTTCAGTATGTAATAAGGTCTTGTTAAGTGTAATTATTTCTCTGGGATTTAAAGCAGTACGAAGACCAAGATGCAGTTTCTAAAGCAAGTTTAGGAAGGAATTGTTTGTGAAGATTCACTGGTAAAGATCACAGAAAGCATCCGGTAAGTACACCTGCAAAGAGATTATTATGTAAATTTATACTAAAATATATTAAAGTCTTGTAACAGTTATTGAACAATAGACATTTCAGAAGACTAAAACAAGACTGTAAAATTCTTAAAACATACCTGGACAGAAGAGTAGCATCAATTTGAAATCAGTACATTCAAGTCAGAAATCAGGGTTAAGAGCGCTGCACATTTACTCCCAGCCAGCCAGCAGTGTAGGTTCTGCTTTCTTTACAGAAGCGTAGTAAAAGCAATGCTGGAATTAAATCACATCTTGTTTAACAGTCTGTGATCTGTTTGTAAGTAGAGCTAGCCAATACTTATGAACTATTTAGTATTTCAAAAACAAAATAGCTTTGAAGCACAACAGAGTCAATGCTTAACATTTACAAACCGGTACAAAGGAAGTTTCCCTCTTACATCTGATATGGTTACTCTCCTTAGACACAGAAAAGCTCAAAGTAAAGAGTATTCTACAATTCCAAAAAGCCCTTAGAAGACAGAAAAAGAGCTTTGCATACCAGCAGTAGAAACTGTTCATCAGACAGAGCCTAGAGCTTCCCAGAAGGTATAAAACTATTAACACAGCATTCCTGAACTGGATACACAACGAGGGAACTCACTGACCTTAACTGCCCTGAAGCTATGATAAAAAACAACTTTTTAGTGGTTACTGACTTTTTTTTAAAAAAATATCTTCCTTCAAATCAAACCCAGGGCTATCGAGTAGCCTTTCATATCAAGTTTTTGATACCCCAGATCATTAAAACATATTTCAACACGTTAATTTAGAAAGAAGTGGGGGTTTTTTTCAAAGCTTACAGCTTAACAGAAGTTACAGCTTCATGAATTCAGTCTTACTGAACCCCCACTGAAGTCTTCACAACCAAACAGCATAAGCTTCCCCTTTCACAGGCATTTCTTATGTAGTCCCACAATTATGTAATTAGCACATCTATTTCTTTCACCTTTGTGGTTTTCTTACACTTCATCACTTCTCACACTTCAAGCAGATTTTTTAAATTTCTGACATCTATCTATCAAAGCATTTGTTACATTTGCCTCTTAGCTTTAGGTGGCCTATATGATGCATTATTGCGGAATGTGTCATATATTATTCCATTTTATCCTGCGTGGTTTTAATACAACTCATTATCTGGCTCAATTATAATTTTTCACCTCACTTCATCCTCTCACAATGGTCTTTATCACCACTGACACCTTGTTTGGGTGCAGTAAAGAAGGGACAGTGGCCCATACAACCATAAGAACATGCAGAAGCCGAAGCTTTTGCCTACACTTCACATTAGCTGCAAATTTTTGGGGTTTATTTCATGTTAAGGAGACTGCATCAAAGCCAAGACTTTCTTAAAAATCATAAAGTGCGTCACTGTACTCTAATAACCTATTTTGAAAGCAGACTGACTGAGACAAGCATCAAATTAGAGAAAAATCCCCATCCCAAAACAATGGTTGAACGCGTATTCTCCTCCTACCGTACGCCCCAGAATTTGGCCATCTGCCTCCGTGGGGCTCTGGACATACCGGGGTCTTACCTGCTGCTCCCAGTGAGTCCTCACGGGGTGGTACGTCCTCATTCAAGCACTGGCACGCAGCCAGCTGCTGTCTTGGCAACTCCAGCACGTTTACAGTTCATATTCCTGGGTTATAACTAATCCTGATCGCTAAACAAGAACGTTTCACTGTGATTCCATAGCCTGCGACAGTTCCTTTGCTCTGTGAAGCGCTGCGGAAGTCTGTTGTGCGCTTCACGCTTACCTACAGGTGTCAGAAAAGCAGAACGGAAACCAAAAATAGCGCCCTAGTTTGGCGTCAGATTTGTGCAGCCGTGCAGTTTTCTCAGCACTATCCATACAGCCTGTGGCTCACTTCCACCCCTGCGGCAGCTCTGCAGGTGTCCTCCTGGCACACAGCAGCGCCGGACGCCTTCCTGTTGTGTTTTACAACAGAACTCTTCTTTTCCTCTGCAGGAGTCAGAGTATCATCCTCCAGGACAGGAATGTCTGCACCAGGGCATGGGACACCACCTTCTTCCCAGAGACTCAAGGTTTCCACACTAACTGGAAGAATTTTAAAAACATCTTAACACATTCAGGCTTGTCCAGGACTAATAAAAACCAACACGAATCCCCAAACCGAGCAGAAAACAACATTTTGTCACTGTTGGCACACAGACCAGAACTGGACAATATCCTGTTGTTCTTTCTCTCTATTTTTCACCATAGCAGCAGTATCATCGAGGAGAGAGAGACAAAGGGCCAGGGAAATGGCTAGCACGCGCAGACACAGATGTTGAATGCAATGGCAGGATGCACAGCCATTCTGGAGTCCGTAGCCCTAAAGCGCCTGAGAGCTTTATAAATGTTTAGATACACTTTACTGAGCATAACATTCAATCTGTTCTACCATTGCTGTGTATTAAAAAGTATTCAAACTATCCTTGTATTTTACTTACAAAATACCAGTTCTATATGAAGTGTAAAATGTTTGCCCGAATCAAAACAGAAGAATTCTCCCTTTCCAGACAAGAGAGCTGCACGGTAATCTTCATAAATAACATCCACTAAACATATCTATTCTTCACAATTGCCTTGAGACTCAAGGTCTGATTGTGACAAATCCCTGACTCCGAGCTGTTAGTGAAAGACAATGAGTGTAAAGTTAGCGCGTATTATCACGCATCTGATGCAGGCTACCATCACCCTGCCCCAACCGTCGTTAAATTGTGATCACTTCTGAGTCCAGTTGTTGCCATTTTCATTCCAGCTCTCTCAGTACTGAATTGATGTGAGAAGCATTATTTCAGCCTAATTGCCTTTCTAAAAACCACTACACTTATAATTTGTTCATTATCCTTACTTTGCTCATTTGATATTTACATCATGTTAAAATACTGAAACAGTTGTACGTTTACATATTTGAACAGCAAGGTATGGTAAAAAACAGTGGAAATTTTATTTCCAGATCAAAAAACTAGTTTTGAACACAAAACTTGAAGAGTGCATCTTGTTTGGTCAAAGGTGAAGAGTGAAAAACAATACATTACCAGGACTTTGGAAGAACCTTGGAGCCAAACAGCTGAAATCCTGCTGTAGAGCAAGCTTAACTGCTTGGAAATGGCATCCTGATTTTACTAGTATATGTACAGATTGAAAATTTAGTTTGTGATGTAGTCCTTAAATTACATAACAACACTATTATGTAGTATGATTATATACTGGCCTTCTGTCATCTTGGAGCTTCACAGAAAGCTGAGAATAGGGTTCTGTCTGAGACCTCCATTAATCTAAGTGTGTTGGTATTGTTATCTAAGGAATTTGGGTGTAGTCTCTGAGATTTCCAGCTTCTCCTTTTAAAGGCTAAGTAGACACATATTCAAACAAACAAACAAACAAAGAACTACCAAGGCAGCTCCTCTATTTCAAAGTGGAAATAAGCTAGTTACAAAATGAAAAAATGCATTTTTAACTAACTGTCTGTTCCGCTCAAAAAAAAGAAGAAAAGCCAAGAGACCAAACGATGTGTTCTGTTTGGAAGTTAAAAATAAATGCGAGAAAAATCAACTGAGATTTGCCTGGAGTCTTACCAGAAGAAAATTAGTAAAACTCACAAAAAGATAAGAAGCAAACTGGGTGGCTGGCAATACCCCAACCACTGGTATTGTAAACACGCTGAACTTGTAAATTATGGAACTTAATGTTACTAAGAATAAACTCAGATTAGATAAAAAAAAAAAAAAGGCTGTAACCAAAAGTTTTATTTCTTCATAGAAGGGAAAAAGTCTTAACAAGAAGAGGTGAAGTCCCTCAGGCGCAGCAGTTTCCAGTCCCGCGGTGTGCAGGAGCCGGGGCACTGGCAGCCCAGGGCCGAGGGACAAAGGCCGCTCCCGGGGAAGGTGCGCTGCTCCAGCTACAGGAGCAGGGAACTGCCCTTCTGTTGGGACCGGGGGATTCCAGGAGACAAACCCTCCGTACTCAGTTTCCCAGTCAAATTTCTACACGCCTATCAAAACTCCCCGATTTCCTGGCCTAAGGACGGGTTTTGACCTTGAACGCAGAAGATGCTCGCGGAGCTGCTGGCGCCTTTTTCTCTGCAGAACTGCAGGGGTCACCCTGCCACAGAGCAGCCGCTGCCACAGAGCAGCCGCCGCCGCCCGCAGGGCTCCCTCCCGCCGCGGGCAGCGCTGCCTGACTGACTCACGCCGCAGGGGAGGCGATGCCCGGATGGCCCCTCCGTCCCGCGGCCTTTCCCCGCTCTGCCGTGCCCCCAGCCTCGCCGCTAACAAACCCAGGGGCGAGGCCCGGCCGGGGCCGCCCGCCCCTGGCGGGTCCTGCCGCCGGAGCCGCTGTAACAGCCCCTGGGGTGGGGGGGTGGGCGCGGAGGGCCGGACGGCCTGAGGAGAGGGCGGTAGAACCGACACCTGCTCCGCCCTTCCGCAGGGCGCGGGGCCCGGCCTCGCCCTCCCTCGGGGCGCTCGCCCCTACCGCGGAGGAGCTCAGCGGCACCGACCCACCCGCCCGCCGGGCCGTCACTGCCGGCGGGGCCGATCCCCCGCGGCGCCGGGTCCCGCAGGGCCTGAGGGAGCGCGCGGACCCCGCCGCGGCACACCCACACCGCGCGGCCGCCACCTGCCCCCGCCCGCTCCGCCACAGGCGCGCCATGCTCCTGCCATTGGCGCGGCTGCCCGCCCCCCAAGGCGGCAGCCAATGAGCGCCGCCGAGCGGCAGCGCCGTAACCCTATCGGGCGTGAGTGAACGCGCCCTGCCCAATACCTGCGAGGCGCCCGCGTCGTGTGCTCTCCATTGGCTGCGACGGCAGCCGCCCAATGGGCGCGCAGGAGCGTGAGGGGAAGGCCCACGCGGCGGGTGCCGGCCTCCCTTTGCGGAGCGCTCTGGTGCAGCGCGGACCAGCTCTGCTGCTGCTCCCTCCTCCGGCCACCATGGCGTTGCCCAGCAGTTGACGTTGGGTTTCTTCCCTTTCTACCTTCTCCTCTTTCTCCAGCCCCTCNCCCCCTTCCCCGGGTCCCGGCTCAGGCACGTAGGCGGCCGGTACCGGAGACGCCGGGTCCCCCGACCCTCCCCCCCTCCCCTCAGGAACAGGCTGTAGGAGTCGGGCCGGGCGGCTGCCGGACGCGCCATGAACATCATCATCGGCATCGGCGGGTGAGAGCCGCGGGCCGGGCCGGGGAGAGGGGGGGCGGCTGGGTGCGGGGGGTGCCGGGCCCGGGCGCGCTTCCCTCCCCCCACCCGGCCCTCCTCGTGCCGCTGCCGCAGTGGCGCGAGCAGCGCGCGCGCACGTGTCCCGCCGCCCTCGCCGACGGCCGGTGGCTTCTCGCCGCAGGGTGACCAACGGCGGGAAGACCACCCTGACCCGCCGGCTGATGCAGGCCCTGCCCAACTGCAGCGTGGTGCACCAGGATGACTTCTTCAAGGTGAGGCGGGCGCCGGCCGCCCTCTGTAGGGCGGGGGAAGGCGAGGGGTGACCCCCGCCTGCTTCCGCCCGCTCGCCCTGGCGCCCTGCCCGCCCTGCCCGCCGCCCTGCCCGCGCCGCTCCTTCCCCGCTCCGTCCGCGGCGGACCCTCGGCCAGGCTTGGCTGGGGCGGCTGGTGGATAAGCCTGCGCTGTGACACCTCCCGGTGACTTTCCATTTTCTTGGAGTGCTGCGCGGCGCGCTTGTGTTGGTGGGAAGATAGAGGAGCAGGCTGCTTTATCTTAGCCTCGTTACTACTGCTTTTTATCTGCATGCAAAGAAACCTGGTGCAGGGTTAAGATTCCTCTTCCTAGCTTCGGGGTTCGGATCTTGAATCTTGCTTTGAAGGGGGTATCAAGCTTCCCAATAGCTGTCCTGACCAAGCAGTTTTCTTTCTTATCACTGTTTCAGCCCCAAGATGAAATAGAAGTTGAAGATGGGTTTAAACAGTATGATGGTAAGGCTTTGCTACACTGTTATCAAAGTGTAACTCTAAAACTCAAAAAAGTATTTTGATGCTTTACCTGCGCTATTTTTGTACTGAGTACTACTAGATGACACTTAATTACTGCTTCATGATAGTTGTCTGTTTTGTCTTAGTGATTAGTGCACTAGATATGGAAGCTATGATGAGTACCATAAACGCTTGGATAAAAAACCCAGTCAAGTTTGAACGCTCTCATGGGATCAACAACACACTGGATGCCCAAATCTTGCAAGATAAGGAGGGAGGAGATGAAACAATCCACATTCTTATTGTTGAAGGCTTTCTACTTTACACCTACAGGTAATCAAATATGACTTCATATATTTTAACTTTTACATGATTTTACATGACAGGCAAACCTCTGAGGGAATAAAAAGACCTGTCCTAAACAACGAGTTAGCAGCTGGTACTGACTGCTGCTGAGTTGAGGTGTCACAAGTCTGAAGATAGCTCTAGGTACAGGAAATGGATTTCTTGCTACTAATCAAACAGTTCAGCTGTAACCAACTGTATCTCTTTCAGGCCATTGATTGATGTATTCCACCATCGGTACTTCCTTTCCATTCCATATGAAGAGTGTAAAAGGAGAAGAAGGTACGTTTATCTTTCTGAGTTCCCTTGCTAGCCCAATAGCATCTTACTCCATTCAAGGCTTTGTTTCTCTTTAAAGCTTTTAGATAAGAAAGCTTAAACACTGTAGCTGCTGTGCTAGAAGACTGTAGCCTCCTTCACCAAACAAACCCAAAAGCTATTGCATATGTGAGACTAATGCTCAGTTTCAGCACACATGTTTCAAGAGGCTTTCTCCCTTTGTGGTTTTCCAATGACGGGGTTCCCAGGTTTTAAACTATCCTGGGGTTTTCTATTTGGCTGTATTGTTGTACACATACACTGTTACTAATGCAAATAAAATGTGTTAAACTCGAAGAAGTTACATTTCAGAGGAATAAGCAGATAGCTATTTTACCCAAAGTTCTGCTAAAGCTTTAAGAGAAAGCTAGTCATCATTGTTTAGATCAGTCTGTCTCAGGAATCTTTTTTGCATCTTGAATACTTTGGACTAACACATCAAATTCCAACTTTTTTGGGGTATCTTTATGCTTGCAGCTTGTGCTAAAGACTGACTTTTGATAAGCTTAGAAACTACATTGGAGACAACAAGCTCAGGCTAGCGTGTAGCGAAACTGAATGAACTGTCCACCATTTCCCTAAACTGTGATTAGACTACTCTTGAATAACAATGTCTCAATTTACAGTTCAAGGAATTACACTGTACCAGATCCACCTGGATTGTTTGATGGCCACGTTTGGCCTATGTATGTAAAGCACAGGAAGATAATGGAAGATCTTGGAGTTGATGTGGGTAAGTCCTTAATGACAAAATCATTTTTGAAAGGTTTCTTTATGAGAGCGCTTTTCAAACCTGGGATCTACGTACTGGTTAGATGCATGAGAGGAGTTGGAGCAGGTGGATGGAGTCTATTTCTCCAATACCTGTCAAGTGCATGCTCTTTAAATTAGGATCTGGCAGGCTTACAAAAACACTCAATTACAGCGCTCTCATTTTACTTTCTTTCTTAAGTGCACTTGAATGGAACAAAATCAAAGGAGGAGCTGTTTAATGATGTGTATGGACAGATCCAGAATAAGATTGAAGAATTACTTAACATGCAGGTACATGTTCATACTTATAACTGCAACTCAAAGACAACCCTTTTAAAGGCTATGCTGAAAAAGCGTAAAACTGTAACTTGAAATATGTTCACATATCTTTTCTGTTTAGAAATAACCTGCTGATGATGACTCTTGTGGGTGCAGATGATTCCTGTTTGCTCTGCGCTGTCTACCTGACTGCCACTAAAGTTCCAGCTTCTGTGAAGACTCAACTCTTAAGTTTGACTTTGTTCAATCTTCCCTTAAAACTGAGTTATATATGGTCGTGATTAAAAAGCACTTCCCCCTTGTTTGTCCTCTTAATTTGTGCTTCAGCCTAGTATGTAGCCTCAGGTGATCTCTGTCTTCTCCCAGTTGCCCGTCTAGTGGGAGTCCTTTCCACTATGTTGTTAACCTGTGAGAGTAAAACACTATAGTGGAACTGATGTGAAACAGCACAAGAGTGTGTGTACCTATATATGCACATATACTGCTTTGAGTTCTTTCCTTCCACTAAGCTGCATGAATTTCTATAATCCATGCTTCTTGATGAAGAAGTTATGATTGGTTTTGCTCTTCAGAAATGAGAGAACAACAGGAGACTTTCAGGCCATTTTACTAGCATTGAATTATTCTCTTAAATCCAGTACATGCATTGATGTCAGGTGCGGGCATAGAGTCAGGGAAAAAACTTTACATATACAACAGCCTTAAAATTATTGATTGCTCTAGTAGATTTCAGTAGTGTTCTGTAGCTTAAAGCAAGTTCACACTTAGGTTCAAACTCCTGTGTACATACAGAAGTAGTTTAAGGCCTTAGTTTACGTAGAAGCAGTGAAAGCATATGAAGGCTTAATCCCTAGTAGGGGGAAAAGTGAATTTAGGACAAAAGCTTGATTAAAAAAAAGTCTACCAGGTGGTTGTCCAAGCGGGAAGACACATATTGATCCATTGTGAGACCAGTCCTTCAGAAGGGTTTGACCAACATCAAGAACCAGCAGTTACTTCAAGCCCAGATGCATTAGCTTCCTGACAGGAGCTGGTCCTCCCCAGTATCCCCTAGAAATGGAGAAAGTTGTTATGTCAAATTTTGTGTGTGTACTATCAAAGTAGGGTTTAGGGGAAGTTTTTTTCAGTTTACTCCCATAAGACACCATACTTGTTAAGAGATGAATGTTAGGGGGTTGGTTTGGAGAAACAGCTTTGGGCAAGGGTTGCCCTTCTTCCAATTCAACCCTATTCTGCTTTAACAAAGCCATTACCAGCAAAGTGCCCAGAGTCCTCAGAAAGTTGAGGTCTTAGTTGTGACTAAGGACACACTTCATTTGCTTCTGTTCTACTAAGGAACTAACCCAGAATGTGTACCTGTACCTGGCTTTTTTCTGAATGATCACAACAGTTCTGCCTGCTCAGAATTGAAATACTTACTTAAGTAGTGCATTCCAGTAGAGAAAAGGCATCATATCAGCTTTCATATGGTACATGGTTACTCTCTCCTTACTCTGGTCAATGGGAAAGGTCTCCAAAGGCTGAGCGTCATAGTCAAATTCTGCGAGGATCACCTTGTTGTAGCCTGTTACTAGCGGGCAGGAAGTGTATCCATCATACTGCAATGAAGAATACCCACTTTTCATTAATCTGAGTAAAGTCTAAATGCTGAGGTATCACAAGCCATATGGTTAACATTCGTATTTCAAAATAAGTTACTAAGAGGTGTCTGCATTTATAGCGTTAACACCAGCGGGTTTGGAAGGCTGCTAAGCCAATTATGGTTTAATAATCGTAAAACTAAGCCATTTCATTTCAAATGTAGATTTGCTTAACAACATTGCTTAAATTAGAACTAACCTAGAACAATAGGGCTGTGTGTCATTAATTGCTGGTTATTACTGTAACCAGCACAACAGGTGACCGCTAGATCAGGATAAGACCTGGTGCTAGCTTTAATGGACAGTATATAAACAGGGTCTTAACTATAGAGGTAAAAAGGATTCCAGAGGATCACAGGAGTATGGATGATGATATTCAGGTTAGTACCCCAAGGAATATTAATTCAGAAGCCATATGTAAAATGAAAGCCAAGTCTCAAAGAGAAATTTGAACAGTTATATACTTAACATCTTCTGTAGTACAAAACCTTCAATTTAACTCCTTAAAAGATCAAGTTTAACATTGTACAGATGTGTAAAGTTTGCAAGGGTTTTCTTGGAGTAGGGATTATACCAGTCAACAGTTTTACTCTAAATAAGTCACCTGGGTTGGTGAAGAACCCAGACTAATCAGCCTTTCAACTTTTTTCAACTCAGAAGTCAAGGAATTAAATAGGTAATATTTTTAACAGCAGTATCAAGAATACGAGTTGTGCAACTATTATGACATACGGTATTCAGCCATTTAGCAC
Organism: Himantopus leucocephalus; assembly: GCA_003993805.1. Lineage (NCBI taxonomy): Eukaryota > Metazoa > Chordata > Aves > Charadriiformes > Recurvirostridae > Himantopus > Himantopus leucocephalus. Next base: position 11,680,117 of record RSEF01000010.1, on the reverse strand, counting down.
CCCAACTGCTGACGCAAAGCCCTTCCTGCCTTCCGGTTCACACAGTTTAGCTGCTTGCAAGACTTCCTGCGTAAGAACGGAGAAAACATTCAAGATAACTCCTGCCTAAGGTGAAAGCTGTAGGTACCTTTTTAGTTGGCAACTGGTTCTTCATTACCAGGGAAATAGTTTTATCAAGCACTGCAGACTGGGCAGCTACATAAGGAAGAAAAAAAAAAGAGCGTATTAAGGCTTTCTTTCAGGCAGCAATTATTTCCATTACTAGAGCAAACGCTAGTACCCAGGCATTTTGTTGGGCAATTCAGCTGTAACTAAACTTACATGTCAAATCAGTTTGGAAAGTTTACAGTCCCAGATAAGGGAGGGGGGGGAAGTTTTTGGAATAATGCTTTGGCCTCACTGTTTCCAACATGCTAAAGCTTAATGAAACTTGAGCTATATGTTTTTAGCCTATGCTCATTCTCCTATGCTAAATTATACTATAGCTATTATAAATTATACTCTCTCTATATATATATATATCTATCTCCCAAACACTAAGACTCTAGTGCACTGAAGTTTTGTTTCATTTTGAATGCTGTAAGGGAAATATTCTAGACCCATTTGCTGGAATAGTTGAATATACTATTCTTCAAGGGACACCAATAAGATACTGTATAGCCGCCTTTCTTTTTTTCCAATCTCTTACTCAATTTTTTTTTCAGTTGTGAGACCATCTGCCCAAAGGGTTTTCATATTGGACCCTGTGGCTACAAGTACAGAACACGCGATTCTTCAATAGTGACTTATCAGTTAGCTGACACATACGCATGAGCTTCTAAGATAGAGCAGAAAGTTTTGTTACTGAATGATGACAGAATGCAAGAGTAGTACACTCATTTTATGCCATCCCATGAACACAGAAAACAGAATTCGTTCATCTGTGAGGCATTTGGAACAAGAGAACTGTGGGTTAATGGCATCATCATGGTCTGCGGCTAATTAGTTGGCTCAGGAGACTTGGGTCTTTTTGGAAGCT
>RSEF01000010.1:11640170-11669897 GCA_003993805.1 Himantopus leucocephalus | reverse complement strand
GGGGGGGGGGGGAAGGCCTTGCGGAGTTAAATGGGAAGATACCACAAGGCTGTTCCACTATCTGTGTGCAACTGAGAAGCAGAAGGGAACGAGCTATTCTGCAGGGCACCCATGTGAAAGGAAAATGGTATGTGCGTCAGTCCACTGGCACACCCAGGCACGCACACCACAATCCTCCCCTGCGCTTCCGAACCAGGGCAGTTTCGTGGTCCCAGCTCCACAGCTGGGCACATTGCCACTCCTCACGGCCAGCCAGTGGCAAGCCAGCTAACACTCTGCTTGCTTGTGCCGCTTGTCTTATGCTTCGTGTTACTTTGAGCTTCTATGTGTAGAAAAGAAGCATCAGTTGCTTTTCTCAGTTTACAGCTGAAAGCCAATAATCATAAAGTCAAGCCTGACAATTCACCTCTGTTCTCAGAGTCGTTCCCTGCCGGGTACAGAGGTTGTTGGAGATGAGGCCACAGCACTTCACATCTGAATTAGAACGACTCGTTTTGCCTCCTTGTAAAAACCCACACTATCATTCCCAGTTAGTGGCTGTTCTCACAAAAATACACAAAATAAGTCCAAGAAGCAGGTTTAGCCAAAAGATAGCATTGATTGTTGCAGGATACAAGTTACCCTTTCAGAGGAACATCTCAATAGTTGGTAGTTCCATACATGTATGTGAGGTTTCTGTAACACTTTCCACAGCTACACAGAACCAGCTGCACCAGACTAAAATGTGTAAATATGAAAGTATGAAAGCCCAAAGTTAAAAGGCCTCTGAAACAATTTTTTTTCCCCGTTACTTGCATAAGACTTGGCACATCTAATACTAGTTCCACAGAAGATCTGCACAACATTATTCTACGCGAAAGCATTGTCACATAAATAAACCCTCCCTCCCAATTTTAGCCTGATGCCTTCCCTTTTCTGACTTCTGAGTGCATCTCAAAACAAAACCCTAATACATGTGCTTCTCTGAGTTTTGAAACAAATAACTCCAATCCTAAATCTGTACCCCTGCCAAACCCTGATCTGAACCCAGCTGCACATTTGGCTGGCACCAGCCTAGAGGTCCCACCTAGATCCACTTAGCATAGGTCACTCGCTTCAGGCTGACCGAATCCGAAATCACACCCCTGCAGAAGCTGTGACCTAGTGACCACTGATACTTCCATATCTGAACTTGATCAGGTTACCTGTAAGGAGCAACCCTAAACCTTAATCTAGTGGTCCTTCTCTATAGACAGAAAAATAGCAAAACTATTAAATTTGAATAAGACGACACCCCAAACCACTTACTAGATGAATAATTAATGATAAATAAGTGACCTCTGATGACAGTGCACTCCCATGTAGAGGCATTTTTCAAAGCTGCTGAACACCTACACTTTCATGGATTTCACTGGACAGAAAGCGTATTGGGAGAAGACACAATCATTATCTTTAAAAATATGACATGGAAATTAGGTATCTTTGTTAATACATCAATACAAGTGACTTCTCCGAAGAGAAAAAACACACCTGGTTTATGATCACATCTTTTAAAACACCCCAACTCCCAATTTTTTTAATTTCTAAGAGCTTCCTGACTTCCCATTCCCAGCTGCCCTGGCATAGTCAGCATACAGTCTTTTATCACACTTTTTGTTCCAAGAGGTTGAACCTCATCTCTGTCCATGAGAAAATAAATGTTTTGGGTTTTTTAAAACACTTTTTTAGGATTGTCTTTAAATATTAAAAGATCTTCTTTATGCTCCCATACATATTTCCCCACAAACTTCTTACAGAGATGGTCTGCAATTTTAGTAAAGAAATTACTTAAATAAATACCTTAACTTAGAAACAGAACACATACACCAAACACGAAGAAACTACTCACCTGTAGCACAGAGCTCTCCCGCAGCTGCACGAGTGCTGCCCAACCCTCCCGCAACAGCAAAGTCCAGGCAGGGTGAAAGGGTGGAAGCTGCTGTGCGAGGGCTGGGCACACTCCACCTGGCTGCACCCCTCCTCGGGGCCCCTGGCACCCTGGGGTGCCTGCGGCAGCGATGGGTAACTCTCCCTGCTCACCAGGCAACTGGGCTTCCCTGGGAAGCCTGCAGCACACACCTCCTGGCCTGTTAATTATACCGACCACTCCACAGGACATCATCTACATGTCTGTCTAGGCTTAGACTGCGAGTTCTCCAGGATGAGGATGTATTCTTCCGTGCAAAGTGCCTACCTGATAGTGAGCACAATCTCAATGAATTTGAGTAACACTGGGTGATGTCGAAGAAAAGCAGTAATTTCCTCACATCGCCTTTGATTTTTTTTCTTGGAGATACTCTTCCTCTGGCATACCTCTGAATTATAGCATCTGGAAGGCTAACAAAAAAGCAGCAGTAGTAAAAGTGAAAAACAGCAGAAGCAAAGCAAAACAGAGTAAGAAATCCATTCTTGTACATACTTTACCAACGTGACTTCTTACCCAGTTTTAAAGACTGGAAAACTAGCAACTTCAGTTGACCACTGAAGGGCTGAAACATTGGTTTTGGGTAGTGGGGTGGCAAGGAGTCCATATTAACTGTTCCATTATTACTCTTGCAGGCTCTGTTTACACAGGAGGATATTACTCTTTACATGAGTCCCAGGTGACAGGTGAAAAGTGTTGCTCATCAAGGCCATAAACTATATTGCTAATTTAGAGGTATAGCGTTCTGCTGACCAGTACATGTACAGATGGTCTTGCTTTCACAGCAACGCCTGGGATGTATTTTCATTGCAACACGTGAAACAAGATAGATCAGCCTTATCTTTCTGTCTTGCATCTCAGTATGAATGACAGTGCAAAATTAATTACTTCTGTAAATTACTGCTTTAGAGACTATTGCCTTCGCATGTGTACAAATTTCAAAGTTATTCTTTATCAAGCTTGCAATGATTTGCTTCATTAAGTTTGTAAAAGCTGAATACATTTGTTGCACCTTTTCCATTTGCCAAGCACAGTGTTCTATTTCCTTTCTGAAACCTCATGGCTTCACACCGTGGAGATAAACAGATAGGAACAAAAACATGAGGGAAATACTGAGTTACCAGGTATGGCCAACATTTGTGCTTTAAAGCTACATAACACTACAGGAACCACACTTTGGTTATGGACTCGAGTGAGTCATAACCTCCCAAATCCGTGGTTGCCAACAGTTCTTGCCTGGAGGAAAACAGTAAAAATTTGCTACACCAGCACTGTTGTGACACTGTGAAGTCCCAGTATCAGAGCTGTTCTTCCCAGCAGTTTTAGTTCCATCACCTACATAGGGAATATTTGAGAAAGCTAAATTTGTCACATCATAAGAGTTCTTAGCTGCGCTGGTATCTCAAAGGACTGGTTTGAAGACATACAATGGTGGCAGGGATGTGACCGTCCAGGTTTTTTTTGGTGCCTGTTTTTCTACAAATCACTTTGCCGAGGACTAAGAAAAGTAAAGTAAGTACAAGTGTACTTCAAATTACTGGAAAGCAGTGATATTTGTGCCAAAACCAACTGTTTATTTCAACTTAAGCTACACCTTGATTTAAAAATAAATAAATGGATAAGTAAATCAAATCATCTTTGCTACCTTCACATACTGCCTTACTAGGAAACTTGGTGCATACTGTTTCGCCTAGCATGAATAGCCAGATGAATATTTACGCTGCTGTAATTTGTATTCTTAGAGATTTACATCACTAAGTCCAAGTCCTGCAAAGTTTTTAGCCGTTATAGTCACACAGCTAATCCAACAAAGATCAAATAACCAATTAGATGTAATGAGGTTTTTTAAAAAAAAAAAAAGACTCCTGCAAGGTGAGGCATTAAAGTGTCAAGCTCAGAATTAAAATAAACAGCCAGCAGTGTTGCAAAGCAAGCAGTAGGTGGCAGAAAGCATCTACCCAAGCATAACTAGGAATAAATCAGCCAGAGAACTCTCTCCGATGCTAGAATCACTACAGAACGGCTACAGAAACAACCTTCACATTATTATTTATGCTATTATCACTTCAGTCACAGCACACTGAATAAAACCAGATAAAATATTCTGTAGCCATTTTTCAAGAAGAAACAAATACTTGTTTTATGAACATGGCAAAGCTACCGCTATCAGTGAAAAAGCCAGATTCCACCAAATTAAGAATTGTCTCACGTAAAGCTATAGGTGGGGGAACCCAAATTCAGCATCCAGGTTAACAATAGCAAAGATAAAAGCACAGGAAACCAAGGTGCCCTAGTTAGCAACAGTAATTCCTAAATTTGTAGGATCTTACAAAATAAATATTCAAAGAATTACTGCACAGTTAAGTGTCTTTCTTCTGCTGCTATGACTTGATAGTTTAAAAACAAGTTAAGTACACCGAGTATTAAACAAACAGTACAAAAAAAAGATTGTTTTAAAGCTGCCATTTTATCTGTTTCTAAAAAAGATGCAGCTAGCTGCGCCTCCTCATGCGGATGGAATAAAAAGTAAGAGAAATGTATAACACTACCATGTTTATCTACTTGGTAAGTCATTTTTTATGAAATCAAGCAAGACTAAATATATACAGTAATAGAATTATTCACTCTAGCTGTGCATATTAATGCAAGCATACAAGTTTAGATGCCACTATCATTAAATTAATCCAGTAGAGACATGGCTTTTGATTTTTATGCATTAAGACACAAGAGGAGCAGTTGGAAGAACAATATCCTATGGAGATAACGAATTGTAGTTTTGACTAATATAATTTAAGAGCTCATTAATTAAAAAGTTATGTGAACTGACCAAACTTCCCCCATGTATGTTAATGTAATTTTTCCCCTTTATTACAGAAAGACCATTTATTAAAATTGGTTCCTTATTCATACAAAACCCAGTTTTTACTACAATTTTATGGGATAAGTTATCAATGACATTTTTACGTATATGCATGAGATTCCTCAGGCAAGCACTGCAAGCTTTCATACCTTTGATCAGAAATTATTCCAAAGAAACACTGAGATATGCAATTGCAAAAGCGTCAATTTCTATACTTAGAATTGTGTATTTTCAGTAAAAGTAGCCATGATTTTTGAAACAAAAACACACCCCCACAGTACTTCAGAGAAAGAGACCACAACTTGAAACACTAAACTGGATTCCAGATGAGGGAACACAAATCAAGAAATACCACAGGAATTTAATCCCAGTTTGGATACTGAGGCATCATTTCATCTTATACTTTAATATGAACTGTTGAAACTCCCAGAATCTAATTTTGAAGTTACATTAGAAAATAAAATATTTAAACAGTATTTAGTTATGTACATTCTGCTCCAAAAATGGACTGTGGGAATTCTTTACATTTCTCTTAGAAATACATACAAACCACAGCACAGGCCTACAATCCACTGGCAATTAACAGACAAAACTCAACTTAAAGAAAAAATACCTGTGGAAGTTTTTAATTGGTTACTGCTTCAGTAACAGCATTTCAGTGTCTCTTCAGACTGCTTCAAGTAGTTTGTTCTCCCAGCCCCAAAACATCATCCCAGTTTACCTTGCATGTTGGATGATTACTTGTTAGACTATGTCTTTCACAGAAAAAGATGACAAATATTAAGAAAAGGGAATTAGAAGTTCAGAAAATTGTAATACAGGAGAGTCCAGGCAGGTGTACGCTGTGTAAATCACCTAAAATGGAAGAAAAAGTAAAATTGACTGTTCCCCTCTGATACCTTACCATACATATTTTATGGAAAACTTTACATAGCTTACCCTTCGTCTTACTTCAAAACACAGCACTTAAAAAATAACACAGATATAAAATAACTAGTTTGTTAGATTGTAGGAACAAATACTTTAAAGCTCTTTTACCAGTCTAGACAACATGTACATTCATTTGAATGACTGACAGTCCACACCAAGTGCTGCAAGAAAGCAATTACATTCAGAGAAATGGATACCAATCTCCATTCCACACTATTAATAATCAATTTGGGCGAGGACAGCATAATAAAAATTCTCTTACATAACCCCAAAGTGCAAACGAGTTATTTGTTAAGGAAAAAAATTAAATGCAGTAGTTTTTCCTAAAGGTAGCTGAATTTCACATGAAGTAGAAATTGTTTAGTTTTGGTTGTGTTTTATTTTGTCACACAAAGTGAAGAAACTACAGCTTCTAATCCCCCAGATATCTGCTTAGACCACATAGTCTTCCTGTTGAACCACTACAGAGGCAACAGTTCCCTGTTTTGACTCAAACGTTTGTGGAAACACAAATTAATTAATCTTTGTGTTGTGCATACATCAATTCTGAGATTCTTTACTGTTCTGCTTCCCCCTACCCCAACCAATTCAGCTGGGAAATCATTCAGAAGTTACTTTAAAGCTGTTCTTAGGTTACTTTGTGACAAAAAAAAAAAAAAAAAAAAAAAAAAAAAAAAGANGCACAAAAGTCAGTATTTATGAACCAGGGCATCGAAAAAGAGATTCCCAACTGCTTGAATCAAAGCAGTTTCAGTGAAACAGGCAGCCACTGAAATCCAGGAATGAGAACTGAACTTTAACTAGTATTATGTATTTTGTCTGAAAAACATGTATGCCAGTCATCAAATATCTCTAAGAGTCCTAAACACCACAAGAACAGATGAAGAAAAAATTGGATAGTTATTTAAAGGTCTGATGCCTAGGTTCTCCTATATACATATATAAAATAATTAACTTACATTATAATAATATCAAACTGCATAGCATTACAAAAGAAGGCAACTTGAATGGCTGAAATGAAAACATTTGAATGTTACCAACCCTATTATTACCATTCTGGAATTTATATTACCAGAGTAGACTGTTGCTAGTAACAGCTATAGCCCAGCTTAAGCAAAATCTGCCTTAATTCCAGAGAATGCAGAAATGATTCATTCGGACAAGTTGTTGCATGCTCTGCTTTCACGTCCTCCTAGCAGGTTTTGCTGTTAATTGCTTCTCTCTTTCAAGCTCCTTCTCACGTTGCTGTTCTCGTTCTAGTTCTTCCTTCTGCCTCTTTTGTTGCAGCTTAAGTGCTCTCTTCTAAACAGAAAAGACATTAAAATAATTCTAAGTTTTACAGCTATATTTAAGTTGGACCTACAAACAAAATCCCTCCCATTCTCTTAACATTCTCTTCTCCAGTCCACCCTGCTTATGACTGAATGTTGCATAAACTGTGCATTTTTTCTTCTTCCCTCCCACTTCCATCGTAATGTTCAGAAACAGCAAGCCTGTGATCTACACAGGGAAAACACAAACTGGATTCCTTTTAGTCTCACTAAAAGTCATCTTTCATGTACACCAGACAAGGTATGTACTGTGCAATTTATCGCCTCCAAGAGAAAATCCTTTCGTTGAACATACCAAAGGACTAATCCTGCCAGAATGTAACCAGAGACTGCCTGTATAGCATGAAGTCAGTGAACTTACGCCACTTGATATTACATTAAATAGAAGGAGAAATTCTTACATTTATGACAATCTAGTTTTCATTAAAATGACACAGAAACTGAAACAATACAGAACTAGTTGGAACAGAGTGGATTAAGCAACAGAACAAAGCATGATTATTACACCACCTGAACACTATGATGACAGAGATTTACTAGTAGTTCAGATGCGTAAGTTGCTTGAGTACCGGTAGGAGTAAGTGAAAGTTTAAAAACATACGTGGTTTGTTGCTACTGAAAACATCCATTTAAGAAAAGGACTGACGATTCTATTTTAATCAGAACTTTCAGCATGCATGCAAAACAAAAGTTAGATATTTAGTTATGTATTCTTGACTTCTATGTTGGAAAGTAAAAATATTTATCCCACTCACTTTTAACTTTGATGTCTTCTCATGGAGCATCATCATTTCATTTCTAATATTCACTAACTTGTTGTGATAGTGTTTAGCTTCTGAAAACTTAAAACACATAACAGTTAACGCACTGACTGACAAGTTGGAGTAGATGTTTTACAAAGCTGCACAGCAAAAACAGCAATCAAAACCAGTGATTACTAGAACAGTTTGATAATGGATTAAACACGTTCAAGTTTTTAAAGTTTACATATTACATGTATTAATATCGAAAACTACCATATCTCAACAGGTGCACCCAGTAATTAAGATTCATTAAACAGAATAAAAATATTACCATTTTATGCACCATAGAGCAGCGTTTCATGTACCCTTCCTGCTAGTCTGGAGAGGTGCACAGAGCTCATGTTGGAGTCTCAGTCCTACCAAAAATGGCATACATTTGCTTTGGCTACTGGTTTTGAACAACTAGACTTACTATCACGGGCTGACTGAGCCTGCTCTTTCTTCCCAGTGCCCTTCCTATTTAACGGAAATATGCTGGTTCTGCACCCTCTCCAGCAACAATTTGTCCCGAATATCTGAACTGGTTGGTTCTCTTCCTGTACGTCGTTAAGAATAAGGAAAATCTGTAAGTTGCTACTAATGCTTCAGCAAGAAAGTCTACACTAACAGAAATTTAAGAAAGCATAAATAGTACTTACCAAAGCATTGATATCAAGAATGGAGTTACACTCTCTGAATTTTGAAATTTCTTGTTCTAATGTTTCTAGCAATACCACTTGGTTCTGTCTGAAACAAAAAAAGATGCATAAAACCAAAGTAAAGCAGCACATATGCTTTTCAACCAGCCCTTTAAATAAATACTACTTTCGATCATAACAACAGAAATACGTGCTTCCCAACATCAAATTCCTTTTGTGCATTGCTAGGTGATTTCAACAAAGACAAGTAAACGGTTTTTGAAAAATCCCAGCTGAGTACACACAAATTCAGCTGGCATCATACAGCATGATAAGATATCGACGATGAATATCCGAAAACCCTGAACAGGCACTCTGCAGGTTGCAGTGAGTAAACACCCCCAGGTCAAATGAAGGGAAAAAACAATCAGCTCTTGACTTTCCACTCAGTTGTCTCTGCGTCATGCTGCAGGACTAAGTTATTTCTGCATAGAACTTGCATGGATCCTTTGTGCTTATTAAGGAGCTTCCATCCCACACAAATCAGCTAAAGTCTTTCCAGACATGGGCTGTCCTTTGCATGCATCATGCATTGTGAAACCCAAACCAATGTGTCCTGCAAAACCCGAGACGGATCTGTGTAAAGCCCTTTCCAGTATCTTTGCATCCATGGCACATCCAGTATGCATTTGAAATAAACGATTCTCAGTTATCAGTGAGATGCCAATGTACAAAGAATTAGCTCCTTAATTATATTTTCCAAGTGTATCTTTTGCAACACAGTTTAGAGACTAGACAACAAACAATATTCAGCACTACAGGCTGCCCTGAATACAAACTGCATCTCTGCAAGAAAAATAAATCCAGCTTTCAGCAGATTTTCCACTACGAAAGTGAACAAATATTTAAGAAATCCACATGTCTTCTGCTATACTTGGCTTGGGGGGTTTTAGTGTTCTAGTGTTATACATTCTTTAGTCAAAGTTCTGATAGGCTACAATGCAGCTTATACACCCTCCAGTAGTCCCACAGATCACTTAACTATTCAGGATGCAGTCAGAACAAAGAAATGCTATGATAAACTATATTCCAGTTAAGGGTAGCTAGAACATTGTACTGAAAAAAAAAAGTGGCAAACAAAGTATGCATATATAAGAAGCTGGTTTTAAAAATTTGCTTACGTAAGTTCCTGTAGTGCTGATTTTGATCGCTGAAGATCAGGCAGATAATGAGAAATCAATCCTTCAGTTAGCTGCTCCACAGCTTTCTCATCTATTAAAGGCAGATCTTCTACTACTCCTTCATCGGGTGATGCATCACTAGGACCTATGCCAAGGAATAGCAAGGTTGAATGCAACAGGTCAGCACGCACTTCAAGTTTCACCTACAGCAACTACATTTTCCCATTTAAAAATTAAAAGCACTTCAACACTGAAGTTGTAATTCTTTGCCCTTTTTCAACTAACTTGTGCTTCCTTTTTCCTCCCCCTCTTTATCCCTCCCTTATTCCCAGTCCTACATTGTGAGCTCCTTGGTGAACAGTTTTATCTGAACACCAGCAGACCAGAAAAAGGGAAACAAAGTATTCCAAACACATCTTATAAAACAAATTCCAAGTACTTCAGTCTCCTGAGGAAAAAAAGGGGCAATCAGTTGTTCTGGCTATGCATTGCGAATACCTGAACATTAACACACCCCCATCCTTTGCTTTCAAAGTCAGAGAACAAACCTAGGCTACCAAATAAAGGTCTGTCACTTAAAACATATTAAGAGCTCAGTAAAACACCACATCCTGAACTCCAAATGTTTACAAGAGTTAGTTAGCAGTTACTGTGAATTTCACCTGGGCAAGCTACAACTATTTATTGTGTGCAGAGCTCTCGGAATATAAAAACCTTTAATGTGTAGGCCACATCGCATAGGAGAAAACGAGGATAGCGGCACGCACTTCGTTTCCGAGTGCCCCCAGCCGTAGGGCCCTTGCCCGCCCTCCCCGGGGGCGGTCGGGGGAGCCAAAGCCCCGTCTCACGGCGGCGCGCCCCCCGGCCGGGACACAGCGCTCCCCGCGGGCGCTCAGCTCTGACCGGGGCGGGGGGCGGCCCCAGCCCCCTCCTCGGGCCTCCCTCCATCCGCCTTGCGCCCAGCGCCGCCGTCCCTCACGTACCCAGCGAGCGCCCGGGGCTGGCGGCCGCCGCCGCCGCCGCCTCCTTCTCCACAGGCCGCTCCGCCGCGCTCATGGCTGCCGCTCCCCGCGAGGCCCCTCGGGCAGGGCAGGGCAGGGCAGGGCAGGGCAGGGCAGGGGGCCGCCCGGGCCGAGGCCGAGACTGCGGCGGGAGGAGGCGGGGGCGCAGGGCCCGGCCGGGCGGCGGGGCTCCAGCCGCCCTCACCCAGCGGGGCGGCACAGCGGCACCGGCCCCGCACCCCGGCCTGTCACCATAGAGACTCCTCGGAGCGGACCTGGCTAGAAGGGCCGCCGCTCCGGATGCGGAAGTGACGTATGAGTGACGTTCAGAGGCGCGGCCGGCGTATGCCGTCGCTGGGGTAACGGCTGTCAGGCCGAAGCGGGCAGAGCCCGGTGCGGTGAGTTCTGCTTCCGAGGGAAGAACCAACGGAAGTGCCGGCGGGGCGGGCTGCCTGCCGGGCGGATTTCGCCCCTGGTTCACAAACGTGTATTGCACTATCCAGGGCTCGTGCAGATCATCCGCTACTTTTAGCTTTTCTTCCTTAGGAAATAAAGCTCTGAGAACTGGTTTTTCTGTCTGTATCTGTCTCTGTAACTCCCCCACCAGTCTGTAAGAGCAGCAATAACCTGCAAGTGTATTTCATTTTTTAAATGAGAAAACACTTTTATATGGTGTGGTAGGATTTACATTTTTCTCTTTTACCTATAAAGGTATTTTGGGGAAAGGCAGACAAAACTATGGAAAGAAACCAATGAGGGAACTACTCAGAAAGTGTGTGAATGCGGTATTTCCATAAAATCCCAAACTTTCAAGATGGAATTAAATTCAAGGAGTCCCACTAATGCTTTTCAGAAACACACCGAGGCAAAAAACGGACTTTAGTGATGAGCTGCCATCCTTAAAATTGGCATTTTTAATGACAAGATTGTTGCAAATTCATTATATTTTTCTTCATATGTATATTCTGATTAACTATTGATCACAATTGTATCACTATTTTGTCATCAGATTAAAAACTTACCCATTTTTCCTTCGTTTTCTGCTTTTGCTTTAGAAAAGAAGCATCAAAGGCCTGGTCTGAAGCCAGACTGCAACAACAGGAACTTGTCCATTAACTTAAACAGAGTCAAATCAAATTCTCCATTCCAACTGGTTAGCATTTTTACTTAAAGTTTCTTTCAGTGGGGAAGAAAAGAAACTTTTTTAAAAAGTTTAACTGGGAAAGACTTATAAGCTTCCAGATGGAATTTCTAGTAAGAACATGTGAGATAATCACTCTGAAATAGTCTCACTTGAGATGTGGGAGTTTCAGATTTGTGCTCTTGCTTTGCCTGTTCCAGGCCCTCCCACGTCTTGCAGAAATAGACTAAGGATTGGAATAGAAAATTGGTATGTGTTTTTTTCTAGGCAAGTTAAAATGTAACTATTTATCAACCCAAACGCTCCAAAAAGTAGATTGATAGAAAGGCTCTCTTGTTCCTTTTCCTCTGCAAAATGTTCTCTGTTTCACAGTAGCTATTTCCCAAGTGCATTACCAAGTTCATTATCCTGTGAAGGTAAGGTTTTATTCTAAGAGAAAAAGACGCTTGAAAAGGAAGTTAAGTGAACCCTATAATAAGGAACATAAACATTTGGTTAAACTAACAAAAAGCACAGTTACCTGCTGGTCTAAATATTTCATTTCAAGGAGTTGTGCAAAATCAGTACTAATGTTACCATTGTTATCTAAAAACAGGATACCACGCAACAAAAAACTCCAGAACCCATGGAGCCAGACAATGAAACAGCTTTAGTTAATCAGAGGGAAAATCACACTGAGGACATCTCTATACAATCAGCCAAATTGGATTTATCGTCCCTACACAGCAACAGAGCTACCCAAAGGAGACTGTGAAGAACCTGGACTCTTTAGCTGATGGCTTTTCTACCCATCCATGGGCAGCAACGTTTGTGAATCTGTGTTTAATACCCTCATGCGCTTCCTTGCTTTCTCTCCGGTTCTCCTACAGTCTCTGTTGTGTTCCTGCACTTGTTTGCTACTATTAATCCTACAGCAATTCAACACTTACCCTCTATCTCCAGATGCTGGTCCAAAGTTTGTACACAACTTTCTAGCTTTCTTGCCGAGGTCTTACGCTCCCAGCAAGATTGCAGGCTTGTGTGCTGGAAAGCTGTTAAATTTCAAACTACTGGCAAGACTAATGCTTGTGTATGTGACACTGTAACAGCAAATAATCACGTTTTCTTTTCATTTTATATCGTGGCAACTGTGTTCAGAAACTTTTAATGCAACACTGTCACCTACACATTCTGGATTTTGTTCTTGTAACTGATTTAAGCAGTGACATATATAGTAAACCCCCTCCCCGCCCTAGAAATCTGAGTAAAAATGGTGTAAGTTAGCTTGAATTGTACAGCAAATAGTATGTTTTAAACCACCAGCTTTGAAAGTGCTGTATGACTTCAGGGACGACAGTATGAAAAGGAAATACTTCACATTAATAGGTAACTTCTTAAACACTCTCTGTCCTCATTAAACAAGACTATAGAGGGAGTACAGCCTTGGCTGTCATAAGAAAGAAATAGAGTGTAACAGGCTGTTACAAAAGTCTCTGCTCAACAGAGGTTCATCTTGACAACATATGACTTGGTTTCTTGACTTAACAACACTTCAGAAAAATCTGGCTGTAGTTATTCAGTAAAAGACAAGCTGGCAAACTTTGGTGCATTGGTTTAGGGTGTTAAGTCTCCCCAGCTTACTACCCTTCCTCAGTGCTAGAAGTTTCTGTCCCTGCAGGAGGGGCAGCAGAATGGAGCATGAGCCCATTCCTCAATCCCCCAGTGCAAAGCCTGACATTTTAAGTCATAGCCTTACAAGCAGTTGTTTGTTGGCTCCTGCCTGGCTAGTTGTTCACGTCTGCGTGTCCTCGCACCCTTGTGCTGGTACAAGTGGTGAAACTGGTGAAGCACAGGGTGAGTTAAATCACCCAGAGAGGAGAACAAAAACATGAAGAATGGCTGAACTGGAACACAGCTGGGAGCACTTCCCCGGGCAGCAAGGCTGGCTTGACAGGTTCCCAGTCTCCACTGCTCATTCTGACTCCCACACTGTTCGCTGCCCCCTCAGTTGTCACATGGATGTCTGTGCAAGTTGTGATCACGGAAGCAGCCTCAGTGGCACATACAAATATATCCCAACCCCCTACGATATATATGTTTTTAAATTCTGGCCCATTTCAGGGACCCGGTTCATCGTCCGGCCCCAAAACAATTGTGCTGGTAACCGTCCTGGGGGAATTACGAGGTGGGTGTAAGGGCCAGGGATGGCACCTTTTTAGCCACCTGAGGAAAGATAACTTGAGATTACATGCTCAGGACAATGGCCACACTGTAAAGTGGCAAGGGAGCTCAGACAAAGCCTAATATTGTTTATTTTTGGACATCATTACAGAGAACAACAGTAAGCAATCTCCACCCAAGGCCAGTTTACTACGCACGACTCCCCTCCTTCAGGGCCCCTTCCAAGAAGGGGCTGGATCCACGTCCTGCAGCGCCACCCTGACGTGTGCCAGGATCTGCTATCAGCCCTTGACCAGAAAGGGAGTGCCTTTCTCCAAAATCTCGCAGTTCTATACAACTTTCCGGGCTCCACTAGGTAACTTCCTTCAACCAGGTCGAAAAACAGGATATGTACTTTCTCTCAGGCAGGCGTGTTTTTCCAGAACTGTTTATGATTTAGGGAACTGACTGACGCAGTAACAGAATTTGGCCATGGGTACAAACTGGCCCTGAATACGTGTAAGCTGGAAATTAGAAGAAAATTTCTAGTAATCAGACCAGGGAGGAGGGGGAATAACCTCTCAACAGAATTAATAAAGGCAAAAATCTAATTACTTTTAAGTTAGAGCACGGTTATGGAAGGAATTATAGGACAGCAGGGCCTCTGAGGTTTGTTTCTGCCGACATCCTTTAAGGAATGTTCAGAAGGCGCATGTGACTCCCCCCAACGGGACACTGCCCCAGGGGGACTTACGGAAACGGAGTAAAGGCCCATGTCTTTGACAGGGACCAAAAGAAAAAAAAAAACCCACACAACGCAAACTTTTGACTTTTAAAATTTGCAGCCAGAGCACGGAACTATGCAGTTGAAGCTTCCAGCGTACATGAAAACAGCCGCTTGTCCACCGACAGACCATATGCGGATTTTATGGCTTTTACAGTTAAGAGTCTCTACCGCGCTGTGACGTTTATCCACCCAACACAAGCGGACGTAGGGACGGGAAGAGCCTGCCGGGCCGCCACGGGGGAAGCGCGGTTGTCCCCAGTCCCGGCGCTGCCGCTGCCGCCGAGCTGCGCGGCCGCGCAAAGCCCAGCGCAGGGGGCAGCCGGACGGCGGGCGCGGGGCTCGAACCCGTGGCCCTCGGGAGCGGGCGGCGCAGGCGCGCTGCCGCGGCGGTCGGCGGGCGCGCAGGAGACACCGGCTCCCGCCCGCCGGCCCTGCCCCTCGGTACCCGCTCTGCCGCCGCCCTCCAGCGGGGCTGGCCCGGGGCTTTCGGCTGAGGCGCGGTCCCCGCCCGCGGCGATGCCCGGAGCGGGGCGCTGAGGGACGTGACGCGCATGGCGGCGGCGGCGCTCCCCCTGCGCCGGCAGGGAGGCGGCCCTGCGCCCGGCGCCGCCTGCCCGGCCGCGCCGTGACCGGGGAGAGGGGCTCGGCGGGGCGGCCCGGGGCTCCGGGGGGGGGTGTGTGACAGCGCCCGCGGCTGCTCGCAGCTGGGTGCCGGGAGGCGGTGGCGTGTCTCGGTTAGCGCCGGGGCGCTCGTTCCGGCCGGCCTGCGCAGGGGCGATGTAGGGGACATGCCCTGACGGGACGGCGAGCTGCGCCAGCGGAGCCGCCCGCCGCCGCTATGGCTGGGCCCGGCCTCTGGACGAGCATCAAGTCCCTGCTGCGGAGGAGCGAGGACCCGCTGTTCCTGAACGACTCCAGTGCCTTTGACTTCTCGGACGAGGCGGGGGACGAGGACTACCCCCGCTTTAACAAGCTGCGAGTGGTGGTGTCGGAGGACCCCTCGGAGGCGGCCCCGGAGACGCCGGTGAACGGGGCGCCGCCGGACCTGCCCTCGGACGACGAGTCCCTCCTGGAGCGGGAGGCGGCCCCGCGCGGCGGCCGGGGCCGGGCCGACCCCTGCAGCGGCTGCAGCCGGCGGCGGGAGCGCTGCAAGCAGAGGCGGGTGAAGAAGCGGCTGACGCTGGCCGCGCTCCTCTACCTGCTCTTCATGACCGGGGAGCTCATAGGTGAGTCCGGGGCTTTGGTTGTTTGCCGGCCTGGCAGCCAGCGGCGCTGCTCCGGCCTTGGTTTTACGTATTTGCTAAGAGAAACCGTCTGTCATTTCGGGAGGTCAGCCGCCAGTTCAGAGAGTGAGAAGCAGCAAAGTCCACCGGTATTTTCTGTGCACGAAAAGAAAGAGGAATTTGCAATTTCCCTTAGCTGAATCTCACCAATCCCCCCCAAATGGCATAAAATACGCATTTTTTTGAGCATCTAGTGGCATTTTATTTCTCCTTGTAAGTTTCTCTTACAAGTTTGTAAGGTACTTTTAGCAAGCGAGAAGCGGCATTGTATTACAGACATAAATAAAAGAAGATGAACAATTTCATCCTCAGTATTTTTCAATTACTGCCATAAAATCTTGCTGTGTTTGCAACGAGAGAAGAAGAGAGAAGTATAGTTTCTAAGGGTGACATTTACCATGATAACAAATCTCCAATATTAGGGGGTATTTGTCCTTATTCACGACTGAAAAGACAAATCCTGAGCTATCAGTAACAACCCAGTGAAGAAGCCACTCTCTCCTCAACTTCCCGATGTCCTGCTGTGCTCTGGGCTAGCATGTGCTCCATCCAGACATAAATCTTATGATCAAAGTCAATTAGAATAAGTATTTTATCGCTTCCCATTACAACACATAACAACACCAGGTAGCTTGCTTAAATCCTTTGTGGTTTTTGTTTGTTTGTACTTGGCAGAAGTATGGTGGGTTTTTACCTGGAAATTTGTTCTATGTAAGCATCTGATCGTTGTTGTCAGAAGAATGAAGTGGGTGCTCAAGTGCAGCTTTTGTTGCTCGCTCATAAAGACTTGCTGTCACTTGCTGTTCGGATTGAAGAGCACCTGTGCGTTATACAGCAGTCTGTACAAAACCACTGTGCTTTATTTAATAGGCTGTAGCAGCATAGGCTTGAAATAAAATTAAATTTGAATGACCCTTGGATGCATAGATGAGCTATTAAACATTATGCCTTCTCTATTATCTAATGATTTTTACAAAGGATAGTATTTATCTTTTAATCGCTGTTCATTTATCAATACCTGTGTCCCATCACCATCTGTCTTTTGGATATGTCCATGGCATTCAGTGCAAGTGTCCGCTTGGTGCCACTCAGCCTCCTGAAGGATGCTTAAACCCTCTCATCCACTTTCCCCTGATTTGAAGTAGCGGGGAGCGTTACACAGTGCCAGTAACATTGATGTGTACGTTGAGCCAGGTCTCTCTAGCAACTATAACAATTAATTGCTTTTAAATTGCTTTCATTTTAACATACAAGTCTAAATCAGAGCTAATCAGATGAATTATTTGCCATAATTCACCAGAATAAAAAACCCAAAGAACCTCCTCACAAAAACTTTCTGGAAGTAAAGAACAGAGGTGCCTCAGGTATAGTAACATGGGACCTACATCCTCCTCCTCACCTATGCAAATCTGGTCAGTAATGACTGAAGATCTGACGTTCGCTTGTGTGAAGTGAGCTCGTGCTCTTGGATCACTTGTCCTAGGACAGTAGTGAATTGTATCTTTCAGACAGAAACTTCTACAAGATGGATAGTGAGCCAAATCATTGCTTGAGTATAAACAATAGTTTGTCCCACACACACACACAAAATCCCTAGGGGCAACAGTCCGTTTCTCAGAGACCAGAACACTAACTATATCTGCACTGGCTTTATCTGGCACCTTATTTCACAGTCGTGGGTCAATGGAAGAAAGTGGGTTTGTCCTTCACCATCTCTCACTGTGTGGTTAGTCATTAACAGTGCTGCCACAACACATCTGCTCATCACGGAGAAGGCACTTCGCATCAAACCTGTTGCAGGGATCTGGTTGAATTTGCCCCCTGGCTCTTTTTTTTCTTAGGTTGAGATTTTGGTTCAGCATGAACTTGGGTACATTTGATAAGTGACATAGTGTTGTATCTCAGACATCCTTTTAACATGAGAGTGATTTTGTTCGTATTCATATCAGAATTCTGTTACATGTTATTAGTTCATCTGAAGGGCCCCTTACTGAATAATATATTTCTGAGCTGTTGGCAGCTTGATGCTGAAGGCAGTAGGAGCGTATCTGTTGGGTGCTCCGGATCCGATTCACGCTATTGTAGACCTCTCCATAGCTAGTACAGGGAGAGCTCTAGAAAGAAAAGGTGCGGAGAGTAAAATTACTCTCCCATCACGGTCACGTCATCTGTTGTTTCTCCCTTACAGCCAGGATTTCTGCAAGCTCAGCTCCGTGTGGCAGATTTGTCTGTACCAAGATGTTCGTACTGTAGCGTGGGCTTGTCCTCCTCAGGTTTACGTATGCTGTTACCAGCCCCGTGTCGTTATCTGGGCACTGAGGCAGGCAGCACTAAGGGCCAGACCCATACAATATTCAGGCATCCAACTTCCACAGAGAACAAATAGAGGACTTGGGTATCTCTGTACTTCTGTGGATCTTGACCTGAATGACTTGTCACAGGGCAAGTAATCAGCAGCAGAACCAGTAATTAAAGATGGAGCCTTCAAGTCCCGGGTCAGTGCCCTACCTGTTTAATTTATTTCACTCCAGCCCTATATTGTGTTCCATCTGGTTGGTTTCAAATTTTGGAACTTCTAAAATTGATCTGTAGCTCAGGTATTTGGGAAACTGATCACATAGGACATTTTAACTGACGTCTTTCTATGCTCTTTGACAGATGAGAGTTTCTGAGAAAAAGCCAGGAGACCCTATCAGACAATTAATTTGTTCAGTAAAAATCTTTCTGCTGTTACCCATGTCAAGATGAAGGAGATCTTGTTTCGGCAGCTTTTTTTGTGAAATCTTGATTGGCATATTTTTCCCAAAGTATGACCGAGCTCATTACCCCAGCCCACCTCAGTGTTTGTTGTTTAATTTGATGAACAGTCATTGTAAAAGTCAGATAACAACTTACACTTTGTGGGAACCACTTTGCATCAAGAAATGATGTTAGCTTTTCTGACAGGGTTTTGATGTTTTCAGCTATGTTTAGAGATTTCTAATTGATCGTCCGCGAGGAGGACTGCTGTCCTTCACGGGTCACTGAAAATAGTCGCGAGCCATCAAGCTGTCTATTTGTAAAGGTTATAGATGTCTTTTTTTTCCAAGTTGCCAATCATGTTTAAACAGCCCTTAGGCAGTACCTTTAACCAAGCAATGAACCGATACATTTGGAAACAGAGAACCTTTGATTTCAGAATTTAATAAATCTCAGTTATGTTTTTTTAATCCACATGCTGCATTATGATTAGCTTCAGTACCTGAATTCCTTCTTTATCATTTTATTTTTAAAGTCTTTAAAAGTGACAGACTAGCTGAAATAGAATTGACTCATCTTGGACTGAAGTGATTCTCAAAATTAATATATGTGAATTAACATACGTACTTTAAATGATCGTACATGTAAACTACTGAATTGAATGTCCTTAGATATAAATGTTTGTTTCTTCTGTGTTGACTATAAAAGAGGCTGAGTTGAACATTTCTAAGTCATATTTTCTTAAATTATGTGAGAACACAAATTAATTCAGAAAGGAAAGGCATAACGCATTTTACTCAAAAAGCTGATGAATTGCTGAATCGTAAAAAGTGGTTATTTTTGAGCTCTGATGGCCTTTGGAAAATTTCAGCCTCAGAAGAATTTGACTTGGAAACTTATGAACAACTGAAGAAGTGGGGATGGAGGAAAGGAACTGGTTGAAACGTGGTGTGTTTGGTAGTTACCCACAGCACAAGCAGTACTGCAGTATCAGCCATGCTGCTTGTGTTGGGCTGGGGAGGAAAGGGTAGCCCTGCCTGCAGGTGTGTACGTATGAACACCCACAGCCATACACATGCGCACATTTCATTACTAGGGTTGCGAGTTTCCCTTTGCTACTTCCTCGTGGTCAGCCTCTTCACTAAGACAGTTTTAATTGTATACGAAGATACCTTTCCTTGAAGCCTCAAGCCTGCCAAATGGCACGCCAACTGCATGCTTTGCTCCGTACAATTTACAGGCTGAATGACAGTCTCAAGGTAAAAAGAGAAACTAAATCATAGCTGAGCTGACACTAAAGATGTGATCTTTTCTGAGAAAATGGGCTTACCTTCATGCATATGGAAGACAACGTAGCCTGTCCTTGATTCCCCTTTGGATAAGGGATGCTTAAAAGAGAGGCGCATTGTTTAAATCTCTCACCCATCCAATAGTAGCATTAGCAATTGAGTTGGAACAAAGATATTAACCTTTGCTCTGAGGTTATTTGTCTCTACGCAGCTCATAATTATGAGAAAAAATTATGGTAATAAATAACAAAGAAAAACGCTGTGCAAGTGAAAGTCATTGTCCACAATATATATTGGCAGAACTTACACAGCCCTGCCAGGACAGAGAATAACGAAGGTTACACGATAATTTAATAAAAATAAAAAACGGTCAGGGTAAATTTCCTTGCCAGTGAGTCATTGGATTTCTGTCCCTGTTCTGTAATGTCAAAATATTTAACAGATGTTTTTTAATAAAAGGATCAGCTGATTAAACACATATGCAATAATATATAGAGAAAAGATACAAAACTGTTTTGGGCCTGATCCTGCAAATGTTATGATGCAGGTAGTCTCTGTGAGAATAACAGGGGTGAATACTTTCTGTGTTACTCTCAGCAGAAATCACTTCACTGCACTTGTAACTATGGTAGCTTTAAATTATAGCATGGCATTTTGATTGTAATGGCAAAAAAACCTGTTTAGTCATTATAAGAAGGGCTCTCATGTACTTAATGCACTGTTCTGAAAATAAATAACTGCATGCTGTGCCAAGAGGATATTATCTAGAATCATTAATGTCATACATCCTGACTTTTTCAACTTTGTTTTCAGGTGGATATGTTGCTAACAGTCTAGCAATTATGACAGATGCACTTCATATGTTAACTGACCTTAGCGGTATTATTTTGACCCTGCTTGCTCTCTGGCTGTCTGCAAAATCTCCCACAAAGAGGTTCACTTTTGGATTTCATCGCCTAGGTATGTAGATACCAGATTTTGCTATTAACGGAGTATTTTAAGCACCAACTGTAAAGATCACCTAATTCTAGAAGAATAGGTAACTAGAAAGAAAGTAGCAGCAAACCTAGAAGTTGCTTCGTTTAACACCCTGACTCTAATGTCCTTTCACTGGCCATTGTGGATCCACTACATAGGTTGTATTGCCACAAGGGAATAGATAATAAATAAAAAGTTTTTAAGTTTTAAATCTCAGCCAAAAATGAAGTTTGATGGCAGAGTTTCACTCACTGGGAGCAGGATGAGTCTCTCCATCTCTGTGGACTTAGCAGATTCAGAGTTAAATTCTGAATGCTTGATTCATCTTCCATCTTAAAGAGGAAGGTTGGGGAATTCAATTCACAATAACATTGTAAATATTACTTCCTACAAATGAACCATGGCCTGAAAAGTTTAAGAAGGATTCAGAGGAGGGAAGCTGTCCCCAGCAAGAGCAAGGGTGGATATGCAGCTATCTTTCACAGCCCATCCTGAGTTACTGGGCTGTCAGGCCCCTGTGCACTTTTGTGCTTTGGAATTGAGGCTGTTGAGCGAAAGAGGGACACATGCTTTGGTCACTCACCGCTGTACCACTGTACTGCTTGCATGACACACTGAGGAGCTTGTTGGTGCAGGAGCTGTACATGTCAGTCAGTTGTTCACAACAGATTAGCACCAGTTCCCAGGATTTACGAAGTCGCATTGACTTCAGTAGAATTATGACACTGGAAAAGTCCTATTCAATGTGAAAAATGACATCTTAATCCAGAACTAAAAAGTTCTGTAGAGCATATTATCAGAGAGCTCTGCCGTGCCAGAAGCCGCATAAATCAGTATTTCCCTTGCACTGCCCAAACCACACAAAGCTGAGGTCAAAATGTCCCATGGTTTGCAATACAGTAAGTTACTTAACCTCTGCCCATTTTAGGCATCTGTAAAAATAAGTATAAACAGAATTATGTACTAAACTTTGGAAGTGTGTGTTCGGAATTCATTACTTCATGTTTGGAAATGTAATGATGATGAAGGGTGTTTTCATGTGGTTGCTAACTGGATATAATAATTCATAATACACAGCTGCACGTCCTGTAGACATTTTACCAAAAACTTCAACCTTTATTTTTCATGAAATAGATAATTTCTAGTGTCATAGTTTTCTACCTCTGCTCTATACATTCTACAACATATATTTTTCAAGGAATTTCAAGGTCTTGTGTAGTCATTTATTTGCAATTCTTATTTTGGCTGCTAGAACAGCAGTAGAATTTAACAACTCCATCAGTCCTAGTCATTTGTCATCAGTTAGTCACTAATGCATGAATGCATAACTCTGTACACTAGCGAAGATCTTTGGGGCTTTAGCAAGAAAGCATTAACAATGTCAGCATTTCCCATTACAAACTTTTCTTTCAAGAAGTTTTAATTTTGTGATAGGAGCTCCCCTAATACTGAAACCTGACCTTGCAGGTATGCCCCTGGCATTCGCTCTTACTCTCTGGAAGCATGTTTACTAGCATTTATACATACTTCAACCCTATTTAAAAATAATTTGAGTAGTTTATATGTCTGTAACTTTTCTAAAGTCAAATAGTACATACATTGAACATGCCATGGCCTAGCTTAAAATAGGAGTTACTCTTAAGAAGATTAAAAGAAACTTATTTAACCATTAAAATTTTACTCAGTTCTGTAAATTTTCACTGTCTCTTCGATTAATTAATTTGAGGTCTCCATAGCACTTTGTAAACAGAAAAATACTGGCCAGACTGATCCAATGATGGCCCATGGGCCAGATCTAGCCCATAGAATTAGTCTGTATTGCCCACCATCTTCTCCCTGGGAGAAGCTACGGGGAGCGGCTTCTCAGTTCTACAACAATTACTCCTCCTTTGCTGCTGCCCAGTGCCAGTAGGTGGTCAAACATTAGAAACAGGTTGTGGAATCTCCACAGTTGGAAGTACTCAAAACCCAACTTGAGGCAGCCCTGAGCAACCTGCTGTAGTTGACCCTGCTTTGGGCAGGACTACGCAGTCTCCAAGCGTTCCTTTCTACCTCAACCGTTCTGCGTCAGTAGACACAATAGGAAGAGGAGGACAAGAGCCTGAGGGTGGGGGAAGAGTTTCTGTGGCTGCAATGAGGAAGGGGAAGCCAGTAAAGGCCCTGCAAGAGACCTCCAAACCTCGATCTAGGCTCCGCAAGTACAGAAGATGGGATGGTTCAAAGTTACTATACACATTTTTTTAAAGTCCCATTTGTGAAATTTATTTGCCCGATTTTAGGCACCCAGTATGAACTTCGTGGCCTGAGGGCCCAGTTTCACACATCAATGAATGCTGGCAGTGGAACAAAGCTGCTTCTAGGGTATATTCTCGCTGTAACACATTTTTCCAAATAACCTATATCTAGGAAGCTTGTCAGCAAATAATGTGAGCTCAACAATAGCTTGAATTTCATGAAAGAGATGTTAAAACATGACAATGTTAAAAATAGGGTACAGATTGAGCATCTGTCACAGGAAAAATGTGGAGCATTTGTTTAAAGCTGGGAATATGTAAGAACTATCTCATCGCTGACCTGCTTTGCATTAAGTTTTAAGATAATTGGTACATACAGTAAGCATGAAAACATTCTAATGAACAATGTTTCTGGTGCTCATTATCACTTTTGTTTGCAGAATGATGAATTTTCAAACTTGTTCCCATAAACATTGCATTGTAAAGACAACAGACCTATTAGTTATCTAGTCAAATTCCAGAAGGAAATTAGCACTAGTTTTCATTTATTTGAATTCTCTTTGAATATGTAATATGTATGCTCCATCTTCAGTTTTATTCCATTTTCAGTAGTGAAAAGGAAGCTGACAGATTCAGGAATGGGTTAGAAAAGTGAAGACAAAATAATGGAAATTGCAGTCATGTCTAAAAAGGATTATGTTCTTGAAGCCAAAAATAGTTCTGTTTCACCACCAAGTGGAGATACCTCCTTCTCAGCAAGGCACTGAGCAGATTTAAGCATAGATATGGAACCTGGCATTTTTCCATTGCTGCAGAGACAATGTTAGTAATGACAGAATCAGTCAGTCCACTGAGATAGCGCATAGTTCATTTCACAAGAAATGAAAGATCTCAGCACAAATCTACAATGCTGACGTGACAATGACTCTGTGAAAGAAACTACAAGGAAAATGCTGGTTTCCGTTGCAGAAAACATGGTTTTAGATTGTAAAACCATAATATGTTATTTCTCTGGTACATGCTGATGTGCTGTGGCTTCACAAATTTTTTAAAAAGCATTCTGGAAAACCTTTTAAACAATGTATTTTTTTTTTAAAGGCTGTTGCCCTGAATAATCTGCCTGCTTTGTAAAGAACACTACCCCTTGCATGGATATTTGCAGGATTTTCATGTTGCTCTGAAATTATCTGAGATTGAGACAGTTGCTTTTCAGAGCCTTGTTACTGCCTGGTAGTGCTGGTGCTCGTCCAGGCGTTGACACGCTACTGAACAGCTGAATGCGTTGGTGTGAGTTTCTTCTCCCATGATGTTAAAATTCAGTGTATGGATCAAGTGATTTTGGTGATATTAAAATGCTTATATAGCTGCATGTTTTTTACTGTAGTAATCAATAAATAAAATAAAGGCAGTTCTGTGTTAGAAATGACACCTTCTGCAGTAACCAAAGTTGTACTACATGCTGAAAGATTCAAAACAGAGGGAGAAGTGAGGCAATTCTCAGATGAGTATTCTTAGAGCTATGGTACAGCCAAGAGCAGAATTTTGCTCTTACCAGGGAATAAATCAAGGTAACGTGTGGAACAAGGGGGAAGAACAACCATCAGAGTTCCAAGTAAATTAATTCCAACTCTGATCTTTGAATTCACACAGGAAGGCTAAGAACCCGGTGATCCATCTGGCAAGTGACAGTAATGAGCATTACGCATAATGATTACAGGTTACTCAGGCATGGCTGTGGATTTACGTGCAATACAATGGAGCTAACATTAAGGTTTTCCCAGTGCTTTTTGTAAAGCCCTGTATTAACTTGCTTACAACTGAGAATGTCTTTTAACTGGGCAGGGATTTTTTCTGTCAGGTATGTTGCCTTTTTTTTTTTAAAGTTTCAGCTGCAACAGGGCAATCATTTTCAGAATATGAAGCTAGAGGGTAAAAGTATGTTTATATTAAAAGGAACCTAGCGACCCATTTGGAAGTACCTATATTCTTTATAGTAGGACCTTAAAACTGTAGCATGGACTCATCCTCCTCAGGTTTATGTATGCTATTACCAGCCCAATTTCATGACTTGGGTACCAAGGCAGACAGCACTGAGGTCCAGACCCATAAACTATTCAGGCCTATTTACCTCACATCAGAACAGCAGGAACCTCGTAGAGACCTGTAAGCCCTTTCCACAGATGTAAATGGCAGCAGAAGGTGCAGGACAATGAAATATTAGGAGTTTTTATTAACTTTCTGATTTTCTCATTATTTAGATGTATGTCCCCTTTTGAAAGTCCCTGCTGATCAAATATAATTCCTACAGCAAAATGTTGGTCGTAACTCTCTTACTTTTGTGAAAAACTAATATTTGGTAAACATTGGATAATGTTAAAACAGCATATTACAGTAATACAGAAACTTACAGCAAGCAATCCTTCATAGCTAAAATCTGGAATAAATAACATATGTACACATATGTCAAGAAGCTTAGGCGTAATATGTCTGACAAGTTTGTACAGTTCAGTTCCTTTTTATAATTTTTTCTCCATCCTAAATACAAAAAGATATATAAAAGTCATTTCTAAATCCAGCTTAATATTGTGGACACTTGAAATCAAGCTTTCTCTTATTTGTAGGTGGGCTGGTGATGTTTGAGATCCACCTATCTTCCTCTCCCCTGGACAGAGAGCCTTTGTCTGCTACTTCTCAGGCAAAAGTTCTGGGTTGTCTGAAGAAGTCACAGTCATTGCTTGTGCAGAAGTTTTCAGAGGAAACATACTTTGAGGGATATACTTACAGGGAGGTGTGAAGGAGTGGATTAGAACAAACTGCATTTGTTAATCCTATTTTATGAGTGTTATTTACTGCACAAATTGTTAGTTGTGCATTAGGGTTACAATACACACCAAATAATTAAAATAATAAAGGTTATGTCCACATTCTAATTTGGAAATGGAGTTAGATCGGAGACTCACTTTTGTAATGTTGTTTCCTTTCTGTTTGCAGAAGTATTGTCAGCCATCATTAGTGTATTGCTGGTCTATATCCTTATGGCATTCCTCTTGTATGAAGCTGTTCAAAGAACTATCCATATGGACTATGAAATAAATGGCGATATCATGCTGATTACAGCAGCCGTTGGTGTTGCAGTTAACTTAATGTAAGATCTGCCTTTCTCTCCATTACCACTCATAAATGTATTTCTGAATAAGCTGCTAATTCATTCATGGCCTGTAACTTTCTCATGGGATGTAATTTTGCTGGACCTCTTCATTTTCATAAATAAGACAAGAAATGATACTGAGTATTTCTTTTTCAATTCTTCCATTTAAAAGGAAAGAAAAAAAGCAACAAAAAACCCACCCACCAAACCCTGTTTCTTGGAGTGTTTTTCTTCTTTCACTTTCAGAATGGGTTTTTTGCTGAATCAATCTGGCCACCTTCACTCCCACTCCCATTCCCACCCTCACTCTCACGTACCTCAGTCGAACTCTCCTAACGCAGCCCACAGCAGTAGCCATGGTCACAGCAGCCTTGCCGTGAGAGCAGCATTTGTACATGCCCTTGGGGACCTGGTACAAAGTATTGGTGTGCTTGTAGCAGCATACATCATACGCTTTAAGGTAAGCAATGGCTAGTCTTCGAGGCAGGGTGGAATTTTTTTAATTTTAACTCAACTATGATGGTTAAATTAAAAAGGGACTAGTTCTTGTAAGTTATTAAAAAATACTTTGTGATATTCTATTACAAGCTTCATACATTCATGCAAAATAAGCAAAGACTATCCCTATTATGTATTTTGTAACTATTCAAACAAAAAGAAAGATTCATGAAAGTTGGAACTAGAAGTAACTGCATTTTCTGAGTCACGTTTTTGTAAGTGAGCTTATTTTCATGTATCCTTTAACACTTTGGAACTTCCCTTGCAGCCAGAATACAAGATTGCCGATCCTATATGTACATATGTATTCTCCATACTGGTGGTTTTGACAACAGTTCGAATTCTGTGCGACACAGGAGTTATTATTCTGGAAGGTAAGATCTGTGCACAGTCTGCAGTGTCGTACGTGTTAAATACCAGTGAGTTTTGGCACTTGTTTGACATCATGAACACCATCTCTAACAAAGTGGATTGCGTGTGGAGACCTGTTTATCCTCCTGCTACTTTAGTCTGTTGGTTCTTGATGGCTCGCCTAAATTCCAGCCGTCTTCAGGTGCCTTTGAGCTCTGCAGTGAAATGTACAGAACTTCCTTGCGTGTCTGCAGTGGCTATCAGATAAACTAAGTGAACACTTGCCCAGGCTCAGTTCTACACTCTCACTTTAATTACTTCTAAAGTTAAAGTGAATGTGAATGTATGTAAAAGGAGGAAGCGAGCTTTGGCCAAATCGCTGGATAGATGGGTCATGCCCCTCCTGTCTTCCCCTTTTCCACAAGTGGTGGTGTATTACTTGCGTGCTTCTTCTGTTAGCATAGGGGAAGCTACAAGTAAAGCATGGTGTAAAAAGGAAGAAGGAAAAAAGAAAGGAAAGAAAAAGTTGAACATGAGCTGAAGAATATTATCTCAGGTAGTGACTTAGAGGGAAAGGTATCAGCAACATTCTTTGCATTATTATAACTAACATACCAACTATTAATGCTTGATCTAGTACTTTTACCTTATGAAAATGAAAATGTTAGGGATAGGAGAAAAATCCTGTGTTCTAGCTGCACCTTCTTATCTGTCTCGTGGGCTATTATTGACTTTACTTTTATTATGTTACAAGGTTAAATCAAGGACCGCAAAATCTTCACTGTCAAGTGCTTTTGCTGTTGTTAAGGAGTAAAAAGGATCCACCAAAATGGAAGTTCACCAAGAAGGCAAAAATGGTGAAATTTGCTTAAGAAACCTCAATTAGCTCCAAGACAATAGTTAAGATTTAACTGAAGAAAACAGATAAGACAAACTAATGGTGTATCATATTCCAGATGTTTGAGCTGTAGCTGTTTGCATAGGTATCCCAGTTGTCATAAAAATCGCTGCATTTATGATGTTATTAAAAGTGATGATAGGTGGGCTTTATGTACACTAGGGAACTTTTCCAACTCAAATTCAGGATCTTCAGAGAATGGACTTGCATTTGTGTTGGAGACTACTGCTACAACATCCGGGTCCTTGGAGCTGTATCAGCTTGCAGTATTCATTTGAACTTAAGTTTCATCATTATACTACGAATGCTAAATTAAAAAATTATTATCTAATACAAGCAATGACATTCTAGCTTTTAGTATAGATTTATAAGGCAGCATGGAAGTCTGTCAATAGCATGATGTGAGATATCAAAATTCAAGTCCCATATTTCCAGGGAAAAAGAAGGCTGTGGAAAGAATACCAGGCAGTTAGCTAGTTATTTATGAGCTGAATAATTTTCTCTAAGTCTTCACTAGAAGGAAAATTTTGTTTAATATTAGACTGTTATGAGTTGAAGAACCCACAACAATTTGTTGTCATTTAGACAATTATTCTATCACCTGATGACTTCTCCCCACCCAGGAAGGGAAATTGGGAAAAACAAGGAAACCCGAGGGTTGAAATATAAACAGATTTAATAGTATAATACTAAATAATTCACATTAATGATACTAAAGAACCAATATTGATGCCAATACCAATATAAAATATATGAGGATTATACTCAGCCAGTTCTATCAGCAGGAAGCTGTGCACTCCCAGCAGTGGACAGCAAATGTCAGACACTGTGAGCGCTACGGCTTTGGGAGGAAGGGAAGGCCTCAGGGGTCCAGCACCAGGGCAAGAAGTTCTGAGGATCACAGCCATCAAGGAAGAGGGAAAAAAACCTCCTCAGCAAACTTTCTGACTTACATTGAATGTGTTGTTCATGGTATGAAATAATCCTGTTGGCCAGCTTGGGTCAAGTGCCTAGGTCTTGCTTTTCCTTATCCCTGCACCTGGCTGGCTTGAAAATACTGAGACCGTGAAACCCGCATACCATAGCTGGCTATGAAGTAAATATTTTCACAAATTCAGACATTAGAGTCTTCTAAAAATGCAGTTTTCCCAAGCGTTAGAAGAGACCTTACTGAAAAGTAGAATTACTGAAAGAGAAATTAATCCTGTCTCGCTCAAACCAGGACAGAGACAATCCTAGACACTGAACTTTCAAAAGAAGTGGTACTGGAACTAACATAATTTAAAAGACAGTAATGCATCAGGTTCAGAGAGGAGTCATCCAAAAATTCCAAAGAAATTTGAGAAGCAAGTGGCTGAACTCCTCATAGTATCACAGAATCACAGAATGGTCGGGGTTGGAAGGGGCCTCTGGAGATTGTCTGGTCCAACCCCCTGCCCAAGCAGGTTCACNTGTCTGGTCCAACCCCCTGCCCAAGCAGGTTCACCTAGAGCAGTTTGCACAGGATTGCATCCAGACAGGTGTTGAATATCTTCAGAGAAGGAGACCCCACAGCCTCTCTGGGCAGCCTGTTCCAG
>RSEF01000010.1:11543674-11640070 GCA_003993805.1 Himantopus leucocephalus | reverse complement strand
TTGGCCACAAGGGCACATTGCTGGCTCATGGTCAACTTGTCCATCAGGACTCTCAGGTCCCTCTGCAGAGCTGCTTTCCAGCAGGTCAACCCTGAACCTGTCCTGGTGCGTGGGGTTATTCCCCCCTAGGTGCAAGACCCTACGCTTGCCATATATACGTATATAAAATCAAACTCCATAAAACTGGAAGATAAGCAGTAAAAAGCTATGATATAAACAAAACTATTCAGAAACATAGTTTATTTGGCATTTTTGTACTAGTTTTTGAGCCTATGTTGATGTACAATTTTGATTCTGCCCTTTGTGCAGCTAAAGGGAGAGCAGGAAAGCTATAGAGGTGCTGTAGCTGCTGAAAATACTACGGCCAGAAGGACTTGGTCAGTGCAATCATTGATTTGCAAAGATGCCACGCTATAAGACAAATGTCATATGTGTTAACCACTGCAGATGGATTACTATAAGCATTTGAAAATGATACCAGTTACCTGAAGAGAGGAGTTTCAGGAGACAGCAGGAGACAGGCCCTAGCATTTTTTTTTTTAGATTCTGACCTTAGATTTTCATCTAAGCAGTTACAAGAGGTTAGAAGCTGCAGTAAAGTTGTCTACAGAAGTACATCACTCTAAAGGATCTAATGCTGGCTATTGCCAGGATTCTGGACAGGGCAAATTACATTTGAGACAACACTACAATTGCTGTCCAACTTCTGTATCCGTACTGGATTTAATATGCCAATTTGCATATTCATCTCTATTGATAACTTGGAAGTTACTAATCACCTCAAACAGCACAAATTATAAACTCTCTTGACATTGAGATCTGCCATGACATTTTAAAGGCCACAGAATTTGCAGAAGACAGAATTAATTTTGTCTCATGTTTGGTATCACACAGGAGTTCCAAGGCATTTAAATGTGGATCGCATAAAGGAAGACTTGATGAAAATCGAAGATGTTTATTCTATAGAAGATTTAAATGTTTGGTCTCTCACTGCAGGAAAAACAACTGCCATAGTCCACTTGCAACTGGGTAAGCTGCTGTATAGCATAATTCTAGATTAAGTCTAACTGTAGAAAGAAGTGCCGATTTCTCTTCTTCATATTGTTACTGAAGTTGAACCAGGAAAAAGCATTATGGGGGAAAAAAAATCCCCAAAAATCTATTAACTATGATTTTGTACAGGTAAGTATAGAACTCATTAGCCCAGAAGGATACAGTGTAAGTGAAAATTGTGCAAAGAAAATGTATTCATACTGAAACATCCAGTACCAATTCTTTGGGTAGGAAAAAGAATTTCTCCTCAGACATTCCCTTATTTTGTCCAGGGAAAGATAAGGTGAAGTTCTAATGTGGAACAATTTGACATATGAAAAGTAAATATGTTTTGCCAAAACATGTGCTGATTTAGACATCTAACAGTACTATGAATATTAATTTTTAGTAAGAAGGCTCAATTTTGGGGGGGCGGTGGAGGGTGGTGTCTAACACACAAAGTTTTATCAAGTTGTGATTGTAGTTAAAGGATACAGCCCTAAAAATGTAAAATAATTATATATAGAGAGTACACAGTGAGCACAGAACGCTATTAAATTAATAAATTAATGAGTGTGAACAAAGATTATTCTAGTTGGTGACACTGTATGATAAATTTGAGAACAGCTGGATTGTCCAGGTTTCTTGAAGAGTGAATTCTATTAATTATTGATTTTCCAGTTCCTGGTAGTTCATCTAAATGGGAGGAAGTTCAGTCCAAGGCCCGACAACTGCTGCTGAACACGTTTGGAATGTACAAGTGCTCTGTCCAGCTTCAGAGTTACAGGCAGGAAATCAGCAAAACCTGCGCAAATTGTCAGAGTTCCAGTGCCTAATTTCATACGTTTTGGGAACTGCTGCCTTATTCTTTATCTTGTAGTCAAAGACTGAGAGCAATAAATGCAAAATGAAAATGATCAAACAGAAATCATTAATATGTGGATTTGTACCATGTAACGTGCAGCAGGGAGAACTGGTGCTGCAAAAGTGCAGTGGTTGCCCTACAGAACATGTATTTCACTCTCTCCCTTGTACTGGTTTATTCAATTTATTATGATTTTGAGACGAAGCTGTTTTCAGATTATTGTTTACAAACTGCAATGTGACTCTGCAGATACCTCACAAATTACAGTCCAATATTGTCCTTTAATAACTATGTACCACAAAGCACCTGCACTCCAAATGGAGCATCAAGTATTCAGTATTTCAATTAAAGTCTCTAATGCTGATCATGCCAGGGTTCCGTAATATGTCCCGATCCCTGAATTCACTATACAGTATTTTTGCAATCGTAATTTTCATACAGTATCTTAAACTATAATGCATACAGTGCTAGTTGAATTCTTTTGGAAACTGTCTTTTTGGAGACACTGCAAAATACAGAATTTACTGTACCCAGACCAGAAAGTTAGCTTTAATCTGGGCATTCAGCGATCCAGACAGGAAGATCCTTGTCCAGACTTCTGGTATTTAACTGGAGACCCAACACTGGACCCAAAGTGTTTTAAGTGAGTTATCTTTAATGTATTTTAGAATAGGGTTTATACATTAGAAACAGGTTATTTATTTTACAAAGTTTTGACTTGTAAGATGAATTTATTATTAATAATCTTGAATGTCTAAACCAACATTTGATTCACATTAAAAGGCCAGTTGACTAGCATGCATTCTAATTATAATTAATAAATGTCCTGTAATTGATCTTTTTTCCACGATTGTTTTGTTTTAAGAGGCAAATCAAATCATAGAAACTATGCTTGACACGGAGATACTCTCAAACACTTTTGCAAACATGCAAAATACATGCATCTTCTAACAGAAAAGTAGGAAGCAGAAGTTTTAGATATGTACTGTTCCCTCAGTCGCAGACCTCTGACCTTTTCATCTTTGCTTTGAGCACAGTATGGCAGCGTCCTGACAGGAATGCCACTGCAATAGCAGTCCCTCGCTACTTAGCTTTATGAATAAAGCAAAATCCACGCAAGCTCAGTAACCTAATGGTGTTGGACAACAATATCATAATACTGTGTTGGACAACCATGTCATAACAGCCTACAGAGGGAGAAAGCCCTTTTCTTATTTATAGAGGGATCAGGCAATTTGAAAAGACTATTTATTCAACCTCAGAGTCCACAAAACTGAATGGCGTAGCCTCATGGTGGAATCACTGTACTTTGAATGTACACAAGATAATAAAACCTGACATGAAGCTATCATACACCTCCAAGCTCAGAGTTACACCTGCTTCCGAAGCCACTTGCACTGAAGAAGCTAAGGGCAACGAGAATACGACCTGCGAAGTTCAGAAGACAGCAAGAACTTGGCTCCAAATATATTTTCTTATTCTGTACTTTGATCTTTATGCAGAACTTCCACTGACATCAAAAGTAATTCTGTATGTGGATCAGAAAGGAAAATTTTTGCCCAGTAATGGATATTGTGATACTCAGCTGTGAATACTTAAGCTATTGTCTGTTCTGAAACTTGCTAGGGTTTCACATATTCATCAGGCTGATATATACCTGCAATTGGTGGTAACAATCCTGGCTTCTTTTCTCCAACTTTTTTGAGGTAGGGGTTCTCATGATGAATTTTTAGAAGTGAACACTGACAGCACAGTATTAATTTGGACAAAGTGTACATAACACTGGATTATGTTTGTATCTGCTCTGGCAAGAAATGGGAACACTTGAGTACAGCATGGGAGCACATACAGCTCAGAGGCAAAGTAGCACTGTACTTGGGAAGTTAATGCCTCAGTAGAAGCTATCATTAATTAAGCCATATCACAGTTCATGAAAAATGTGCATCCCATCCTTACAAACTTACTGGAAAAAAAAATTACCGCAAACAAACAACAGGTATTTTGCACATAGTAATACTCAAATAGCTTTTAATTAAATTGGGGTTTACAGTTGCTGTAATTAGAAGTTGAAGTACAGTAGACATGTATTGTATTTGGAGTTTTTTATTGTAATAATTTACTACACATTTGTTTAATTGAAGAAAAAAGCAGAAATGTGTTGCTTTATTGTGGGTTTTATTAAATCAATTATTAAACTTCACATCGTTGTCTTATAAAATATTTATTTGTATTGCTGTCTCTTGTCATCATCTTTGATTGTTACAGCAGCTGTTTTTTGAAGTGTCTGAACACTCAAGCTTAACTCAGTTTGGAGATGCTATATATAGAATGAATTATGTCTCTCTCTTTAGTCAGAACAATTTAAGTCTTGTTATTTCCCGTGCAATAATTGCACTTTAGAAAATATAAGCTGGCAACTATGGTGAAGGAGCAGCCATAAAACAACTGTCAAAACATTTTTGAAACCCTACATTCACCCTGAGGGGCCTTGTTATCAAGGGCTATAGACTGGAAGGAGTTAAAAAAAAAAGCAACAGAAGATGAAATGAGAATCAAGAATAAAAGAATCAATGCATCTGTCTCAGGGAGACTCTGAAGTGTACATGCCCTGTTTTAACGTCTAACTAAACTCACTTGGAAGTTTCTGTCTGTGTGGCCTACCTCTAATCCTTTTCTTTATAAATTATTCAGGGCACAGGTTGTCTGGCACGGCTGTGTTTAATGCAAGAATCAAGTTTTCTTTTGAATCTGCTATTAACATCAAAAGTAATACACATATTATTACTTATAATACTCCTAGGGATGGAATAAATGAACACAACAGAACTATAAAAAATAACCAAGTATAAATAATTAGTACACTTACTTATAAGGATAGAGAAATATTCAGAAAATAACACTGATTTGCAAATAAACTACCAGGAGTTTATTACCTAATACACAATAACAGTACTCAGGAAGTGCAAGTGCCTATAAAAGAAGACAAGTTATTTTTATTGACATCGCAAGGTCATTTCCAGTATCGGCTTAGAGGAAAGGGACCTTAGTATAAATAAGAATCAGGTCTAATGTCTTTCCAAGCAGCTCTCCAGCACATCCAAATTATTTCATTTACACACGCTACTCTTTTCCTTCTACAAAATCCTCTGCTTGAAATTAAAATGCATTTACTTAACAGGATTTCTCTCTCACTGAAAGACTCATGAGATTCGAGCAAGTTTCCACAACTAGTGTCCCTGCTTTCCAGAGCTGTGCTGCAATACTCTTGCTGACTGAAAAGCTAAAATCCTGTGAAAATTCTGCCACCTCTAACAGTCCATGTTGGAAAGAGATTTTTCCTTTCTTAATCTGTGATTGTCACCCATCCTTTTCTGAAGCATGGATACAGCTTTGATGACAACCTCCTCATATGAGTCAATAAAGCATTTTTATATCGAGCAGTCTGCAAAGCCTTACATCCCACTCTTATATTCTGAAAAGTTCTTATCCTACAAAGAAAATGAACAGAAATCTATTTTATTTCTGAATGTTTTCCTTGCCTAAGTTTGTGAGTTTTTTTTGTTTGCTTTGTTTTTTAAATTGTGTTGACATTTAGTCCTTTCAGTACCAGCAGCATTTCTTTCTACACCAGCAGAATTACCATTTAAAATATCACACTTGAATCTGGTCTTCAATTATTTTACTACTGTACACACCGGCTATTTCTTGCAGAATCACTCCCAGTTGGCAGAATGACTAAGAAAAGCAGCAGGCTGGCATTTAAAAGCAGCTTTCTGACAAAACCCCCAAACCCCAAAGATACCCACCAGCTAATGAGTAGGAAGTCTTTTGTTCAGGTATTTTAGCAGAATCTCATGACCAATGCTGCATAGAGCAAGGCTGTTAAGTATTATTTCTCTACAGATAGTAAAAGAATATCATAAATTAAGATAGGCCGTTGGGTCATTAGCCATGATCGTACTGCAGTAGCTTCCTAGACTCACAATAAGCTAGTCCATTGTCAGAGAAGTTCCCTTGAGATCTCAACAGGAGGGGACAATCCACTGTAAATGCACATCTCATTTCCCTCTATCCATCCAAAATGGCATCACCAAGATCTTTTTTCTTGCTGGTTTCTCCAAACCCCTTCAGTTGTTCCAGGAGTTAGCACACCTAGTTCAAATGTCATGTTTCATCAGCATTTTGCATTATGCCACTGCTCTCTGCTTCTCTCACTTTGTTTTCTTGCAATACTCTACATGCTCCGCAGCTTCACTAATAACGTCCAGCTTGTACCCTGCACACCTGCTGCTTACATGGTCCCTAGGAGCTTCTCATGCAGCACTGAATCTGAAACACCCCCAAACAACTTGCAAGGCCTGTTCTATTCAAATATCTGCTTGCCCAAAGTCCGTTTCGTCTTTGATCTCTAGATTAAAAAAATCTTCTAGCCACCAAGTTGCTAACTCACAAGGAAGACCTAATCTGAAAGCCTCTACATTCTCTTTCTACCTTAAAAATAAATAAAACAAATGTCCTCCACCTTCCCTGCCCTTAATCCCCTTTCCAGCTTCACACCGTCCTCCTGCTCCTTATAATAAATCATGCTGGGCACTAACCGACACTCTCTGTGCTCTGGAGCTGGCAAATCCCCCTCTGTTCTACTCTCCTCATTCCATTTTCCATGGCTGAATGCGCTGGGAAGGACCATACATACTCTTTTGTTCTGTGAAATACCTGACACCACTTTGGAAGCTGCTAGAACAAATACTGATCCTTTCCATTTACTGCTATCCAGCTATCACACCAGTCTGCTCTTAGAATGCATGCATACCTGCCTTCTATGTTTACAGTTGTAAAATAACGAAATCCAAATCAATACTTTTGCTCTTTTATCTCTATTTTCCTTTTCACCATTGTGTTCTGCTTTTTTCTCTCAGTATCACACAGTCTGAAAACTGCCAGTGCTAAATGTACAGGACAAAACAACTTCATTGCTTTTATTACAGTTATGTAGCATTTACACCTTTTATGGCATCAATTTCTGTAGAAACAACAAGCTATTTCATAATCAAGGATAGTTTTATCCATATCATGCTTGCTTTATGATTTCCTTACTACTATACCTGGTGAAAAGATTAGCTGTTTTTCCAGGATTGTGACTAGCCAGTACAAGAGGGTACATGAAACCAGTTAATGCACTCTGTCCAGAGTGTGTTTACATTATACTCAGTACTGATATATCCAGGGATTTTTGATTCAGCTGATGAATACATAAAAGCAGCCAGATGGCAAGCAGACAAAAAACTTGCTTTTCTCCTCAGGTGCATTAAAAGCACCCAAGTCCCTGCATTCTTCCTCTTTCTTTTTCCCAAAACACACACAGAGAAATTACCTAATAAATCCCTAAACAAATTGATGAGATGTCAACATATAAAAATAGCTATTCAATTCTAGTAACTGGCCTTTTATATTCAAATAGAACTTTCAAGAAAAACACCATAAACAAACATTTTCATAGCTAAGATGATGCTACGTATTTGAACCCAGCATACACTTACTCTTGATTTTTTAGAGATTTCATGTGTTCCTTTTCCCTAGCCCACTGTAGGGACAAGTCTGAAACAAAACTGTACGGCCAAATACTACCCTCTGAACTGTCAACCTTCAAGGCCTTTCCCGAGTTTACCAGAAGGTGGTGCACTAGTCACAGCTGCAATAAAAAGAGTTGTGTACTGCATTTAACTATTGAGACTTCTAGATTGCAAAGGAATATATTTATCACAAATTTTTAAAATCTTATTAGTAAGTGAAAAAAAATCCCTCTTAATTTTTCCTAAGGATGACACAGGGGATTTAATTTTATAATGGATGCAATAAGGACCTAGCATGGTTTGCTAATCAATTACTGGGAAGGACTTAATAGACTTCTTAAAGGCGTATACAGGTAAATATCATGGAATACAACGCTCAAATGTCTCCCTCCAGTTCCAAGTATGTAATAAAAAATTATATGAGCAGAAATGAGTTGTGGCTATGGGTATCTGAAATGCAATCAGAACAAATTATTTTCATTAATGTAAACAATATATGTTATCATGCAAGCCCTTTGTTTCTATGAAAATAAGCATTGCTTCTTTGGGGTGCTGAATTTGTGTTTCCCGGACAACATATACTTTCATTTGAAACATCCTTGACTGTCTGCTTTTTTATAAAGGATCTGATGACACTTCCAATCAAAAACCTACACTGAGGGAAGCAATATTGTTTCAAAATAGGCAGATAAAATTATAAATGTAGAATATAATTGTGTTTACACTGCTGCAATTGCTAGTATAATGTTGCCTTTTGATCTAATTGAACAGGCTTCACAGAGAGAAAATACAGATGACAGAGGCTGAAGAACTCAGAACCACAACTTCCTTCCAGTAAAGGCTTCTTTCACTTCTTCAAGATATTAAGCAATTCTGTATTTTCTAAGCTTCTGCAGAAGACACATACCTTCAACTGGAAACAGAAATTACCCAACCAGTTACACACACTAGTTTCTTTCTGCTTAGATATTTGCTTTAAATATAACCTAGATGGAAAAAATTATGACGGTTTTCAGGCAACCCAGCTGCTTGGACTTGCCATGGAGCAAAGGTCAAGTCATATCATAGAAAATTAAAAAAAAGTAACTCTTTGCGTATCAGAAGTTAAAGGGCCATGTGCAGTAAACTGTAAATGAAGATATATTTTAGATACACTCAGTTGTGGAGAGCTATGCAGGATATCACACTATATTAGATCTATTAACTGTCTTTGTAAAGCAGCAATGAAAGCAGAATATTATTCTTTCACCCTCAGACTTACTACATTTGAAGTTTCTCTGGAGGAAGGACTGAGTGAAGCTAGAAAGCAGCAGCACACAGAGGAGGTGTAATACCAAAATTAAAGCCTACTAATAGGCCCACCAACTGCTATGGCTAAGTAAGGGTATTCATACTGCTGTCTTTTGTTTGTTTTTGTTTTTTTTTTTTTTTTAAGAGTTCATACTTTGTTGATGATTCAAGGTGTGTTTGTGTACAAAAGAGGGAGGAGGGAAGAAAACAGATAAAGCCAGATCATGTGGGTACTACAGATAGCAACTGAAAAACATTAAACTCCATTGCATTACCATGCAGCCAACTATGGAGCATACTAATATTTTTGGAGCAAATCGTGGTGGTCACAAGTGAAGTCAGTACCAATTTTGTTTATAGATTGCAGCATTAGCTGATCTGGTGTGCAGTTCAAATAGGATGTCTGATGACTGGTTTGTATGTTTTACCCATCTAGCCCACACCACACATTCATTACTGATACTAAGGGGAAAAAAAAAGAGAAAAAAGAAAAAGAAATTCTCTTAGCTTTTCATTTTTGTAACTCTGATTATTTATTGCTTCAACAAATGCTCATCTCTAGCTGCAGGAATACCTTTGTGCTTTAGCATTCCTTATTGAGGAATGTACGTTACATCTGTGGTACAGCCAAGCAGACAAATGTGAGGATTTCTAAAAACAGATAGGAAGGTCAAACATTTTGGTTCTTTATTGAGTGAATCCACCCATGACTTTGGTGGCAATTTTGTTTATTTAAAGCACTCGCCCACAGACGGTGTATACCTTTGTCCTTTACACCTACCAAGAAGTGATACACTCAACACATACCTTAAACAGAAACTTCCATATGTCACCTTGTTTTGCATACTACAAAAGCTTCCTCTTTGAACTAATACACATACAGGAACTTGAGCAAAGACGTGCCCAATTCTTAAATGTTTTTATTTCTCTTAAGAAGAGAGAGAATTTTTAAAAAACACATCCTAGTACATACCCACAACCCCTACAAGTTTTGTTGTATTAATTCCATACCTCCCTGAAATCAATATAGAAACATTCCCATAACGTCAAACTAATTTTCTTTTACATCTACTTTGTATGACATGGTATTGTAACATTAAAATTATGGCTAAGAGTTTGGCAATGAGGCAACGAACAGAACTGCAAGTCATTATGACTGGGATTTTGCTGTGTATTTCTGCTTTTGGGAGTAAGGTGGTTATTGCAGTCTTTAAGTCAAATTCTGTTTTCTGACCATAGCATGTTTCATTCAAAGCACTTCACAAGAGGAAAAATAAACACAGTAAAGGCAGCAAAATGCTAACATATCATTTAATCATGCTAACAGCATTGGCAGCATAATGCTAAGTTATTTAAAAAAATATTCAGGCTTTACTGAATTATAAAAGAAGTCATACAGCAGGAGGGAGAGATGCATCATTAAACATTAACAGCTTTAACAGAAAACCAGCTTTCCCTTTGTTTTGATGTAGTGCATCAGTGATTTATTACAAGTAGACGACTTTGCTTTTCTTTGGCAAACTGGTAAGATTTTCCTGTTTCTATCAGGGATTACAACTAATCTGGATTTTCTGCAGTTACTTCCTTGTTCGTGCAGCAGCAGCAGGAACTCTGGTAAAGGATGGTGTTTATTAGTTACCTACCTACTGCAAATACATCTCTTTCAATTAAAGAAATGTCACAAAACAGGAAATCAAGAATGAGAAGGTTTTGCTAAAGTTGAAAGTTTAAACAAATCTATTTACACTTAAGTTTTTCAAACTTGTGTGGCTTTCTGACCTCTCAGTTGATCTGTTTGCATCCACAGCTACACCATTTGCCCTCTCCACATCACATAATGTAACACTGTGTTGAAATAAACTGCATCATGTTGACCCTACATGAATTTTGCAACTAAAAATCCACATATTCTACAATACGGAAACAGAAAGACGAAGAACTCCACCTTTTCACAAACATTGTGCTTTTAACAATCCACTTAACAATCTAGTGCAGTGATAAGATGGGCTCCTCGCCTACACCTCACAATGTGCATCAGTCCTTTCCACAGATGAAATGTAGTTCTCTGCCAGAGGCCGATGAAGCACTCGAGCCCACAATCGCTAGCAGTCCTCTGCTGGTATACCAGAAGAGATTAGTCTCATGCCAAATACCATACAAAAGAGTAAAATGATAGAAAGTGGCTTAAAACCCAAAGAGTTCTAGAGAACTGCTGTAACCATAAAGTGGGATGGTAGGCAGCTCTGCCTTGTGACTGCATTTAATGTATGTTCCTTTAGGCAATGCTGAGCTCTGGTCCTCACAGCCTATTTTTGGTGCTGTATGCTACTGACTTTTCCTCCTGAGTCTGTAGATCCTCAGTTTGCCACCATCTGGTAGCAACAATGTCTGTGCAGAATTCCCACTAGCTTCAACAGGGAATTCTGCTTTAAAAATCAATTGCTGTGATGAAGTCCCAAGTTTAAGAGCTATTATCTCCTGCCCCTGCTTCAGCAGCATTCGGGGTCACTGAAGTCAGCAAGTCTGGCTGAGTGAGGGCTAAGTGAGTTTGAACTTAAAAGAAATTATGTTTTCCAATTTACTCAAAAAGAAAAAGAAAATACACAAACGAAAAAAGCTATTTCACAGCTGTTGCCTGGACAGCCACTATCATGGTCTGCAAGGCTACAGGAACCCCGATGATTCACAGCACTTAGGATTAAAAACTGCCAGACGACTTCAGTTTTGGAGTTACAGAAGATGAACAAGTTATTGTGCCATTTTCTTGTAAGGAAATAACCAGATGAATCAAATTTCAGTAGGAGAACAGCCCTTACTCAAAGCAAGAGGTATTTTGATAGAACTGGGTAAGGAACAGTCTCCCATAATATTATTAGCATACATGGCCTTTATTTTTCTGCAGTAGCGTAATAAGAAATAGCTTTCAGTGGAATGGACCCTACCTAACAACATGTTAATATGTTAACAAATTTAAAGAAAAACTGCAAATGTTTTTATGTGAGTCTATTGAAAGAAAAAGCATGCTTATGTATATGACCTGCATTTCTATTTTTTTTTTTTTTCAAAATGGAAAGACAATTCTGAAGTATTTGCTGTTATTTATGCATATACTGAAAATCTGCAGACTTTTGCTTGAAGAATTTACAGGCTATGCATCCTTACTGTTACCAGTAAGGCTCCTCTTTTTTAAAGAATCATCCATATGGTGCATTTATTACAATACCATCAGCATACATAAAGCAGAGCAGCACAGGGGAGAGGGAGAAGGAAGACAACCATTACAAGCAGGGCTTTTTTTGCTTAATTTCTGAGTTTAAAACACCAGCACAATTATATTCTGATCTACTCATTTTACATGTGTAACTTTCTAGAACACAGTGCAGGTGTACTAATAAATAGTATTAACAGTAGCAGTAAATTAGACCAAGAAAATGTTAAGCTTTTCTGATGTGTTTGCTTTGTGGTAGGTAAGACAGAAAGGCAGAGATTTAGCAAGAGGAAAAGATGTGTCAGAAAAGGAAAGAAGGAAGGAATCTCAGTAGAAAATAGGGAGGAGGGTGTAAGAGACAGAACGCAAGTAATACCAGAATCTAGTACAGTCCAGATCAAATGTTTCAAGTTGAAGATACTGGTTTTCTACTGCTTGACAACTGGTAGAACTGGAAGCACATTTATCTGAGTTTTAACAGGTGTGTACAAGCACTTTTTAAACCTTATAGAAACAAAGTCACAAAGATGACTAGCTTTATCTTAAAAATATTGCATCATGAAGGCTAAACTATTTATACAGAACGCTTCTTAGGG
This sequence comes from Himantopus leucocephalus, assembly GCA_003993805.1. Classification (NCBI taxonomy): domain Eukaryota; kingdom Metazoa; phylum Chordata; class Aves; order Charadriiformes; family Recurvirostridae; genus Himantopus; species Himantopus leucocephalus. The sequence continues at coordinate 11,627,506 of RSEF01000010.1, read as the reverse complement.
AGTGTTACACGAGGTCAAACTGTGTCCAAGAGCAGCAGAAACGGTATGGTCACCCAGGACAGGCGCAGGCGGCCCACAGCGCCTCAGCCACATGCTGAGACAAACCCTGGCAGTCTTAAATGAAGAGAAAACCAAAACCAAACCAAAACTTTTGTGCATGCTCCCATTGCTAATAGATGAGGGTGTTTTTTAGAATTAGTTTTCTAGACTAGCAGCATCAGCCAGTACATGGCCTGTAACCTGAAGTCCAGACAAATTATTTCTAAGACTCTCACTTGCTAACACAGCTCCACAGCAATAAAAGCTCTGCCATCCCCTAACACCTGAGTTACAGTTTTCTTACAACTCCCTCATTTCCCACACAGTCAAATCCTTTAGCTTGCACGCTGTTGAGTATCTAGGCAGCACACCACCACAGAAAGTAAGCTCAACTCCTCTAACCACACACACCTGGAAATCAGACATTGACACAAAACGCGGAGTGGGAGGTTTGCTTTGCTTCTACCTGTTTTTTGGCGTTCTCCCCGCTGCAATCATCAGTGCTGCTGAGTGCTCACAGGCTTTAGGTGCTCCCAGAGGTGATCTGCCAGCGATGGCCGGCGGGCCTGGCCCCCTGAGACGTGAGGGAGCCACCTCAGCCAGGCTCCTCAGCGCCAGCTGGGGGGAAAATGGCGGTGAGGTGCCTTTCAGTACTTAAAGGGGGTCTACAGAAAAGGTAGAGAGGGACTCTTTTTCAGGGAGTGTAGCAATAGGACGAGAGGTAACAGTTTTAAACTGAAAGAGCCTAGATTTAGATTAGATATTAGGAAGAAATTCTTTACTCTGAGGATGGTGAGGCACTGGCCCATGTTGCCCAGAGAAGCTGTGGGTGCCCCATCCCTGGAGGTGTTCAAGGCCAGGCTGGAATGGGGCTTTGAGCAACCTGGTCTGGTGGAAGGTGTCCCTGCCCATGGCAGGGGGGTTGGAACTAGATGATCTTTAAGGTCCCTTCCAACTCTAACCATTCTATGATTCTAAGAAAAGCCCCCTGCCCCAGTGGACAGCCCAGCACCTGCTCCAGTGAGAGCCCACTGAGGGAGACAGCAATGGCGGGAAAGCAGAGTGGCCACCTTGGGCTCCCTCACAGCTGCAGGTGATATCTGGTAACAGCTTTTCACTTGTAATGGCTTAATTTGTCACAGGCCCCAGGCTCTCCATGTTGTATGAGGGGCCCTTAGAGGGACTGTGTGTCCCTCAGCCCTGCAGAAGGACACCACATTCCCACGAGCAGCTCTGGCTGGAACACACACGTGACAAGGTTATCTAAAAGTAAAAGCTAATTAAACCAAAATCCTTTGGTCATCAGGTCAAGGTGCAGCATAAATAGGGTTGGTACAGCCTCTGTGAAGTGCACTGTAAAGGTGCATGATCTTTGATCAGGGTGAGGCTCCACAGGGGAACGGCTCTTTGGGCTGGGTGTCTGCGCACTCTTTGGACTTCCTTTGAAGGGTGTAATTAGCGGCGATGGCTGTTTTATGATGGGAGATAGCTTTCAGCAAACAATCTACCCACTCTGTAGACACATCAGCACCTGAAGGTCAATAGTTACTTAGTCCAACTGCAGTGCCCCAAGTGCACTTCCTCGTACCGCTTTTTTATTTCCATTTCAGGTACACTTTTAGGTCATCTTGTTATCTTGTGTGCTCCCCGTATGGCAGGGATGTGCTGTACAGCAAAGACTTCAGACAGCAAGTTAAAACTGTGCTGAGTAGCGTGGCCATGTTTGTTTAATCTGAAAGCTTTTTTGGGAAATGTCCAACACCAAATATTGGCCAGATCCAGTGATTCATTCCCATTACTCTTGTTTGTTTGCTACAGCTAGTCCTAGGGACAACAACCCTCTGCACTGAGTGAGACAGATGACAACCGCAGGATGAACAATTTCCTTTAATGATTGCATCAGGCCCCTCTGTTAAGTTACTATTTTCTACAGAAACCACACGCACTGATGAAGTAACTAGATAGTATAGTACTATACTAACAGCATCTTGTGGTATAGAAGTGCACAGGGCAGGGGACATCAGACAGAGAAATGCTGACACCAGGGCTATCAAGTACAAAGAACGCCAAATGAAAACCTTAGCACAGCTCTTGGATAACCACAGATCTTGTATCATTGTGGTTAAGGCCTTTAAGTATTATTGTAATAACAAAAATTAGTAATTAATTAATAATTGCATGTATACTGCAGAAAGCAACCTTCTATTCTTCCAGAAAATGATTTACAAATAGAGTACTTAAGTTATCACACACCTGCAGTTAGAAAAGCATGACCGTAGATTCTAATGATGCATTTCTAATGGCGATTAGAGGCATTAAAAGCATTTCTAATGGTTTCTAATCTATATTTGAAAATTTACCAAGCCAGTGAGCATTTTAATTAAACTTTGTAATTAATATGGAAGTTGAAAGTGATACAGTTCCATGGAAAAGTACTGGGCAAGGTCAGTAAAGATAGCGATTGTTTAAAAAAAAACAAAACCAAAACCAAGAACAGAATGGAGTAGGAAACGAAATGGAGAGAACTGAATGAAGAGAAGGATGAACATCGTTAAATTTATTTCAACAGCCTCTAAATTGTCCATGAAATAGAAAGTCACGGGTTTGCATAACACAGGACATGGATGTCTTATTGTTCTCATAAAAGTCAGCTCATAAAATTCAGCCAATTAAATTTTTACTACAGACAACAGAGTTACAATAGAACAAGGAAATAGTTTGTATATTTCTTTATAGATTTGTGTTGAGTATTTGTGGGGGGAGATACAGTAACTGCTCTTGGTGTGCTCTACTTACAAGAAAAAAACCTCATCTGTGCAGGAGATGGAGCATTTTTAGGGACAGTCTGAGAACACACAAAATTGTCCCAAGAATTTTAACAATACTCATAATCTTTTCGAAGTGCAGAAAAATATTTTGATTTCTCACATTATGTGAATACCCTCCCCATAAATCTGTATTAAAAAAAAGATCAGCTAACAAAGCAAAACATTCTATTACCTTTGCTATTATGCTTCAGCACAGGATGAGAGAAGCAACAACCTGTGACTGATGGCAGTCACACTGCTTAATGCACTACTGGAAGATACAACTGAAAAGTAGTTAAGTACAAAGATTACATAAGAATGACTTACACTTATTTCCCTAATGTTGACAGACACTTATGTCATGGTATTTATAGACCATACAAGTGATTTACTGAAGAACAAACTCATTTATTTCATGCATCAACTTGCAGCACAGCACTTTTTTTTTGTTTTGTTTGATACAGTCAGTAAAAATGTGGAAATACAGAATAACTTACAGAAAATATTTTAAAATATTTTTCTGTTAAAATACTTAAAACTTGTATTCCTCAGAGCACTGGATTTCTGTGGTTATACGCTATCAAATCATCTTGTAACATCATTCCTTAAAATGAAAGCTAAGAATGTGTTCTGAAGACTTGTAATTCCTCTCACTCTTAAACATAAGTGCTGCTGAGTCATCCTTACTTGATAAATATTTACGTTGCATCTGCACACAAATATGAGATAGAGTAACATTTTAACTGGTTTTTTTTTTTTCCTCAGCATCAATAAATCTGACAAAAACATAAAGCTCCTGGAGCTAAGCTACCTTAAAATTCAGAAGACAGCTTTACTAACTTAAGTTCGTCTTTGCTGCAGCAGGGTAACCTAAAGCACTTCACTATTACTCACTTACAGGGACTTTTTCCAATTAGAAGTTGTTTCACTTTTGCTTTCTTCCTCATAGAAAGCAATGTGCATTCTGAACATCCATTGTAAAAGCAACTGAATAATATATTGTGAAGCTGCTTGGAAGGGAACGCATACAGAAAATATCCACAAAAGACTGTTCTACCATTGGATACATATATTGCCTCATTAATTTACTGGGGGTCTGCCCATTACATTCCTGGCCAGCCCATAAGAAAACACACAGATGCTTAAAGAGGAACTGTCTCTTCACAGAGTCATTCTTAATTTTAATCTGCTTTTTTCTCTTTGTTAAAGCAGATGTCTCTAATAGCATGTATCTAGAAATGTTTAAAAATATTGTTAATTGCGCAGTATATTTGAGCTAGCATATGAACCACCTGGCACAAAAATAAGAAATTAACATTATGTAATTAGTTTTGGATAGTGTAAGTTTCCCAATTCTAGTAACTTTTTCTGTTTTTAAACATGAACAATATTTAAATACAACAGAAATTATCTCACTTCCAATTTTCTTTTAGCCATGCTTAATTCTTACCTTCTAATCCTGCAGCCTCAAATATACCCTTAAATAACCTATGGGACTCCTCAGTGGGTTAAGGTGAGCGCATGTGTAAGTTTTAGTATTAACAGTAGAACATGAGTTTTGACTTAAATTTTCAACATATCTAACATAGAAAACAAATGCAATTATACTTTATGACCACATATGTTGCCATACAAAGACATCCTCTGGCTATGATGAGTATTTGGTCTGAATACAGCATTGAAATACAGTACAGAGAGGGAGCAGACCAGGAATCCCAATTTAGAAGGTCTTTTGGGTAATTTCAGTTTATGGAATTTACATGGAATGTTGTAAAAATTTAAAATATATTTTATTAAAAATATATAAAATTACAAAATTAATGTATTTTGAGAAAAAAATCTACAAAAACTGTGAAGGCTTTTTCTGTCTATAATTACAATCTGAATATTCAACACTTGACATCAAATGGCTACTGAAAAGGAATATTTGAGACAGATTTTTGGACTGTGTGGATGTTGTATGCCAACATCTAAGGCAACATGAAACTCCTCATCCAGAGTCCAAAAAATGTAGGGAGACCCTAAAAATGTAGCAGAAGCATTTCCGCACACTGATTTCAGTAGTCAAGTTTGTGCAGAAGTGATTCCACTAGATTCATAGGGTACCTTTTTGAGGCAACAGAAACTTGTCACTTCGTAAGCTTTCTGACATTTTCCAGCTCTTCTATAGGTTTCCATTTCTGATGGATTGTTAATAGCTGGAAGAAATTCAAAGGAAAATATGAAAGAAATTAGCAAAATGCCAGTGAGCTCCACTCCCACCTCTCCCCATATCATACATCAACTTATCAGTGAAGAAGGATTTCTAGTAGCTTCACATTTTCCTTTCAGAGGTAAGCAAAAATAGCAACTGATGATATATTTAATAATTTGTTGAACAAAATCACTTGGATATTAAATAAGTAATAATGCCAAGTAATTTTATTTTTCCTTATCCTAGATGCTCTACTAAACTAAGATTTTTTCCTTCAGGCTGCAGTACTCGAAAACACTCTTAGTGAATTTTGCAATTCAGGAACAGGGCAAGGGTAAACAGCATTTCCTCTATACTCCAAACTTCCACTGTTATCAATGGAACCGAGGAAATAGATGTTGGGAGGGTAGGGAACACCAACCAGAAATACGCCATAAATTCAGGATCAGACCTAGAATGTAATAGCTGAATCCCTTTTGTTAAGTAATACCGGGAAGATACTTTACGTAAAGTAATGATTTAAGCAGTTAGTTCCAATTTTAAATAGATGTATGTCAGCTTTACATTTTTTCCTCATTAATATTTTTCTAGTTCTTACACGCTTAAATGAAGTTATTCATTGTGCTGGAAATACATGCTATTTGTACTGACTATATTATTTGTACAAATTACCTTCTGAGGCTTGGTAGGATCGACAGTTTCCCACGGTTCTGGATTGCCACTTTTGTTAATGCTTTAAGAGAAGATAAAGCAAAACAAGTAGTATGTTTTAGGGTGTGATCTTGCATACATTTTTCTTATATGAGCAGTCTATCATCGGGAGGACTATTCATGTAAGTAAGTAGATCCCTTAAACACAAATTTACAGGTTTGGGCATTTCTGTTTTAAATTCCAGGTAGGAATCAGTGATAGCTTGCTTTATCTGCAGCTTCCAAAGCACCAAACCAGCCAACATTGTTCAAGTATAATAATGTGTTATCGTAAGGGAAGCAAGCTGAAAAATCAAAACTGAATAAAGACACAGAGAAAGAGTAAGGGGATTACTCTGACAGCTAAAGTGTCTATTCCCATCACTTTAAAGTAACTATAAAAATTCCTAAAAGCGTAAAGAGTATAGTACTTAGCTCCAGCTATTACCCAAACCATTAAAATATTAACTTATTGTAAGTTCATATTATCAAATGCTGTTCTTTATATACAAGCCAATAGCCTGGTTGCAACATATCTGTATGTCGTCCACCTATCTGATGATTTGAAATTCTTCATAAGAACATTTAAAACCTATTACACCTAAAGCAAAAAAAAATTATAACCTATTAAATCAAAAGTTCGGAAGTAATTTTAATTTGGACTACACTCTGAATTAATGCATTTCTTCAGTATTTACAACCTGCAAATATCTTAGTCGTTACTAGTAGTCTGGAACATCCACATGGATTTTTTTTTTTTGTTTGGTGCAAAACGTGATGGTCAAATACCTCTGTTGAACAAAGGAGGTTAGGATGAACTCCAAGCAATAAGTATTTTGCTTACATGACATCAGATTTGCTGAATAAGGAATAGACAGAAAAAGAGACCGCCCCAACTGCTGCAAAGGACAGTACTCCAACCAGGGGAATGAGCTGAAAGACATAAAACGGAGAAGAGAGTTGAACTTGTGTCCTGGCTGCAGAGCCACGAATACAGGGAGCCAGAGTTACGAGGAATTAAGGTGTAAGGATTACCTCTTAAGGTATATTACCTCTATATTGCTATTCACACCACCTCACTTCCAATGCATTAATTTCAACCTCTGCGTTCCCCTTGCTACCAGGATTTCCTCTATAAGGTGCTCGTTATTAAATGGCACCTGCTTGAGCCAGCCAGCATCCCCTCGCCCCAGGGGCTTATTTCTCGCGGAACCAACCTCTCTGGCAAACTTACTTCTTTTTTTGCCTTTAGTATCTGGAAGAAGTTCGCGTGCATCCTCGCTGCAGCCGCGGACCTGGAACAAACGGTTCCCTGTTATCCCTGTTACCGCACCCGGGGCCGGGATCCCTCCCGCCCTCCCCGGCTGCGGGAGCCGGGATCGGCCGCCGGCCCCGGGGGAGAGGGCGCGACGCCTCCGTTACCTGGCAGAGCGGAGAAGGACCGGCAGCGCTGCCCAAGGCCACCAGCGCCGGCGGAGCCCGCTCTCCGCCTTATATCCGCCCAGCAGCGCTGGCGGCGCCCCGAGCCGGGTAGGCGGGCCGGGCCGGGCCGGGGGGAGGAGGGCGCCCCCCGGCGGGCAGGCGGAGGAGCGCTCGGCGGAGCCCAGGTCTTAGGCAGCGGGGGATGCAGTGAGCGCTCTTCCCGCAACTCCTTCCCTCTCCGTTACTGTACCACAGAAACCTTCCTTCTCCGTTTCTCCTTTGTCTTCTTGTTTGTCCCCTTCTCCAGGAGTTGCCTGAAAAGCAGCGTATGCAGGCAAAGGCACGGGCAAGCCTTGGCCTGCCTCTTCTCAGAGCTCAGCAACGCGCGTAGTGATCAGAACAGGAGCCCAATTTCACTCTGTCCCCTTTTGCTGCAACAAAAGCTTAACCCTGGCCCAGGCTCCCACCACCCTACTGTGTTACACAGCTCCTGTCACTCCCGAATACCCCTGTCTGCGAAAAAACTCCTACGGCGGCTGTCTGGCGGTGTGGGTGCCAGCAGACCCCTCCTGTAAATCCAATTCTCCCACTGAAAAGCAGTAAGAGGAAGGAGAGGTTGCCTGTGCTGCATGCTCTGCTGGCTCCCTGTAGCAAGGAGGGGACAGGACAGGGCACAATTAGCTCTGTTGGTCCTTCTAGGGAGCGAGTACAGAAGTTAAGCAGCAGCATCTTTGAAACAAAGCAGCTGACAGCACTTTGCTGTCCTAACAACTTTCAGGTCTGGCAATTCTACAGCAGCACTCTCAAACATTGCAAAGTGAAACACAGTTACCTTGAAGGTCTTCATACTTTTATCTCCAGCATTGCTGCTGAGAAACCTTTGGGTGTTTTGGAAATTCAGTGGCACTGGCCTAATTGGTGTCAGCAATAAAGCAACAGGATGGTCCTTCCTTAGGAAATAGCGATCAAAGCCACCAAGCTGTAGGACAGTCCTTTATACCTGAACCCTTTCCTAAGTTACAACAGCCTCTACTACTTGGCTGTGCCCTCCACAGTCACTAGCTGCCTTGAACCTTTCGTGATCCATATCACTGTAAACCTCACTGCAGTGACAGTCCCTAGTGCTCCTGTTGTGAGAAAAAACTATTTAATGGGTTTGTAACTTAAGAACCTCAGCTGAAATAAGAAACCATCTTTGACAGTGGAGTATTTTGTTCACAAGCATTTTTCATGGGGAAAAGGAGAAAAGAATTAAAAATTTCCTACCCTGGTAAGTTAAAATGCACACTTGCATATAACAATTTCCTTTATATATCTGTGCATTTTAGAAGACAACCTACAAAAATATACTGACAAAGAATGGTTGGGTGGGGAAAAGAATTCTGCAGAAATTGATACAGAGCAAACTCCCTTCTCTAAAGAAGAAATTATTATAGTTTGAATTGTTTGATTACAGACTTACTTAGTATCTGCTTACTCAATCCAAATGTTTGTACAGTAAGCAGTAACTGATCTAAAATTATTCCAAAAAACCCGGACTCCCAAACTTAACAACAAGGTATTAAGCACTGACCACCTTTTCACTGCCACTATATTTTGGAATCCACTTGTAAGAAAGCAAGCCTGTAGATACGCACGTATAAAACACCTTACATTTTACATAGTATGGGAATGCTTCCTTCTATTTAACATTCTGAAAGCTTTTCTGTCTTTTAAATATTTGCTGTCCTTTGGAGACTTCACAACACACTTTAAATTAAATATCCTTATTATGCCAGTGTTTGTACTGAAAACTAGGAAATCTACAGTAACCCTAAGCTGTTCCACAGTGCTTTATCCAAGTATCTCAATTACTTGTTTCATCAGATGGAGGAAACCTAGCCAAAACAAACAAGACTTTAATTTATTCTCTATTATTGAAATAACAGGTTTTTTCACAAGTGAAATTTTACTATATTTCATATACATAGAAAACTACAGTAAGTACAGTATTAAAAAGCAGGAAAGATGTAAGCCATTGCAATGTCTTTGTAATGTATTTAAAAATACCTATGCCACATCACTCCTTTTTGATTCAAGAGGCTAATTCTTGATTATAGAATTTTTCATAAAATTCCAAGTCTTTTATGTTTAAGGATGGTTTTACAGTCCTCAATGATTTTACAAAATGCTCGTGTTTTACAGCAGTTGCTTCAAGTCCATTCTCTTGCAATGCCAACAAAGTAGCCTTTAAAAGAAAAAGAAAAAAAAAGAAACAACTTGAAGTGCTTATCATGTTTTAAGCTGCAAAGAAATTATTGTAAGTATTCTAAAACATTTTACATGAAACCAAATTTTAGGTAACGCATCTGAAAACAGCATTGTGTAATTTATGGTTATTTAACAATAGATAAACATAAAATAAGATTACTATAATTTTTTCATTTGCTTTTTTGTCTGCATTAGACAATATGCTCTTGATCATTTATATTTTTGGATTTTCTTCCTAGCCTTCTCTCTTTTTACGTAACTTATCTCAAATACTTACAGATTTTTCTCTCCAGTCTCAACAGTACGTGCTAATTTCAGCTAAAAATGCTGCAGTTGCTTGCAGTACACAGAATGCAATTCATCTAGATGAGCTTGGATTAGGAAGGGCCATGTGAAACAGAGTAGTACAGTTCCTTAACTTCTAGTAAATTATCACAGAAAGCCCTTATTCTTATTTGGCTTTTTTATTTGAAGAATCAACACTTGTTCAGTTCTGCTTTACTCGTTCTCTTTATATTTTCATTACAATCTGTGCAAGAATCCGTACTACAGATGGCTCAGTAACATCTATGAGTTAGGTTTGTTTTTTCATCAAAAGGTTTTATTTAAAGTTTATTTCACAGATTAACCCTGAATATTTCTTACCTCCTTGCACAGATTTTCAATATCAGCTCCAGAGAAGAGGTCTGTTAGGGCTGCCACATCTTGTAATGACACATCAGTCTCTAATGGAATTTTTTCTGTGCAGATTTTCAAAATCGAAAGCCTTCCCTGTAAATTGGTACATATTATATAAGAAAACAAACAAACCAGTAATGAATCCCTCTCCAAAGCAGTACAAAATCTGAAATTACAACTAAGGAAAATCCGTCTTTTTGGTGGAGGAGTGAATAAAATGCTATTAATGGAGATAACTGTAAACATATTATCTCATATATTAAAGTCTGGTATTCACAGTTACTCATTACTTCATGAAAACACAGTATTTTTGACTGAAGAGTCCATATCTGGCCTGCTTTGGTTCAACCTTTTTTTTTTTTTTGTTAGGAAGCTCGGGACAAGTAGCTACACTACCCCTGAGAACAAGGCACAAGAATGACTCGAAGCAAGGACAGTCAACTCTTTACGGTACTTCCTAAACTGCAGCTTGCTTTGGTAAATACAGAATTATTGCAGATTTTTCTATATGAAATAGTATAACTACATACACCAGTTAAAATGTTACTGGTGTTTAAATTACAAATGTAATTACTCCTTTTTAAACTTCTTCATTGTACCCTGAGTTTGGTGACTGATGATCAGTGAATCATCCATCAATTGTTAAATATACGACAGGAATATATCCCCTTTGCTTTTAAAGTAAAGTATGCTCACAATTAATATCTCTCCATTTAAAGCCATGTATGGATTTGTTATATCTCACCTTCAGATCTGGAGGTGGAACATAGATCATCTTGTCTAGTCTTCCAGGACGCAATAAGGCATCATCCAACATATCTGGTCTATTTGTTGCAGCAACTACCATGAAATCTTTGTTCAAAGTTTCCTGAAACTCTAGCTGAGTAAGAGATGATATAAACAAATTTGTGCAACATGGTTTAGATATTATCTAAAGATATTAGTTAACTATTAATGAGAAAAGGGGAAGGACAAAAAGATGATGTGTCTTTACATGTCGTTATTTTCCTTTCAATATTAATACTATTTTTTTGAGGTAAAAAATGCCTTGTTGCAGGCCAGATTAGATGACAATGAAGAAACATAGTTATATCTGCCTTGATGATAAACACAGATTTTTCATTGGCCAGATTTTAACAAAGACCTTTTATATGCAAAAATTCAGTATCCTACAATTCTGAAACTGTTTACTTCATTGTTCCCCCAGAGAGTATCACAATATGAAGACAGAAATTTAAATACAGAAAAGCTTAATGTTAAATGTTGTGAATAATTCACTGAAAACTCCAGCTGCAAACTTTTTGTTTAAAAAAAGTAACTGATCATAACTGTACCGGTTTTGTATAAAATATGTATGAGAAAGCACTGCAAATGAAGTAGGGGAAATGCTTATAAGTAGTAAGTTCAGGGAGGAACCTGTATAATAGTAAAAAAAATTACCTTAATGTCAAGCAAGAAGATTTTTGTGACAGAAGATGAACACCAACTAGTAATGCTCATTAGCCTGTGCGGGTATTTTGGTCAAACAAAGTCTCATTGAGGAACACTGTATGTAAAAACAGTTAGCAGCCTATATATGGTATTTTCTAAAAACTAGAAATTATGACAGAGTAGAAGAGCATCTTGCATATTTTTAAGCTTGAGGATTTTAAGTTTAAAAAGTGTGAATGCCAACAACTAAAATTTTTGGAAAAACTGGACAGCATTTATCATTCTTCTTATATAGAAAAGGGAACATAAATACCTTCCTTTCCTCATCATTTTGTTCTTGACATTGACCCTCAAGCTGTAGTTTGCTTCCTCTTCTTTCTGTGACTTTCAGCCCAATACCATCCAACTCATTGAGAAGAACAGAAAGAACCCGCTCTGAGACACCATGGCCAGTTTTGCAGCGTGACCGGGATCCCAAGATAGAATCAATCTCATCTAGGAATATTATTGCTGGAGTATTTGCTCTTGCTTGGCGAAAAACCTTTTTTTTTTTAAATTAATAAAGTAAAATGTTAACACATACATTCTATCAGATAAGGTGAAAACACCTATTTACATATCCTCTGTATTTTACTTACTTAACTTGAAAGATACATTCATAAAGACACACAAGAGCTGTTCTGGCTTACATTTACTATAGGCAAATTCTGCTTCTTATTTAAATTCTTAAATGAACTGAAACCAAAATGGTAGAAATGCTTTCAAAGTTTAAAACTGGTATAATTTTAGGGCTAGATTCTCGGTTGATACAAATGTGAATCTGTAACCCATTTTACTGAATAATCAGATGAAAGCTTTAACTCTCGTCTTTTCATTAACAAAATTTAGGCCTAAAAAAAAGGCCTAAACTTCACAAAAATCAAGCAAAAGTGAACTATAGACATTACATAAATTAAAAACTGTACCTGAGACAAAATCTTCTCTGAATCTCCAACATAAGGTGAGAAAAGGTCAGCACCACTTACAGAGAGAAAGGAACAGTGACAACTTGTGGCCACAGCCTTCACCAGTGTGGTTTTGGCACACCCTGATGGCCCATAGAGAAGAATACCCTTTGGATGAGACAGGCCCATCCTAGCAAATGCCTGAGGAAATTTCATAGGCCACTCAATACTCTGTCAGTACAGAAAAAAGGGATGAAATTCTTAGTTACGAAACTAGAGTTCATAGGCAATCAATAAAATTGCTGAGCACATTATTTCCTCTCCTTAGTACAAACATTAATTTGAAATCAGAGGATACTAATTTGGTCTTCTTTCTTATAATGCCCTTCTTAAAGTTTCCTCTCTGTCTCAAACAGCACAAAAGGCAGTCCTTGAGAGATGATACACAAGAGCCATCTCTGGCTACAAATTCAGGAATGGAAAAACCTGGCTACAAGTGTTTTTCAGCTACTAAAAACCATACTTATTTTCTCATGATATTATGCCGACAATATCTTGTGACTGAAAGATTTCTAACTTACAAACATTGTAATAACTTAATACAGTATAAAAAAAATAGTTTAAAATATAATTTATAATCAGGTAATTTGCAAGAGACTTCATTTCTATAATGTAGCATACAGAATACCTCGGAGGACACGGTTATTAGTAACTAGCTGTTTATCTAAATTTGTTCTGTACGTTACCTGTTTTAACTTTAATTTCACATCTTCAAGGCCACCAATTTGCTCCCAAGTAACAGGTTTACACTCTGTTAGTCCAACTGCACTTCGAAAAGAAGATGGTTGAATTTTTTTAAAAGCTTCTTGGAAATCTGCCATGCTAATCACCGTTTCAGTTGAATCCTGAAGAAACCCAGATAAAGTATATTAAGAATATTGTTACGTAATAACTTATAATGCTGCATTAGTATGCAAAACACTTCATAAAAGGTCAAATGCAACCAATAAAGAAGCAAATTCCTGCCCTAACAAGCTTAAGCACTGCAGACACAAAGAGGGAACGCAAAGCAGAATATATTCTCTTTAATCGCAATTTTTTACAGAGGAAAAACAAATTTTAAAAGAAATTAATGTTTTAGAGAAAACTACTGTTTTACCCTAAATTATAGCTCCATTACACAGTAATCTGCTAAATCAAATGGTTGCTAGTTTCAGGGTTACTACACCCCAAATCCTAGAATCTATTGAATACAAATAAAAATATTCTAACATACATTTTCACCATATACTGGAGAAAGTAAGGCACTTTATCTCAAATAGGCTAGAAAATACCATTATTAAACTGCAGATGCAGTAACAGAACTAAGATCTATTTTACAAAGGCGCATGCAGTTCTCAAGGCAAACAGGCTACTTATTATTTTAATTTTTCCATCTATTTCTTACTGGGATACCAGTTTCAAATTGTTTTATTATTTTCAATATTTGTAAGGTATCTGGAGGAGATGGAAGTTCTAGAAATATGATGCTCTCTTTTTTTCTACCCCTGAGTGAAGACAGGGGGTTCTATCATTCTCTGTAGATGCTCTGACTCTTGACATTTTGCCAATATGACTTTAAATTTGCACTCAGCCCTTCCAGATGAAAAACCACAGCAAATATATTTTACAATTCTTGTAAAAGTCAGAATTGATAGAAAGAATATTAAGAAATAGGTATTATCTATACGGAATTAGAGAATTGCTAAGAAGTTAAATTTCTGCACGCTGGGCAGTTGTATACCTCGTGTCTACAACCGTGTTATATCCAGTCATACAAATGATAACAGCTCTTATCACTAGCAGTTATATATTTATGTGTCAACCTAAACTTTAATGTGCAGTTGTTATTAAGAAGTAGAATTCTAAATCGCTGATAGCTTCAAAAAAGAGCTTTGGTGGACACTATAGTTTAGTTTGCCAAAAATTTCTGCTTTGTACAATCCTAAAATGATAAGGATGAGAATAAAAACTTTTGTCAAAGCTTTTCACCCAAAAAGGAGAAAACAGCCTTTTCAGGTGAGAACTGAAAGGACTAGCGAAATGGCGTATTTATGCTTATAATATGCTTCGTGTCTTTTAGTATTTTTATTTGCGAGGAGTTCCTGTTGAGCTTTTCAAGTAAACTCAGTATTAATGGGGAAAGGTTGGTACGTATATAAATGACATTCTTCTTGACTGATTTGCAACCATACCAAAGAGCTGTGGAACACAGCCTGCATAGCAGCTTCTCTGCAGAGTGCTGTAAGGTCAGCTCCAACATACCCAGTTGTCATTTCTGCCAGTTTAACCAAATCAACATCTGTAGAAACTGGCATACTAGATGTAAGCAACTGCAGGATGGATCTTCTTTGTGTAAGTGTTGGTGTCCCAATAATAACCTAAACCAAATATAACAAACAAAAATGTTAAGTAGATATTTTGCTATGTTCCTCTTATTTTATAGACCTAGACAAGCAACTATGTCTCTGCTTTATACTGCTTACTGAAGATTTATATATACTTATACCGCAAATAAAGAATTTTACAAGAAACTTATTACCAGCACTATACAAATGACAACTATTTAAAATACCCCTCATTTACACTTACTTTCCCAGTGAATAGTGTTTGTATAAACAGTTGTTCCTAAGAGACTATCAGCTACTGTCCATCAAGCCCTATTTTAAGGTAATTTCAACATAGGATATAACACTGAAATAATAATTTCCTTGCATCACAAGGACTGAACTAGATTTATCCAAAAGAAAAAAAAAATCAATTAGATAAACATTCGTACATTATTAAAAACCTGGTAAAATACCACCATTAAATATACCTCAACAATCTATAAATCCCGGAAAATAGTAAAATTATAATTGTGAAAGCTTAAAGGACTTGACTAAACTGGATGACCCAGGAGTGTATTTAGCCAGCAAAATAAACAATACAAGTAAAAGCATTGTGCACTGCATAACTGCACATGTTCTTTCTTCTTTTGACCATTAGGCCAGCAGAAGTCTTCCAGAGTAGACCTAGCCCTTGTTACTGAAATCTGAATAGAATTTTTGACACAACAGGTTACCAGTTCTCTGTCACAATAAACTTTCAAGCAGAGATGCATAAATCTTCAAGCTGTGATTTAAATGAGGAAAATCTAAGCCTGTAATGCAAAGCATTTGTAAGCAAAAGAAAACTGTCAAGAACAGGTCCATGTCTTTATGATAAAGAAGCATAAAGACTCTCCTTGTCCATTTTCAAGTATTTGGAGCTCTCAGTTTCCTCAGTAAAACATGCTCCCTACCTTACCCAAGCTGCAGTAAACTAAAGAAACAGGACACACCTCAAGCCTGTACAATCACACTATGAAACATGACTAGTAAACATTAAAAAAAAATTAAATTACTTTGTTAACTGCCCCCAGCTGCACCTCAAAAATGACAGAAAAAAAGAAAGCGTATGAATAACAGGATTCGCTTACCTCTCTGTCAAACCTGCCAGGTCTTCTCAGTGCAGGGTCTAAGGCATCGGGCCTGTTTGTTGCTGCCATAATGACCATCTTACCCTTGCCACCTACACCATCCAGTAGCGTTAGCAACTGAGCAACAATACGATCTTCAGGAGCATTGTTTGAACTTCCTCGCTTTGGGCATAAAGAGTCAACTTCATCAATGAAGAGAATGGTTGGGCCTTCATATGACATTTCTCTGCCCTTTTCAAAGACTCTTCGCAAATTCTCTTCACTTTCTCCTGGTCTTGAACCATAGAGAGCTGGGCCACTGATGCAAAGCAAATACGCACCCACTTCTTTTGCTACTGCCTTTACCATAAGTGTTTTCCCTACACCTGGCGGCCCTATTAATAACACCCCATTTGGGACAGAAAGCCCTAACTTCTTGAAAGTTTTTGGGAAGCGGAAAGGCAGATCAATCATTTCTTTCAAAGACTTTCCCACATCATCTAGTCCTGCAATTGAAGTTTTTGCAGTGTCTTCTGATAAACGTCTGTACCATTCAATAGTGACCACCTCCTTAATTTTTATGCTTGTTTGGGGGGTTATCAGTCCGGCTTCATCCGTCACAGGGTCTACAGACAGCATTTCAATACACACCACGGGATTTTCGAGACTTGGGGCAACAGTAACAACATAATTAAGTGAAACATAAACATTTCTTAGCAGTTCTCTGATCGTCTCCTGCAAGACTGCTCTGGGAGTCGACTTTTTCACTGCAGAGCTCTTAAGGACCACTTTCACAGTCGCCTTTTTTAACTGCCGACAGGCCAGAAGCTTCAGCTGTCCGACACTCAGCGTGAGGCCCTTCAGGTCCCTTGCAGTTACACCCGCCGTTCTGCAAGTCAGATCAACCTGCAGGTACCCGTCCGCCAAATCGCGCCTGGGCCAGGCCGTGCACAAACAGCAGCCGGTAGGCAGCGAGACCCTCAGCGGGGCGCCGATCCTGGCTCCCAGGGAGGAGAGGGCGGCAGGTCCCAGCCTGCACCTCTGGGTGCCTTCATCTACCGGGTCCAGGAGGAGCAGCTTTAAGGCAGCGGTCGCCTCCATGGCGTCCCCTCCGCGAGAGGGGGCAACAACCCTCCTTCTCTCCCCGGACCCGTCCAGCTCCTTACTCACCCCGCCTCGCCTCGCCTCGCCTCACCTCGCCCCGCCGCCCGCTCCGCCGGCGCCAGGCCGCACCGGCGCACCGGACCCCGCGCAAAGGCCGCGGGCGGCCGCCGCGCCTCACCCCCGCGCATGCGCCGCAGCAGAGCACGCGCACTGCGGAGGGGTGGGGGGGCCCGCGCGCGGCGGGGCGGGAGACCGCGTTGCCTCGCGCTGCCGCCTCAGGCGCTGCTGAGGGGGCTGTGTTTGGGAGGGCTTGTCTGTGAGGTGAGCGCCGTCGTTTAATAGCGGACTGCCCAGCTGCAGGCCCTCTCTCGGCTTCTTACTGCTACTCACCGCCTTCTCCACAGAGCTGGTCTTGGCGGGTCTCCCGCATTTCACCTGCCACTCGTCGGGTTAGCGCTTCTTACACATTTTTCCCCGAAGCTGGGCTTCCTTTTTTCCCCTGTCAGTGCCTCCCTCGACTGAGGGTGGCACCTTTTTCAGCAGCCGTTGGGGTTGAGTCAGCTGTAGGTGCTGGTTAGGAAAAACAAGCGGGGAGCCACACAATGGACTTGGGAAGCTGCTGATACAAGTAACTAGGACATGGATACTTACTCAACAATCGGTAAATCTGTAGTAGTATGTCGCTCTGACAAATGCTCAGTCAATGTTTTAAGAAAAATTAGTTGTATAACTTTCTGATCCACTGCCTTAAATTACGCCATGAATTGTGCAGTACTTTTACAAAAAGCTTCCAGGAGACCCGTCAGCATTGTGGGATTCAAGATAAAGTAATGCTCTATGAAATCCAGTATGCACATAATTTCATTCTTGCAAGTAGCTTCATCGTGAGTAAAGTTACACATGTACTTAACACGTACAGACTTCATTGGAGACCACACAGGTACAAGAATTGGGATCTCAAACACATGACACCAGTCAGATGTAGTTATGTTCACAGAAAATGCAGAGAGGGTGGTTTACAGCACGACTACCATCTGTCCAGCATGTATTTTGAAGGCCTCTGGAGGGGAAGCATAAGGCAACTTCTTTGATGATGACCTGCTTAATCACATTCCTTACAGAACCAAGGGCTGTACACAAAATATTTTAGCAAGACACATGAACAAAAGCAGGCAGTGTTAACAGAGCCAGTTCAGCTAATTTTAAATGCTGAGTAGGAACTCAGAAGAAAGGTGTAGGGCTGAGCAGTGTGAAAACCAGCAAACCTTCTCTTTATGCCTAATTATGTGCAAAAGGGCCTATGTTCTATTTCCTTTCAACTCATGACCACATTTTCTCCTTTCAGTGTTTATTTTCTGTTCCTTTTCTCCTGGATATCTACTAAATGTTTCTTTTCATAGCACGTTTTTGTACTGCACGTGTATGCAAATGCTTATATGGAATATGCAGACTTATTGGGTATTTAGTGTGGAACAGACTAATGTCTGTCCAGAGAATGTACAGACAAAAGATTATAAGGAGCTTTCATTCCAAGAAGGAGAATGTATTTTCAGGCCAATGTCTTATAAACACATTCTCTTGTTTTATTTCTTTCCCTCAAAGGTTCTCATAAACATGAGTGCTCTCGAGTACATACTCGATTAAACAAAAAACATACTCTGTTTAAAATGGCAGATTTGTGTTTCAGAGGGTTCCAAACTGTAAGTGGTAGACCCTCTGCTTGGTTTTAAGAAGTTGTGCTTAGTGAAGAAAAGTATGGAAAAGTGCATATTTGAAATGAGCTCTGTGGTTTATATTCCTATGTAGTTGTTCTTTGTAACAGACTTACCGTAACGTTTGGAAAATCTGATTTCTTATGAGAAGGAAAACACCTGCAAATTTAATCTTGAGTGACAAAGAATTCCAAATAATAGTTGTTAGAATTACTGGACATGTAATGGGCATGTAATGGACAATTAATGGACATATAATATTTAAGTGGTAAGAAAATAAAATTTCCCCCCAACTCAGTAAACAGTAATATCTAGTTCAGTATACCTTTTCTGTCAGTATTTCCTATGTCACAGTACGACAGTGGAAAATACCCGTATTTTTACGTATCAGAAAAGTGGGAAACAATTTTGGAATATTGTTGAATGTTGTATGTATAGATATAAAGTCTCTTTGAAGTCCTGGACTTGAATTGTCCAACAAATGACCTATTGAATATAGTTACTGTATAGCTACAATATGTGTAATTGTAGCAGATGAAAAAGTTCCTGATCTTTATGCCTAATTATATGCAAAATAAGTTCTGGAAAATAGTATATTTGAGTTACACTTCTTTGCTACTAAATGTGTGTCTATTTAGAAAAAAAGTTAGATGTCGTGTAAGGCTTGGATTTAGAGCTTAGAAATGTTGTAGCTGACAGATGGAGAAAAGGCTTGAAATAGACATTCTCGTGGAGTTTTGTTGGGGGAATGAAGGAAATAGAATCAGGATTGGCAAAGTTCAGGCCAGCTGGGCAACAAAAAAGCAAGGGAGTTATGGAGAAGAACACATAGATTTTTTTTTTCTAGTTTTTCATTATGTTCTTTTAAGAATTCTGCCAGAGTTACTGTTTTCTCCCTGAGTTTTAAGTAACATTGAATTGTACTTAAAAAAACCCAAACAGGTTAAGACTACTGGGAATATGTAAATTCAAGAGTAGAGCTGTATATTTGCCATTTTTTTTCTTTTTCTTCACATGTCCGTAGTGGAAATATGGTATTATCCATTGATAACATTTGTTATTATGGCCTATTGTTTCATAAGAAAGTAACTTCCTAAAATTTTCACAGCTGGAGTTAAGTTTTATTGAATGTCTACGTTACTGATACTTGGTTGCAAGTGACTGTTTTCAGCATGGGAAAGCACAATTGATTTTAAGTTATTGACAGTGGCAAGCTAGTCTACTCCTGGAGAAATTTGCATAGATTAGATAAGTAGCACAGCAAGTCTCTTTTCCTTCCTGCCTTCTATTTATCATAATTCCATGATTAGTTTAGACAGTAAAAGAGGGGGTTCCACCCTTTATCGTCTTTGTTATTTAATTCCTGTCCTTACTGTTGATAAGAAAAGCATCAGTATGGCAAAGATGATGAGCTTGTTTGGTGTAGTACTATTTTTTTTTTTTTGAGCGAGTTAGTTAACTGGCACTAAATCTTGATTTTGTGCATTGCAGTGCCATGCAAATGCTTGTTTCGGTGCAAAGAATGGCTTGAAATGGGCAGCTGGAAGAGGAGGGAGGGCCGTGACCTCTTTTGGTGGCAGTTCCAGCTTGTGTCATCACATTGATTGTGGAAATGCAGGCGATGATTTAGGGAAAAAACAAGACAAAGCCGCCAGCCTGTTTGGCAGGTATTTACCATTAATAATTTATGAAAAATGCACAGAACACTTACTGTTTCACAACAATATGAAACGGGAATGAAGTACGAATTCATGAAACATGGTAGTCTTACATAAGAGTAGTTAATTTGACAGTGTTGATGCACACTGCTAGTGGTTTTGGGTTTATTCTAATTATCTATGTATTAATTTGTTACTAAGGGTAAAACACATATAACAATAACACGCTTGGTGTCCAACATAAAAACTATGATATTGTTGCTTAATATCCACATCTTGGTCAGTGAATTTTAATTTAAACTTCAATTTTTAACTATAGTATATTGTTGTAATACTGAATATTTTAGTTTAAGACACTGATACTTCAGTTCTTTTAGTATAATGAAGTGGAGCCCCAAAAACACTGAAGTGACTTTTTGAAAGTGCACAGGATTGGCTTTTTTGGAGCAAGCTGTGGGATCAAGACTTTATTTATATATTTTAATAGAAAACATCGCTGAGTGACACTGCTGTGCTTTGGAATGCATACCTTTTAATAGCCATGCTCCTGAATCATTTACAGATCCCAAAATTAACAATGACAAAATGGCAAAAAGGTATTCCACCAAGAATCTAGTTCAAACTGTCAAAAAATTAAAAATAATGTTTTAAACAGTTTTCTTCCCATTCGCTAGATGGCAGCGGATCTTCAAGAATGGCTGTATTTCTCCTTTCACATCTGATAATTTGAAGGAAATACTCATCAGTTCTTGGAGAAATCAAATATTGTCCAGCATTGTCTTCACTTCGTTTCTAATATGAAACTGAAAAACCAGCACAGTGAGTGTTCAGATAATTTTCAGCTTCATTGCTCTTTCAGCTTTTTCATGTTGGGTATGTTGCTGTTTATTTCTGGGGAAGAATGTTCTTTTATTCTTTGCTTTCATATTTAGTTCAATAGATTAACTTATTTTTACGGGGAATGTACAGTACTCTAATAATATTCTAAAAAGAAAGAACAATATTTCTGGTTTTCTTTTGGATATACCTCTTGGGTTTTGGCAGAATAAAATATTGTTCAAAATTCCCAATTATTATAACTCACAAAATAAAAATAACTGTGTCTTGTTACAATAATTCCCAGCATACCAAATAAAGAAGATAGTAAGCTGTTGAATTTGACTATATCTAGTATCAGAACTGCAATTTTTATTTAAAACTGACAAATTAACAGTGTCTTTAACATAGTCTTTTTTAATAGGAAATGGATTTGCAAATGTGCTGTGATAGTCTGTTAATCAAATAAAGATAGCTCAAAGTGGGTAGATGGCATGTATGTATTTTAGGGCAGGATTTTATTATTTGTGGAGGTTCTGTGACTAAGTATATATGCTGTATTATACTTGTGCTAGATATTGCACATTTCAAACACCAGACTCTCTTATAACAAAACTTCATAGATAAATTGTAAAGATGTGCTTAGAAAAGGAGTGGAAAGAGCTTTTGTATGTCTGCATGACACTATGGGAGGGCCACCCTCAATGTGTTTACTTAATTTTCTAGTGAACATTCAGTCTTGTATCTTTATACAGAAAAAGTTCCCATTGCAGTTAGTAGGAATTTTGGATGTGCAAGGCATGTGACGTTAGGCCCTGCATTTCTTAGAGTGTGGACAATCTCTGCCTGCTGCTAGAAAGCTATGGTGAAGTTACTGTACCTTAGATAACATTCATGCTTCATCTCTGCTGGAAGTTACTGCCATCCCTGCAGATGCATCAGAAAAAAATTTGTGCCTGTACTTGAAGTCATCCAATGGAAACTCAGCTGTCTTAGCTTAAGTTGCCAAGGAAATGATTTTCTTGGGAGTGACTTGAGGCCCAACTGCACATTGCATTCTCTTGATACTTGTTGGGGTGGTAGCCTTTCCAAGAGGGAAAAAATGGACAGCAGCAGATAATTTAAGAGGACGCATTTATCAATTTGTCAATATTTGTCTTTAGCACCTTTTGTTTACTTCTTAGAGATGCTTGGTTATCTGTTTCAGCATAATATGTAATCCAGTGGTTCACCAGATCTTATTTTGGATATGGAATAGTGTGATCCTTGCATGGTATTAGGAATGAGAGCAGACTGTGTAGAATTGCAGAAGAACCATTCAGGAGTGAGGGACTTGGCAATAAAATGGCAGATGAAATTCAGTATACATAAATGTGAACTGATGGACAAAGGGAAGAGTGATCAAAGGGAAGGGTCACTTCTATAGCATCAAGATAGATGATTTCATGAAAATGTCAGCTCAGTGCTTGATGTCCAAAGAGCAAATAAAATGTTAGCATTAACTGAAAAAAGAATAGCGAACAGAACAAAAACTATCTCAGTCCTACTGTGTAAGCTTGTGGTTAACCTGTACATTAGATATGGTGTGTACTTTTGATTTCCTCTCCCCAAAAATCTGTATTAGACTGGGAAAGGTTCAGAGAAGGCAACAAGAATGATCGAAGGTATGGAATGGCTTCAGTGCAAGGAATGACTAAAAGTAGGCTGTCTCCTCAACACAGAAAGAAAACTTTGAGGTGGCTGTGGAAGAGATTTGCAGAATTCTATTTTGGATAGGAAATGCCTGTTTTAAGGGTCTCTTCCAATGCCAGAACAACTGATTCTACTCAGACCTGTGTTCAAAACAAATAAGAAGAGGTAATCCATCACACAGTGGGTAGTAGATTTGTAGAACTTCACTGAAGTATGCTGAGGATGCAAAATTCTATGTAGGTGCAAGGGGAGACTGGACCAGTACTTAGGAAAGGACACTGTTTGTGAGAGTTCTCAGGATTGAGAATGTCTGCGTGAGAAGAGGATTGCCAAAGAGCCGCGCTCCCGTTGGTGTCAGAAACTTCTTCAAGCTGAAATCATTGGAAACTGGGAGTGTATGAGAGGAAGTGTCATGCATGCTTGTTCTAACTGTCTATTTCTGACTACTGTTCTCAGTTTTTTTCTTTTAAAAGGAACATTCTTAAAGCATCACATGCTTGTTTTTTTAAGTTATGCAAAGAATTCTATAAAAATTGGTTTCAGGCATACAAAATGTTAGGTACGTGTTTTGTATTCACATTTTCCCTCTTAGAAAATCCCACATAGCAGTTATACATATTAGTGTATAGTTTATATAGAATTGCCTTGCAGCTTTCTAGGAATTTTCTCAGTGCTTTCTAGGAATTTTCCCAGATGCTTGCAAGGAATTCCCACTGTAGTTTCTAGGAATTTCCCTTGTGCTTTTAAAGAATTTGCAAGAATTCTCCTTAGGCTTAATAGGAATTTTCCTGGTGCTTTCTGGAAGTTTTCCTTCCTTACTTTGTAGGGATTTCTGCAAATGCTTTCTAGGAATGTTCTGTTTTCTCTTCTGCTTTCTAGGGATTTCCTGAGTGTATCCTAGGAATTTTCCTGGCGATCCAGCATGTTCCTTATGCTCTCTAGGAATTTTCCAGGTGCATCCAGGAATCCCCTCTGTGCTTTCTAAAAATCTGCTGTGCGCTTTCTAGAAAGACTTTCTAGAAGAAGATTTTCCAGGAATTCTCTCTGTGCTTTGTAGGAACATTCCTACATTCCAGGAACCTATCCAGAACCATCTAAGGATTCTCCCCGTGGAATTCCTCCCAAGGAATCCTTGCCATGCCTGCTTTAAAGAGCTGGTTGAGCAGGAGCAAAACTTAAAGTACTTGGGTATGAAGCTAGTTGTTCAGTAGATCTGCTTTCCCACCCAGAACTTATCTTGAAAAATGTTTAACACTTTTTTTTAGACTCCCCTTCCTCCATGCTACAGCTATGTATTGTACTTTTTTCTCTCTCTTTTCTTCTCTGGTTCAGATAGATGGATTTTCTTTTTTTCCCTGTTTTGGGTTTTATGATAGGTCATATTGCTTTCTTCAGAACAACTATATCACTTCTTCACACATTTACAGAGTATTCATGTCAGGCTCATTTAGACAGTTTTAGAGCAGGACTGTATATATCATTGAGTCTTAACGTGAAATCTTCAGCTAAGATCATGTAATTTACAATTTTTATTGATAGGAGATCAGTAAAAGACATTGCTCAACAGACAAATATTTTTAATATAGTGATAACACAAAGACTAAGTACTGAATCAGGAGGTAATTAAAGTAATTAAGAATGAGGTGTACGTGAAACACCTGTATTACCTTAGATAGCATCACCTGCACTCAGGTTGTCATTTTTTCAGGTACTTGCTTTGCATAATCCATTAGTCAGTATATCTTTGGCTCTTGATAATTTTTTGAAGTTGGGTTCAATGCTGCAAGAAAAACAATCTTTTGTCCTTATTTGAAGTATTTTTATGAAATTTCAAATCAATTTTCTTTGGAGACAGTAGAATTAGATAAATACATTAGCAGTGAATCCAGTTGTGTTAGCCTGGGAAACAATCTGCTTTTAGGAAGAGAATCTCAGTGGTTAATTATGTTAGAAAGACTTTGTTGGGTTTAGTTTTGTTTCCTTTTGTTTCCTTTCTTTTTGTTCCTAAAACCTGTCAGGGCAGGCCTTAATTACCCTGCCCAGTCTCACCTGGGCCTCCACCAGCACCTCTGCCCATAAGCCCAGGAGCTCTATTTAAGTCGAGGCCTGGGCATTCATGCTGTGATGGCCTGAGCTGTGTCTGTTTTCAGAGTGAGCTGTGGTATGGCTGTGGACCTTATTGTCTGCGACCAGCTTCCCGGCTTGTCTGTGAACCTGTCTTGTTGCTACAGGTTTTTCTGATGGACTGGAGTCCTGGCTATTGTTCCTGGGCCTATGTTGTTTGGGTACTGTGTACTTGGGCTTAGGCTTGCAAGGCTGTACCTTGCTAGTCTTGTTACCAATTTTGGCTACTGGTTTCCTCTCTTATAGAGCTGGTGGTCCTTGTTGTCTGGCAAGACTTTTTTCACAGCATTACTGACAGATCAATAATATGTAGCAATGTGTACATTGGAGTTATTCTTTATGAATATGGACTTTCTTGTTTGGGAACTGTCTCAGTTACCTGTAAGGTTTTCTATTTTACTTGCTTGTTATCCAAGTTCTCAATAAACAGCTGTGAGTTGGTATGGGTTTCTGTAACTACATTTGAGTTCCTGCTTAGATACACCATGCTATCGCCTCTTGTAACTTATTGTTACAGTGTTCTGTTTATATACCTTTATTCAAGCTTTTAAGAATCTCTTGTATTTGTATCTGCCACAAACGCCAGATCATAAATGATTTTTCTGTTGTCTTTAGGTGGCTAAATTATTTAAGATATGTTAATGCATAATGGTATCNCTAGTTTTTTTTTTTTTTTTTTTTTTTTTGTGAACTCTGACTTTCTTGGTGTAAAACTGTGTCTATGGTCCTGGCTAAGTCTTACTTAAACCACTTGAGACAAAGAATCACATGTTGTATTTCTAGACTAGGACCCTGGAAAGAGTATACTTGAGTCTTCTGGATGCTTTATACTGTAGGTGTTTAATAGTAATTGTATATTGCAACACTGACTTCTGACTCACTAGTCTAGTGTTTGCTGCTGATCACTGCTGACCTTGGGACAGCTGTTCTGTCTCTTAACTTATTTAATATATAAGAGTGAGTTTTTTCCCAGATTTTAAGTTGATTCTCTAAGTCTGTCTTGTGTTTTTATCAGATGCTGATAGCTTCAGAAGTAGAAGTGTAAGTAGAAGCTCTTTATCTGAGGTTGATACTCTTGAAGAATAACCACGAGCAGCACTCCCTTAAAATGGGCTGAAAATCTGAAGAAAATAACGAATTATGTGTTGCAATATTGACTATTAATAATGAGACTAAACAAAAATTAAAGAAAACATAAAAGCTATTACAAATTATTGTCATTTTATCTTTTGTCAAAGATAATTATACAAAGACCTGTAATGCACAAATAGTTATTAAAATATACGAATAAAAACTGTTCAGCAAGGAAAAACAGAATTGTAAAGAGGGAGGTAGTTGACACAATGTAGAGAGACTATGAGAAAAATAATCAAATACAGCTATGAACATGAGTTAAACTTCATTTGGATTGCTAAAGGCTAGCCCCTGTAATTATTCTTTATCATTTTCCCATTTCTGTTCTCTTTGTTTTTACATAAATAGCCCGTGAAGCTTCTCTTCTTTCACTCCCGTAATAAGCAGGGTTGTGAACCATAAGTTATCTTTTTGTTATTTTCTTTCAGCTATCTGAAGAAGTACTTGATTCATAAGCAACAGTTTCATGAGATGAGGTGTTTTGAGCTTAACAGCTTTCCATTGCTGAAGGCGAGGCAGCCCTGTTCCCATCTGGGGTCTCCCACTGCTTCCTTTGGTCAGCCTTAATACTTGTGTAACTCCTTTGTCACTTGATTCAACGTGCTAAACTGACAGAAAGTTTTTCCTTAATTTTCTTTTTTTTGTGTGTGTGGTGCTGGTGATGAATTGGCTCACTGAAGAGCAAGGTCAGTGCATGGGGAGAAACCTGGGAGGTGAGAAAAGCATAATTGCTCCTTTTGGTAGTAGTGAGCTGTTGGAATGGCTTCAGCTACTCACTGGGCAGTAACTGAGAGCCTGAATGGGTATCTCTTCCCCTTTATTTCATTCCTTCCCTTTTCCCTTCTAATAGCTCAATATTTTGAGTGAGGGAAAGCAAGTGGAACTGACTGAAGCATGCTGAGTAGGTGAATTTTGGGGCAACCTGTGAAGCTTATAAGCAACACATTAAAAAAATCAACTTTCTTATAGAAGAATATTAAATTCAAAATTGCAGCTCAGAAAAGATAAGTGCAAATCTTTGGCTCCTCTATTCCAGATGTTTATTGCCCGATATTCTATTTGAGTGTCTGTTTCCCTTTTCTCTTGTTCTAAAACTGGCCCAGGAACAGTTTTGTGAAAATAAGTACTTTTCATGGGATACTTTCAGTTCAGTAAATGTATTTTTGTAGCAACATCTGTCCGGGTCTATAGATGGCTTATGTAGAAGAAGCTTTTTGGTCTGGGGTTTTATTTTGGACACTTGTCTAATTGGTGAATGTATTTATTTAAACTGTAATACTAATAGTGAATCTTTTTACCACATTTTCATTGCATACTTGGGAAAGGTAGCCTCTCCAATACTACTTATGCATTATAGTGCTTGTCAGAGAAACAGCTTTGGCCAGCAAAGGGGAGGTAGTTTCTGCTTGAAGGGAGTTGGTTTAATTATTTCATTGAATGGAATGCAGAGTATTTTACTCCTTTTGTAAAATAAGGAAGCAAACATACTCTAAACACTACTTGTGATTAAAGGTGGTTATTACTATTTTTGGAGATGCACTGAAACTTGTGTGATTTCCGTAATATACAGTGTCCTTACAAAGCATGTTAATATTGCCATAGCAATGCTTTAGTGTTTTATTTATGCTTTTATACTAATGTTTAGGAAAAGTACAAGAACAAAGCATTAATATAATCATTCTTCTCTTGGAAGGGAGTGTTATTTTTCCAGACTTAAGGGGCATAATCAGAAGTTGCATCTCGATCATCATTTTGATTAAGCCCTGGATGGAAGTATTCTTTACAAATTAGCCAATTCTCTTTCTTAAACACTTTATTATACTTTCAGCTTCTACAGGTTCTGGAACCTGGGCAAGTTTTGTGCTCGTGTGTATAACTGTTTTTTACTTTCTGAATTTGGCTGCATGTGAAGTTCTACAAAAATGTTTCCACTACTCTTTAAAGTTGTCTGTTGCCAAATTTTAGCAAGGGTAAAACATCAATTTAATGGTAGTAAAATGATGATTACATGTCCAAACACCATAGGTTAGTTTAGTTTATAGTTCCTAATGTCTAAAGGGCTTTTAAGAATATATTTCACTGTCTGAAATTCTGAAACAGAACAGTGCTATATTCCATTACTTGGCAAACTTTCTAAGGGCTTTGTTTTTAACTTATGCAGGTTGTCAGGGTCTGCTTCTGCCTTTTAGAGATGAAATTTTTAGGTAAGTTCTTTCCCATGAATGATTTCTGTATAGGGTGAACAAATACTGTGTCTCCAGTTTCAGTTACTGGATGGTAAGCAGTTAATCTTATTGCTGATATATTTGCATTAAAATGGATAAGTTGCGGTGGGGTTTTTTTATAAAACAATGTGCTGGCTGACAATGCTAGTGTGGATTCTGTTTGGTTTAAGGATCATTGTATTGCAGAAATGTACTGCTGGAAGAATGTTTTTTCTGTCATTGCCTGGAAATTCAGTTATGAATTACTTCCCTCGTTCTTGTTTTGGTGGTTCATACAGGAACATATTAAAACATCTGTTAGAACAGTTCTAAACTGAATAAGATTAAGCAGAACTTTCTTGATATGCTTTCTACTTTTTTCTTGCAAAAGGAGGACAAGATTTCTAGGAGAGGTAATACTATGATTTAGCTGTATAAATATTTATTTTTTTATTTACTAGGTCACAAGCATAGTTGATTAAAGGTAGTTAAATTAATTCACAGCTCGCAATAGCCTATTATTGAAAGAGTTGAAAATGAGAATCTATTAAGCTGGCATAGCTGCTGTGTATACTTACCATGGAAATAAGGCCTCAGTTGCTTGCTGGAGGAAGAGAATTAAGCATGTTGTTTAGAAAGAAATACAAAACACCAACAAAAAAAACCCCAAGCAGCCTAATTGTGGGAGGTATACAAGCACCTTTAACTTCTGGGACAACTGAGGTCTTGGCATTACCTAAGAAATGCTGATTATGTTGAAAAAATCTGATTTCAACTTAGTACCAGTAATTTGATACAGATA
This sequence comes from Himantopus leucocephalus, assembly GCA_003993805.1. Lineage (NCBI taxonomy): Eukaryota > Metazoa > Chordata > Aves > Charadriiformes > Recurvirostridae > Himantopus > Himantopus leucocephalus. Next base: position 11,598,327 of record RSEF01000010.1, on the reverse strand, counting down.
TACCACATGCAGTGGTAAATCTTGAATTTGCTTAGTTAAACTATTGTGTTCTGAACTGAGTACAATGTATTTGTTTTTTCTGCTATAGCAATTGTCTTTCAGGCATCAAATACACTACAATATTAATAGAAGTCATCTGTGTTCCTTAAGAGGAACAAATGACAGTTAAAGTAGAAAGGGACCAAGGCAGCAAAGAAAGGTCAGGAATCTTGGAATAAGTTCCACGAGGGTAGTATACAGTAGGAAAAACAGTATGAAGGGAAAAGCGGGAGTTCTTTGAACAAAACCCTGTAATTCTTCTGTCCTTACAGTGATGCATGTATTATTTATGGGAGTGTGAATGGTTCTGCATATATTGGGTTGTTATATCTCAGAATAACTGTGTATGTTTTATCTTCTTGAAATTTTTGAAAGTCTTTGAGGAGACAATCAATCCAACTGCTGGTAGGAGCAATTGTCTTTGAGTAGTATAATAGTTTTACCCTCTGCCTTTGGGAGGAGTCTTATGCCTTCAGCATTCCTCTTTCCTAAAACAAAGATCTTGGAACATAGTCATGCCCAAATATCAGCATTTTTTCCCTTGTCATCATCCGTTAAAATTAGATTAATTATTCTAGGCTTGTAAGAATTTTCACTTCTGTGTCTGCATTTTTGCCTTTCTGTTTTCAAGCTGTGTTATTTTCACTTACTGCTGTTCTAAAATTTGTAATGCTTCTGGAATAAGTCACCTTTTCTACTTCCCACCCCAACCTTTGGTTACTGAGCTTACTGATGTGAGTCTCTTATGACTTACAGAGGAAGTGGGAATGATTTCAACACTGTCAGAAGAGTTCCATACCTCAGAAAATATTTCAGAGAATGCAATAATCCTTTAAAACCTACTGACTTTCAAATACTAGCAGTTAAGTAATGTCATCCAAGTGCTGTAATGAAAGAAGACCACAGCAAGTATTTTCAGTGGCTGACTTCCTTAACTTCTGCTACGCCTGGCTATGAAAGTTGAGAGATCTACTTTTCTTTTGAACAAGATGAGGTTGAAGATTCACACAGAAATAATTACTAAGTCATATTTCCAGATTTCTGGGTGTGACGTGAAGTTCAGTAGACTGGACCTGAATGGAAAGTGGTTAAATTATTGCTCATGCTGCAACATCTTTGTCTTTGTTTCCATTTGTGCTTTTAGCACTTGCATCCAACTGTGTAGGTGGATGGATACATGCTGAAGTTTTCCTTGATGACGAGTGTTTGCTTTTTCACTTAAGTCAGATACCAAGTAGCAATAATTTGAATCTTTGCCATTTGCTTGTCTTACAGAGGCTGGTGTAATGTGTGCTGGCTGTTTCCTTAGTGTTTCACATGGGCATTATTGCTGATCCATCGCAAAGTATACTTGCTATAAAAGCTTTAAAGCATTAATATTGACAGATGCTGAAATAATCAATCTGACTTAATTCAACTATTGTGGAGTCTATGAAGTGGTTCATTATAGTGATGATTACCAGGTATTTGCTGCCTGAGATACGCAGGGCCATTACTGTCCAAATAAAAGAAATGATATCAAGTCTAAGATACCAAACTAAACCTTAACCCAAACCTCAGGATGTTCTATGTAGTTTTGATTTGACCCAAAACAGGACATCACTTGAAAAATTCAGCATCAAGTTGTGAGATGTCCAAAGCTAGAATTTGAATACTCTTATGAAGTCATAACATCACTGTCCTGTCTGACAGAATTCCTCCTATTGAAAAATAAACGAACATTCTCAATAGTTATAAACTTTGTATGTTTTTTCTTGTTTTAAAAAACCTTTGTATGGGCTCCAAGGTACTGAATCTCTAGCTGGGATGTTAACTACAAAACAAATTAAACTGAAAATTGAAAATCATGGTTTACAACTTTCCTACTGTTTAACATACCGCTCTGGGTACATGGTGAAGCATGTTCAAACAGTTATATAATGTCTTTGGTGATATTCCAGAAAACATTGATTTATGAAATGTTATGTTACTGTTTTATGTGCTACTTGAACAGGGCACTGCTGAAAAACGAGGAACCAGGTAAGATAAGTAAAGTCTATATACTGCGCTTCTAAAAATTGATTTAAATTGTTGGTCTGTTAATGAAAATCAGTCATGTTTGGTTTCTCAGGCTGAGTACTGCATTTGTCTTGAATGTTCTTCTGGTTTGATGAAAGCATCTGTTGCGTGCTGTAATCTCTGTTTCTTCCTTTATAATCTTTGGGGATGTGACAAAAGAACTTCTTTCAAACATTGTTACATATAGCAATGATCAACTAGTACATATGAGCTTGGTTGCTTAGAAGCAGCCTGGTATCAGTATTGGTTTGGAAAAAGGACAAAACTGTATTTAAAGAGTGAACTGGCAGTACCAGGAGAAATAAAATGCCAAAATTGACAGTGGTTTTCTTTGTTAAAATTTCCCTGTGAAAACTGAGGGGGCTACGCAAATGCTTGTAAATGAAAGGACAGCTTAAACCCTGTTATGAAAAAAGTCCAGATGCACTGGTCTGTTTTTCAAAACATAGCTATTAGCTAAACATGTCCATTACTTCTGGTTAGAATTGGGCCTTGCTTAGATACTCTTTTGTTTACTTAGAAAGCACATGATTATTTTTCTGAATGCATGAGGAGTCTAACACTTAGAGGACATTCATAGCACCTACAATTAGTATATAAGGGACAGAGCTTTTGCATTTTCTTGAGGCTGCACAAAGAATTCTTACTACTTAGTGATATCCCTCAAGAAACCTGGTAAACCCTGTCTAATAGCAATCATTTGATTTCATGAGCAGGCTAACTGTGCCTTGATTTTAGGGTAGGGACAGGTACTTAAGCATCTTTTATTGTAACCTTAAGTTAAAGGTGGCAGTGGATGGGCCTCAGCCAAACCTAGTTCAGTCTAATCTAGGTTCAGCATAATCTTTCATTATCTTTCATAGTGAGTTAATGTCACCATGGTATTGTGAATAAAATGACACCATTTCCTTTTAAAATGGCATTCTCTTCTCTGTATCCCTAGTGCTCCAGTTCTGTCACCTGCAGTTACACAGTGCAGATATTAAAAGAAAGCATTTTGCTTATTCACATTATGTTGCCTTAAGGTTGCCTTCAAACTGTCCCTTTGAAACAACATCTATAGCATAAAATAGACTTTTCAAACTTAAAATAATGGCCTTACATTTAATAAAACTATTATATCATCTAATGTAATGCTCTTAGTTGTTGTTGAATTTCTAGCTATTGCATCAGTAGTAGATGTAACCAAATACTTAAGTGCATAATTTAACAATGGTTGATACCCTTTAGAAGCGTATCAAGTCTGCCAGGCCCGCCGTACTTGTGTATGTTGCTTAAAATTAGTTCCCTCTTCCTTTAGCTAGTGCTATGGAAGCTGAATTGACTTTCATAGCTACCAAATAATTGGAAAAAGATGTTTAGGTTTGTAAATCAACATCACTGGGTATAAAAAAAAAGTATTTAAGGCATTGTGAATAATCTGCAATCTGTGTGTGTGTTTCTCTGGCCTTTGAGGGAGCAAATTTGAATTTAGAGACGCTTGTAAGAATAAAGGAGCTACTGCCTGCATTAATAATGTAGAGATGTTGATGACTGTAAGGGATCAAGAATGCAATGAGCTTGAATTTACATCAGCTTTCAGGTGTTACCAAGACCACCCCTGTTCTTTTGTAAGTACTGTAGCTGTGTCGTATTTTGAAAAATTGCTGCAAGGATCTCTTTCCCTAATAAAGGTGTGTTCTTTAACTTTTCCTGATGGAAGGATTACAAATTCATCCTGTCTATAATGAGATCAACTTAGCGCTATGATGCAGATGTCATAATTAGGCTTTGATCTTAAGTTAAATAGCTTTTTCATTGAAGTAACTACGCAACATTCTACTGATAGTGTCTGTTTTGAGATCTTACTTTGTGCTTTAAAGGTGCTTTAGGGAGTTAGCTACCTAAACCTGTACAGAAGATGATTTGATTCAGATATGTACCTTGTTATTTTGAAATGTCAACCTAAATAGGTATTCAAGTAGGAATAGAATTAGCAGAACTAAAAAAGGGAAAGGCTAGAATTATTTGCAATAGAAATACCTTTTCTTCAAAGGTTTAGACCTCTCTTTAACTTATTGTGCAATGAATAATCCCATTGAAGTGGAAGGTCAGAAGCATAAGAATACTTTTCCAAATTCATGTTAGGTGGATGCATGCTTATAGCAGTCATTGGCAGTGAAAATATGTACTACTTGTGCTTTGTTTAGCACACCAATGAAAACAAAAATAGCAGAGAAGAGAAGGGGGACTGACTTTTGTGTTTCAACCTATCAGGCTAACAATGTGAGCTTAGGGGTAGTTTATTATGTCACCCAAATTGCTGTTGCAACTTGGAAAGCATCATGAACATCAGTAGCCTGAAGGAAACGTTTTTCCAGAATCTCTCCCAAAGGAGGTTCCTGTCAAATATAGCTTCAATTGTAATTGAAAATGATGGTTAAAGTTTGTGAAAGATTAAAGTGCATAATTAAAAAGTAATAAAGCCACTTGTCAGATAGAATCTTACTAATGGTAAACAGCTGTTTGTTGTTGTGCTGAACTATAGTCTCTGAAGCAACATCAGTGAAATAATTAACCTATTGAGGTTGGTGGAGCTGTATCCAGTCACAGCAGATCTGATTATGACTTCAAATGTCCTTGTATTTGATGGTTAGAAGAGTATGAATATATTCCTTTCTAGAGTGCAATTGTTTAAAATTTATAGTTCTTTATTTCATAAAGGTGTGGCATTAACACTAAACTATTAAAATTGTTGCTGCATTAATAAAAACTTCTTATCCTTGCTGTCCATCTCTGTTCTCTTAAATAAGATGGGTTCATTAGTTAGGAAATTTTTGGCAGTGTCTGCCTTTCAAAGAAAGAACTATACAACATCTAAATTAATCTCAAAGGAAACTTTAACTCTTTTTTTCCCCTCAGGGAATCCTACAAAATCAGAACTTCTGAGATAAATAACTTGCAAATTAAACTTAGCTTTCACATGAACCACAGTTTAGAGTCAGACTGGTAGTCTGGTGAAGCAAGTTGGTATAATCACACATGGCTGAGTACACTGTTAGTAAAATAATTTTTAGTGAAAATGTCCAGAAAGAATCCTTAAAGCATGTTAGTTTGTGTAACTCATGACTAGGCAGTTACGCTTACGAGACATAAGTGATGGTTCTCTCCCATAGGTTGAAAAGACTGAAAGTGACTATTGATTGAATAGATCTGAAGATTAATTCTTTTAGTCTGAATGTTCTAAGCAGATTTGGTTCTTGAGCACATGCTGTCATAAAACAAGAGTCTATTCTTATTTTTCCAATCTTCTATGAAATGAAAGATCTCAGTAGAAACACTTTCCTTAAGACATGTAGTGCATGTGTTTTACCTGGTTACTGCTTTTTTTTTCTTCACTTTTTGGGCTTTATTTTGTCGCTTCTTTCAAAGCTGTTAAGAGGTTTTGCTATTCTTGATATGAGCTTCATTTTCACTTAAGAAAACTAGGCATCAGATTCTGCCATACTGCTTCAAAATTCTAAATTCACTTAATTAAACCCCAAAGCTGGATAAGCCATAGTCACTTCTTACAACTTTAAAATAAAAGGCTGAGTAATAGCTTGCATTTAGATCTGAACCAGCCATTAGCTATATTACCTTACCACACCCAACAAGAGATTGATAGTTAAGGTCCAAATTTGTAGAATTCTATTTGCTCTATTGCTTAGACAACTTTTTTTTACAGCAGAAGCAGCTGGTCAGAAGGGGTTCAGTTATTTCCCAGAGAATTAATTTGAAAAATCCTACCAACTTCAGCGGGAGATGGACGGAGCCCTGGCAGCCAATCTAGGAAAAATGCCTACTTTGCACAGTACGGAATGTAACCGTTCAAAGCATATTTGCATGAAGCTTGTGGAGTCCTACTATGGAAGTGCCTGTGGAAAAAATACTATATGCATTTGTTTCTCAAATTAATGTCTGCTGATCAAATTATTTTTTACTTTGAGAATGCGTTTTTCACTATTTGCCTTGCCAAAGGCTCTGTTCTAGACTTTGAGATTTGAAAGGTTTAGCTAGATAACATCCAGCTTGTGAAGTTACTAGTAGTCATGATTTTATTTTTGAATTCCTTTAAATGTGTTGTCCTCCATTTGTTGGTTTAATTTTTTTCATCTGAAATAGTGCCTTTGTATTTACAAAAAGAGAAGGAAATAATCTTGAAAAAAGTGAAAGCAGGGAGGTTTAAGTGATTAAAATTTTCATATACTTGTTCTTAAAGAGGAGCTGAGGACATGCTCCATTAATCACGTGACATCTATCTATTAGAATGACATTGACTAGAAGAGTAGATAGCTAGCTGGTACAAACCTATTGCTAGAGTGCCTACCCAGGGCATATGCTTATGTTTTTACTATGACCCAAGTTTGGTACAGAATGAGTGAATATATAGTCTCCCAGCTTCAGATTCCCCTGTATCTCTTAATGATTGATTGAAAAATACACCTCTGCTAAATAAAATTAAACATATTTCAGAGTAACTTAGTGACTTTTTTGCTGCTTTGTATTATGGATTGCATTATCTGAAGCTAATTTAAAACAGATCTTTATTAGTGTCATTTTCTATAAAAATGAACTTACAATGGAGATCAGAAAGCAGTATTTAAAAAATTCCAACTATACTTGACTTCTGGAAATAAATGTCTCCAGAATGGGAGTACTCTGAAGTTTGAGAATTCACTGTATATTTCACCTATATTCTGACTTTCAGCAGCTCTTTGGGTGAATTGCTCTTCCACCAGATAATTTCTCTTTGTTATCCCTGTGAGGAAGCCTTTTCTCCTCTCATCATATGCTTTTCCCAAGGTTTTTTGTGGGGCCAGTACCTCTGTGTGTTTGATCAAAACGTTTGTGCATCTTTACTGTTTCTTTTAGCCTTAGTGGTCAGCTGGAATAATGTTGCAGATAAGCAATTTGAAGTTCCAGGAAGTATTATTTAATAATATACATGGATGAAGTTTAGCAATCAGTCAACATGCAAATCTTTCACTTTAATGAGGTGTCCTTCAGCATGTGCTAGTAGTGGAATAAACAAGAATAGCCAATAGGGAGATCAAGTAGGTCCTGATGAAGAGCCTATAGTAGTATTAGGGAAAGTTGTGGTGAAAACTAACGTTGTGATAGTGACTATCTCCTGCTGCACTGGAGAACAGTGCCAGAGCAGAGACACTTGTTTGAGGACTCCTATTGCTCCTCTTGCCAGCAGGCCCCAGGGGAGACTGCTTTGTTGTGTTGTCATGCTACCCCCCCCCCCGCCGCCTTCCTATCCTGTAACTTTATGGCCAATATATGGTGTCAGTTAAGTGACCGCAAATAAAACCTTATGCATGTCTCAACATCCTTTATGCATCTTTTATGCAACAGACATGTAATAGAAAAATGTTTTAAGGCTATGGAGTTTGACAAAGGAAAGTCATCCATGAGAAAATGCTTGACAAAATATATGATTTAGCAACTCAGAACCAGACATATTCAAGTCTTCTGAACAAAGAATGCATAGGATCCTGTGTATTGCCCTTGAAGATGTGTGCTGGTGCCTCACCAGGAGAGTGTAACAACTTGTTCAGGACTTGTGTGTTTCACTTCCTGTTCATAGCGATAGCTTGGATGATGTTTTTGTACGTTGTAACTGATGCATGTTTGCAAGAATTGGAAAATTTTCTTACTGTTTATTTTGTCTCTAATATGTACTATAAAAGGATTTATTAATAACTTACTGAGATTTTTTCATTTTTATGGCTTATACTTGAAAGGACATTGCTTTTTTGAAAAAAAAAATAAAATTACAGTAGTGAGGATAATGTGTAGTAGACTAATAACATAAATTAAATGTACGTTTTAAAAGGAAATGGAAAGAAGTTTCATTTTCAGGTATCTCCTACTTTCTTCCAAATTAGAATTTCTAGCTGTTGTAGCAGTTAAGCGGTAGTTATCTTTTAAAAAGTTATACCGAACTCAAATGATCTGCAGAGTGCCTTTTTGTATGGGCAAGTGAACCTGTGCGGCTTGTGCTGCACTTAATTCTTTCAACATACGTGCCTTCTCTGCACCTGCCTTGCAGTGACATCTGCTGGGAAAAGCAGGAAGCCTTTATTGTAATTACAACAATTTTGGAATGAGAGAGAGCTAATCTCAAACACTGTATGTATCCCTTTTCCAAGGATGTATATATTTCCCTATGGTCAAATCTGGTGCTGATGATAAGATGTAGGTAATGCAAAGCATTCAATAATGAATTTTTTTTTTAAAATGAAATTCAAATCAGAATTGCAGTTTTTTCTTTCTTAGCTACAGCCATATATGTTGTTGACATATTAAGGAATAATCACAAAATACCTATAATGCTAAACTTGCGACAATATTTTAAGTGCCATACTGATTTACATTCCAAAGAAATGCTTATTTCTATTTTCTTCCAATCTTACAGGTGAGATATAAATCTATTATGATCAAAATATATTTCAGAAAAAACTTCTCTCTCCGAACAAATTTTGATCTATGTTTTATATCTATATGACAGCTAATGCAGTAGCTCTAAACAAATAGAAATATTTGTGTTCAGTATATATAGGCATTCAAAGGTAACTTATAGATGAAAATATACAGCAAGTCTTTCTGGTATGTGGGAATGAAAAGTACGGAAAAACCTAAGTGAGGTAGAGGAGAAACTGCATTTTCTTTTAGGGGAATTTCAGAAGTGAAAAATGCTGTGTTTGGCAGTCAGGCAGTGTGTGGAGATAGACAGGACAAGAAGTTAAGAGTGGTCCCTGCCTTCAAATAATTCAATGTAATAAAAGTGGTATTATAAATATTTAAAAAGAATGCTTTAAATGGGGAAGCATTATGGAAGATTATAAAGTAAATATTTTCAGTAATGTTATAAAGTAACACTATAAAAGTACTTCAAGCATGCATACTTTTATTCAAGGATATCGAAGATCTTTGCAGGTATTTCTTCTATCAGCTGATGAGAGATGAGTAATATATTTTATGGTGATAACTAAGAACTGTAGGTTTGGATTATTCAGTAGCTCAGGGCAGCCATGGGCTAGTCACATGATTTAGCTCCATTATTAGAGCTTCACTTGAACTGCTTGAAGGTTGCATTTGTCTCAAGCACCACAAATTGGCCGTGCCTGTCTTATGTGACTGTAACGGAGCTTTCTGGACTTTATATAAACAGGTAACTATTGCTCAAATTTTTAAAAATGCTTTTTTTACAACTGCAATTGCAGTTGTAAGAGAGTGCTACATAGTCAGTAATGTATTTGTTTCTCATTACATAGCCACCATCATAGAGCTTGATGTGTCTAACATGTTTATTTCAGTACAAAACTTAAATACTGAAGTAAATCTATAATGTAGGCTTCCTTTAGGACCTTTCAATGTACATGGTGGGGTGCCATGGGTAAGTGGAAGTAGCACTTTCTCATGCAGGAGGCAGGAAAAATACACACATTGAAATATTGAAGTTTGCTATGTCTCTGGTATCTATGGAGATGCTGTGTAAGTGTTGCTAAACAACTACAAATGACAAACATCACTTCACAGAAAGAGCATTCTTCTGAGCTCACAGCCGCAAGGCTAGATTCTGAAAGAAATACTGCATTAGTATTTCTGATCTCCTCACTGCTCTTGCCAAGTCTTCAGTTCAAGGCTTTGCTAAAATCACTAGTCAAATGCTATCATTCTAATAACTGTAAACAAACACTATTTTTAGAATTATGTCAAAGACAAGTTTTCTGACACTTCACATACAAAGTATTTGTGGGGAATTTTAGCCATTGATTTTGAAGGGAGACACTTAAATGAAAAAGCAATAAATTAAAGGAGACCATTTTCTTCGTATGCTTTATTTAAAGGAAGACATCTGATTTGAAGAGCTGGGTTGCTTTCAGTTTTGTTAATGTGTAACAGTAATATAGAAAGATAGACAGTAATAGATCACTTTGGATGGGGGAAAAACTTGTTTTAGCAAATAGTTTCTCAAAAATAAGTTATTTTACATGTACCAGCTTCAAAGAAAGTAATAAAAATGTAATGGTTATTGGATGTTGGGCTGAGGATGGGTTTTTTTTGTTGTTAATAAGTATTGACCATATGTGTGGTAGAAATGGAAAGAGCTCGCTGTAGCCAAAGAGTTCAAACCCTAGAATGCTGGACAAGGTTCTCCAAATTTACATGGAACAGTGTATTTATTCAGAATATAGGCTTATAGCCTGCATGTTACAGGATTTAGCCCTTTAACCTGTAACTGGGCTGCTTGATCAGTGAAAAACCACTTCTGAGAAATGTCATGAGGCTTTTAAATAATAGTGATAAACTGTACTTTGGAAAATATGTAAAATGGGTGTATTTTCCATAGAAAACTTCAGGTATGTTTCATATACTTTGTAAATTGGGGTCATGATTCAGAGTATTATAAACATTGAAGAAAGTATAGACAATTGACTTATGCAGGTAATTAACATTTTTTTTAGTTGGAAACTAGATGAAGGACTGCAAAAAACTTATTAACCCTAACTGGACATGCATTGAATTGGTGGAAGCTGCAGCAGTATTTCTGAAACTGGTGGGAGACTTATATACTTTGAACAATAGTTTGGAGTTGTTCATATGTTAATTCAAATCAGATATGCTTTTTTAATGATCTGAAAAATGCTAAATAATTTTATAGAATACTTAATGTCATTAGGTTTACATTCAGAATGAACTCATCTCAAAGGATGGGATTTTATGTGCCAAGACAGTTCTTTAGTTCTTTAGAAAGTCCTATATTTTCCTTAAATGTTTTGCTGATGCTGGTGCTTACTTATCTGCATGTTTAATGTTGCAGTTTTGCCATAGAAGGGATAACCAGCTGAACGATTGTCAATCTGAAGTGTTCTTTGGTGACAAGTAAGAAAACAATATTGCAATTGATGACTTAATTTTTAACTATGAATTTATATTACTGAAGTCTAATGACTGTTTATTTGCAGTTTTTACTGTTGAGTTATACATTTGACATGCCAAGTGATATTTTCTCAGTTTTACTTTTGGACAAGTTCAGAAAAAAATTGTGGTGAGAACTAGCTTGATAGGATTACAATTCAAGATCTTTTAGTGTAGTCAGTTGTTTCTGTATGACAACACTACTGAACAGAATGGTTAAGGCAATACTCAGTATCATTGTGTACTGATGTGGTCATGTGGAGCTACTGTATTTTTCTGTGCTGTTTGTATTGCCCTACCTTACTCTCTTCAAAAAGCTAAAGCCATCCTGATTTTATTCAGTATAGCTGTTAGTGCTTGGCTTTCCAAATTTAATGCTCCTTTAATATAATTCTATTAGGTAATTAATGAATTCCTACAACAATGAGAATCACAAATACAGATGTGTGTGATACAATGCCCACCTTAGCAAGCGTGTAATATAGTGGTAAAAACAAAGAAATGAGACTACATTTAGGGAGGTGTGAATTCTTATCTTGCTTCTTATGTGGTGGGCCTCATCTAAAAAGGCATTTTAAGTGTGTATCTGTGTAGGGACTTTTATAGGAAGGGTGGCAAACTGTCCAATGATTAGTACTGTAACCTGGAAGGTGTATGACCTGGTGCAGTTTCCTGCTACAGATTTTTTCACAATGTCTGTGCAACGTGATAAGTGGCTATTGATTGATATCATATCAAAATAAGACAGATTGTTATAAATAAAAGGCTACATGGAGTTTTATGCAAAGATAACCAGAATTGTGAATTAGAGCTAATTAGTTTACTTTGTTTCCAGTTCCTATATTGAAAATCCTTAAACTAAATCCAAACTAATGGTATGAAATTTCTGGAATCCATATGGAGTACTTTTTTTGGTAAAATTAAATCATCGGGTTAATTTCGTTTTTCTTCTTTTTAAATGAAGGTAGGTAGAAATGCGAGGAAATTCTTCTAGAAATGTGTAACTTTTACAGGATAAAACTTTGCTCCACTTAAAAATAATGAGAGCTGCTACTAACCTCAAGAGTTTATATCTTTTCTTATGTAATACTATGTAGAGAAAAAGAGCTATTATCCCAAGCTGTTTGTAGCTGCTTTTTTATTTATGGGTCATTGCTAATCTTCTTGTTTATGACATTTCATATCTTATCATATGTAGAAATCTGTGCAGTAGAGGTACTTAAACTTGGGTATTTCAGTGTGCTCTAAAAGGGGAACTCTTAGAAGCTATGCAGTAAATGTGAAAGAGATCACATCAGCAGTCCTTTTTCAGCTGTCCTTGATTCTTGGTGACTTCTGTGTGTAATAATGAGTGTTAGCGTTCTCTGAAAGATCTAGGAAATAAACACATTGATATTAGCCGTCATATTTGTATGTTTATATATACATTTTTAAATAGAAGAGATTAAAACTCACAGGATCACAGCCCTAATTATGCCATGTTAAATTCATAAAGTCAGCTAAGTATTTTTATTCCTTGAGTCAGATATAAAAATAAAACACATCCTATCTTAAGTGATATTTAAGAAGCCTGGGATTAAATGTGAACTGAAACTCCTGCTTTTGTCTTGCTGTGTCTTATGTGAAACAATGCATCCAAAGAGAATTCAGAAGTCTGAATACACATTTAGTGTATTACTGAGTAGAATTTGAAACTGCTTTTTAGATGTCTCAGTTGCTGAAGCAGACTAAAATTTGGCCTCTTAGTTACTTGATAGTATCTGTTGTATGGCCAAAGCAGATGGACTGCTTGATGCTCAGCATTTTTTCTCTGTCCTCTCTGATGTCTTGCCCTTAATCTTTCACCACTTGCACACCACATGCATCAGACAAAGCATCCATCAGTGCAGTTAGTCATAACCAGATAAGTGAGATCAAAATTCCTGATTTCTGGTATCTTCAGCTCTACTCTATTTGCAAAATTTTTGCTTATAAACAGATGCTAGCAGTTCTAATTCAAGTCTTCTCTTAAAATGTCTTTGCATAGCACACCACATTAAAATCATGCTGCTGTTATTAGTGACACATGTAATTCACACACAGGGCAGTAATGAAAAGCAGTCCAGTCACTTTTGAATTTTGTATGCTGTCATAATTACAGTTATATCCTTTGCATCATACAAGTGAAATTTGAATAAATAGGATCCTTACTGTGAAGAATATTACAGACAATCTCTATTCTTGTACTTTTCTTTCTTTTTTAGTGCTCTTCAAACATCTCTTCTAATAGATTTGACAAAACTGGCAACACATTCACTTTTTCATTAGCAACAGATTGTGTTATTAAATAGTTTGAAAATTGAATAATACAGAGCTCAGATCCACTGTCCTTATATAGTAAATGATGTGGGTAGTTCTCAGTCTTCAAAAGCAGTTCTATATTTGAATATCTGTTCATATATATCTATGCTGTAAGTGCATCTGCCCAGACATTCAAGACAGAACTTCTTTCCTTTATAACTCTCTTCCTTCTCATTCAATGCATGAAGATAGTGGTGCTATCTTGTTTACTTTCTACTGCCCAGTACAGACACGTTATTCCACTGTTCAAAGCTTTTTAAAATATAGCTGGTTTTCCTTTCATATTTTAGGCATGTAAACTCAGTAACATTATGTAAATGTCTGAGTGATCTCATGCATTTGATGGAGTTCTCTTTTCCCATTCTTGTTATGACTGAGGTTATATGTCTGATGCCAGAGTGATTCTCCTTGGCTGAGACTTTGCGTGATTATTTTTTTCAAACACAGAAGTATGGTGTTAAGGAGTGGATGGGTCTCCAGTCAGTCTGTAATTTGTAAGATATTTGGATGATCTCTGGAATGAGGTACCTTTACAGTTGTGAAGACATCTAAAATGTTGCAGTGGTTTAGGTTTTGTCTTAAGTCTAATATTAAACACAGTTGCTGTGTAGACAGAACCAGAACATCATAATTTGATTTATTTCATGTCTTGTAAGTAGTACGATCATTTTTGTTATTGTTCTACAAAATTTAACTGTTGGAAAACTGTGGGAGAGGCGAGTGTGTTTTATAATGGAAAATGACTACATAACAGAAGGATGCTGCCAGTGCGCTTCATACCCAGCAAAGGTGATACAATGTAGGGACCTGAAGCTTTCTGGAAATAAGCAACAGAGTCATTGCACAGACCAACTAGTTGTTACTATTGAGAAGGTAAGACCTTAACTTCTACCCTAACCTGCAGTGTTATCTGCAGTGGTTCACTTCTGCTGTTGAAGTGATTACATCTTATTTCATGAAAAAGGGTTTGGTTTACATTGGCTTCTGACTCTTTTTTTACTCATCAGGACATAAAAACCTCCTTTAATAGTGAGCATTGTGGATTTGATGCTCGGCAGTTTTTGAGATGACTCTGCTCATTCATTTGAGGAACTTCCTCTATGGTAAGGATCCTCAGGATCCCCTCAGTGAGAGAACATCATCAATTTCTTTGGATTTCTCCTTCTGAACGGCACTCAGTCATTGCTGATGGAAGGGTGCTAAGTGGAGTTGTATTTCTCTTCTTGTTTCAGTGTGTGCAAATTTTATTCTATCCATACACATCGTTATTGGCAACAGGCATCTATTTGATATGGATATCAACTTATGATCACACATGGCTTGCTTTAGATTCTCATCATCAGTTTATCACATATCTACCATAATTCTGGGAGAGATACCAAACTGAGATTGAGGCTCCCTTTCTGGTCTGTCTTTCCATTTTAGTGAGGAATGAGGTGGGTTACCATATCTGTATGTTTGAAAGCTGTACTGATGCTTGGCTGTTACAATGACCAGATATTCTTACAGGAGCTCTTCCTGTGTTGTCCTGTCCCTCTGTATACTTTCCCAGGGTTTGAACCAGTTCATGCTCGGCAGTACATTTTTAGTGCCTTACTGGTGAAGGTGTCTCTATTTGATTCAGAAAGGTAGAACCAAAGCAGAACTTGCTGATGTTTTACATTGCTGGTTCTCCAGTCTCTCAGCAGACATTTTATCTAATGCCAAAAAGGTGACCAATCATGGACTTACAGAAATTGTGCCTCAGTTTGCACAACTGAAGTTCAAAATGATGATTTTGGCTTCACAGAAAGAGAATGGATTTATAATTCCTGATTTTTCAGGATTCCTGTTTCTAGGTCATCTTTGGTTTTAAATCAAGGTATCTTAGAAAAATTTTAATTTTATGATGGCGTAGAAACATTACCAGAACAAAGTACTTCCTTTAGAGAGCCAAGATACTTCGAGGTTACTGAGTTCAATTCATTTGGATGTTAGATTTCACATGAAACATTTAGAATTGGTATGAGAGTCTCCTGCTGCTGCAGGACTGCATTCAGGCAATCAGACACCCTACACACTGATGGTCTCAATCTTTGTTTCATTCAATAATGAACGCCCATTTTCATAAGGCATCGTAATGGCAGAGATGTACAGAAATAGTTTTGTATTTGGGAAAGTGGTTCAGCAGTTCTGTTCACATGGAGGACTCAATACCAGCTAAAATAATTTTGACAATGTGGGGGTTATTTCTTGGATGTCAGTCACAGTCCATGTGTACAACCACTTAAAGATAAAAATGAAACCTTACTAGTTAGAGGAATCCTTCAAGATGTTGTACATGTGTGTCCTGGTAGGACAATATGTATGTTCCACTTTCATTGTCCTTCGGAGTCTTTCAGAATCTTCCTCAGATCTTTTTGTTTCCAAATTTTGCTTTTGAGAGAGGCCTGAGGTGGTGCCTGGTTCACTTCACCCTAATATGATCAACATGGGGAAAGAATTCACATGAGTAACTGGGCATAGCATGTCTCTTGAGAATCCCTGACTGGGGTAAGTGGTTCTTTTCATGACCGAAGTTTTTTCTGTTGATAGAGTATGTTGCAGTACTTGTTTGGTACTCCTGGTTTGTGTTTTTGCGTTTCATTTTAATATGCATGTAAAACCTCTGGGAAATATTTACAAATGAACTGCATAACTTGGTATGAGAGTATGCAAGAGAAGTATATTAACACAGTTGTAAGAACAACAGTATATTTTGCATAATTTTTCACAATAAATACTATATATAAAGGGCAGAGCTGGATCCTACAAAAAAGGTGTCATGCCAAAACTATACCTAAAAAAGGCAATGGAAAAATTTCTTACCATTATGCATTCAAAATTTTATACTGTAGTCTAACTGTGGAGGGTTAGTATAGTTCAGATGCACAGATATAGTAGCAAATGCTTATTTTGACTGAGCAATTTTGCAATATTGGATGTCACTTGTGGTGTGTATTGGCAATGTCTGCATTGCTGTCATACGTCAGGGATAAGAGGATGATCTCTGTACTGCACAGCTAACCTTCTGCTGATTTATTTTCCCTAGTATTCTGCTCACAGTGGAATATATAGTAGCTTGATAATACCTGTGGTTCTCTTCCTTATGAACATCTTTCCCCAGCCTCACAACATACCCAATAACCAAATTCATTTTACAGGGTTATGAGTTTCTTGAGTTCTTTTCAGTGTGCACAGTAGCTTCCTTTGGGTTTGCCCAGCTATCTTCATACTGAGGGCATATGTTGAATGAAGGGTTATTCATATTGGTTTCCCCAAATGTTTCTGTTTTCTAAAAAAACCCTTTGAATTAAAGTATAAGTATTTTAAAAAAATTATTTAAATACCTTTAAAACTGTTTTGTTATTGCTTTCTCTCAATTGTTTAAGAACCCTAAAATATAAAAGGGTGCGATTATGTTGCAATTTGTGAATACACTTGCTAGCATTTAAACTTATTTTTTTTGTTCTTGTTAAAATTTTTCTTACTACCACAGCATAACTGAAAACTGTCACCCTTTATCACTTTGAAATTAAATTAAAAGCTTTTCTCCAAAAGATAAGTATTATTGACAGTTTTGGGTATATTTCTGTAATCATCTCCTGTAGCTCTTTTGATATGCTATGAGTAATTTTATTTTAGAGTCATTTTGTCTTAAAACACAAATATTCAAAATATGTAGCTCACACTTTTCTGACTATAAAAGTATGCTCAAAAAAGGAAAGCTGAAGTAATGTGCTGTTGATGACCTCAAAGCCAGAAACCTTGCAGAATGCCTGTTAAAAGGCATCTGGCATTAAAGAGAAATGAGGAAAGGTGAGAGGATTCAGTCTGGACTTGATTACTGAACTGGCAAAACTTAAATTGTGTTTTGAAGTATTTTATTCCACTTCTATTTTGTAATTTCTCTCAATGCTTTTTCATGTCTCAAAAATTACCATTTGCAGACCTTTTGAGAGTTGCTCTCTTCAGCACTTAGTAAAACAGAACATATTCTGTATGCACTAATACCAGATGCCAATACTCTCCTGACTTGTCCCATTTCAAACTAAAAGGTCCAAGTTGTTCAGCCACCTTTAAGTGTTTCTGTTCTGCAAAAAACATTAAATTCCTTGCTCTTGTATTACTAGGACCTGGATGTCTGGTAACATCAGTCTTGTTTTGACTGGCATTTATATAGTAAGGCATTTGATTTGGCATAAGTGTTTTTTTTCCATAGGTTAGAGTTTATTGCCATTTTTTCTATATGACTGCAGGGAAGATAGTGGTTTGGGGAAAGACAGAATCATTGTACAAATCTGCTTGGTACACAGGATGAAGCGTAGGGGGTAGATCTCCAGCTGAGGATATGCTCATAGGAATCTTGATGATATACAGACAACTTTGCTGATACTTTTGGGTTCTCTTTGATCCAAATTCTTAGCTCATGAGACATCAACACTTATTTTTCATTTTCACATCAACTGTTATGTTTTCACTCCAACTCCCTGACAGCTTTAGACTGTCTGGTCATGCTATAGGAGGAATGAAAAGAACAGCTTTATCATGGGCAGAATATCACTGGTACTGTCTCCTACTGTTTTTCCTGTTTCTTTTGGATTGAAAGACTGTTTTTAATGTTTTTAGGAGGTTGATGGGCCCCAGATATCTTTGGGGAATTAATAATAAACCACAGAAAATATAGCCTATCTTGGAAACTTAGGAGAAAACTGTGTTGTCTTATGAAAGTGATGATTTCTTGTAAATTTGGATCCTGCTCTCACTGTATTAGAGTAGGTTTGTTCAAAGCAGTAGGAGCTGTATTTGTAATGTGAATGAAAATAGACCCATGTAAAGTGCATGAAGCCTTTTTTTTTTTTTAACCAGAAAAGGAATAAAAGATCATTCTGCATCCTTTTCATTTTCTGACTGTTTAGATACTAGAACATTATAATTTTATAAGCATTCATGAAGTTGTATTTTGCTTATTGGTACTTTTTAGTAGACTCTTGGCTGGAGTAAATAGTAGTGTCATTTGGGCTATAAACAGATGAAAGATTTAAGAACTGGTCTGCTGCATATATTTAACATATACACAGTAGTTAAAAGCTATAAAACTATTGGAATGCAGCAAGTGTTTGTTATAGAACTTTCAAATTTAATTTATTTGAACATATTCTATAAGCCCTGTGGACATGGAAGTGCTTATAGTCAGTTGTGATTCCATTCCTTTTAGGAATTGAGCAGAATGACAATTAAGAATCTTTTGGATACAGTTACTGCCCCAGGATGATAACTACAAAGCAGTCAAAGTATTAATGGTGCCAAAGGTTATCAATAGGTTTGCCAATCTAATCAAGGAAATACTATTAGTTTTACTATGAACAAAAGTCTTTAATAATCAGAGGTTCCAGTGTTTAGGTGTATTTCTGAAGGCTTGTTTAGAATTCCTTTGTCTGTGGATGTCCATATTTCTTGATGATTTAAAGGAACATGGTTTAAAGCAATGCTTACTGAAAACCAGCTTGCTTAGAAAGAATGGCAGGAGGTGTAAAGAAGCTTTTAAAGCTTTGAAAGTCGTACCAGATGAGGGAAACTAAACTTCAGATGCTGCCATGAGGGGTATCTGTACACAGCACAGTGTGGATAGGCTAACTAGCCTGTGCAGGTCATTCCACTAATCTAACTTTACTGCTTCTAAATATGGGTCAGCACATCAGCAGTTAATTAAGATATCTCTACTTGGCACTGTATTGTGCTGTCCCTTACCAAAAAGTAATGGATGGTTTGTGTTGAGCTATGAATGTCTTATTCAAGAGCCTATTAATTTCCTGTGTGGAAAACCTCAAAGTATTTGGTATTTCACATGTATGAATACTGATTTTCTGTTTACTTAAGCTGCTGTGTCTGAGACTATTCTCAGTCAGTGTGGATGCTTTAGTGATGCAGTGCTTTCCAGGCAATCTTCTGTGGAATTTTATGTTATAAAGGGAAAACAAGATGTTATGAAATGGTTTTCACAATAAACTTGATACTTGGACTTTTTTATGTTGAAGCCACATATTTACGAACGGTTTCCTTATTAACAGAAATTTAACGCATGAATACCTGCTTGGTGCCTACCTTGCAATTCTCTCCCCATCCCTGCCAAAGTGGCTGAAAAGATTAGTTAGGTGACTTCTGACAAAAGTGCGTGTAGAAGGGAAAGAACACAAAAATATTGGTCCAGGCAACTGTTTATACTGATTGTGCTCAAGGTCATGCTTGTTCATTTCCAAATGAATATTTACAGCTCCACAAAAAAGAAAAGACTTCCAATAATGCTAGACGCTTAGCATTGTCATCTAGAGAGACTGAAAATATGGGAAGTCCTACAGAATACTGTAGCGAAGCCTACTGTTACAACTTAATGTTGGGTTTAGATATGTAAATTTATTTTTAAATTGGTGCACAAATTAAATGAATGTTCCCTGTATAAAGCCCCTGTAGTTAACATTTCTTCATTTTATATGACTAAGATAAATGTGTGAGCACCCAAACACATGTACAAGAGCACATACTACTTAATGTGAGCTTAAGGTATGTGAGTTTTACACTTTGAAACTTGTGGATTCAATGGGCATCATTTCCACATCACAAGAGGAGTTTGTTTACTTCTTGAGTAAGCATGATCATTGTTTGCCTCTTATAGGTTTGCCTTTTATAGTTGTAACACCAAACTTGTGCATGTAAAGGTTTTATGTTGATTCCTTCTACTGTTGTTAGTTTAAAAGGCCTTGAAAGAGAAAGCTCTTTTTCATAGATGGAAAGTCACAGTAAAAAGTTCTAGCATTGTGTTTATTTATGGAAGTGTCAGACTGGTTTACTAGTACCTTAAAAATTTTCCTCAAGCTAGATTCTGTAGAAATCAAAAGCAAGGCTTTGTAAATCAAAATGATGTGTTACTGCTTGCAAATCATATTTATGTGAAGCCAGACACTGTTTTGTTGCTTAAGAGCTCCTCTTCCATCCATAAGAAAATAATTTCAGTACCAAATATGGAACTACAGCTCTGACTCTGTTTCACAGGATGTTATAGATGCCCCAGATACTTGCTATCAGCAGGTTTTTAATAGTGCTTATTGTTTCCTTTTGAATGTTGCCTGTCAGGTTTCATGGTGACTTATTACTTCCAAGGAAGGCAGTCCACAATTCACTATGTCTTCATACTGCTTAACTAGAATAGGATTGCTTAATTTTTGTATTGAGCACAACTTGGTAGCCAAGCTTTTGTTGGGATTAGTACTCTCTAATTGTTGATTTCATACTTAAGAGATAAACAGTAGATTATCTAGGTAGTGTCACTTAGATATGAGTGAACTACGATATATAGCATTCATTTGGGATATAAAACTGAAGACTGTGGATCTAAGATTCCATTTAGATTCCTAGTAAAGATTATAACTTCCATCTTGATCAACTTCTTTTTTGACCTAAGCTTTGTTCTACAATTATCTGGAGAAATAATACTGAAGATAATTACATTTCCTACAACTGTTTTCTTTAAAGATTATCCAAATGCATTAGCGCACCTGTAAAACTAAATAAAATTAAGTTAAATATGCTGCAGCTAATATATATTTCCCCACTTAAGATAAAGTACAGAAGACAATAGAAATGGAAAACTAGTGCATTCTGGCTCTAGATGAAAATGCTGCTATTGAACTCTGTCCAGAACAACATGTACTTGGATCAGTATTAAAGGGAAGTATTGTGCATGTCTAAGCCAAATGACCTGGTACATTGATAGTGCAAAGCGTATTTCACAGTTATACAAATACCTAAACTGTTTTTTTTTGTCCATAAAACAAGTAAATTAGAACTTAAACTAAAAGCAAAGCAAACGTGTCTGCCTTAAGTATTTTTGCTCTGAAATTGACTCCAGTAGCTCAGTACTGTTATTACTGCTATAGAGAAGCACTCTAACTCTTAATGATTTCAGGAGTCAAGATATGTGACATGCTCCTCTATTTGACATTAAAGAACCCCTCAAAGCTCTGTTATACCCACTGTACCTTTAGGTAAGTATGTCAATGGGCTTCCACTTTATTTCAGTTCTTCAAGTTAAGGTAATATTTATCAACAAACAGGGCTTTTTCCTCCATTATAAGGAATGACAATATAAAGGATCATTGCAAAAGCAGGCAACAGGAAATATTTTTCAAGGAAGTGAAAAAGAACCTATTGTCTCATTTCTGCTTTCATTTCATTTATCTACATCTTTCACATTGCTTTCCTTGTTTTCATTTCCTTTCTGTCAACTACTATTTTTGCTTTGTAATCATGCATGCAGGGGTTTGTCAAAGACTGTTTTAGTCTATATGAATCACTGAGGAATTGTGGTAAAAGCTAAATACTTATGTCACCAATAAAAAAAATTTAAAAATCCATACTTTCTTTTACAGAAGGCTTGTTAATAAATGAGCACACCATCAACTTCAGTAGATGATCTTAAGCATCTATTTTGTATTTTAATGCTGCAGTTTTTATACCACTGTAAGTTTAAATAATTATCTGTAACTTAAAACATTATTAATGCTTTCTTTTACATAGATTGCGGAATGAAAAATGGATGAGTCTAGGAGTTAGTGACATAATTAACCTTCAAACTATATATATATGGTGTAGTGTCTGTGGCAAAAAACGATAGTGATCAAATGCCAATATGATCTTGACTCAAGTGCAGCTCCTTAAAAGACTCTTGAGCTATAGCTGTGTGGCCCTGAGAAGAAATAGGAAACAAACCCTTCAGCTTTCACTGTTCTGAAGAGTACCTTAGCATTAAAGTGTATTTTGAAATACACCCTATTGCTCTCAATGCACAGTTATTTTTTTTAACTTCAAATATTTAAACATTATTGAAACAATATTTTTGTTAATCCTTTGTCCTCTTCCCTCAGTTATATTATCTCCTAGTATTTTGTAAAGAAACAGTACAAACAAGAAATCTTTAGTTGAGTTTAAAGTTTCAGAATGTCTCAAAAGTCCAGGTTATAGTCTTATATTTGTTACACATCATATGTTGTCTTGAAACTTCTTTCTGGAATGTTTTAGTGACCTTTGATTATAACAATATTTAACACAAGTAATATTTATTACTCAAATTTGGAATGTTTTTAATTCTAAAGATAACCAATTGCTTAGGTCAGAGCAGTAGCCATCAGTGTTATGACTGAGTCAACTGATACTTTGTCACTTTTTTCAACAGATGTGACACTTCTAGTATTTTCCAGAAAATGCAGTACTATTTCAAAATTAAAACTAACTTTATATACATGGAGTACATTATACTGGAGTGCAGTTATACAATAGTCCTCTGTAGTATAACTGCAAAATTATATCACTCGTCTTCCACAATAAATATTTTTGGTATCTTACATGTAAAAAAAGTATGTGTGTTCTGCAGGTGGGATCAAAATTCTTGGTCAGGAGATTATATTTTTATTGAAAGAACTATCAGGTCCTCATCCTGGTCTGTAACACAAAGTCATGATGCCATGCATTTATACAGTATACATACCTATATGCTATGAACATATACCTGAGTTAACCCTTAACATACTAAAACCAGTCTAGTTGTGTTTGTACAGCACTTTACCTCACCTACTTAGTTGTAATGAAAAGCAAGGTTGTATTATTTGAGTAGAGAATAGCTGTTTTAATATTCAGACTCTTTTACAAAGTACCACAATGCATTGCTCTGTGGGATATTGATATTTTCTAAATTTCTTGAATAGCTTGAAATTTCCTTCTCTGATGCCAGAAAAGGACATGATACAACTCCTATTGTTCAGTTCTAACTTTAAAATGTTCCTAGTTCCATTTATAACTTTTACATCACTACTCTGACCATGGAAAGTATTTGCTAGGCCCTCCTACAATCATTTTCCAAAACATGTCTGCTTTTAACTGTGAAGTGCAAAAGGTAGACCTAAATGATAGTTTTTATTTGCTGGTAGTTTCCTTTGAGTCCCTTTCTAGTATTCCTGTTAAGTTTCCTGTTTGTTTGTTTATTTACACTTGGGCTACATGGAAAATTCTTTAACTTATATGAAATACATTTTAAACAAAGATATAAAAAATATATTAAAAGTATATAAAAAAACCTGATTCATGATAACTTAAAACCCCTCTTATTTCTTGAATATCGTAACATAAAAATAATTCTATCACTTCTCTGGACTGATTTTTAACTGATTGTGATCATGACAAGAATTTATTGTAAGATCCACTCATAAACCTCATATTTTTTTGAAGGTCTGACACCCTCTTAAATACTGCTTCTTATTAGTTGCTGGCAAATAAAAAATTGTTCTAGGAGTTCCTAAGGAAAAGGGCAGGAAGTGGCAAGTGTGTTTTTGGCTGGATAGATATAGATGCAAATGGAATCAGAGTTTGACTTTTGGATCGATGCTCAGGTGGTCACACTCATGGTAGAAAAATCATTATGAAAATATATTCTGGATGGACAGATTAAGGCAATTGATGTATAGGGGTTTGAGTATCAGAAACTTGCCTCTGACATGGAGGTCTTGGCTAGTATACCAAGGTTCCCGCTCTGAAGGAGCGGGGAAAGTCAAAGTACCAATTAGGGAATACAATAAATGGTTGATTTCCTTGCAGGTGATTTCTACAGAGTGCTTGGAAATAGGAACTTGTTAGCATCTTGTTGTTTCTATGTATTGGAAAGTTCTGCCAAACTCTTTAGGAGTCTCACTCATTTTAATAAGGCTCTCGCTCCTCCCTGTTACCTGTTGGGTATAGATTTTTGGTCTTTTAAGAGACTAATCATCAGTTGTGGAAGGGAGGGTCAGGAGAATTTCTTCCACAGACTAAACTGGGAATTGCATTTTGTTTGTCTTTCTTTCCCATTTCATATGAACAGAAGGATTTTGCTGTTAGTATAAGCAACTTAATGCTCAGTGTGGGTAAAAACAGTATGTGATATTTCTAGAACTGAAGCTGAGTTGAGGCTTTCTCTAACAGAAGTCATACCAATGGGAGAAGGTATTGGAAGTCTTCACAAATGTGTTTGGTACCCTTACTGCTTTTAGAAGAGAAGGAAGACTTCTATGAAGTCCATTCAAATGAAAGAACTGAATCTTTTTAAGCTTCAAACAGTCTACTTGGAGTTATGACATATGTTTTAGAAGCTACTTACATTTAAATGGAATGAAATTGTGGCATGCTGCTTAATCTGTGTTTATTTTCATTCACTTGTGTATTTTGATAAACAGGGAGATTGTTACAGTTGTTTAATAAGCAGTCAAGGAGGATGTAGCAGGAGAACGGTGTCGTGTAGGTGAGTTTTACACTTCATTTTGAAGGATTATGGTAATTCATTACATGTTTAAATTAATTATATGTTTATTATATTTATAAGGACTTGATTTAACTCATTTAGGAGTTAAAAAAATTCTTTTACATTATCATGAATACATGGTAGCAAATATAGACTTTCTAATTGCTTTTGTTTCATTGTGTTGGGGTTGCTTGTAGCTTGAATGAGACATTGTTTTCCTGTGTTTTTAGTCAAAGTTGTTTTATGTTAACTAGGCTGCATTTCAGGGAATATTATGTCCATTCTTGGAATATAGAAAAGGGTTTCTTAAGGCTCTGTTTATACATTACATGGCACTTATTTCTAAACTCATGCATGGCTTCACAAGCAATAGTTTTGTGGGAAGAATATCAAATTATTAGTCCCTAAAACTTTAAGCTTTGTTTTCAGGACTTACTAAGCACAGAGGCTATGCTGGACAGTACCAAGGGTCTTTTTGTAATGGTATATTTGCAAGCTTTTAATAACAATAAAAATATGAGCTCACTATCTTGAATAAATATCATTCTTTGGCCTACAAAACAAAAAAGGCTAATTCTGCCTAAGTGTATGCAACTGTTAAACTCATGCAAATACCTTTAACACTGGAACAAATACTTGTACTGAACTGGGGTTCATTTCTTTAGTTTCTTCTTAAATTTTTATAGGTGTTACAATTTTCCAAGTAAGGGTAATCTAAAAACATCAGAAGCTGCACATACTTTGGTCTTACTTCTGGATGAAAGTACTGTATATGCCATTTTGCATTTAATACAGTCTTGCCTAGCAGTCTGATTTTTGACTGCTGTTGTGATCTGTTTTATGTAACTTATGGCAAGTTTACATATTTTCATGACTGTTAATACTAAATTCTATACTAGTAAAAGGTTTAGGAGTCTTTTACAAGGAAACATCCCCATGTGGTCACTTTGACAACTTATCGTGAAATAAAAAAGAAGAAAAATAAAACATCTATGTTTATCAAAATAGCCATGTTTTAGTACTTAATTCTCCTGATAGCATACAGGACTAGAAATGTATTTTTGTTTATCTTAATTTAAAACAGTTCTCAAAATGAAGAACTGAAATCAAATACTTCAGATGCAAAACCTTATTTTTAAAAAATGAAATGATAGAGTAGCCAAACTCAAGTGTGGATTTAGCAAGGAATTAGTCATAAATCCTACTACCCTATGATCATCCTTGCCCTATTATCATCAGTCTCTGTGGTGTTTTGTGTTTTTTTTTTTTTTAATTGACATAGGTGAGACTGGGCAAACTATACTTTGTGGTAACGTCACATTCTTTAACCTGCGAGAGTTCATTGTTAATTTGCTTTCCTATGGTAAAAGACT
Organism: Himantopus leucocephalus; assembly: GCA_003993805.1. Classification (NCBI taxonomy): domain Eukaryota; kingdom Metazoa; phylum Chordata; class Aves; order Charadriiformes; family Recurvirostridae; genus Himantopus; species Himantopus leucocephalus. Next base: position 11,572,224 of record RSEF01000010.1, on the reverse strand, counting down.
TAGCTTCTTATGTGCAATGTCTTTTAGGCTATAAATCGGTAAAACCATTCTACAAATGAATAATCTAGAGTGAAAAAAGGTAAGGTAAGTTAGTCATATAACACTTAAGAGGATTGGAGGAGAAATTCCGGAATTCTAGCTTTCAGTCAGCCTGAGATAGCTGTGAACAGACCCCATTACACTTATTCTACTATGCTATAGAATCTTCTAGTGTTGAGATGTTTAGAATTATTTGTTTTCACATAACACTGGTGTAAAAGGAACTGAATAACAGACTTATACCAAATGGCTATTACTTAGTCTTAAGGTTTTGGGTGGGGTGTTTTTTTGTTTTTTTTTTGTTTTTTTTTGTTTTTTTTTAACTGTAACAAAATAAACTCCCAAAATTAGTGTTGCTGAGGAGTCAGCTGCTCGGTCTTATCCAACAACACCTCCATGAAATCCTTAAAGACTTTTGGTTTTTCTTTTTACTGTAATTAGCCGGTGTGAATTGAAATATGGAGGGAAATACAGTGATATGCTAACAGGTTGACTAGCACAGGCAAATAGGTAAATGATAGTCAAAGCAGTATGTTCATTTTACTCTACTCCAGTTTGTCTCCATAGATTACTTTTATGGTCAGAAAATCAAAAGAGATTCTTCCAAAGGACTATTCAGTGCACACAGATTTAGGGCCATCTCTGAATGTAGTTCTCCAGAGGAATTTATTTGAATGTGAAGAGGTAGAGATTTTAAAGATAGGGATGTTACAGGCCAATTTAGCCAGCCAATGCAGATGTCTACAAGTGAGTGGTGTGGCATATAGCCTAAAACTAAAGCTCCAAAGCTTGTGCTTTATAGTCAAATTTGACTGTGATAAGTGTGGGACACATAGACTGTATCAATCAAATAGACTAAACAATGAATTAAACTTCAAAAAAAAATCAGATCCTGCTAAAAGTTCTTAATTTTTCTGAACTATTTACTTATTAAACAGTTACTTCATTTAAATTGTGTATGTATTAATCTAAGTATCAGCCTAGAGGAGAATTTTTATGATCACCTTTAAAACATTGAAAATACTAATGAAGAAAATAAGTAACCAGGGGTGTATACAGAACACAAAACATATCGCTCATGATAGAGGATTTTTGTCTAAGTGAAAACAATCTGCCAGGAAAATAAATGTTTGTGTGATATATTGCAGTCTGATGGGAGATCTTAGGTGACATCTCTAGTAACAATTTTAATATGAAAGAACTTATTTCTATCAAAATGAAATACATACTTTTTTTGGGGTGAAACCAAATAATGCTTTAGATTGCGTAACAGGCAATTATTGCACACTGCATTGAGCTACACAGTTTAGCAATCTAATGTTAACCAGTGTAGTTCAGTTTTGACATTTTATATTGCATTTCACTCTTAACCTTCAGGGTATGTGAATTAAGGACAAATGCTCTGTTAGTTTGGAACCAGATATTTATATCACCTCTGCATATGTGGGTGGCCTGTGATTTCACTCAGCTTTCTGTTTCTGCAAGCTGTAGGTTGCCATCTCTGTTGTCACGGTAGAAGAATTGATTCCAGTTGGCTGCTACAAGTGTTTGCTTTTGTCTTGCATCACATGATGTCCAAGATGCTGTTAATGGAATCTCTTTAGAATATCTTGCCATCTGCTGCACAGTACTGTATGTTTGCTGGTTTTTCCAAATTTCAGCATTGCCTAATTAGGACCATGGAAAAAATTAAACAAAAGTTAAGGGGGGGAAAGTAATGGGACAGCTGAAAAGAATCACTGGCATTCCAATACACTCTTTAAATAAACACAAGCTGTGTTCCATGGTTAAACATGCACTGTACTTGTCTTGAGCCTCAGTTTTCTGTCTGCGGTATACAGCGTTTAGCCAGGGGATCATTTCTAGTTCTTGCCAAAACATTTAGAGAAATGAAGTGTTCTATCATAATGCCACTGAAAACTCAGCCTGGCTTTATAGCACAACAGAGTTAGGAGCTCAGTCACAAGCAGAATACTAGAAATGTGATTTTTTTTCACTCCTCTCCTATTTTCTTGAAAGTCTGAGTATTGCACTGTGAAAAAGGGAAATGCTCAATAGGTGGATGTTTCAAAGGATAGGTAGCAGCATGTCACTCTTAATGCTGTCTATTTCATCCCAAGACCAGGTTTATTTTATTGTGATAGCTTAACAGTGATGTTTCTCTATAGGGGAAAATCAATTATCAGGTGAATCTGGAACCTGAGCTCTAAAGAGTAATGAGACATGGTATTTGCTATGTGTAATCTGTGTTTAAAAGCAAAGATATGGATCTTATTGGCCAGGTTTCTGTTTATTAGTCTTTTTTATTATATGTGGATTTAATTAGAGTTCTTTATTTGTAGTGCGTAAGGCAGTCTTAGTTCTCTGAGCCAACCAATGCAAGAAGCCTCCTAGAAGGTATTCACTCAAGTCTACACACGCTACATACATTTTAGTCGAACTTGATTCTTACAATATGAAAAGGTTTGCTTGTCTTGTGCTTAGAAGGAGGAATGTTATTCCAGAGTGATACAGTGTGTTGTTTTTTGTTTGTTTTTTTTTTTTTTAAAGAAACAAAACCAAAAACCAAACCCAAACACACCTAGTCCTTATTGGATGTTAGTTAGAAGAATTCTGTTTCCCTCTCTTGTGTTTTATTTTGTTGAGGGTAACCACACCCCATCCCCAAATCCCCTTAAAACCCACTTCTATTTCTTATCAGGCTTTCAACTCCTTAAGTATGCACATTCTGTATTTTTTTTAACAGCTGTGTGCCACCAGTTCTGTGATTCTGAGCAGAGGACAAGTGGTATTAGCAGTGCAGGTACCTAGGTTAGTGCATACGCATGAATTTTTGAAGGCAGACCTTCTGATAAATCAGGCTTCTACGGAGACAGTTAAATAGAACTCATAGTTCATAGGTAGAATCCTATGAATATTCAGAGATAATAAACTCCAGAAGGTTGTGTTACACCCTCTGAACACAGTACTGAAATAACTGGCATTTCAGAATCTGCTATTTTTGTATTTGATTATCATCTCAATTTCCTTCAAAGCGATTAAAAAGTTTATTATACTTAAAATGAATGAATGCTATTCCTATGGATTGCAATTGACGCTCTTGTTATGCTTGCACATTTTATTCTAAACTCTAAACACAAATACTCTTCTATTATAAGCTTGGTTATCTTTTGAAACGTTTTCAAGGTTTTTGAAGAATATTTTTGTGTCTTATTCTCAGTGTGGAAATTATTTGTCTTGGTCACAGCTGCTTCATAAATGGGGAGTGTTGAATGTATTACTACAGAAAAGGCATACCTGCCGAAGTTATGGCTAGGACACTCAGTGAAGAATTGGGGCACACTTGGATCTATTTTCTCAGGCAAAACAAGAACTCTAACTCAAAATGTGATGCCACAACAAGTGTGTGATTAATGTGAAAATACATGGAGGGTTCATCAGTGTTGCTGATTTACCAGCTGTTCCACAAATAGGATTGCGTTTATAATTGTGATGTTGAATTTTACTTATTTACTTACTACTCTTTTAATCTTGTTGCAGTACCTGTTTCCTATTTGTCTACTTGAGTCTGAAAAATTACCCAAAGAAACACATATTATAAAACTGAGTTCTATTTTATTTTTGGTAACTTTTGTTTTGTAGATGAAATATATGAGAGCCTTGGCTGGAAAATAGAAATGAATGAGGTATAAAATGATATTAGAAATTACAAAGTTGTATTAAAGGGTGCTCCTTATTTAATAAGAATTTAATATTAAAAATTGACTAATAGGGAGTTTTATAATTAATTTTTCTGATCTTTCAGGATAGCATAATAAAACGAAGTAATTACTCTAAAATAGTAAGTAAAGTTTTTCTTTTTTGGTGATCATGTTTTCTGGGTGAGCTATTTAAGTAATTTCTAATTGGATATAAATCTTTACATCTCCTAAGGCTCTATTCTTTGCTCTTGCATGTTAATCTCGCAGCACACGTATGAACATGACTATTTCAGATAACTTAAATTACATACTCATTGTTTTACTTCATTATTAAAAAAAATGTGGAAAGCGTTATTATCAAGACAAAAACTACATATAAGTGCCATATAGTGCGGTGATGCTTGTCTTTGAAGTGCTCAGATTGCTTTGTGTTTCTACTCCAAAAAGATCAGATATTCTGTCTTGGTTTTGCATCATCTAAGTCAACTGGAGGTAGTCTTTTATAATCTGTTATATATACTGACTAAATTCAGGTGGGCCATTTTAGTTCCTTTATTCATGCAGCTTGTTTTAATTAAAAAATATAAAAAAATATAGTAACAATGTTTGTGGCAGGAGCAGTTTCATTGCTGCTGCTGCTATACCTCTTAACTAGGGTGAAGTAAAGACCACACCAATAGATAAGCATGTGTCTCTAAAAAAATCCTTTCCCTTTTATTAATCTATTATGGAGAAATAAGTGTCAGAACAGTATCTGTTTAATACATATTCATTAACATATAAAGATTTTTATTCTCTTGTCACTTCAGTCTGTCTTTCTAGAGCTTTTGCTCTCGTTTTCTCCCTCTGCTTTTGAGCTTCAGAGCAAAAGACTATTCCAAAGAAACAAATGACTGGTTCAAGAAAAACTGTCTAATCTCTCAATAGAAAGGAGAACAGAAAGAGGAATATAGGAAAAGTAGTGAGGAAATACCCAAGGAAGGAAATAAACAAGACTTTTGAAAGCAAGGTGTGTAGACAAACTAAGATGGTCTGAGCCACCTTATGTGATTTGAAAGTGAAGTATGCTCTGCTAAAGTTAAATTCTTGGACTTGAGATTTAAAAAAGCCCAGCGTCATGCAAAGGATAGCTACAATTTGCAATTTGTGAAATTATAACCCAAAATGTCAATAACTTTGTGAGACTACATACTTTTTATGAGACTTGGAGACAAATAAGATGGACTGAGAACTGGATTTGTAAGTGAAACTGGACTGGAAGTTTCACTCTGTGTTATGCATCCTTTCTCATACTGAAATAATGTTGTTTTTCATAATCATATCTTCTGTTCCTTTTAAAAATACACTTGGACTATTTCTGTGTAATGGCTATTTTTTAATTAGAATGTACAATAAAATTGTAATTAGACCTGGGAGATCAAACATCCCTTTTAAAAAAAACCCCACACAAACGCCAACAAAAATGATAACACTTTTTGTTTTAAATTCTTGTGTCTTGTTTTTCAGTTAGAAATGCAGATGATCAAATAAAGCTTTATAATAAAGGGCTAGATACCCTTGTATTTGAACAGCTTCATCCATCCCATGGAGTATTAAAATCTTTGACATCCAAGTGTCTTGGTGTAAGTGCTTCTACTTGGGACAATATTCAGAAACCCCCTTAAATAGTCAACATATTCAACTTAAATTAGAGGCTTAAAATTACGTCTTTGTAGCATAAACATACTTAAATGCAGGAGGACTTCCTGGATTGGGACTAAAATGTTTTCTTGCTGTAAAGTTAGCCAAAGGTTCTGAGTATTTTGTGTTCCCAGAGCTGATTAGAGAACTAAATCTACTTAAATAATATGGGTTTTGAGGTTTTATGCTAATATTTAAAACACTTAGAATATTTACATTTTGCAAGTAACCCATATCTTAGAATTCCTTGCTTGAAATCAGTGCAAGCCTATGAATGTGAATACAAATTATCCAGTTTCATGTTATTTAAAAAGTAAGCTCTCCTTGCTTGTTTTCAGGGGTCTCCCCTAATGTGAACTTAGAGAAAAACTGGATAAAAAAATTTCTTTCTTTAAGAATTCATGTTCTCTGTAAGTGTCCATGCTTAATACAAACCATTCTATGATTTTTAAAATATGTCTGTGACATTACTAAACCATCATAACATATACTTAATATGGGTTACAAACATAACTATTGTTTTCCTCTCTGTAATAGAGCTTTCTTGGCTTTCTTTTAATCTTTTCCAGAAGGCCAACATGTTTTATATGAAAGCAAAGCTGGAATCATAAGCATCTGATTTTTTTTACAATATTTTAGATGCTAAAACCTTGAGTTTCCATACTTATTCTGTAACGTTAAGAGGGGGCTGTATGTTTGTGTGTGTGGCCAGGGTACAGCTGCCATCTGGATAAGGGAACAGTGGTATGGCTGAACAGTGCATTGCACAGCATGCACACACTGCGTTAGTTGATGATGGCTGGCAAGACTTGTTCCTTTAACCTCCTTCTGTTGTCTTGCACCTGTGTTTTTATACTCAGTCAGTCTCTGTCCTTTCCCTTTTTCTGTCTTTTCCCCTCTTCTTTCCTTCCACACGCTCCCCTACAGTCCTGCAATTTCTTTTCCCAAACAAGTACGGTTTTCCCTTAATATTTCATTTATTCAGTTACAAAACTTTGTTACTTTGTAGTCCATCAGTTTTTGATGTTTCATGTTCCTCTTTGGTGTTTTTTGTTGTAATATCTTATACCAGAATATAGGGAATGATCAAGCTTCATTGTTGTTAGTGAAGTATACAAGTTCTTGTTGATGCATGTTTAAGGTGAAAAACGTTTCTTGACATACTCTTCTTTTACTGATGAAACTGCTCATGATCTTTGCACTTCAAAGACATTTACCCACTGAAATTTTAAGTTATAAATAATGTGGTATGTTTTGTTTAATAAAAATGTCTCATGTGCAGAAAAGTACAGTAAAAGCACAAGTTTTGAATCCCATCACACGCATATAACTTATTTCTTGAGTATCTATATTATCTATGGATTTTTGAATCCAGTGGTGGGTCGTGGGACTTTCCCCAATGCAGTTGTAATGGGCATGGGTCTTTGGAATATCAACATGAAGGTTGAAAATCATTATCACGTCTGGTTCTTAATATGTTTGGAAGTCTTGCGATTTGGCAGTAAAGTATATGTATCTGTGTGTACTGGCCAATATTTACTTAATTATATCCTTATTTTCCTAGGTGTTAACTAAAGCTCAAAATGATCTTGGGGCTTAGTGCAAGAAAAATGTAATTCACTTGGCCATGAAACAGTAATGTGAAAGCGTTGTAATTGCAGATTGTACTGTTTTTTCTGAACACTGAATATAATTTCTTGCAGTTCTCCTAATACTTGGGCATCAGACTTATTTTGATGGCTTGATGATAATATCTAGTTTGAAGTTCTTTCATGTACATTCTACTACCAATTTGCCAATCTTCAAAGTTAATATTTCTCCTATGTAACAGTTATGATGCACATCAAATGAATAGAAATTATATTTCCCTGAATACTTTCATCATTATTGTAACTGGTATTATTGTAGAATAGTTTGATTAAAGCATAAATCTGAAGGATCTGATACAGAACACTGGCCATATTGTGCTTTATCTAGGTATCTTTGGAGAAAAGTAACAGTGTAAATAGTTCTACTGATGGGCATATGTAATACCTGCAGAGACTATCCACCTGCGCTTTGGGAGGTTGACTTCTTTGTGTGTGACTGTAATATATCTTCAGAGAATATATATTGTATTATAAGGTGAGATTTAATGGGACAGTACATTTATTTAGTAATTTTGAATATTGCTACAAATTTTGTTTTATATTCTCTGGATATTATGTTGATGCTGGTTTATGATGAAAGTTCTTGGAACTCATATTCTAAATTGAGTACTGATCCTTAATAACATGCTCTAACTCTCTAAATCTAAAGAATTACGCTATTTATCGTAAGACTGATTCCACAGAATTTAATTTTGTGATTCTGAATAATGCTCTGTGACAAGACAGCGTATTCTGTGAGAAAGAATAGAGCTTATGATGTCCCCAAACATAAGAATAGGGATACCTGGGTTTTAATCTCAGTTATTCCTTTGGTTTTCGTTTTTCCCCTTGATGCCTTTCTTGTTGTTTCTGTATTTTGCTGACTTGTATATTTAGACTGAAAAATCCCTAAGCTTTTGCAAATATATTTGTAGAGTTGGTATCATAATAGGAGCCTGATTTCAATGTTGTACTTCAAGTGCTGTACTAAAAATAATTATGTATTTCAGATAAAAGGGCATCTTTAGTCCTAAAATAATTATAAAATTGGTGTAACTATATAAGACAATTTATAGTGTTATGATAATGAAATATTGTCAGGATAAATTAGCTGTGAAATGAAGTCACTTTAATTGCTGTCACATTAAAATAGCGTTAATATCTCTTAAACTGCCATGAATATCGTTTACTCCCATCATATGCTGACAGGTGTGATGAAGGAGACTTTCATAATGACCGGTCACATGGTGATGGAGTACATAAAGAACTCTGGTAAGTAAATATGAGAGCAGCACTCTTTCTGACTTCCAGACCAAATATCTCAGATGAATTCCTTTCTTGTAGATGAAAAAAAATAAAAATCTTTTCAGTAAAAGTCTGTTAGTTTGGTCACTTATCTTGTTTTGCTTTGTAGAGAAATTTTTTTACCACTATTTTAAATATATGAAAAAATTGCACGTGTATTGAAGTGTCTTGAAGCCCATATGGTCCCAGGGTTTGATTATTTGCCAGTCTTATAAGTACACACAAAAACTATGTTAAAAGAATGATATTAATGATGCAAAGACAGCTTCAAGAATTGTTGGCCTTTGCCATTGCCTAAACGAAGTTCGAATTCTACCTCTTTCTGAATATAATCTCTAATTACTTGTCTACAACTCTTGTTTATAAGATGTTTGAATTATTAATTTTGAAGGATAGGACAGTTCCACAAATGAATTGTGGCTTCTTAATATATTGTGCTTTTATCTCCAGGGCTGCACCTCACTTATTGAAAAAGAAGAAAGAAATGTAGGGAGTGATTAAGGCTTTTTGGGAGGTTAGTGTGAATACAAATTCCTTAATATAAATGGTGCTGAGATGCTGTAGTAATAAATGATAAAGATCTAAAAAAGGAAATGGAGCATACTATTTTCAGGATAATTGGATCAGTGATTGTACTTGCACATTAACTGCTTCAGCGTCTGCATCTATTGCCATTTGCTGTCCCGCAGTGATTTACATGGGGTTCTATTTGCATTTCAGTCAGCTGGCTTTCTCTTGACTATCAGAAAGCGCATGAGTTGCTGACAGGCAGTATAATGGAGACTGTCCCTTCTCAGTCTGTCTGTGTCCACCTTAGCTCTGAGGAAAAGAATATTTCAGGAAAAGTGTAGCTCTTCCTTGACTAGACCTCGAGAAGTCAACCTGTGTGGTTATCATAGCTGCTGTCTGGTTGTGCTCTGGACCCTGGGTACTACTAGCCAGTCTAATTTTATGTGCAGGGAGGCAGACTTAATTAGCTTGTACAGATCAGTCATGCAGCATGTGTACAGTAGATGCTGTCTGTGCATGTGAAACACAGTGTGTGCTTGCAGCTGGCTGCTGAGGCCTCTTCCTAACCGTTTTAAAATGACGGTGTGCTCATTTGTTCTTTGGAGATGATGTGTAAGCATTCTCATCAGTGCGGACGATGGCATCTAGAAAGTGACAAGTGCCACAAACAACAAATACTCCTAGACACTGTAATATTCAGCTTTGCCATGCCTAACAGTCCAGCAGCCTCTTAACAGCGCACCCATGCCTGCATAAAGAGCCTTTGTACTTCTAAATATGTTATATTGATAATAGATTCCTGAAGAGTACTCAGGTGCCTTAGAATAGCCTGTCATTGGAGCTAGTAAGGCTCAGGTATACTCAGAGTAGATTCTTGAGATCTTATAACGCTCACAGCACAACCAACTTATCCGCATGTAATTTTTGAAGGTTTTTAACTGAACTAAGTACTATAGGCATTTCAGTCTTAGTTTTATAGTTAATATACTATAAATCTAGAAAATGGAAAATATACTTGCAAGAGTTACTCTTTCATTTCTGCTTGTAATGTACATGTGGTATCAAAACATTATATGTTATATCAAAATACGTAGTTTAGACGGAAAATAAGTTTTGCTAAATCAATTTTTCATTGTTTCATAATTTATTTGAAATCGTTGGACAAGCGGATGCAAAACACGGGGAAAATCCAGCATGAATACCAATCATGGAGGGTTGTGACTTGATAGAGCATATTGTCAGAATGAGATAGGAACAGTATAAAATAAGTATAATGATTCTTTTTCTCTTGGAAATACATTAGTGTAAGGTAACATGGGGGTACAATATGTATTATCAGTCTTTTTCTCTATGCAATATAGAGACCTGAATGCTAATGATGTATATTATTTTGCCAAGCAACATGATGCAGTTTAACAAATGATACATAGGAAAACTTAAAATTATTAGTGGTCAGTGCTATCATCAGGTATTTTAATCCACTTGAATTCCACCATTTCTCTGAAGTAATCTGTAAACATACAAGTAAGCCTGATCTGCACTTCACTCCTCTTTGGAATAAACAACTGTCAAAGAAAAGCAAAAAAGAAAGTAAGAAAGTTTCATCTGCACTAGATTTAGAAGAGCTGAATTAAGAAAGGAACCCAAAATTCATCCTAGTTATTTCTGAGGAATACTTTAGACAATGTTTATATTACTGAAACTTAAAATAATTGTTTTTAAAATCAGTAAGGATGGAGAGATTTTCTGGTGAATGAGTGGACAAATGACTTCTGTCTTGGGTCTTACCAATTCCTTTCCCGACCTCACTCACTGTGAAGCTTTTAATAATGTCTTTGTAATCCTGTAGTAATTTCCACTGCGTTAGAGTTGCCATGAAGACTGTTTTTACGCACTAAAAGATACATCTCAAGCTTGTTATCAGTGAACGTACATCTTCCTTGGATGTGAAATTACTTAATTTATTAAGTAACTCTTACTACACCACCCTCTCTTATTCAAGACTGTAGAAACATGTGAAACTTGTAAAAGTAGTTTCCTCCTTTAGCTAATAACTTTCATGCCCCTTTTGTGTCAAGGCATGCCTAACTGTTCACCTTCATACACAGAGGTCAGTTTTTGTTTCCCTTTTAGCATATTGCCTCTAACCTTGAGGTGATTTTGAACTGGAATGCACTTGCTGTCTTTAATCACAAATTCAACCACCAGGTGGCCTTCAAAGAACAGAAGTCAGCTTTCCCTGGGCAGCGGCGACCTCCCTGCTGTGGGCCACTTCCTGGGCTCCAGTGCGAAACAGCCAGATTGCTGTCCAGTTTACCATGTAGCATCACCATGCCTTGCGAATACACACTAAATACTGTTTTTCAATGAAAAGTTTAAAAGTCTTCTTTCCCGCAAAAACTGGATATGATGGGAAAAGAAAAAGCTCACCTCTGCTCACCAGTGTTTGTTTTAGTAGCAACAACAGTCAAGAAACCCTATCATTACTGCTGTTGCTGTTGACTGCTGCTATTACTGTTGATACTGCCTACTTTTGTACAAGCTTGTTCTTTGAATTGATAACTGAGCAGTCTTTTGAGAAACATAAATAAATTTTTGGAATAAACCCTCAAGACATGATTTATGAAGATTGGATCTACATTGTGTTCTTGCCATTTTTTAGAGTTTGGATATGCTGCGACTAGTTTCCTTTAAGTCTGTATTACTAAAATTTAAGAAAGTAAGCAGAGTAATTTCTAAAATAAAATAACTAAAATTAAACAATAGATATCTGTAACAACGTATTAATTATTCCAATACTAACAGTTACTAAAAGAGCAAAAAAGGGAAAATAACAGACATCAATTGAACTTCATAAAGATCACCCTTCTTGAGATATATGAACACTCTCAGATGTGCCCTACTGCTATAATATTCTACCAACTGATTGTCTATATAGTAGGTCAGTTAGCACGTATTTTGACAAAGCATACTTTAAATGTTATGCCATAGGAATAAGACATTTAGAAAACACTAAAAACTCCTTACGCATATTTCATCTGTAGTAGTGTCCCATCCAAGGACAGTGTCTAAATAACTTTAATTTGCAGCTGTATCAGCATGATTTTGTAGAACAACTTACCAGTAAGTGCTTCCTTGCTGTTGAGAGAAAGAAAGTTTCCTTTGTCTGGGAAAAAGCAATCCAGTAGGCTCAGAAGGATGTCAAATAAGCTCATGTAACCCAGTGCTTGTTCTGTTGTCCTTATTTCAACTTATACTTTTCTCCTTTCATATTCCTTTCTTACTTACAGAGCATTACAGTATATTCATACAACATAGATTCTGGCAACGAGATTAGCATTCAGCTTCAATGAACACCTTATCTCAGCCACAAATTTAAACTTACACAAAACATTTAGAAAACAAAAACAATAAACAGATTCCAGGCCAAAAAATGATTCTAATACTAAATAAAAAATAACTTTAAAGGCATGCCAGGACTGTAGACAGACTCTCTGGTGACACCTCTAAGTCATTGTCAGGTGGCCATGTTCCTTTCTTACTCTCTTTTTTTCTTTAAAGGAAGCAAAAGAATACCTATTTGGACAAAATTAAGAACTTTACAATTCTCAGCTACTCTATGGAAAAAGTGCAAAAGTCAAACCAGGGCTTATTTTGGGACAAGTCTGTCATAGGTAGTTAACTAACACCTTAGTAGTTAAGGGTTATGGCCTGGTAAGTAGGTTTATCGTGTTTTGTCCTTTCATTCCCCTCCAATTGTATGTGTTCTTCTCCAGGAAAGACTTTTTTTTCCCTCCAGAACTTCTCCAATATTAAAAAACAAACAAACAAAACAACCAACCACATTGTTAGCTTGTTTGGAAAAAGAAAATCAGTATTCTGTACAGCTTTTTAAAATAAATTTTACTAAAGAGGGTCTTGTAGTCAAAAATATTTCACACAATCTTATCCATTCTTAAAGTATACCATTGCTGCTGTTAAGTGCTTGTGCAGGAGTAGAAGCATAGGACCAATACCAATTAACTGAAATGCAAGTGGGCAGATGTAGTACAATTTTCTTCCTCATTTTGCTTAAGAGCACAACTTGACCTTAAAACCATTACTACATCCAATTAATGTCACTAAGTTACCTCGAGTGGATTTTCTAAGTATCAGTGTTTTATGGGAATGCCAAAACAATTTGCTTTCATTAGAAAATCTGGTTCTTGTCATAAGAACAAGCTTGTGTTCCTTTCATGTACTTGGGGTTTGAACTCTTGAACAAAAATCAAAGGTTTTTTTATTTACTAATTTAATAGAGCTTCAGGCTTCATTCATGAGAATATAGCTGCATTGGAAGATACAAGTTAGCAGTTTGAGTCTCCACCTGTTCTGACTCTTCTTGAGTCTGCAATGCATGCTTTCCTCATTTCTGTGCATTTTTCCTTGTATTTCACTGCCATATCCTGTGATTTACAGCACTCCAAAACTTCTGAGATTCCTACTTTTTCATTTCAGAAAGATTTTTATTTTTACATTACATTGTTAAATTTAACAATTTTCACAATAAGTGAAATCCTATATGCAGGTGCTACAGAATTTGTGTTCCTGGCCACATTCCCTATGTATTAGCTGTAGAATTAAATATAAATCCAAAAGAGAACTGTCTGATAGTATGGCTGAACATTATGTAATGATAATTGCAAAAGTTAACAACGGGATGTTCTTCCAAGTACTGAATCAGAGAAATACACATTCCTGTACAAAATGCCTATTGAGTTGATAGTTCAATTTAGTAAGTCTTTTTGTTTACTCTTTAATCCTCACAGTCAGCTGGAAAGCTGAATGTTTTCCTCAAGTAGCCAATTTTGGGAAGTTGTTTTCTTTTTAGCACTTAGTAGGTAAAAGTGAAATCAAATATTTTTGCAAAAAAATGTGTTCTATAATCTTACTCTGTGTGTTGATTATATTTGCTATAAGCGTGTTTATATGCACATAAGAGCATGATTTAGGATGTTGACTAGGAATGAGGCTTTCTGCTAAATGCTTCAATTGCTTAAAATTCCTTTGACTTTGCTACAAAAGAAGATACCCTACTCATTAAGTGCAAGGAATGACCAACATCATGTCGTCTTATAATAATTACAAAACCAGCTGACTTACCAGAAGCTTTCAGGCGCTTGCTATGGAGGCTGATTTGGAGAAAATTCTTGGAACATCACTGTATGTGTAAAACTGACTTGCTGTTGAGTCAGTCTTTACAAAAAGCGTGAGTTTCAGAGCTGATTAGGAAACATGGCAAGGCAGATACATTGGCAGTAGGAGATGGAGCTAATGACATCATCATGATCAAAAGTAAGAGGAAATTTAGAATTTAAAATAGCAATAGTAATTATGGTTTATTAATGATTTTGTATTTATAGCAGGCTTATTACTTAACCCTTTTTTATTTGAAGAATTGCTTTTCCTTTTATGGAAAAACTAAAACCAACTCAGATCAAGCTTTATACCGTTATTTGGCACCTGAAAGGAACTATGATAAAGAAATAGATTAGTCTGCATGGGGTGAACTTAAACTGAGTCAGAGCAAATATCTGTCTAGGTAGCCCATGTTACAGCCCATGTAAAAACTGAGAGTGTGCGGAGAGTTCTTATCCTCTGCCTGCCATCATAGACTTCCTTTTCATTCAACGCGCTTTCTGAATACTGCATTGAATCCTCTTAACCGCCATCCTGAAAGCTCACATTTTGTCCTGTTTTAAGGAGAATTTTTGAATAACAAATAGTGCATCTCCTGCTGTTAGATGAAATATTACTTTCATGGCTTTATTTTGCTTATAGCTGGGTCTTTGGAATAAAAATAATCCAAGTCAGTTGCACAAAAATGTAGTTATTTTACCCACTCTGAGCTGAACTACCAAATACTGAACCTGATAGAACTGCTGCTGTATTACTCTTCAGAGGCACCATGAGCCTCAGAATGCAGTGGAGGATATCTTTATTTGGGTCTCATTTAATTGCATGCAGGCATCTCAGTCAGAATTAATGTTTCAAGAAAGTAGGATGTTACTGTATTAAACATTATGTTTTGATATCCCATAAAATTTCCCACCTGACTAACGTTCCTATTCAGAATGCGGTGTGGTGGGATCAGAACATCAGACGCTACTAAGCATAGGAAGTGGCTTATACTTAAGTTGATATTAGTAACTGCTCTGTTTATTTTACTATCAGATACTTGGAAGTTCCTTTTTACAGTACCATAGCTTATGGGAGGCTATACAGTATATAAGTATATAACTTTCTAATTAATTGATGGGCAATCATAAAATGATATAATAAGATGGCATCATGATGAATAATGGCCTGAGTTGCTTGTTTACATTGATTCATCATGCTCCTACTTGCCTTGCCCTGTAAACTTGTCAGAACCGCAAATTCCAATGGCATATTGTTGAAGCAGGAAAACTAGCACAATAGAACTCCACAAAATATTCATGAAATGGATTGTTCTGTGACAGTTTTCTTCAAAGTTTTGCTGTTACCATCTAAGCCTGAAAAAGGCTATAGTTAGTCTAAAGTTAAGTTGCATTTGTTCATCTGTTTTGGTGTGAAGAATTGGGAAATGGTCTTGCAGAAGCAACAATGGAAAGGGAGAGAACTAAATAGGATGTGGAAGGAGAAAGAAACTGTGAATTAGTTAAAAAATAATCATAACAAAAAATTAATTTGCACAGGGAGCTTCTTAAGCTTTTGGGATGGGAGGGATTGTGTAAGTGAGTCATGAAAGCAAGTGTTGATGTGACAGCATTCCCTCTTTGATAAACACTTTTGGCTCTTATTTCAAATTTCTTGTAGTCTAGGACAATGTTTTCCATTTACAGTAATTATATCCATTGTCTGAAACTGTCTATGTAGTAGCTTAATAAGATGACATCTGTTTTTCAGCTATTTGGTAGAATTAAGTTTCATCTCTGCTTGCAGGTGCACACACAGGAGTTGGCATCAGTGGCCAGGAACGAATGGAAGCAGGCTTGGCCAGCAAGTAACTGTTTGCTCAGTTCAAATACCTTCAGAGGCTCTTGCAGATTCATGGCAGGCATTCTTGTTTGAGAATGTGCAAGTTCTTGTGTTATTTTTTTCTACAAAAATTTTGGTTTTACACTGCTACATTTCTGGTTTGTCTTCTGTGGCTTCTCTGCTCAGGTTTGTTTCTGTTTTCTAAGTTTATAAATGAACAAAACAGTGATTTGTACACTTTAGATACCTAGAAGTACAAGTACTAGAAGTCACAAGAATGAGTTAGGCAATCTAAATGTTTGAGTACAATTGTTTTTGAAGTTAAATAAAATAGTTATATTTCTTTTTCTGTTTTGAAAACACAAATGTATTTGCAGTTATTACACTTAATCATCCCCTTCATTTTCCAAGTTTAAGACATACAATTTTCACGTTATACACTTCTGCCTTATACTTCGAAGGAAAAGAGAACCATATGTTCTGCTTTAATGGTAAATCCCAGGGCTTGTCTGTGCAGTTGTAAGGAGTGTGTAGAAAAGCCATGATGAAATGACTGCCCCTAACTAAACTACACCCAGTAAGCAATTATATTAAGGTAAAGAGCTGTCTTGGAATTTCATGCTTTTTTTTTTGTTTTTAGACACAACCTAGATTTCTTATCTCTTTCCTAATGCTTGCTCTGTGGCCGTTTTCTTCAGATGCTTAATCGGAGTCCTAAATTTTGTCTCCTGAGCATGTTTTATGAGAATGAAGACTTAACTTCCCTGTTTCCAAATTTCTTCAGTTAGTGATGTTGTATACCCAAAAGAAAAAAGAAATATTTTAAAATCAATATTTAACAGATTAAGAAAAAAACTATTTTAAAAATGTTGTATGCTGGATTCCATAGACTCTAAGCAAACAAGGGTTTTGATCTGTCTCTTGTAAATTCCTTGCCGTTCAGAATCTTCCACTTCTGTTTAGGAGGTTTTACTAGACCTTAAAAATGGCCATACTAGTCAGACCAATGACCTTCTTGTCTTGTCATATGCCTCTTTTCAAGTGTCCAACAGCAAACAACTATAGAAGAGTATAAAAACTGTGGCAAACAGTAATGATACTTTCTCATGTAACTTTCCTAGCGTCCAACAATGTGCAACTGAAGGACTTTTTGAACCAAGCATTGAAGGTTTTGTCTTCAAACATTTACAACATACAGCAGCAAGTTCTGCAGCTTAAGACTCCTTTCCCTGTTGCACCTGCTGCCTACTAATTTCACTTAATGCCTCTTAGTCCTTGCCACTGAATTGATCATGATTTTATAGACTTTATAACTCGCTCACCTCTTTTCCAGCTGAAAGGTCCTAATCTACTAATTTAGTGTCTGATAAATCAAATGGTGATTGGAATATCCTATTGTGAGATACTGAAAAGTAATTAGGAGATGAGTAGGTAGATTTGGTTATTAAGGTGCATTGATCTAGCACGGTGAAAGAATGAAAAATGTCTTCCTTGAATACCTTGAAGCATAGGGGTGTTTTTCTGTCCATGTGTAACTCCTGAAACCAGATAGAGGAACCGGGGAAAAATTCTGAACTGCAGCTGCAATATATGTTCCAAAAGTTATACAGAGGTTACTTTAGACGAGGAAACCACTCCTAATGCTACTGGCATGGTTCCCGAAAAGAGAGAATCGAAGATTGTGTGAAAGCATGAATAATTGTGAAAATATGTTAGTGTTCTGAGCCTTGGGAAATAACCTTTCTGTGTCTGTAGAAGGGGGTGTTTTTCAATAATTGCAGCAATTAAATATTTGATTACAATTTCTAGAATTACACAGTGTTGCAAAGCTTTTAGTGGACACTAGAACAACCAGGATGTTTCATGAGTGTTTTTGCTGTTTTGGCTCACCTTAGTAAATGTAGTACACGAGATTTTATTGCTTGGCGTTTTTTTTTTCTTTGTTTGTTATTTTCTCAGAAGGATTTTAAAAAAACCCCAACTACCACATTTAAATTCAGTATCTATATGATTTGTTGTTAGGACTTTTTTCCAGGACTTTTTTGATTCAGATTTGAAGAGATTTTCAGACTTGTTTTAACTACCTGCCTTTTATTAATCTTTCATATTTTTATCAATGAGCTGTGCTTAGTGTGATATAAAAAACCCGTAGTGTTTGAAAAATGAGAGGGCTTTGATTGTAGGCTAAAGATATAGATGTAGACTTTAGAAGAAGTGCTATGGGCATTTTTCTACATGCTCATTCAGAAAATGAAAGTCTAAAATAAAATTCAAGAAAATATTTAGCACATAATCAACTGCCAGCATACTAAAAATCCTTCATTCTTGTTAAAAAAAATCTAGCACTTAAACTTTTGTATTCAGGAGGCTGGCATGTATATGTCATGCTCATGTAATTGCTACTTTGCACTACTTCATGTTGTTGGCACAGTAGACTGCTTACTGTTGGTCTCTTATGTGCTTCATTCTATCCCAACCAAAATTCCTTCACAGGTTGGCTGTATACACCAGATAACATTTTCTGAAATTTTTCTGGAATCTAATCTCCTGATGATATTTGCATCTGAAAGCTGTTCTCTTGTGTGGTTGTGTGATACTAAATACTGATGGTGGGGCAACTGAGGCTAATAGTGCAGTAGTGTCACTTACCTGGCATTCACTGATGAAATGTTTCTTAAGCTTTTTTTTTCAAATGAGATTATTTTAGTTAGGATTTTAGGAGTATATAGTATAGATCTCCTGTATAATAAGTATAAATTCTCCTTTAATACTAAGTATAGTAAGAATAATTTGTATAATGAGCGTACAATCTCCTTGTATGACTTGCAGACAGGAGTAGTGCAGTGCAATATTCTTTCCTCTGCTCTGATCTGCCTGTTTTGAAAAGGAAGCCTGAATGCAAGCTCTGTAAAGAAGCAAGCATCCTGTAAAATAAGGGTAAAATATGGCATTATTATTCACAAAACTTTTCAGCTTGGTTTGTATGCAGATCTGTATCAGCTTGCATGCATTACATGTGCAGAAACTAGGATAAGTTTACAGAATTCCTACAAAATGCAAACTCAAGCTTTGAGAAACTGTTGCATATTAAAACATTTCTGGACTTTGAATCCATGACAACCTGCAAGTTATGTTTGTATATTGTGAGTATTTGAGGTCAGCAGATATCTTGATACTTCACCTTTGAGGACTCGTGGGATTAGTCTTACATCTCTGATTCAGACTGTTCCACCTCACACAGCTAGCTTAGGCTAGGACTTATTTTGGAGACTTATAGATAATTGTCAATATCCAACAGAGTGAGGGAGAGAGGCCTCCATGAATGACTACTTAAATGGAGTTACTGAATACACTGAGAATTTTGTAAGTTGTGTTGCTAGGAAATGACTGTACTAGTACAATGCAATGATAAACCACTAAATCATTAAGTATCTTTTACTGTGTCTGTTAAGGAAATTCATATATTCTGTTCAAGGGTATTGTCTTCTCTTATTCCAAGAAGCTATCAATGGAAATCTTTAATCTATTTTTTTGCATAAGCTGTCATCCTTTTAGACTGTTTATGGTCCACAATTTATCACCCCCTTCAACATTGTCTATACTTCACTGCCTGGACTAGATACAGGGTTATTTGACCAGGCACACTTCTATTTGATGTTTAAAATACAAGTAGTAATTTGACAATAAACACCTCTGTGACAAGTGCTGAAGTGGTCCCAGCATCCAGGTCCCAGGTGACAAGCCTTTGAAGAGGCTACTTAAGGATTCGTATATTTTTTGATTGCTTTGACTATACTATCCTTAGCTAAGCAAACTATCCATAGCTTAAGCAATGAATTTTCCAGGAGCTGGTGATTATGAATAACTTCTTTGCTAACACTAATTTTCTTGCCCTGATTCCTTCTATCCCAAGGATGTGATGAGTGGGTATAGTACAGAAATTACTGGAGAATTTTTTGGCAGAACAATGTATATGAGATGTAGAGGGTGAAAGACCATCTCATCTCCTAGTGCTAAACATAATTAAGTGCAAAGAAGAAATAGTAGTTAAAGTTATTTTTCTCTTTGCTCGTATTTAAAGACATAGATCAATAATATCAAGCTCAATAAGATCTGCTTATGCTTTTTCTTATCAAGAGGGCTATGGAAAATTTATAATCTGGAAGGAATATGTACATCAGTAACTCACACTTGTCATCAGGGTTATTGAGGACCATGCATAATAACATGAGTGGATTGATAATTTCATTAAGGGGACAATAGAGACAGTGAATAGTTTCGTAGTGATAGAAATCTGTATTTTTGAGTCTAACAGGAAAAACAATTTTTTTCTGAGTTTCATCTATTTATTTTCTAAAGTTACAGCTGTATCTTCATGCTGTTTGCTATTTTGACAGCATTGAGCTCAGTGTTACTGTTTGCAAAAGACCAGGATCAGGTGAGTAACTATCTGAGTTTTTGGGGTGTGTTCAGTAGTACTGTACACATGGTTATTCCAGAGGATATTCCTTTTTATTTCTTTTATTTCTTTGAAAATAATTTACTGTAGCAAAATAACATACGTTGCTCGTTAAAGAGGTAAAGCATCAAATGGATAATTTTCCATAGTAAAAGATGTAGTATTCATATATTTGTACTAGACATCTAACCTGAGATCTTTATTTAATTTATTTAATTCTGTATATACTTACATCACTTGCATTCAAATGCATTGCTGGGAAAATTTGAAATGTAATTATTATTTTGCATTATTAGAAAATGCATACATGGATTTAAAATTTTGAAACATGTTCAAGTCTTTAACTGTTTTCAAAAGATACTGCCTTTTTAAGGACAAAATTCATAGGTACTGGTGATATCTTTTGTTAAATCAAATTAGTGTAGCTGCAAAGTGAATTTTAGGGTATACAAACCCTTTCTCAGGATTTGAGTTTGCATTCTGAAAGTTTTTTTTCACTCCAAACTGTATCAGATAATCTTTGTATGTAATTCAGTAATCATCTATTATGGATGGCTCATCTAAAGGGCTTTTCTGTGTTAAATAGACATGAATAACAATGTAGTGTACTAATGAAGCTAAGCTGTCATACATCAGTTCTTGTTTAGACTTTTAAAATATTTTTCAAAGCTGAGATGTATTGGAGAGGAAGAACCAATCCAAGCTGCACATATAAGCATGTGCCAATAGTTTTGCAGGGCATGCTGCAATTTTATCTTGTGAGGTGCTTCTGAACCAAACATCCAAGCATCAATTTTTTTCAACCAAAGAACATTCATCGATATCCTTTTTATGACATTTATTCTTTTGACCTAATAAATCCTTGTTTCTTGATTATTAACAGAGACACTTTCATTTAAGGAACGCAAAAAGGTGCCCTTGATAATGTTAAGTTGTGCCTCTGAGAAATTTTCCCATTCTGTTCCACGGATGTGTGCCATTGTGCCTTTGCAGTTTACTTTCTCATAGCCCTCAAAAAGACTGTTTTATATTTGCTTCATTCACATGAGTTTGTTTTCTAATGCACTGCCTTAAATTGTGGCCTTTAGGAAGAGAGAGAGTCGTGTGTCTAATACATTATTTGATTCAACTGATTTATTATTCTGTTTTGGATCTATTAATTTGGGTTTTGAATTATTACATTGCAGTAATATTGACCTTTGCAATATGAGAATTACAGAAACAACATCTCATGCATAATCTTTTCTGCTAAGATGCTGTTTGGAAGTTTCTAAATTCACAACTTTGAGCTTTGCAGCTCATTTTCAGGACGTTATTTGTAAAACGTAATATTGCATTTTCTTTTGTGATAAGGATTAATACATACAGTGTAATCACTCTGTGCTTAACAAGATATATTGCTTCATTTAGCAGCTGCCTTTTAGTGGCTGTGTTCTTTCCCTAAAGAAAGTTGCATGTCCTACTCCCTTATTTAGCATATATTCTGAACATGCTTTCTAATAAAATCGGAATTACAATTTCACTTTCCAAGATTAAACAATAGCAATAATTCCTGAATAGGGTTATATGGAGGATACAGCTATCCACCATAGCTGTCATAATTATGTGTTATAGCCTTATCCTGTATTGCTCACAATTTAGGCTCCTCCTGCACTCTTTGAAGCCTTGTTAGGCTTCACGCTGTACAACTTCAGTTGTCCATGTTTCATGAGAAATGAAGTCAGATAAATAATTTGGCACTTTCTGCAGTTTAAAGTTTTCATCAAAATTAATGTGGCTATGTCAGGAAAGAATTCAAGCATTTGGTAAAGTTTTTGTTAAATTATATATTTACTTATTAATTGGCTTCTTGCACTTTTAAAATAGCTCTCCATAACAAATTCCTTTTGTTGTATAAAGCAGCTGCTCAGGATTAATGTTATGTCAATGTTTCAGGCTCCAGGAAAAGGATAGATGAGTAAAGCTCAACCTCAAATGTCAGTGTGCTCTTTGTTTTTACAACAGAAATCTTTTGTAAGTGATTGAAACAGCTCTGTCAGTTTTGGTGAAGAAAGAAAATCAATGACGAATAATACAGTGCTTTACCAGTGGCTTCCTTTTTTAAAATATAGCAACTTAGTTAATATTAGTGTGTCACTATGATGGATAGGAACTATTTGCAATTGATTGCAATAGCAAAAATTTATCACTATCTGCGTTATATGCTGAGCACCTTTTTCTGACAATCTGGCTCCTTGACAGTCAATTTAATTTTCTTACTCTAGGCTGTCGTATGCAAGAGTCATGCAAGTAATCCATTTGAGAGCAAAATAACACACCTGATGTATTTGTATTGAAGTTTTATATTACTGCCTGTTAATCAATTATTCAGGATGCCCACATTATCCATTGGAATTTTTTTGGAAGGCTAGTTAAGCATGAAAGAATGGAGGAAGGAAAAATCAGTGCCTATCTTTGAGAAAAGAGAGAAACCAGGTACAATACTACAAACAAGTCAACTTTTGATTCAGTTCCCATAAAAAGAAATGTTATCACACATGACCAAAGTATTTGTAAAAACCTGAAAAATGAGATGATTAACACTCAGAACAAATTTGTCATGGGGAAATTGTACCAAACTAGTTTAATTTTGGTCTGCCAGAGGCTTAGCAGGCCTTGTGGCTAGAGGAGAAGCAGTTTAACATATATCTTGACATTGAGGTTCTTACTGCATTCTTATAAGCAGGCTGATAAAACTTAGTCCTGATGCATCTACTGTAAGGTGGGTACTGGCCTGTTTTGTAGAAGTATTTGAAGTTAGGTATCAATGCTTTTCTCACAAAATGGGAAGTTAAATATTGAGCAGGGTTTGGAATCAGTTGGGTCAGATGCTACTTAATATCTTCATTAATGATCTGGACGATGGAATAGAAAACTTACTGAATTTGCATTTGCAATGGAGTTGGAGGGCACTGAGGCTTTATTCTAGGACAGGATTTAAATTGAAAATTATCTTTGCCAGCTGGGAGGCACTCTGAGGAGAGGAAAAAAAAAAGTAGAATACAAGTAACAGGGATTACATCAAGCTCCCACACTTAGAATTTAGGAGAGATCTGCTGCCTAAATACCATCACGGCAACAACTGGGTAAGTAACAGTTTTGTAGAAAAAGATCTTGGTGTTACAGTGTGCTAAGATCCAATGTGATTTGACAGTGCTACAAAGCTGTAAGAAAGGGAGCTATCTTACAGGGTGCATAATGAGGATGACAGCCTGCATGACGTGAACTAGTCAGTCTGGTCTATTTAGGATTGGTATGGCCTCAGCTTCAGTATGCTCAGTTTTGGTTGCCACATTTAAGGGAAGATGTGGACCAGTTGAAGAGAATGCCAAGGTAAAGAATAAGAATGATTTAGTGTTTAGCAAATGGGACTTAGAAGGAAAGAGAATTGGAATCGGGCTTTCTTCACTTAGAAAGGCAAGCTTTTGTATCAGGCCTTGGATGTGTAAAAGGCTGTTGCAAAACCAAAATTGATTTATATCTTTTTGTGAGTAAGCTGTGTAAGTGCAGATAAATTAAATTAGATACTTGGTAAATTAAGATAGCGGGGAACAGAATGTATTTTTGAGATGGTGGAATATCCATCGTTCTTGACATTTCCAGCAATTTCTTAGGTAGACCTCATACTATTTTGAGGGAGAAGGTGATGTAGATGATGTCTTGAGTACTTTCAAGTCCGAAGATTCCATGAAAACAGTTTTACTTATTTACTTACTGATTTTATTGGTTAACATTTGGTTTCAATCTTAAGTGTGATTTTGTTGGAAAAGTTGTTTCGTATGGAAATGTTTGGTTCTTGTATATCTCAGGGCAAGAAACACCGGTAGTGATGATGACTTATAAGCAACTTAGCTCACCAGGTCAGTGAAAGTACATTTTAATTGGAGTGGTATACACACATAGTTGTTTGATGTACCAGTTTACACCTGGATAAGATCTGGGGTGTCTGCTAAAATGAAATAAAGATTGAACTGTCATGTTGTTCACTACTTCCTGAAGGTAAAATACTTACATCAAAAGATGGAAGTACTGCAAAAATTGAGAATGAGGAAAAAATGGTGTTACTTATAGAAATATGGAGAGGAAGTAGTGCTTCTTGATGTGTTACCATCCATAATCCTGTACTATTGCTGTATCTGGGTGTTGAGATAACATCCTTAGCCGAAAGCTGTTTGTAAATCAGGGTAAATTACTTTAAAAATAATTATGTAATCTGGGTCATTTGCACACTGGGTCAAATTGGAAGATAATTAATCCCCTGTGGTAGTTTGTCATTTTGATTTATATTAAAATTCTCCATTGAATTTGTAATCGGTAAGAAAGCAAGTTAATATTTTTGGGTTTAGCATAGCTGTTTCATCCCAATATTGACAGAAAAGGTGACAATAACTTTACCATTTGCTATGAAATCTATATACTTAATTTGTATATGTACTCTAAACTTAGAATATTTTGAAAAGGCTAAATTATTTCTGTAATAAAGAAAAAAATAACTTTCTACAGTTAGTTTTCATGGCATACATCAATGACAACTCAGAAATTAGATTGTACAATCTAAAATACAGGATGTGGTGATGTTGTAATAAGATATTATTCATTTGTCTTGGGAAAGTCTGAGAATAAGTCTTACTCAATGTAATAATTTTTTAAAAACCCAAAACAACCAAAAAAACCCAAACCCAAACCACAATCCTTTCTTTTACGTCATAGGTTAAGAGTTCCATTTTTTGCTGCAAAGCAGATTTATTTCAGTAGACTTAATTTTTAAGTGGCTGAGTAATATTCTGTAAGGATCAATGCTTAAGAATTTCCCCTCAGAATCATTCTGTTCATGTGGTTTTGGTAGTCCTTATGGAGAAATATTGTTCTATAAAGAAATTACTTTCACAATACTGTTGATGTGCTCATGGATTTTTTTTTTTGGGGGGAAATGAGGGTGCATTAAGGATGCTATGTTAACATTTCAAAAAGTTATGATATGACGCTTGAGTATCAGGACACTTGTATTACGGCAGTATTGTATTTGCATATTACTTGTTCTTTCAAATGAGCAATGCTCACAGAATACTTTGTTTTCTTCTGTTATTGTTCAGTGCATAGTTTCCTTTTTTACAGACACTTTTTCTCGTGGTTTCCCTCCAGATGATAACTGACAACTTCCTAAAAAAAAGGTCTGAGACAGGGCAACTGTAACACCTTGTGAAAATGTTTCTTTCTGACTCTGAAGGATCTAGAATTAGTTAAAATGAATTCCACTCAGAAGTACCTCAGGCTGGGCACCTAGAAAATGAGAAACTTGTACACTGTGAGAAGGTAATTCTTTTCAGTCTTTAATGTACATAAATGATTTAATATTAAAAAATAGGGAGATAATTTGTGTCCTCACTAATGATGCAGACTTACAAACAGGCCCAAGAGCCGCCACAGGAGCAGTAACATGATGGTAAGACAATTTGACAAGACACTCCTACCCAGAAATAGGACACTTGGAGTGTGTGTGAAAGGGCAAGGATAGCACAGATATTGAAAGGAAATAGTACCAGCAATGCAGAAAAGTTTATTTTATTTGCTTAACTTTGTCTATGACATTCATCTAACTTACAATAATAGTGTAAAAAATAATAGTTCCAGTATTAGGATCCAACCAAGTCTTGGGGTAAGTAGTGATACTGGCTGAAGTTTGTTTGCCTGGGTTGTCTTGTTGCCTAAAATCGGAATGCTTTACACTGAAGGAGGAAATCAGTATTACACGTTTTGCAATCAGTCTGTAAATGCCTTTGCTCTTTACCTTTATTTGAATGATGCTGCCTATACAAAAATGTGGTAGTGTTTGGCTGTGCTACAGAGCAAATTCACAAGTGTGCTGACAGAACTCAGGCTATCTGTGCATCTCTTCAGAAGGAAAATGTGGGTAGGGTTTAGATGAAAACTGCTACTTGTTTCAGTAGACAAGTTAGGAGAGAATTTGGCTGATAACATTTGATCACAGTTTTCAGAAAAAAATGGTTACATAAGCTTATTTAAAAATATAAGAACTGTGCATTCAGAGAATGAGTTAAAGGCTTTTAGTGTTAGGGAGCTCAGTCTAAAGGAAAAGAAAACAATTAACTCTATTTTTGATAGAAGCCACTTCTGTAGGTTGTCAGCCCTGAAGCTCATTCAGATGGCATTGTGTGCAATGGAACACATGAAATAAATTGCAAAACTGACATCAAAGGAAAAATTAATGAGTATAGGAAACTTGTGCTCAATTTTTTCTACTATCAGTTAATACGCTGTTGGTGTTTAAGGAAGCTACCTGAAGGAAAAAAATTCAGTCCCATTTTCTCGCCTTCCTTTTAGTTTCATGTGGCGTCTTCCAGTATCTATAAATAAGAATGCTAATAAATGTACTGTTCTTGAAATTTTTTAAGGAAACAAAACCCCCACAATCTCTCCCCCCTCCCCCTCCAAACTACCTGTGATAGCAAGGATTTACATTGTGATGCTGAACAACTTGTAGCTCCTGGGCTGCATTTTTCCACTGGTCTGAGACGGATTTATCTGTACCTAATTCTATTAATAGGGGTCTGAATTCTGAAGTGACTAGAGCTTACTTTGTAAACTATTAGTGATGCAGGCTGCCTTTAAGACTTGTGTATGTGGTTGCAGAAGATCATCTTAACTTATGTTGGGCTGAAGTAATGATTATGATGCCGTTTTATTGCTGTGATGCCAATAGAGAGGATCAGAACATGTATGTCTGTTTCCTAAATGTCACACTACTTCCTGAGCAGCAATGTATCTGGTATAAGTTAAAACAGCCATTTGGCCACTGTAATAGTTATATCTGGGAAACAATCTTGTGCATAATAAGACCAAGATTAGGAGTCCTTTACAATGGTATTACACCACCTTTTTACATCCTTTTTTCAATTTCATTATTTACTCCTTGGCTAAAGCTTTTTGCTGCATTACTTGGTTATAACTGTGATATTGCGATAATCTTCCCTGCACTGTGAATTGAATTATTGGGTATTTCTCAACTGCAAATGCATCACTACAAAGTTCCGAGCAATGTTTTTTGTAATTAAATTCTGTTTCCAGTTTACTTTACTTTGCTTACATTATCTGGTTAGGCAATCATTGTCTGGAACATAATAAAATAATCTAAACTACTGTTCTTGTAAGAATAAACCAAACAATATTAATATGCCATTGTTTCCTTAGGGACATTCTTCAAACATTTCAATGAAAAAGTTGAGAAAACATGAAGAGAAATCATAGAATATGGAAATTTTGTTGCCATAAAGGAGTATTTGAACAGTATATTTCATTCAAAATGCTTAAAGAATGTTAAAGAATCAGATAAAATGTAAAAACTAAAAGATTCCCTATGGCAGGAAGCCTTTAAAACAAAAGTGTAACAAATCATGTGAGGAATATTGCTCCAGTGCAGTTCCTGTTCCTAAAATCAAGAGCTAGACCTTTATAAAATTGTGGTATTAAGGGTGTGTGCTTTTGTGTACACGTATGTGTGTGTGCAACTTTTTTATTCAGTCTAATGTAGACGTAGTTAAACTAGATTAACTTAGCAAATGTACTCCCAACAGCGTAACAGCAGCTTTTGGTTTTTTACAGGGGTAGACTTTTGAAAGGCAGAGTGAATATACAAACAATATGGCTGCAGTAAGGCTCACTGCCACAGATACACACTACTAGCTGATCTTGAGCTAGCCTCTTTAAAGCTTATTGCATTGGTAGCTGAAATTAGATTTCTAAACATTTTTCATAATGTCTATTGCATCAATTTCTGTTCCTAAATGAGGCCTTTAAACCTCTCATACAAATAACAACTTTCCCCCAAACCAAATTAAAAAACCCAACAAAACCCTAACAGCAAGAGATATGCTAATGCTTCTCTAAAGCAGACTGCAAAATGCATTTCATATTATTAATGCTTCTGTGTTTAGAATAGACTTCATAGATTAAGTCATGGTTGAAAAGATGGTGCTTTCTCTTGCTGGGTACTCTGCTGGTATGTAAATGAGTTATAAATATTCAGTGCATCACTCTATATACCTCAAATGTATTTTTCTTCACACTGAAAGCAATGGCAAAACCCCAAAGACTATTTTGGTAAATTGTTGGATGTCACTGTTCAGCTAGAATGAAAATATGTTTTAAAAAAAAGCCTGTTTTTTTTTTTTT
>RSEF01000010.1:11529157-11543669 GCA_003993805.1 Himantopus leucocephalus | reverse complement strand
TTTTTTTTTTTTTTTTCTTCAAATCTTTAATTGACTTTCCTTTTTTTTTGGACTATGGGCTTCTCAATGAAGGACTATCTTTTTGTGAATTCCTAGAAAACTTAGTATATTCAGTGAACAGCTATGGGAAATGACACAATAAGCGGCTAACCCTGAGTAGCCACTATTTTTTTTTAATAGATGTTAAGGCATATTGCAAAAAATATTGCTTTACCTAATGAGGTTGGGCCTGGAGAGGAGTATGTGCGTATTATATACTTTAATTTTTTTTTCCCTGAAACTAATCTGTTCAAGTTCCTTTAGAATATAAGATGACATAAGGATGTGGTTTAAGTTGCTGCCAAATATACCCAGACTGAGAAGAGCTGTGGAAAATCTTAATTTTCTGGAGGAGATTTGACTTGGATGCACCAAATGCTTGTTGCAAAGGGATTTTAAACCTTTAAGTGTCTGACAGATGAATTATGTCAGAAAGGAAGAACTATAAATGATTAGAATTAGTGTATGATCCAATATCTACGTGGACTGAAATAATAAAACTAGTGATCTTATTACTAGGAGAACAAATGTATATGTAGAAAGCAAAATCTACTAAAACCAAACAGGATGTTGAACTATATGTGCAGCCTACTACATATGAGACACCTAAAGAAGGTTTTAAAACAAAAGAATTGTACAAATGACTTTCAGTAATTTACAATTAACTCTTTTCCTTCCTAATGGAATGCTGTGTGTACAGCAAAGATACATAACTAACGAATTTACTGGCCTGCGGAAAGGAGCATGATTGTAACTAATCTTGTGCATGTACACTGGCTCATAGTCTTAATGAGGTTGTAAATTTGCTTTAGGGCATGATGCATGATTATTCAAAACTATTTAGATTATTAGAAGGTCCCAGGAGCATGAAATTCAGAAATATTCCTGTGGTTTTGCTCCTGGCACCTAAAAAATGTAATTAACCTGCTTCACATGCATCCTAGTTAAACCAAAAAATAAAGGCAATTATCTGAATTCTTCAAATGCAGTGGTAAAGTTTCCTGTAATTATTCTTTCTGCTGTACAGTGGAGGACTTATAGTTATCCTATGCTAATGTCGATTATTCTTAGGCAAGTATTCTACATTTGAGTGTGTTATTTTCTGTAAGCTCATTCACTGATTTCTGGTCCATAGTCTATTGTATTTTACGTACTAAAACTAAATGTACTTTCAACCATTTGGTAAAATGGGCTCAAAGGAGGGTCATGCCTGAAATAAGTATGGTTTGCAAATGAAGATGTCATTCATGGGAGCTCATGCAGCTCCAGATTTATGACAGTGCTGTGTTTCATTAGCACAAATTTGAAATTAATTGCTAGCTTGGCAAATGAAATGAGGAGGTGTATAAGGAAAAGGAGTAACACTCAGCTCCAGATCCCGTTCTAGCTTGACTACAGCCTGTCTTTAGGATTAGATCTGTGTTTGGGGGTTTTTGTTGTTGTTTTATAGAAGCATAGAATGGTTTAGGTTGGAAGGGACCTTAAAGATCATCTAGTTCCAACCCTCCTGCCTTGGGCAGGGACACCTCCCACTAGACCAGGTTGCTCAAAGCCCCATCCAGCCTGTCCTTGAACACTTCCAGGGCTTCCCTGGGCAACCTGTGCCAGTGTCTCACCACCCTCAGAGTAAAGAATTTTTTCCTAATATCTAATCTATATCTCCCTTCTTTCAGTTTAAAACTGTTACCCCTCGTCCTATCGCTCCATTCCCTTTAAGTACTGGCAGGCTGCTGTAAGGCATCCCTGGAGCCTTCTCTTCTCCAGGCTGAACAAACCCAACTCTCTCAGCCTGTCTTCATAGGAGAGGTGCTCCAGCCCTCTGATCATCTTCGTGGCCCTCCTCTGCACTGGCTCCAACAGGTTCATGTCCTTCTTGTGCTGAGGGCTCCAGAGCTGGATGCAGGACTCCAGGTTGGGGTTCACCAGAGCAGAGTAGAGGGGCAGAATCAATCCCTTGACCTTCTGGCCATGCTTCTTCTGATGCAGCCCAGGATACAGTTGGCTTTCTGGGCTGCAAGCCCACATTGGCAGGTCTTGTCGATCTTCTCATCCACCAACACCCCCAAGTCCTTCTCAGGGCTGCTCTCAATCCATTCTCCACCCAGCCTGTATTTGTGCTTGGGGTTGCCATGACCAACGTGCAGGACCTTGTACTTGGCTTTGGTGAACTTCATGAGGTTTGCACGGGCCCACCTCTTAAGCCTGCCCATCCTCTGGATGGCATCCCTTCCCTCCAGCACGTTAACTGCTCCACACAGCTTGGTGTCGTCAGCAAACTTGCTGAGGGTACACTTAATCCCAACAATGATGTTAAATAGCACTGGTCCCAGTACTAACCCCTGAGGAATGCCACTTGTCACTGGTCATCACTTGGACATTGAGCTGTTGACTGCAATCCTTTGAGTGCGGCCTTCTAGCCAATTCCTTATCCACCAAGTGGTCCATCTGTTAAATCCATGTCTCTCCAAGTTAGAGACAGGGATGTTGTGCGGAACAGTAGTGTCTTCATGGTGCTGAAGAAACTTTTTTTCCATTTGGGGGGCAGTCACAGTAGTGAGCTTTGAAATGTATAAAAGTTTAGGCTGAGAATACAGGTGTTCCAATGATCAGTTTACCAGAGGGGGAAGTATGATCCTGAACATATCTGCTTCAGAGGCTTGCTCTCAAGCTAAACTCTGCCAATTTTCTGAAAAATTTTATGGAGATTTGAATCCTGATAATTCTGGGGCTACCAGAACTTTTACTGCTTTTGCATATATAGATAATAAAAAGATGAGTTTTCTTTCCCCCAAAAGTGGCTATGGGAAGAATTGTAGTAACAAAAATAGGAGGTTTAGAATGCTTTTTATCAATGTGGTCTACCACTGTATAAACTTTTAGAACAATATTTCACTTTAAGTTAATAAACATAGTTGCTTGTATGACTGAAACAGCGATAGGTCATGCAAGAAATTTGAGGATTCAGCCCTTTCAAGTTTCGTATATAAATGAAAATATGAAACTCAAATCTAAATCTCGCAGACCAGATGCTGGTCTGCAGTGCTGCCATGACATCAAAGAATGAAGATGATATAGGTGGCCTATAGAATTGACTACAGTTTGAAGGCTAGTGCTGAAAACCAATTCCTCCTATATTGTGCAACCAGTTTGCAAAGTATTAAGAATGTTTTTATGGATAAAAATAAAATTAAAATGAGAGCAGTGTTTTTCTGTTTGACCTTCAAAGAATCTAGGATACAAAAATTACTGTGGGTTCGGTCTTTTGTTTCTTATATTTGTATCATTCCATTAGCCATATGGGGTAGAACAGGATATAGGTTAAGTGCTTCCAGAACCCATTTTTGCTTCTCCTTTGGATTACTTAGATCTTGCATCAGAGGTATTCTGTGCTTATTTTTTTCCTTCTTAGAGTAAATGGGCAGGGATTGGAGGGAGGTTTTGCTTTACTCTACCTGTTACTCATTAACCAAACAACTGAGATACTGCAAATGCATTGTGTATAGTAATTGCTGATACTGATGAATTACTGTCTTCCTCCTGAAGGACAGGGAAAAGATATTAATTTGAGGAGCGTATCTGAAGCATATTTTCTTTCTTTAACTGTTGGTTGTGCATCTTCCCTGGATTGTAACAAAAAGCTTCTATTTTTTGTAGCACTTCACATATAAAGGTTT
Organism: Himantopus leucocephalus; assembly: GCA_003993805.1. Lineage (NCBI taxonomy): Eukaryota > Metazoa > Chordata > Aves > Charadriiformes > Recurvirostridae > Himantopus > Himantopus leucocephalus. The sequence goes on along the minus strand of RSEF01000010.1, from coordinate 11,539,956 downwards.
TCCTTTTGAATTAAAAAAAAAAAGAAAAGTATTTTCTTTTAGTTTTATCTTAATCGCCTGAAAATAGCATGCACACACATGCAGGATGGTACTGAGATTTTTTCCAGTGAACTCATTATGACACTTCAGAAAATTATAAATACTGGCAGTTATTTCCTTAGTGTTAATTAGAGTTCTTATAGTTGTTCCCAGCTTTGCTCTAATACCATGTGTACATCTTTTAAGCAAAATATGCTCTGTACTAAATGGCTTTGTTTAGAGCGTTTCTAATGGAAATGTCCCTGTCACATATATCTGCTTGGTCTGTGTAATCTCTTGTAGAATGTTTTCTGGCATTGAACTGACAGTGTACATTTATGCAAGCATACTTTAGCTTTTGCATCTGTGCTAGTAACTAATGTATAGCTTGGGGTATCCCCAGTTAATTATGAGGACAACCAAGTTTTAATGAGATGTATACAATCAGGCATTTGAGTATAGCATTTAAGAAAAACATTATTTACAGAAAAAAATCTTTTGTGAAATGATGTGGGTATAGGTGTGGTGAAACATTTGATTCCCTTTTCTAATTGGTCTGTTTTGGGGCTAAATATCAGGTCTACCCGATGTTTGTGAGAACATCAACAATGTTGACTTGGACAGGAACAGTACTTGGATGAAACAGATTCATCTTTCAATGCATCTCCCTGGTTTTCTGCGTGTACTACTTTAACAGACAGTATTGGGTTTTGACAATATTCTGGAGGATCAAGCCGTAAAGGTAAATCTAAATAGTTCAGGGGAGCAGTATGTAGCCCTTCTGTCACTTAAACTCTGTTTTGAAAGCACAGGCAGGATTTGGGTGATAGGTAGTCCTTGAACCAGGGGTTAGCACAGTGGGCGTGTAATGCTTAGAAACCCAGCTTCCCTGAAGTCAATGAAAATTTTCCACTATCTGCAAGGGATAGCAAGTTAGGAGAATAATAATCTAGGACTTCATCCTTCTATGGATCATCATGTTTAGCATGTATATGTGTGTACAACCAGGCATTTATATTATAGATCTGTTTTAGATATATATAACATGATTACATGCATATATGTGCTAAGGGGGAAAAGAGATGTTCCTTAGTCGGCTTCACAAAATGACTTCATGTCTTTATTAACAAAACACGGTTTACTCACACACAAGCCAGGAAAAACAAAGTGTCCTTTCCTCATCCTGCAGTTTTATTATTGGTTTTCCCACCTCATGTGTGAGTGGAATTGAGGTTGTCACCTCATTGTGGTCGGTTCCACACCTTTTTCAGAGTAAACAGCATGCAAACTTGTATAAGCAGCATCTGAGCCAAGGCCCTTTTATAAACCAAACTTTAATTTGTTATTGTTTTGGCATCTATGAATGTGTGTGTGAGACCATGTGGGCTGGCTGTGGAAGGCGCGCTATAAAAACTAACAGTGGAATGTTCATCTGGAGATGTTCTGTGTTATTTATGAAAACTTGGGGCCCAATCCTGCCACCTTCTCTCACGCTAACCATCCCAGTAAGGTCAGCCAGTGATTGTACTTCTTTAAGGATGACTTACGCACATAAAAATTTACTGGATTTGATATATGGATGGAATTTTCGAACTTCATAAGGGAATTAAATAAACCGTGTCTGCTCACATCCATTGGATGTTGAAATGCAATCTGTGCCTTTGGAATTAAATAAAATCTAAGTTGATATGAACTAAGGGGGAAAAGTCTCTGTATTTAGTTGTATCTTTTATTTTATAGGTGTTCACTATAAGGACCTTGTTGTAGGAGTTACCAAAAAACGTAAGGGTGAGAAGTGGGTTATAGGCTCTCCTACTGGTGTCCAGCCCTTGGTAAAACAAGGAATAAAAGTGTAAGGGGAACATAAAGCTGACAAAGAAGCGAAGTTCTGTACTGAACAATACAAAGAAGCTGGAGGAGTAACTAATGTTGTGAAAACTATATTTGGTTCAGATATTGCTTTAAAGGTAAGTTTGTCATTTGATGTAAATAATGTAACCATATTTATTCTGAAGACCCAAAGTTCCTTTTCATATTTGTACCAATTAGTTCAATTACCTATAGTGTGAAATCATTCAGCAAGCAGATGTAGCTTCATATATTTGCAGTAAAAGAATGGATATTTTATATGCTGGTGCTGTAGGCTTTTATTAAATTTCTTTCACATTAGAGATCTTGTTTTATGTATGTCCCAGACCATTCTTTTAGTGATCGCTTAGCTTGTGTAACCTTTAGTTAGGTAAGTCACCTGCCTGACTGGTGGAATTCTGCTCCCTTAATGCAAACTAATTTAATTTACTTCTGTTTGCTATTGCTGGTCCTAGAACCTCAATCCTGTACCACGGTCTGTTACATCTGTACTTAGTATAGTGGACATATTGAGAGTATAGTAGAGGGCAGCACAAGGGAAAAGATTCTATATGATTAATTAAAGCTGAATCTTAAATTAAACTTAATACTAGCTTAAATTAGTAGCAGTATGTTTAATTAAACAAGCATGATATGTTTGTATCCAAGCTTAAATGAGGATCTAGTAAGGATCAAAATGAGGATCAGAACCCAGTCCTCCTGACAAACTTACTGAATGCGAAGCTACACTTCTAGCAATGGACTAAGTTGCTCAAAGATATGATGCCCTTAGCACGATGGACAACATCTGCAGAGTGCTACCAGACAAGAACATCGGTGCGCTACTGTTATTCTTGCATGCCAGATCATACTGGATTATGGTTTGTCCTGCTGTGGGTTTTACCACACAGGTAGAATTATCTCAGAAGGGAGACTAGAGCAATGCTGGCGGTTTCTAGAACCTGCTTTCCAGACAGTCAGAGAGTAAGAGCCAGCTGAAATACTGTCTACATGAAGTAAAAACAGAGCTAACAAAGGATGGTTTTCTTCACCAGGTGAGGCACCCAGCACAACCCAAAGGAGTGAAAAAGGAACTGAATGAACCTAATCTGTGTCAGCTAAACGTGATCGTCAATTTAGAAACTAAAGCGATTTGAGCTTTAGGAATACTTCCCTATTTTCTGGCTTCTGCTTTACACAGGCAGTCCTAAAGGAATGTTTTTGACTGCTTTACCAAAAAGGTTGAACTTTTTTTAGGGCTCATGTCTCATGTTTTCTTTTTTTCTGCTGCTTAAGCATCACTCTTTCTTTTTGTAAAATACACTATACATACCCTTTCTAAGAACGATAGCTATTATAGGTATAAAACTAAACTCATTTTAGTAAATCCATTGAGACACATGGTAAGAAATTCCATCGACAGCATGATAAATGTGTCTTATATTTGGCATAGCTTAAACATACCACTTTTTATTATTTTTCCATGATAATCTCTCACATAAGTAGGAGTGTTATATATGATTGTTTGCAAAGGAAAGTGTGAACTGATCACAACATGCAAACAGGATTGTCTTCAGCTTGGAGTTGAACTTATAACACTGTCTTTGAAGTTGCTGTGTTTATTGTGAGGCCTGGCTCTGGGCACAATATGAAGTGGTTAAAAGAATCTTTTACCCTTTCTAGACTTGCAGCCTCTGACAACTGAAGGTGCAAAATTCTCCCTGCTAGTTTTGAACTCTGGCTTCCCATGTAGTATCACAGTGCATTACTGACCAAACAGTCAAGACCAGTTGTCATTCAGTATAAGACACATTTTGAAACAATTCAGATTTGGAACTGATTTCAAAGCCATTTAGNATTAAAAAAAAAAAAAAAACAACAAAAAAAACCACCACACAAAACACAAACAACTAGTTTAAATACTGAATTAATTATTTATGTACAGAGGCTACATATTGAAATGGTTTAAAACTTGAACCAGTTCATCTCAAGCAGAATCAATTTGGTAAAGATATCAAACACATAAGTGCTTCATTGAACAAGGCATTTTCCCTGCCACTTGCTGCTTTGCAACTGATGTTTTATTCAGAAATCATCTGAAAACAGTTTTTTGTATCACTGCTTATGATGTCATAGCATTCCACTGTGGAGGTAGAGAGTGAATGTAGTCCTCTGTTTTCCACGTCATGCTTAATGTACTGTAGCAAAGTAATTTTATGCATTTCTTTTCTGCTCTCTGTATTTCCCAAAAAGTTAAGTGCAAGAAGAATGCTTGGGACCATCCCTGGGCCGCTCCTGCTTAGCTGTTAACATCCTATATGCAGAAGAGAAACAACTCTTCCCTGGTATTTTTATTGCTGCAAAACCTGTTCAGGACTCGGATATCTAAGTGTCTTGAGAATAAGTAAACAAACTTAACTTTTAGTATTAAATAGTAAAAAAAAAAAAAATCTATATTTTTTTATGCAAGACTTTCTTTAAATCTTGACTAATCTTAAGAATAAGATACAGCTGGCCTGATGTACTCAGAGGCTAATGCCTTTATCATAGTATGTCTAACAAAACAGTAATGGGACATGTAAGGAGTTAAGCTGAATCAAACCATAAGTAGTTTGCTTTCTTTAAATCTGAACAATAATTCAAACCAAGATCTCATGTTGCTTTATAGGAGAGCCATTTAGCAAAAAGCCTTACTTACTGCAGTCTGCAGAGCAGCAATTTGTCCTCCCTTCTCTTCCCCACTAGAGGTGAACACTAAGCTGCTATTGAACTGAGAGAATTGGTTCACTCTTGGATACTTGTATTCTCATGCTGTTACTCCTTGGAGTGCCTTGTAAGTGCTTGAGGTCACATCAGCTTTCACACAAACCCTGTCTCAATTCCATTATAACTCTGTGTCATCATGTGCGTGTTTGTGCCATGTATATGCACGCTTAGACTTGCAAAGGAGAAAGGAGCCAAGAGAAATTCAGTCCTCTTCACCACATTCTCCTATCTCCCACTTTACTGTCACAGTGCTGTCACCACTGGTTTCCAATGAAGTTCAGTTGCCAGTATTTCTCTTGATCCTCAGCCTCACATCCTACGCTGAAGAAGCTGGAACTATATTGGGATGCTGGTTTAAGAATTTGGCAGCTAAAAGACAGGGTTAATATCTTGTGGTTTAAGTTTTCTGACATCAAGGTTTCTTACATCACAATGAGAAACCTCGCTCTGGTTCTGATGGAACTAGCTCTAGACAGAAGTGACAGTGACACTTTTGTGCAAGTACCAACCCTGACTCTGGTTGGCAGGCTCAACACAATGATACAAAGCAGTTGTTTTCTGTGACCCTTGTCTACTTGCAGGTGGATGGAAAGAGGTTGCTATATTTTATGTATTCTACCTGGTTTGGCCCTCCATGCTTTCAGGAAATCATCGGAAATAATATACCAATAATTTTTCCCTCTTGGAATAAGATTGACCCAGTAGAATAATAACCTAAATGACAGGCTTTCTTATGATGACTATATATAGCCTTCCCACATCTCTATGGACACAAAACAAGACTTTGTCCTGTATATGAGAAAAAAAAAATCTACTTTTGTTTACAACTTGGTGCAGTTTGTCATCTGACTTCAGTAAGGTTTGAATTGGATCGGATATAAAGAAAGGCCTTCAACCACTGCATAACAGTTTGGGTCAGTAGATTTGCTCCTTCATTTGTATCTCTGTAAGGAAATTATGACTGTGACCTTGCACTTCAAATTACCTTTAATAGGAAACATTTCCTTCTCACCTATTTCCAAAGTCAAATTATGTTTATGATGGGGATTATGTGTGGTGTTTGCAATTGAAGGAGACTGGACCTCATGACATAGATTGGGCCCTACAGTTGCATCTTCTTATCTTATTAAAAGGGGTATTTTTCTCTTTTGTTGCAGGAGATGGAGGTAAACAAATAACTTTTCATGTAGTCAGCCACAGTGAAGTTAAGGGGGGAAAACGTTACGAGCCATGATAATGTCAGCAGTCAATATTGTTTCTCTTTACAGAACCATAAACAAAATCATGAAGCTAGTTTCTAAAAGGTCTCGATGACAGCTCTGGTAAACTTAAGCAATCTGGCTACAAAGATGAATGGTATTTTCCTGTTGCACATTCTCTCTCTTGTTCTGAAGCTATTTAAATCTAATTAACCTAGTGTCAAACTCTCTGATTTCTCTCCAGTGTTCTAACACAGGGCCCTAAATGTTGATTTTTTTTTTTTATACCAACTTCTCTTAAAATATTTGTTTTTTTAGTGTTTATCCTTTTATTTGCCTGTGGACAAAAATAAATTATTACCTCAGGATTGTATGGCTATGACAATGAAGCAGATGGTACCCACAGAAGGAAAAACATTTGTTTGACTAATATAGAAAGCATGTGTATACAATGACTGTCTTGCCCTGGCTCAACTTGAGTATTAGCAATTCTCATTTTTGCCAGTCTTTCATTTCCTTCCACTGGGTGAAATTTCACTTCAGTGAAGCCAGTAGAAATTTTGCCACTAACTTCAGGAGGAAAAATTATAACTCACTGTAAGCTACAAAGTAGTAATTTTGTGGAGTTGTATAGGAATTCCCAGAATGACTGCCTATCTTACCCTGCATTACTGAAAATGGACCAACTTCTGTGCCATCTGTATCCAAGGAATCAGGAGAGTTGCACTGGATGCACCCTGCTTCAGCATTTAGATCACTGATGTTAAACTGGTTTTATATCTGTTACCCTTTTAGAATAAAGAGGATTGTACTCCATGCCCCAGCTTAGATTTCTTTTAAACTTCGAAAGAAGGAGAAACTTTGCTGGAGCGTGTGCAACGAAACTGGTGAGGGGTCTGGAGGACAAGTCTTATGAGGAGCGGCTGAGGGAACTGGGGTTGTTTAGCCTGGAGAAAAGGAGGCTGAGGGGAGACCTTATCACTCTCTACAACTATCTGAAAGGAGGTTGCAGAGAGGTGGGAGTCAACCTGTTCTGTCAAGTAACAAGTGACAGAACAAGAGGAAATGGCTTCAAGTTGCGCGAGGGGAAGTTTAGATTGGATGTTAGGAAGAATTTCTCTACTGAAAGGGTCATCAGGCATTGGAACATGTTACCCAGGGTAGCGGTGGAGTCCCCATCCCTGGAGGTATTTAAGGGTCATGTAGATATAGTACTTAGGGACATGGTTTAGTGGTGGGCTTGGCAGTGTTAGGTTAATGATTGGACTAGATGATCTTACAGGTCTTTTCCAATCCAGGACATTCTGTGAAAAAGGTTTTAAGTAAAAAAAACTATTTCGAAGCAAAATCTTGACATTGCTTGGCCTTTTGGCCAAATACTAAAAAGCACTAAGAAACCTGTAGTTAACTGGCCTGAAAATCTTTCTTTAACAAAACAAGCCCAAAATGAAAGCAACTCCCCTTCAAATTATGGCATACCTACAGCACTTTTGAAGAAATCGATGATTCTTTCCTTAATTCCCCAATAAGTAAAAAAAAAAAACAAAAAAACCAAAGAAACACCCCCCCACCAAAACCCCAACAACAAACAACAATCCCAAACCCCACCCACCAAATACTCCATAAGTATTAGAAGTTGCTAACAAAAAAGCCTGCTGTAACAAAGATGTATTCTTTATTCTAGTGTGGTCTGTGTATGTACAAAATGTTGACACAAGACAGCATTTTAGTGAATATTTTCTGGGCCACCTCCTGTTCTCTGAACAAAGAACAATAAATTGAAAAGATTTTTGAGCAATAGCTTTATTGGGAGAGATAAGTTGTACAGGAACGCTTAAGCAGCCTATAACTATGAATGCAGCTTATGTTTCAAACGTACTTCCTTTTGAAGGTAATAAAGGTTTGCCCTATTTTCCAGTTCATGTAAAGTTTATATAATCATCAACTTGTTACTTTAGCAAGGGAATCTGTGCTGTAAATTCCTGGAATAGATATGAGCAGCCCTGTGCACTGTCCACATTCTGTGCAAGTGGGGTGACGGTCAAGTATAGGCATGTCAGCTGATCCACAGAATTAAAAATAAATAATTCAAATATTGCACTTGCAAGATGCCCTTTATGCTATGAGTCACCACCTTTGGTATGCATTCTTTTCCCAGCATTTGTCCTCCATCAAACATTTTATTTTCAAGCCACTGGTATAAATTGGAATGACATTTGAATATACTGTTTCAAAATTTATTGCTTTAAGATGTCCATTATGCTATTGTAGTTATGAGGCTTCTATTAATTATCTAGTTGATTTGGTTTGTGTATATGTCTCAAGAGGTTTTGGCTCTGCTTCTGTAATTTGTATACTGACATCTGAACTCTAAGGGAGCGTGATATTTCATGTCATATTTCTGGTGTGGATACTTGAATGTTTTCTCATCTGAGGGTGTCACTAGCTGTCTATAATGTTATCTGTTTACATGTTATAGGTACAAATCAGTAGTGCTGGCATCTAATCCTTTTGGCAGGGACTTTACTGGTCAGATAATGGCAGCAGGACAAGTTTCTCCTGTGAAGGTATAGTTGCTACAACTGATATTTACAGAGTAAAATTTTGCACTGGAAAGCTAGATTACTAATGTAACAAGGCGGTTCAGCTCTCCCACCTGACCCTACTAAGAGACAACTAATAGCATTTGATTTCTTGTGATTTTGTTTGGGTTTGCTGGATGGTACTGTCTTTGGACATTTGAGCCATCCTATAAAAGTTGATTTAACTTCATTTGAGCATTTCTGAATGCAGAATTTTCTTGATCAGAACCTTTTAAGACTTCCCCAAGGCGTCAGGATCAGATTGTTCACAGGATGGTCCCAAAAAGGATGTTGTACTAGATCTCCTTCTGCTTGGCAGGATATTACTATCAAGGACTTCTCCGGTCTCTTCTTACCCAACTTAATGTAGTACAGCCAAGGGCAACTGAAGTTTGTAGGTGAATGTATCTTTTAGTTCTGCCTTGGGTTTTTCACGTATTTTTGGTAAATGCTCAATCAATTGCAAGTATTTTAAGTTTAAAAATACCTTAAATCGCATCATACCTCAAAAGGACACATTCTTTTAAGGATCTTAAAACTGTATTTTGTTGTTCTGAGACTGCACTCTGCCTTCTGATACCCATTTCAGCATACCAGTCAGAATTCATACCTGAGAAGAACTAGAGTAAAGGAAAACATTTGCATACCTGGACAAATAGGGGTTAGCATCCTTTGTTATTAAAGTTTGAGTTAAGGTCTATGTCCTGTGGAAAGGAAAAAGTGGCCCTAGTCATGTTTTGTTTAACTTAATGTTTTTCAAACTTACTTCTATCTTATTTGCTACATATGGCACCTTTTGTACAGATGACGACCTGCTCTTATAGCCTAAACCAGCTGTTTAACTATGTTGCGTTGTTAAGATTTTTATTTTTTTTTTTTTTTTTACTTCCGTGAAGTACTTACAGTTTTTAGCTCTGATGCTCTTTAAAGTTCAAGTGCTTTTGAAGATAAGGCATATTGCAGACATAGCATGTGATGGAATAAGTGAACATAGAATGCACTTTACTATCTGTTTGATCTCTCTAGACGCTGATAATTGGTGGTGGCGTTGCTGGGCTGGCTGCAGCAGGAGCTGCCAAAGCAATGGGAGTTAATGTCAGGGGATTTGATACCAGATAAAGTAAGAAAATACAGCCTAGAATCTAGAACACTGCTTAACACTTTATAAAATATTCTGGTCAAAGTTCTGCTTTGCTATGCGCTGAAGGATGTTCTTAGAAAACAATCTGCCAGGTTTCTCTGTGTCACAGGCAAGAGTCTTAACTTGCAGAATTTTTACTTAATTTATTGCTAAGTAACACAAACTTCAAATTACTGATTCGGATATTCAGAAAAAGAGAACATAATTAAAAAAAAAAAAAAAACGAACCGCTTAAATATGGTTCTTCCCTGCTTCCCAGGTCCAACTTAAGCCAAACATTATCATCTTCCTCCCCTCTTCCTGGTCTCAACTTTCCTCATTTTGCCTGCATGTTGCACTCAGTCCATCCCAATTCCTTTGAGTGTGGGTTTGTGTACAACTGTTTCTGACCCACCCTTCATGGGTCATACTTGGGCCATGATCCCTCAGGAATGGAATTCCCTTTGGTATGGAATGCCTGCTTCCAAGAGTGTCTCACTGGGTGCCTGTCTGCTCAGCGCTACGTGTGTCTATATATCTCTTCACATCTCCCACCTTCGCAGCTCCTGCTCACATGTGTGAGCAGGGGTGCCATGTGCTGCTCTGGCAGCTTTTGGGGTGTGAGAGGGTGTCTACATGTGTTTCAGAGCCAGCTGGAACTGGATGGCACAGGGCAGTTCATGGCCTTCTCCTGCTCAGGTCACCTCTGCAGCCCCTGCCACCAAACCTTGCAATTTATGCTCACTACAGTGCTCACACATGAACTGATTAGGCACTCACGCATGTAATAATTGAGTGTTCATGGGTAAATTAATTGTGTACTCACGTGTTAACATTGCAATTTATGTTCAGGATGCTGATGGCTGCCTTTTCCACAAGGGCACATTGCTGGTTCGTGGTCAATGTGGTGTGCACAAAGACCCCGGGTCTTTTTCTACAAAGCTGCTTTCCAGTCATTGGTTCCAAGCCTGTGCAGGTACGTGGTGTTATTCCTCCCCAGTTTTCTACCTGGCATTCTGCTATAGATCCTGTCAAGTGGCTTTATATTCAAATTTTCAAAAACTGGAAAACAAATCATAACATGCTTTTCTGTCCTAAATTATTATGTCATTCAGTCCATTCCTCTGCCAGTGTAATCCGTTAACTACAGTCCCTTTTTATTTGAATAGTCGTTTGTGTCCCAAGCAGCTGAACTTCCGTGGTTCCTCTCACGTCCCTTGGGATTCTATTTACTTGTAGTCAGGAAATGCCTTTTTTTTTTTTTTT
>RSEF01000010.1:11444976-11529150 GCA_003993805.1 Himantopus leucocephalus | reverse complement strand
CCTTTTTTTTTTTTTTTTCATTTTTTTTCAGACAGTTATGTAGATGTGATTGGGCTCTGATGCTATATCAAAGTCTGGGGACTGTTCACCTAGCCCTCATCAAAATAAAATGGGAATCTGCACAAGAACAGCTGTTCCTCTGCATGTATGAGATTGAGTTGGGACCTTGGTATTGTAGCAGTGATGATTAGTACTGCAATTTTAAACATATGTCATTAATGAATAGAATAGAATTATTATGGGCTAACTACTGCATTATCTACAGGAAAAATGAAAGCACTAAAACTCTTTAGTAACCCATATAGGTTATAATATATTTTAACCCACAACAGAGAAGATGTGCTATCAAATTGCTGCAAAGCTTATCATAAGTGGTTTATCCAAGGGAACAGCAACTCTCATTACTTAAGAAGGCAGATAGTTTTTTTCTAATGAAGTTATTAAATCGTATGCTTAAACATGTTAGGCACAGACTCTTGGAGCAGTGACTACTTAGCAAAACCAACCTTTTTTCAGTTTGGGCAAACTCACTTCAGTTTTTCTTTAGTAAAATAAACACCCAGGTACGTATTTTCACATGCATACACTAATCTTAGTGATCAGTTTATTTTTGAAGTCTTTGTTTGCAATAAAATAAGTTTAGAAGCTGTTGAGGTAAAGCTGATAAATAAGCTGGCACAGCCTGATTTGCCTAGCGCTTATTAAAATCTGACTCTTGTCCCTTTTCTTTTAACAGATCTAGTTATGATGAGAGACTCTAACTGCTGTTGTCTTGCCTCTGTTAATACAGCAATAATTGTTTTTATAAAAGTAGAAAAAACCCCTAATACTATATCTGTCATCTCCATTATTTTTGCTTGGGCCTCCAGGACTGGAACAGCTTGGAGCGGGAGTTTCTTGGAGTGGAATCTCTAGAAGAAGATAACTGCTGAAACAGGAAAGGGTGTTCGAGGCTGTGCAAAAGAAATGTCCCAAGAATATATTGAAGAAAACCTGGCATTATTTGCCAAACATCGTAAAGTGGATATTGATATTAGTACAGCTCTTGTTCCAGGTAAGATACTTCATATAACTACTGCAGACCCTGAATATATGTTCCTTTTAGAATAATATGCTTAGTGAAATATGTGTGTATCTAGATATATAGTAAAATCTACTAATGAATAAAGTCTTCAGGATTAGGTCTTATTTCATTTCTATATAATGGGTTAGAGTATTTCCTTCTCTTTGCTCAGAATTTCCTAGTAACTTTCAATTCAGACTCAACGTGATAAATATTTTATATTTACTTCTGAAAGCACCCATGTGTATTACATATCTCCCCATTTACCTTCTTCATTTCTAGTAAGAATTGTTAAACTTGCTTGGTTTTCTTTCTTAAACATGAAATTGGGGAAGAAATTCTAATCACTAAGGCTCTACTCACCAAGAGTATGATGGAGTTAGTGAAAGAATGATCAGTAATTATGGAGCTGAGGCTGGAGGTAAAGTAGAAATTATTCATCCTGTAGAACTTTACATTTGTAAGGTGTGTCAATTATACATCAAGATTTAGGAATAACTGATGTGCAGAGAAAATGCAAATAATGTCAGTGTTGGTCTAACAAATGAAAAAGTAATAGATGTTATAGTAATAAAGACTGTCTTTGAAGCCACTGCTGAAATCTGTCATGGAATTCTTACCAATGTCTTCTAGGGTAACAAAGCAGAGTCTTTCATAAGTAATGAAACCACAAATTGGAATATTATCCAGACACCATTCCATCTTTGAATGTTTTATGTGTTGTGACTTTTATAAGCATGGTAACATCATTTTTAACAATAGTATCCATAAATGCCCTTAAATTAATCCCTAGAGCTTTATTAACAAGAATTTTCAGTGTCTAATTCCAAATATAGAAAAAGGGAAAAATCAGTGTAGAGACTTGTATGATTTCAATATTAAAAAAACTGTTCTGTGTCACTATTTTACAATATGAATGGTAAATTTTAACAGATTACCATTCAGAGGATTACTGTTTTTAGATGAAGACTAAGTTAAGGTGTGATCTGGAAAAGTCATGCAGTGTATAACAGTAAGATAAAGGTGCCATTATTTGTCTGCCGCCAGAGCATATGTTAGAATATTATCTAGACAGTTCAAGCTTTACCAGTTGGGTTGGGTTTTTAATACCAGTGCAGTCCTAAGTCATGATATATTTAAGAAGATGGGGGACCATTTTCAAAATGTCTGAAGACGTAATCAGTCTTAAACTTTTTCTTTCATTATCTCTTCAGGAGTCACATTTCCAACTTATTTCTTTAGTTATAAGGATGTTTTTCTTTTTGAATGGAAGATTATTTTTCTGTAATGATCTGGTTCTAGCAGTTAAAACTGGAATGACAAACATAAAACTGATAATAGCAAGTGTTCATAGACTTGCTAGCCTACACTGATGTCCTTCTAGGAGGGCTCAGCTTTGTCTCNTTTTTTTTTTTTTTTTTTTTGCATCTCCAGCCTTGTACTAAATCAGTTGTCAAAACTATTTTAAATTTGTAATGTTGGGGCCTGATTAAAGGTAGTCAAGTTTGTGTAATTCCCAACTCTGTTTAGCAGAGCTGAGAAGAAATTTGCTATCATCTTCTTCTCTTAATGGAAAAAGTCCAGTTATACCTTTTTCTCTGGGGGGAAGAAATATTTCTGCTAATTTTCTGTTGAAAAATTGAATTGAAATACTTAGATTTTATGTAGATCTTGCAAATTTAAATACTCCTGTTATTGAACCATTTCCAAGTAATTTGTTCTGGGTCAGGTTGTATGTGCCTGAGCTGATCTAATGTCACATATGATCAACAGTTTGGATATTGGTTGCCTCTCCTTCCCATGTGTGCTACCGAGACTGCATGTCCCGTGTTGCACTATGTTTGTGTCGGTGTAGCAGTGGGCTTTAGGTACACAGAAGGCCTGCGTGTATGCTGTGTGGCTCAAAGGTTTGTTCAATCTATTAATTTAAATGCCCAGCTTACATAGTGAAAAACTTACCCAAGTTGTGAGAGTCCTGTAGTGTGAAAACAGTTCAGATACTACTGTGCATGAGAAATATCCTCTATGCACCTTTCATTCTCTTCCTCTCACTCTTCAGTAATAACTATAATGCTGCTTTTTCCCCCTCTTTCTAGTACTGTGTATTTTTCCTTTGTAAAGACCCATTATTTGAAGCAATTAAAAATGTTGTCATTTCAGTATGTGGGAACTTACCCGAGGAGGAAAAGTGTCTCATCAGCAACGACCTTGGGAAGTGGACTATAAAGCAATAGCAGAATGCTTGCAGCCTTCATTGTCCTCCAGGTATTAGATACATGCATTGGCCTGTTCTGGAAATCTAGGCGAAAAGAACAGTCCAGCTAAAAATATTTCAATTTTACCTTGTATTTACTTCTTCTGTGGCTGCCATACTTGACAGTCGTGTCATGACTTACTCCAGGATGTGTATTGAAACTCACATGTGTGGCTGCATATGGGATGAACTGGCAACTGCAATGTCCAGATGGCTATCCTGGCATGACGCAGTGAAAGAAAGAAACAATAATTTAGGGTACAGTGTTCAAGATCAGAATTCAATATAAGTTTTTTTCAGAGCATGGCATTAGAATTCTTTTGTATTTTTTTGATGTTCTGCATTCATAATAATATGAAGGGATGTTAAAGAAACATGATCTTAATCCAGATGTACTTGCAAAGAGTTTGAGTTTTGAAGGTATCTCTATCTTCTTCCTTGGGATTGACTGGAGTGCAATTAATCTGTGAAACACATTGTGCAATGTGATTCTTATCAGACAATCATGAGGTGTTTTCGAATTTGAAGAAGTAGTTGATTTCTTATTCTCAAAAATAAGCACCATATGGTTTTGTAACCAGTTCCCTGACTGGCCTCCCAGCTCATTTAGTCTCTGGCTTCCTGACAAAATTGCAGACTTTCTTTGGTCATGCATCAGAGTAAGCTATTAGTTTTAAAGAGAATCCTTAACTTGTAAAAGAAAGCTTTAGCAACTCATGTCTGCAGTAATATGCAGATTTGATTTACTAGCATGTATAAAACAGGCATCAGATATGTGGAGAACACGTGAAAAGTTTCCAATATATGAAAGCTTTGACAACTATTTATTTTTCTTTCTCATCAGGGTGTGGTGAACACTGGTTACAAGGACTTGCCAAGTAGAATGGCTACTCAAGCCAGTAGCCTTTATTCCAATAACATCTTGAAATTATTAAAGCTGTTTCTCCTGAGAAAGAATATTTTCACTTTGAACAACAGAACGATTTAGATTATGGGGCTATTGATCATGTCGTTAGAGGAATTTTGGTAATGAAGGTGAGTTTCAACACCACTTAAACATTTTTTTGATAAAACCATGTAAAATGTGTTGTGTGAAAACAGTGATTTTGTTAGTGAGTTTAGTCATTCCAAGGAAACATTATAATTCAATGTCTACATGATGATGTGGTGAAGGGAATTTCTTGCATGTTTCAAACATTAAAATATGGGGCAAAAAGAGACTTATAAAAAAATTGATACTGTAAAATTACTGTTGTACTTTAAACTTTTGTTTTTAAAGAATATATTACTGAGGATCAGCCCATCTCCTGAGCTACTGAACTGTGCTTTAAGCAATATGACTTCAAGTGCTAGATAGTTGATGGACTCAAATCAGTATATATTGAACAAAGGTGCTGACAAGTAGGAATAGGTGAGCTGCGTGTGATACTCAAAAGGACTTCAAGTAGTGCAAGTACTTCAAAGGCCAATTGGTTTGATGACACTTACTATGTCTTTGTGCCAAGGCTGGGAGAGGTAGAGCATTGTTGCTTATAAAGATACAGTGATTTTCTATTGAAACAAGCAGGGGTTTAGCCTCAGAATATGAAACTTATTTCAACCCTGATATGACATCATTAGGCTACGTCCTGAGTAGTCTCTGTTGCAATAGTAGTAGCCCTCATACCTTCCTACATCCTTTGGCCTGTTATTCTGGGAGGAAAAACAGAACTAGGTATACAGTTAAATCAGGAGGCAGCCTTAAGATCTGTGAAAACTGATATTACTTATATGTTGGCTGCAATTTTCTGTATGCAAGATGTTTCTTGAGATAGACTGGTTCTTTTTCAGTTAAGTTTATTTTGGACGTAGTAAAGAGGAAGGCTTAATTTCTGTAGTCATGGTGAGTTGAAGATTGACAGGAATCCATATTTGCCTGCAGGTAGCATTAAACCAAAGTACAGTCATGCTAAACATTTAAATATTGGCAGACCGGAATTACTGTTTGGCTAAGAAAGTGTTTGTAAAGAGAAGCATATTCATGTTCAGCTTTTAAAGAATGTAGTCTAGGATTTAGGTAGGTTTTCTTGTTTAATGTTTGTTTTCTGGGGTTTTTGTGTGTGTGTGCGTTTTGAGTTTTTTGTTTGTTATTTTTTCCCCTCCAGTGTCAAGTGTATTACATCTGAAATACACCAGGCCAAATTTGGTGCATAAGAACAAAAAGGTGGTTTTTACAACTGACCGAGTTCAATGGCCGGCACTACTTTACAGACTAAGGGTTATCGTAATCATTATAAGGTAAAGACAAAATCCCATTCTATTTACTCATGTGAGTAATCCCACTAATTTCAGAAGGACAAATGAGTAACCATGACAGAACTTTGCCTGAATTGTCAGTCCATAATATAATGAAAGGCAAGATAGAATAGTAAAGAAATCTTCTACAATGAGGGTGGTGAAACACTGGCCCAGGTTGCCCAGAGAGGTGGTAGGTGCCCCATCCCTGGAAACATTCCAGGTCAGGTTGGACAGGGCTCTGAGCAACCTGATCTAGTTGAAGATGTCCCTGCTTGTTGCTGGGGGGGTGGACTAGATGACCTTTAAAGGTCCCTTCCAACACAAACTATTCTAGGATTCTATGAATCCATAATAATGATTGTTTTGTTCTGCAACCGGAAGATGTAAAGTGTTATTTCAATAAACTTTCCCAAGAACAGCACCCACTTCTATTAAAAAAACCCAACAGCAGCACAAGAATAGGAAAAGCCATACTCTTCCAAGCTAGGAAAATGATGACCACAACTGGAATTTATCTAAAAGGTACAAGGGAATTAATTTATCTGTATTTCTTGTTGCCAGTTTGGCATTTAAATGATGAGACATGCTAGGAATAATTATGTTTAAAAAAAAAAAAAAAAGCTCCTGAAAGGTAGTGTGGATTAACATTGAAAAGCAGCAGGCAGTGGTAAGTCAGGGTTGCTAACATATCATGTTGCTTTCCAATTGAACCAAAGGCTAAAAATTCAACTTTTCAGGATCCTTGGTGAATCATTGTATACCTTTTGTTACCAAGAAACTTCTTCTGATATTAATTATGTATGAAATAAAGAGCCAATATGGTATAGGTTAAGGACCCAATCTAGGGCCAATTGAAATTAACATAGGCTGTTCTCAAAAGCTTTTGGATCAGGGCCTGTATATACTGCATAACTCCAGATGTCATTATCTGTGTTGAAATATATGTATGAAATGGAAAATGGATCATATAGCAAGGTTTTGATTATGTTGAATAATATTTTCCTCATAAACAAGATTGTTATGCTCTTTGCATTAACTGCCTTTGAGAATAATGATAGAATGAAAAAAGAATAATGCAAATGATAACAGAAAAGGATACACGTAGCACACCTTTTACAGGGTTCAGTGCCTTGAAAGCTGTTCAAGGTAAATGAGTAACAGTAGAAATATCTGTTAGTTCAAGCAAAGCAATTTTTGGTGGTACAGAAAGTTGATTTTAAAGGAAGAAAAAAGAGAAGGAAGTCTGTTTCACTTAGTGAACTGTTCCATAACAAAGCTTTATACAGCATCTAAAAGACGTTCCTTACTGCCTCCTCCCAGGGTCACTGACTTAAAATGTTTTGTCCAAAGTATCATTGTTGTTTGAAGATTTTTTTTTCTTTGATTAATTGTGGGCAATTTGTATACAGGTTTTAAAGTTTTTATTAAAAACTTCCTAAAATGATAATCCAACTGAAAATTAAACTTCTGTGATCTCCAAGAGAGAGATTGTGGTATCTTTCTACATTGAGCTTTGTCTTGATTGGGGAAATTTGTACTGTACATTGATTTGCTCAGAGCTTACTTGGGTATATATAACAAAACATTGTGCAAGTGATGACAAAATATGTCTCCAAGTAAAATATCGTATTATCTTAGATTAAC
The DNA here is from genome assembly GCA_003993805.1 of Himantopus leucocephalus. Lineage (NCBI taxonomy): Eukaryota > Metazoa > Chordata > Aves > Charadriiformes > Recurvirostridae > Himantopus > Himantopus leucocephalus. Next base: position 11,521,912 of record RSEF01000010.1, on the reverse strand, counting down.
GAAATGATCTAGTCTTTTCCTAAAGAGGGAAAAACATTTCCCTAAACCGCCAACACATATGGTCAAAGAGACTAGTACTGGGAGCAATAATATTTTCTCCCAAGGAAGTATTGTTGAACTCTTTGTGTGGTCTGTGTCTTTTAACAATGTTCAGATGCTACACTGTGGTCTGTATTCCTACTAAAGCAGTAAAGGTTGTGAGAAGTCACTGGGGAATTTATGACATATTTAATTTTGGGTTTTTTGATGAACTATTTCTCCGTATTTGCCCAAGTGGAATATTTTTTTTATTCAAGAAATTTAGTTTGGCAGTCCCATATGCATCTGCTGCATCCTGGGGTCCCCACTTGGTCCTCAGGTTGACAAAGATTCTATTATTCTGAAATTAGTTTTCTGGCAAAAACAATGTATACAAGTTATGCATGTGCAGGAAATGCCTTCTGCCGCCACGGGTGTCAGTGACACAACTTCAGTGGAAGTAGGGTTTGGGTTCTATGCCTGTTTTTATTTTATGATTAATAAAGAAAAGTGCTTTTTTTTATTCTTCTGAGTGTGTACTTTTTTCTTTATAGGTTTGGCAGGTATTTTAGGACTGATGCTTGTTTCTCCTAATCCTTGTTTTACTCAAATGGTGACCAGATTTGTTCTTGCTTGGAACAGTGGTTATCACACTACCCAGGGAGTCACACCTGGCCTCCATTTGCCTCTCATACCAGAAATTGCATTTATTATTGCTGAGTGTACTGTCTGCTGCTTTTTTTCTCTTATATGCTTCGTTATGACAGATTTGAGTTCAATTTCATTAGGAGGGACCTATAGAAAGCCAAAACAAGGTTAATGACTTTACCCAAAGTGAATTACAAATGAGATTAGAATTTATGAGTTCCGGCCTCAAAACTTTTACTCCAGGCACTAAACAATGCTGTTTTCATCTTTACTTAGATCCATGATGCATATTCACGCAGAGAAATTTTTTTGGCAACCAAAGGATTGTATAATAAATGTTGCTTGTAAGTGTAGGAATGCCAATATAAGCATTGGCTTTATGTTTATACCTATTGTCTCTACAGTAAACATACATATTTCTGTGAGCAATAAGATGACCAGAGAAGAAAATACTTAACAGAATTAATGGGAATAGTGAGAAGATGTGATGAGAAAACTTTGATGTCACCTTAGGTATGTGTGTCTATATCCTTTGCTTTTTCATCTGCGTAGTACCAGCTTCTTTCTGCATGGTCTTGTCCAAAAAGGAAGATGTCTCCAAAAAAGGAGAATATTTCTTCGGTTGATGAAACCACTAGGTTAAATTTTCCAAAGACCATTGATACTCAGGTAGCTAGGTTACTTTGCCTAATTGAGATACTACATGAGTTTGCCCTGATATAGCAGTACAAAGCTGCATGTGGGAATTTACAATCTGAGCAGTATCCTTACCGAGTCAACTGTCAACTTCTCAGAATAGAGCATTTTTGCAGAGCAGACTTTCTGATGTTTTCAGCTTTAATTTTCCATTTATGATGGAAAAAGTATTTAAATATTGGATTCTATTTTAAGTAAAGCTGAATGCAAGTGGACCTCAGTTTGACTTCAGAAGAATTTTAATTCCAATTTAATTTTTTATAGAACTTCAGACAGAAGGACCTACTCTTTTAATACAACATCTTATGTACAGTTTTGTGTGAGTAGACTAATTTTTTTGGTAGCAGTCAGTTGTCACTATTAAAGACCTTCACTCTGAAAGAGCATTTTCTAGGATAACTGGCTAATTTTTTCCATATAGCGTACCTATCTCTGACGTTCAGTATGTCTAATGTTAGGTTTCTATGTTACTAATAGAGTGTCAAAATCAGTAACCTAATTTTTTTAAAGTATTAAACTGCTAGAACACCCCTGAAATCTCTTCACCAGTTCTGTGAAAGAGGTGAAAAATAATTATGGACTTTTGGTCTGTGAGATTGAGTACTCAGGTGTGGAAAACTTCAGATTACAAAAGCATCTGTGGTGGCAACTTAATGTCCAGAAGCAAATCTGTAACAAAAATCTTTTCACGGACACACACAGTGGAGAGGGACAGATTAAGGTAATTGGTTCAAAGGGCTCATTGTAAATGGTCACAATCAAAACATACTTTCATATTTTGGTTTGATCACACTTGTGCTGAGACTACCCTTCCACAGACAGGGTTTCCTGCTGGAAATCTCTCTTAGAATCATAGAATGGTTTGGGTTGGAAGAGGCCTTTAAAGGTCATCTAGTTCCACCCCCCCTGCAACGAGCAGGGTCATCTTCAACTAGATCGGGTTGCTCAGAGCCCCCTCCAACCTGGACTAGAATGTCTACAGGGATGGGGCATCTACTACCTCCCTGGGCAACCTGTGCCACTGTTTCACTGCCCTCATAGTAAAAAGAAAAAATACTTCTTATATCTAGTCTGACTCTTCCCTCTTTTAGTTTAAAGCTATTACCCCTTGTCCTATTGCTAGAGGCCCTACTAAAAGTCTGCCCCCATCTTTCTTATAAGCCCCCTTTAAGTACTGAAAGGCAGAATCACCTCCCTTCACCTGCTGGTCACACTACTTTTGATGCAGCTTTCTGGGCTGCGTGCAGACATTGCTGGCTCATGTCCAGCTTTTCATCCACCAGTACCCCCAAGTCCTTCTCAGCAGGGCTGCTCTCAATCCCTTCATCCCCCAGCCTGTATTGATACCAGGGATTGTCCTGACCCAGGTGCAGGACCTTATGCTGGGGCATTTGTTTATCAGTTGTTTCAATCAGTGGGTTTGTCATGCTGATTAGAACCTCATATTAATTTGTCTGTGGGTGCAGATATAGCAGAACTCTTAAACTACCTAGCCAGTTTCTGAGTTCTGAGTAGCAACCTCTAGTCAAGAGGTTTATCACAGTTTATCACAGTGATGTGATAAAGGTGGAAAACAGATGCTAGAATCAAAATTCAGTTTTTTCAGTGATTAAAGACAAGAACCTTCATGCTAGTGTTTTTCTAAAATGCTCCCCAAAACCATGTATAGAGACGAAGTCTGCATCAAGAGGAAAGAAAGATGGGGTTAGATATTTTTTTTTTTTCCAGGAACTAGGAAATCTATGCAATAAATAGAGCTTTCAACAGAAGGATCAGTTCTATGTAATGGATGATGAAAGGCTATTGGAACTTACTAAAAAGATTACAGGGTAGATTTTAAAACTCAAGACTGGAAAAGCAGATAAATTAGATAATATAATCTACAATCACGTTCTGTAACTCTCAAGGAAAAACAAAGGTAGAATTTGATAAAATTATTTTTTAAAAATAGCATAAACAGTCAACAAAAAGTTCCTTCTAAGCAGAAAATGAAAAAGCTAAGTAAACATACCATATATAGTACCTTAGCCATGCTAGAAGTTTAGGAAATAAGATGGGTAACGAAGGACTGACTTTGAGAGAGAATAAGAAATCCATTTAAAAAGAGGAAAAATAGTTAGTAAAATTGAAAATTCTCCTACTAAAAGGAAAAGAAGGTGAAGTCTGACACCATATAGGAACTGAATTTGCAACTAGAATAAGCTGCAGAATACAAAATGACAGTTACACCAGTTTTAACATAAAGGGATGTGCAGAGAAAGAAAGCATAATCATGGGAGTTTTTACTTGCTAATTCTTACAGGTAAAATTTATATTTCTGAACAGGTCGTTTCTTAATTACACAAAATACTGGGTATGTTCAAATGATCTACTCCAGAATATGATTATCTCTGCCTTCTCCCTAAAGCAGTGTTTATAGGAGGATATGGTACCTCTCTATGCCATTGGACATAACATTGAAGAGGTTATTCAATGTTACGTTTTCTTCTGTTCAATAGTTAAGTAATCCAAAACTAGGAGGGTGGTCTTGGCTAAGAAAGCTAGTCATATGAGCAAGAAAAGAGCTTGATTCTGCCTGAAATATTAACGCTATGAGCAGCAAGGAACGAGGGGTATGTGCAGAATCAGGCCCTCCAAGAAAACTATTCACTTATATGGGCAAATATTTGCCATCCCTCATCATTAGATCATGGAATCTGTTATCCCTAGGGCCAGGGAAACAATTTTATACCCTTTTTGTTTTCTACTGTCCTTATTTGAGCATATTCCTTTGACTGCGCTATGTTTCATTGAAGAGAAAACAGCTTTGCATTTCCAGTTCTATAATATTCAGTCAGTTACAAAGCAGCAATACATTCATCAAAAAATGTAATTTGTTTGCAAAAGTACCAATCCGTATCTAGTTTACAGTGTAAGTACATCAGGAGAGAGAATATATTTGCTTTTATTTGCTATTTTTTAATCCATCTCCAGATGCATGTGTTGTTCAAAACTTATTAAAACTGAGCTATTTCTTATTAGAGGTAGAATCTAATTGGCAATTATCTTTACCAAAGACACAGAAAGGAAGTATTTTGGGAAGAAAACAATCTGATAGTAATCAGACCTGAACTGGTTCTCTTACCTGCCCTTAAGGCTTCCTACATCCTAGAACAGTGTTCAGCAGTAAATCTGGAAGAAATGAGGTGTCAGATTTCATTAATTCTTTAAAGGTTTGGGGTTTTTTTTTTGAGTTTTTTTTTTTTTTAACCAATACCATCACTGGAGAGAAATCTGATGGATGTCCTGGAACTTATCAGAAGGTTACATGGCAGTCAATACACATAGTAACAAAGCTTATTGTCCAATTGTTGGACAATAGTTGTTTCACAGTTAGTTTTACATTGGAACACCATTCTTTGAAATGATATTGTATTAGCATACTAGAATAGCTCATATCTATATTAAAAGGATAAAGTAAAACATTTCCCTCTGTGCTATAATACACAGAAGGAATGGATCAATAAAATCTTAAAAGTAATAAATGCCTCAAAGGCTGAGAGCTCAAACTGAACTGGAAGAAGTAGCAGATCTTTTCAGTTTGTATTCTGCATGCAAGTAAAGGAGACAACTGTAATTCTTATACTTGGACTTTGACCAGATTAATTGTGAGGACCAGGTTAATAATTAGATAAACACTAGATCAAATTGTATGCTGCATTGTTGCTTCTTAAAGATAAGGTGTAAAATCACTGAAGCTAATATTTTTGCCCAGTTGTCTTACAAATGAGTGCTTGAGCACTTGAGATGTGTTCTGGGAAGTTTATGTTGCTTCTTCCTTCTTGTTATGTTGCACCTTTTCTACAGGCCATAGAACAAGCAACATCAATACAGTCATACAGCTATTCTGTTTAAACCCAAATCCCGTCAGGATACAGTATCTATAAACTAGCTCCATCTCAGCATTGTTAATATCCTTATATGATAGTTTCCCCTCTGTCAGATTTAAGTCTCTGGACTTAGACTTCTGAAAAGCCCATAAATATTTCTTGAAGATACCAGCCAACACACGGTTTTTGGCCTTTCTGAATGATCTAAGAATGTTGTTGAATATTTGTCTGTTAATTATGATTTGAGCGTCATGGATTTTTCTGACTATAGTATTTTGGATCATACTTTCAACTCATTCAGTGATGCAGGTTAAAAGACAATTTATTATTTAAAATTTAGTCACCATGTGTTCTTTAAATATCAAAGGAAGACCACATGTTTACTAAATGAGGTCATGTAGGAATTTCAGAGCACTTTTTATATCAAACCATCTAAAATCAAAATATGAGAGAATCAGAACTTCATATTCAGCTTGATAGAATACACTGCTTTTACCCATAAAGAATGTGATGGCGAAAAGTTTTAAATTTGTCCAGTGCAGGGCAAATCTAGCAAAGGTGTAATATCTTTCAGCTTGAACTAATGTGATAAGTGTTTTTCTCTTGGGAGAGAGTATTAAGAAATAAGCCTGAAAACAATAAAGAATAAGGCAATAATTGAGGTATTGTAGACTAATATTAGAAAACAGTACGTCAGTGTTGATGATAATTGAAAACATGTACTCAAATATATGTCAATGGATCCTGGAACTGAGTTGCTGGGATGCTAACTAGTTTCATGGTTACTTGATGGATTGGCGTCATAAAGAAATACAGAAACCAGCAAATGTGAAGGGAGGAATGTGCAGAAGTCGTATAATCAGAAATAGATAATCACTTGCATTAATAAACAAACAAGAAATCTTACTCATCTTTAAAGAAAAACTATTGGTTCCCAATCCTCCTGGAGATTTTAAAAGCCTTTCAGTGTCTCTATATTCCTTTACAAAGAGTAAAGCTNTTTTTTTTTTTTTTTTTTTTCAGATGATGTGTTTCAGCTCAGTTGAGTGTGCTGTGCAGTAGTGCTGGCAGGGTTGTCTAGTCAGAACACTTCTGGATTTGGGAATGCCCTTGGTATGGTTGGGGTGTCAGAGATTTAGGAGCGAGCAGCAGTAGGAGCACCAAAATCCTCACCAGAAGTGCGTGTACAGATGTCTATAGCCATTGCTCAGGGTGGCACAATGGGTATGCGCGCTTCTTCTACGGTATATGTGCTTGATTCACAGCATCCCTGTTAAGTGTTATTAATTAATTTACTATTCTTTGAGAGGATAGGAAAATATGTTATGAAAGTATGAATTCCTAAAGGTGGCACATTTAAGTAAGATGGGGAGTATAAATTGTAGTGAAAGATCTTAATTGATGATAAAAAACTTAAGTTTTGTCAAAGTAGAAAGTTGTTTTGAAACGAAAAAATTGATGTTTCAAAAAGCACTGAAATCATTAGCTGACTTTGGAACTTCACATTTATTTTCTCAGCTGAAACAATTTTCTTATTATGAATCTACCAACTGCCTCAGTTGATCTGAATTAGAATTTATTAATTTGTGGGAAAAGAAATATTTGAAAAATTTCATTTAGTTTTAATGCTGATTCTCTGAGGATTCTGTATCTGATACTATGGAGGCCAATACAAATTCTTAAAGGCTGAGGTTGAAACTTGGTAAGAGAGAAGATGGGAAGGTACTACTACTTTGTCAGTTTGTCACTTAGATTGTGGCAGTCTTCTAATGTTTCCAGAGGCAATTGGCCTGCCTTGATTCTCTGTAGGCAAAATGTGTTTGGAAACTCTGGCGGGTGCATTCACACAACTCTTTCCCATACATAAGGAACAGTGGCTTCAAAAGAGCTGTTCTGGCTCTGTTTCTTACAAGCTGTCATCCCAAAATGTTCTAGCAATGTATTTTTGGAAAAGACTTAAATTAGGTTAAAATTTCCTATAACTATTGTATTTCCATTTCATTGTACAAAAAGGAAAACAACATTAAAAAGTAAACAGTCCTTTCTTGCTCAATGATCTGTTTATGCTTTGAGTATGAAACACAATGCAATATTTTATTTTGGATCTAAATAATTTAATTTTGCAGGTCTTGCCATTGCAAAAGGAATCGAAATCTCTGACCTTCCTCAGCTTGTAGCTGCATTTCAGTCTGGTTGGTTTGGCAGCAGCAGCTCTCACATATATTGCTGAGTACGTGATTGAATATCCACACCTTGATGTTCACCCTTCTGCCAAGGTTCTGAAAATTGTGGCATATCTGGGCGCTATATTAGGGTGTAGCTTTCAGTGCGTCTTTAGTAGCTTATGGAAAACTGCTGGGTACTCTTTACTTTAGTCTGCCATGAATTTAGGATGAAGTTCACTTAGAGGCCCTTTTCTGTTTTCCTCAAAATACAGTTAAATTATAGGAGGAGTTGGGGGCTAATTCTCTTAGCTCCTTTGCAAGGGGAAGGAAGTAGCCTTATACAACTTAGCTTAACAAATTTGGTAGGACTGGAACACAAGGAGGAGGAGGTTAGTGACTTGGCTTTTGTGTTGATTAGGAGAGATGTTGATGTTGGTCTCAAGGATTTCCTTTGCTGGATTTGCTACAGAGTATTTAGTTAACTAAGGGTCTGACTTAGATTCCATAGAGCCTTACTCCTAAGAGTCTAATGTGAACAAGTAGTGGCTAGAGGAATTGTAGTAAGAGATGTTTTAGGTCCCTATGTAACAATTACTTCCTACAGCTATTGAAGCTTTGTGTTCTGAATAATTACTGTGTCCTATTTGCTATTACAAAGCAATCATATATCAAACTGCTTTTGTTTTCCCATAATTAACAAGGCTGAAATAGTATGACTTGCTGAGTATGACAGGAGCTGGAGCACTTCCATTTCTGAGAATTCCTTAAAAAAAAAAAATCCCAATTTTTTTTGTTCTGTATCTGCAATAGGTGGATCTTTCTTCCAGCTAAACCAATTTCCAAGGAGACTGGTGTCTCTGGTATTTTTATTCTGTATCTGTAGCCTGTCTTAATTTCCAGTGCTTTAGCGCTAATTAAAAATATTTTAGTGCTAAAGTCAATACAGTGTTAGAGCTTGCTTGCTTCCAGGTTTGCCGAACTCAGCACCATTTCTACTTGGGCGCTGCTAGTTGAATCCTGGCTTGCTGACAGCATCCATGGCTAGAATGATAATTTGGATCCAAGCTACACCCCTGGATTAGTGTGCAATCTTGGTGTTACAGAACTCCCCTCAATTATGGTAATAGTATCAAGAGAGCAGCTCTTGAACCTCTTCATTGCAAATAAATGTAAGGTTTTTGCACGCACATCCAGCACTTGCTGAATGCTAGCCATGATGCAGTCTTGGATGTTAGCTGAAAAAATTGGCATGAATTATGAGAAATCAACAAAGCACTCTGCAGAATGTTTATCTAGCCCTATAGAAATTCTGTAACAAGTCTGCAAGTCCCTGCAGGATCCCACAAACCACACTGCAGAGATCCAAAACTTTTTAGCCAGCAGCAGTGCTGTAAAATAAGCTGTGGATATTTATCTAGTCAGATGTATATGTAATCCTAGCCATTGCTCTAACTGTGGACTAGTTTTCGAAAGAAATAAGAGAGTAAGGTTCTTGTTCTGCAAAATAACAAATGATTTCAACGCCTGTTATGCCTGTATTTCAGCAAAAATTCTACAGGCATATCTGCTTACATGACCAAACCCAGTAATGATGATAGGTAAAAATCTTCTGCTAACTGTGTGCTTGAATGAACTTTTATTTGTTTTTGTTTCACTTATTTACTACTTTAGGAATGATATCATTTCTTGAAATATGAATTTAATTTTTCTTTCCCTTCTGTGGTGTTTACTAAATTGCAAGGACAGACAGCTGTAGGTGGAGCAGAGATGCCTGTTACTAAAATACCAAACAGTTACTCTGGCTGAGTTTTGTGTGCAGAAGGATTTCTTCTTGACAACAGTCTTGCAGTTGTGGGTGCCTTGATTGGTTCCTCTGGATGGAGCTATCCTGTCATGTATAGTGTGTGTGTGGTAAGGAAGTATCACTAGTTTGTCCCCTTTTCTGTGTGAAATAAGACTAGGGCATCGACTTTGGAAACTTCTAGAAATAAGATGTTGCAGGAGATTGGATGACTGGACTGGCTCCCTGACAGAATTTTGCTTATAAATAATGAAGCGTTACAACAACTGGATAAATGTCTGGTGGGTTTTCTAGAATTAGTATTTGGCAAATGAACTCCCTAAATGCCAAGGACAGCAAAGAAATCGGAATATGTCTGGGTTGCATGGTGTGGAGCTGTATAGACATACCCAGTCAATTCAAGGATTGCAAGCACTATATATGTGCTAGGAGAGCTCTTCCTCATTTTTACCCTGCTTTTTGGTAGCTCCTTTACCCATAGCGCAAGCACTTCCACCTGGCACTTCACTGAATGGTGTAAACATACTAACAATTCAATTCCTGTTGGTCACAGGTACAATGGACTGGGCTTTGACTGGCACTCACCCATCAGCATGGAGATTAAACTACTGGCCTTGAGAGAGTTGATTCCTTCAGATTGGAGTTCTTATACTGTAAGAGAACTTGCATAGTTTTGCCTGAGTTCTAGCCATTCTGTATGTAAACAGTTCCTAGTACACTAAATCTGTCAATTCAACTTTAAAAACTATTGGGAAAAGCAATAACAGCAATGTGATTTACTCATAAAACCAACAGTGTAAGTTAATATTTTATAAAATGCCGAATGGCCTTCACTGAAGTATCTCACACAGCACCTGACTTTGAGGAAATGGGAAATGTGCTGTTTCATAACAAGCAAGAGGGGTGATGTTATTTAAACAAAGAACATCTTTGTTTTGCTAGGGAAAAATGTTAATGTAGTTTAGGGAAGAGAAGAAAAATTGTTTAAAAATGGCTGAAAAACAAGGTTTTCTCAAAGGCGTATCTGAAAATCTGTTTGAAATGTGTGACATTTATGCCAAGTGGGATGCTGAAGTTTTCAGTTTTTTTTTTTAATTGAAAAAAACCCCACAACACAACACAATGCAATACTGAGCTGTTGAACCATTTCTGTATCAGCTTCACAGCTTGTTAAAGTAAACTTTAATGAGCTGAAGAATAACGCAGTCTGTCTTACCAAACAAACTACATGGGAATTTACAGCAAATGAACTATTTATTTTGGGATTCTTTTAATGGACTTGGAACTGTTGTTTTGACCAATATGCTTATTTAATACGTTCACATTTAGGTCATGATCAGATCTTTTCCAAATGTCATTTTTGGGTGGATATGGCACAGCATCTACAGCACGAAGGAACCTATGGAAATTGTTGGAACTTGTACTGAAGCTGGATTAGACCAAGCTATTGAAATGATAAAGGAGTCTAATTCTGTCATTACCCCGGGGTAGAGTTCAGATATTTGTTCAATTACTCAATAGTAGGCTTTTCAAGCTACCTCAGGTCTTGCATAACATTCTGCGTATTTCACTGTTCACTGTAACTTTAATCACGTCAAATTCTTGTTTCAACTTCCTTTGAATCTATGCAATTTATGCTTGTTATCAAAATACTAAAATTGTTAAATACCTCTTCTCTCCTTATACGCCACCTGTGTCTCATCTGATGTTAGCAGTCATTCCTGCCTGGGCTTCACCCATAAATACAGACCTCTACAATCAGTAGCCAACTTCATGCCTAATCATCCCTATTCCTGAGTATATGCTATGATTCCTCAGAAGCTGGAGTGTCGTGAGCTTTACAACAGAGTACTGTTTTTCTTTACCTTGAAATCTGTTTTGAAAGCCTAAGCCTGCAGAGTCATTTACTTGCAGACTACCTGAGTGCACACTATTAAAGCATTGTCCAGCTTCATCTTGACAAGTCTACTCTTCTCTCTTTTCTAACATTTATCCTTGATTTTAACTGTTTCAGGGCACAGATTTTGCTTTCTTGTTTGTTGCAGACTAGTGCTAAATATTAACTTATTTTAGTGCTGTACGAATATGCAAGAGACTCGAAAATTTGCATTATCGATATTAAAAATACAATATAAGCTAAGAAGGGGGTTATAACAAATGTTTGGTCACAAACTACAAGGCTGTATTTCTTCTTTCCTATGTTTGCAATGAAACCTTTTGTTCAGATGTATTCAAAAAGTACAACATTTTTGGGACTCAGTGCCTACTTCTCACTAGTAAACCCATTTAATAGTGTCCTGGACGTATGTGACATTAGTGAAAGCTGAATGCTTCCTGATGTACTGAATTGCAACCATAATTAATGTTATAGTTCTAATGAAAAACGTTTGTTAACTAGAAGTATCACACTTGATAATACAGCCTACATCTTGACAGTACTACAGTCCTCATACTTTTGTAATGATACAGCACAGGGCAAGAGGGTTCGTCAAGGGTCTAGACCTAAGACTACACTAACCTTAATTTCATCTCATTGACGCCATTTGTCATATCCTGGAATTCAGAGGTTTTACTATTGATTTATATTCCAGCTGTGATGTAAGTCAGACCTGCTCTTTATGATTAGACCTTAATGAGCAATGCCTCACTGTATATCTGTGAACTCTGCTGGGAGTTTTTATCATCTTAAAAAAATAATGAAGGCCTCTAGTGTAGAGCTGGGGATACTGGAAATACAAAGAATTTGGGCACAATCTTAAACAGATTTTTTTTTTTCCCCCCCTTCAAATGGTACTGGTTTATAGCAAAGAAATATGAGATGAAGTTACTTCATTGGGCCTCCTTCTTTGTGTTAATTCTCATAAAATGAAAAATCTCTTGCTTTTCCTAAAAATGGGTAAGCCGGTACTGCCAAGATTTATGCAGGGTAATCAGCTATTCAGTCTGAGATTTCTTTAAGAATGGCAAGCTTTGGCCAACATTCATTTTCAATTTGCAACAATAACAAAAAAGTTTGTGTCATGACATTTTAGGAGAGTAATTTCTGTAGGATAACTATACATGGAAAATATTAACGGAGGGCAGGAAACATTCAGTTTTCACACATCTCGTCTACAGGACAGCGTAACCACTGAGTTGAAATGTGCCAGCTAATCATTCTTCTTTCATCATAACAAATCACAAAAAGTTTTAGTAATTTATGAATGCATGTGAACAAAAGACTACAGTTCCAAAGATGTAGAAGAAAATCCTTAAAATAGTTTTTATGCACAGGATTGCCTGAAGCTATTGAGCACTTGCTATGTAGCCGGCTGATCTGTTTTGCACCTCTGCTGAAACCTGAGGTGAAGCGTAGGTCTTCTCGCCCTTATAGTTATGGGCATTAGAAGTGCTGTATATACCTACAGCTGTAATCAAGCAGACTTCTCCAGCTGACCCAAGAATACAGTTGGCTTCTTTCAGATGCAGCTGCATGCAGCCCTTAGCCAAACGGATGGGTCATCATGATGAGGGGCCTCTGAAAGGAGAGGGATATGGAAAAAAAGGAAGAGAACTGCCAAAGTGCCTCCCCCAGCAAAGCAGGCTGCTGTAGAGAGTAATATTAAGTGCTGTTGTTTTTGTATAGCCACATAAAAAAAATCCAATAGAAAACACTCAAAGACCTAGAAATTTGCTATTAGTCAAGACGTTTGTATACTCTTCCCGTGAAGATTAAAGAAATTATTTTTAAAAGGGTCAGAGGCTTTATTTGCAATAAAACAGTGAATTCCAAATAGAACACTGCAGCGTTAACAACACACACACTCTCTCTCTCTCTCTCAATGTTCAGGGTGTTAATGATTTGTGGGTTTAATTTTCACTCACTTAATTGCCCCTTTTGGATTTTTCTTTCTGTATAAGCCCTAAGTTTGTGAGGATGGCAAATTCTTCCTAATACACTCCACACTGTATAAGTAAGGAAGGCCATAACAGCTGTGATCTTTTCTCTGGGGATGCATATGATCTGTAACATCAGGAAGAAAGGAAAAAAATAGCTCTATACTGCCTCTAGGCCTTCCCCCTCCTTCTGAGGCTGCCAACTATTAAACCAGAGACTGTGTAGGCCACTGACAGGTGGGGATCTGGTAATTTCAACAGCACCTTTTCAGATCTTTGTATTGCTTTGCACTGGCCGTATTTCCTTCACATAAGAATTCTTCACTGCTTTATCTGTTTTAGAACTGCTTTGCATCACTGGACCCAGCTTAATGGATGGGAGTCAAACTATATGATTTTGTTCCAAGTAAATATGCAGGTGATAGCTCATAAAGGAATGTTTACGAGCTAAATTTAGGATCTTGGATTTACTGCCTCTGAGAACAGTCCGTGTCAAAGCTTTTCAGCTCACAATCAGCTGACAATGTTTCTGACTCACTGTCCATCCTATAAACTCAGTCTGGAAAGGCAAGATAATGTATCTACTTTTCATAAACATCTGAAATATGTGTAGCTTCATTGCTGTAAATGAGGCTAATCTGATTGCTTTGTTATATCCAATGCTTTAAGTTTGTCGACGTTGTATTTGCATGCATTTTAGGAACTTAGAAACAGCAGGGAAAACAGACATTTCTGTATTAGACTGCATTTATTCCCTACTTTGCTCAAAGTAGACCTATGGTTGTCTTATACCTGGAGGTTGTCTTATACCTTATACCTCCATGTAACAGTACACTAAATTCCTTTGGCTTATGCATCTCGGTCACTTGGAGGGCTGTTGCAGAAGACATAAAAGCGGTAACAGCCAGAACATCTTTGCCTTCTCTGGTTGCCAGGCTCCTGGGAGGCATAGCCAGCCCTGTGCTTAAAAAGGCTAAGAAGCTGGAACGTGATGCTGATTTTAATAAGGACTGCAGGAGACTGAACAGATGTACAGACTGTTAAGCTTGACTTTACTGGGCAAACTGTGAACAACTTTAAAAAAGAAAAGAATTGGTAGGCACATGTTTGGTAGAGGAATCACTGCTGCTTTTGCAGATGTCACATTTCACAAACCCAGTAAAAATTCCTTGAAGGACGCAATGAGCTTGAGGATAAGGGTGATCTGGTTGATAACTGCTGGTGCTACAGCTCTAAACTAAGCCCTATTTCTTTATCAGCGGAGGTACTCTAGAAATACCGCATTCATGAGCACTGTGGCTAGAGGTTTTAGGAATTAGTAATTTTCAGAGCTGTGTTCTACCATCTTAACCCAAGCTGTGGAATCTCTTGGATGACTAAAACTTTAATTCCTGGACCTACAATGGATTGTGTGTAAACGGAGTTCTTCTTGCATGCAGAGCCATGGAACTGAGGAACTGAACAGAATCAAGATTTTAGATTTGGACCATGAGTGAGCAGTGTTGAACTAAACTACATGGTATAACATAATGGACGTCATCCTCAGATTCCACATATGCGCTTGATTTAGCGACCTCACAAGGGCCTTGCGTAAGACTGCCTCTTAAATCTTAGGAGTATTTATTTTCATGATATCTTACACAGAGAATGCACAAAATTTTTTTAATAGTTTTCATTAGCACATGTAACTGCCAAGATTCGATTCTAGGTTTGAACACCAACAGATGGACCTAATTTTTTTCATTCAGATGAAACAACAAACTGTCATCGTTTATTGTATGCTTGATTAATGTACTTTGCTGTTGTCTTGATAACTTGAAGTAGTGGCTTTTCCTTTCATAATAACACATTTTGTAATGTATTTCCTTTTTGTCTCAGATACAGACTTGGCTCTGGTGATTGGTGCAAATGACACAGTAAACTCAGCAGCACAGAAGATCCCAATTCTATTATCACTGGCATGCCAATACTGGAACTCAGGAAAGCAAAAAAAGGTACTAAAAACCAATGACAGAGTTCAGTCCAGTGTTATGATATGTTAATTTCTCACAAGAAAAGTGCCAACATACAGATAAACAAGAAATTTCTTTTCTAAACTGATGTCTCACAAGATCAATATACATAAGCACATGCGTAACTGAAAACGGCCACTGCCTATACAGAGAGGGCAGACCTTTGCAGGGGCCTAGAAAAAGAATTCCTGGCCATTTCCATGGGACCATCCATATGCTGGAACAGCTACACTATTGCACATTACTTTGCTTTCTTGAATCTACGGTGTTAGTTTTCATGGACTTCAAAAGATTCAAGATTTCTTGTTTCTTACCCCATTATATTTTTTCAATGGATTCTTCTTTTAAAATGCGCAAAATCAGTTAGGCTATGCCTGTGTTAGAGGTTATATTGCACTTAAGAGTTTGGCAATATAGTTTTGTTGGCAAATTCCTTGCAAGCTGCTTCAGGCATTGATTGTTAAACCAGTTTCCCAGATAAAGTAAGCCATATTCAACAAAAAGAGGAAGCTTTTGGCAATGTAAAGATTTCTATGTTATATTTTTTGCCAACACAGTCATGATAGAAAAGAATGCAAGCATTTTTGTACTCTTAACTGACATAGGTATTCAGATCGAAGCCAATATTCTAAACACACATGTGTGAGGTTAAAAGAGGAAGTAGCTTGATCCAATTGCTTCAAGTAGGCTGAGGTGCTTTACATGATGTTTCTGAAAACTGAAGCTGTATCAAGTTGCTTCCTTGTCTGCTGTAAATATGAAAAAAACTCTGACTCTGCAGCATTGATTTGGCCCAAAAGAAGCCTGTGGACAGATAAAGCTAGATAGAACGTTTCAGTACTAATCACTAGAAAATGCAGGTTCAGGCCATCTGGAATTCACGCTGCACTTGGCAAACAATTTAGTCATGAAACTGAAGCTGCACAAATAATTTTTGAAAGAAATAAAACGTTTATGATGTTCCTGAAATACAGAATTTTTATTTAGCATTAGCAGCAACATTTGAAACAAAGTCTGTAGTTTCAGCTTGAGCAAACTTTTTTGCTGGAACCCAAAGTATTGTTCTTCTGTAGAAAAGACACTCAGGTTGCTTTTTTTAGACTTACAAAGGGTCTGATTCCGTTCAATTCATTAGCAAGTGTCTCCAAAGCAAATCGTTTCAGAAATTGTACTAAAGCAGACCTTTAAGCTGTGAGGGTGGCATTTAAATATGGTTTTAAAAAAAGACTCACTGATTTTATGAGACACTCCAAAATGGAGTGCATCCTAGGAATGTTTTTTATAATTCAGATTTCAACCGAGTAGAAGTAAGTTTTTCCATATGGAAACCAACCTAACTCATTATGATGAAAGCCTCAGGAGTCCTAAAGTATGTTTAAAACCAGGACTTGAAGTAGAGATTATAGCCAATCATTGTTGATAGCATGTCTGTTGATGATGATACCGAGACATGAACTGTCACAAAAAATGAAGAGTCCATGTTATTTACCACACAGACAATTTGTTTTATTAAAGTTACATGTTGTTCCAGATCATATGCACAAAAGTGTATTCTCACAGAGTAAAGGTGAGGTCTTATCTCAGTTTTGTAGGACAGAAGGTATGTTATAAAATTTACAGTTACATTAATAGGTTTACATGCTCTTGTTTGTAATAAAATTACCTTGAAATAGAGTAAAAACTAGCATAAACCAAGGAATTTATAAACTAATTGCATATTATTAATAAAAAAAATCCAAAACATGAGAGAAACACTAACTCTGGTTTGATTATTTTATTCTCCAGTAAGTAATCAAAAGACAAAGAAATCATGTTACAATATATATGTGAATTTTCCATCAAGGGTCATATGTGTGTGTGTTCCCTGTAGGTGTTGATGCATACAATTACTTGAGGCAAACGCATTTTACTTGGTACCAGGGTGGGTGTGCTCCTTTCTCCTCTTCTCTGCTAAACAATTGCAGAGCATGATCCATGGCATTTCTTCTGTGCAGGTGAGTCGGAATTTCTGTGTAGTTCAACACTCTCTAAATTTTTCTTTGCAGTTTTACTCTTTTAATTGTTTTGGAATAACCTGTTTACCCCTTTGGTCTCTTTTTGGNTTTTTTTTTTTTTTTTTTTTTTTTTAACTTCAGTGCTGCTTGGAGATGCAAAAAAAATGCAATACTTTATGAGACAAGAGTAGGGGACTACACTAGACTCATTAGCAGCGATATTCCAAATGGTGAAAAGGTATGAAATATTATTTGTTTTTCCAGTGTACTGTTTGGAGAACAATACAGCACTTGTGCTGGGTAGTGCATCCAAACTTAACAAATGAATTTCTAGTGAAATTACTCATCTGCGTACATTAACAGGCTCAGCTATATGTTTGTGTCTAGTTAAAGTATACGCTCACCCAGTAGATATAACAGTTTATTTATATTTACAAACTATGATACCACACTGATTTTCTTTGTTCTCTAAGACAGAAACAGCATCAGAGAAAATCTTTGGCTTGTGTCATTTATCACTAGGAGGGAGGTATATATTTATTCATGTTTACACATGTACACATACTTCTATATAGCTCTTCTATTTTTGTTGTTGAAAAGCAGAAATTTTACCATCAGAACCTTTGAAGTAGTAATACTCAGCCTTTAGATTTCATGCTGAGTTCTACTGGCTTATAGGCCCAGCTTCATATATAGAGACACGTTACCCAGAGGCAGAAATTAACTACAGGTAAGGGAAGTGAAGCACACAGGATCATAGGTCGAGCAGGACTCAATCGTGGGTATATTGGTTTGGAGCATTCTCTTCTGTTCACTCTTCTGTTGTATGTTTTTAAATATCCTATTGCAACACCAGTGGTCTGAAAAGTCAGCAGTAAAATCACAGTTGATTTGATTGCGATAACAGCACTGGTATTGCTAGTTACACAAAGATTTCCAGTGAGGTGAAAATACAAAGTCTGGTTTGCATTAGAGAAGTAGTTCCTACCTCTTGCTGTGGGACTCAAGAATTATTTGATTCTCCCCCCCCCCCCCCCCCCNCCCCCCCCCCCCCCCCCCGGGCAGGTAGTGGTAAAGAAACCACACCACTATCAGTGTTTTTAAAGTTTAATCTGATACACTACTTTCAAAATTCTACAGCATCTGATTTCTCTTCAGAATCCATAAAATGGCAGCAATGTGTTATCTTTCCCGAGATGTGAACAGCAAGAATGTTGTAAATTTTTCATCTAAACGTTTGAATGGTTGGTATTACTAAGTGTCACAAGTCAAAATTAACATTCTTACTAATGACAAGATTGAAATTTTACTGAAATAATGTCTCTCAAGACAAGGGATAAAAGTTCAGGAATTATGTTGAGTTGTTCAGTACCTTAATGGGTGACCTCATATTCTGGTATCAACAGATCAGTGTCTTACAGCCACACGATCTTTTCATCTTAGTGGGAAAGCTTTCCTGTTTCAACGTTGCTGCAGTCACTGTTAAGTTTTGTGTTGCAAAACAAGTTTGAATTCAGCTGATGTGCAGCTTTTTGGAATACTCTGAGACACATGTTAATGGTACCTGCGGGTACATTAACTGCATTTAGTAAATGACAGGAAACTAATTGGAAGTTTTCCCCCTTCCATATTTTGATATTTTCAAAGACAGGGATAGGTGGAATGGATTTTCACATCACATCATTGCATTTTATATAAATATGCTATGACCATCATTTATGAAGACAGACTGATTTTTAAAGCATTCGGGCAAAATACTGAAACTCGGTGCATGAGAAAAGCAAGAGCAGATCACTACATTACTGTGCAATTGGGCCTGAAGAAGCCTATGTGGAAAACCAGATGGACAAAAACTGGAAAAAAAATGGCAAGAAGCTGTAGCACAGGATTTAAATAAGGTGAGATTACAAGTGCTTTGGAAGTTTCTGCTATAGATTCCCAGTTGCCATCTCTTTTCAGTCTCAGTGTATCTTTACCCCATGCACTGACATGATCCTTTATTCAACCTAGGCTTGGATGAATTTTGTGCTACCTTCCAGGAAAGGAATTGTTTTTTGCAGCTCCCTCTCGTATTCATTTTGAGAAAAGGATTAAATCCTCCCTCTGACCAAGCATACAGGCATGCTAAAGTGCAGCCACTTCATGCTCCTGGCCAAACAAAGAACAAAAATACCCACAATAAGCAAAAGCAGATGGCTTCAGTGGCAGGAAATGAATGAGCCAGACTGCAGGTAAAATGGTTCTCTGAACACATCGCGGAGGTTTGTAATGACAGGTTCTTTGTTATCTGGGGCCTCCCCACAGGAGGCCAGATGTCTTCTGTTGTGAAAGAAGATAGATAGAGATGCTCTTCCTTTTCCTCCCCCTTTAACTTATGGCTGTTTAAGTTACTGCTAATGGAAGTGGAAGCCTGTTTTCCCCCTTGCTCTCTGATGTTTTTGGAAACAGAAGAGATAGTTAGTGAAGGGGTATTCTAATATGAAAGAAAAGGCCCAGAACTGGCCTTTACCTCCCCATGACCCTCATTGTAAAGAACAGGGAGGTCAGTGCTGCTAATTGCACTTGAAAGGATTAACCACTCGATTGCTTTCATTTGGTGGAACAAAACTATTCTTTAGTCTCAAAGCTGGAAAAATGTATCAGTGAGACATTTTCAGTATGAGGTGGATAACTTGGTTTGGCTTCTTATACCAGTACTGAAATTAAACAGAGGATTTAAATGTTTTCACAGAGGGGAGCGCAGGAGATGGGAGAGAAGGGGGAACTACATCTGCTGCTCAGACAGAACAGATTTGCAGTAGAAGTAACAATAACCTCCTTCCTGCCCTCATAAAAGGTTATCACAGGAATATCAACAGACCATAATTAATTACGGGTATTAGATGTGCCTCTGTCACTTGGTATAAGAATGGCTCTTGCATTAGACTGAGGTTGCACTGGAAGAAAAAGAATCTTAACCCAATTCCTGGACACAGTGTTCCAGATTTAAAATCTTTTCTGTACATTGATTTCACCTGAGAATTAAAACTAACTTACTTTTGGAATAGATTCTTAATTCCCATTGTTCAAATAAAGTGAGGTACACAAAACTTAAATTTGGAAACCATTTTTAACCTTATGAAACTATTTTCCAAAAGTAACAAGGAACAGCTTATATAAGCTTTTATCTGACCTCTGCTGCTTAAATAAAAAAACATGTTTTCAGGGAAATGTGTCTTGGAAGTAGCTCCCCCCCCCCCCCCCNGTAGGATTCCCCCCCCCCCCCCCCCCCCGATTTCTCTCTGGTTCTTGTAAAACATTAGGTCAGTGGGTTCATTTTATTTTTGTTTGTTTAAAGTGGGTGAAAGTTTCCTTCTCAAGCTATTACACTTGTGTGATTTTTTTATTTTTAAATATTACAGCAATCTTTGTTTAAGAAATACAAGAACAGATGGAAATGTCAAAAGACTATCAAAATTCATACCAAAGGAAATAGCATTAATCATTGTAAAAAGCCAAAATAACCTCTCAATAGCAATAAGAACCAAATGAATAAGAAATGTGTTGCTTCTATGCTATTGAGACATGATTGCTGATTTTTTTCTCATTGCCTGGCACATGAACTCACAATATACTGAACAGCTGTGCCATTATATATGCATATTTAAAAACAATTTTTCTCATTCTGACTTCAAGCCTGTGTTTCTTGTGCTGTTATAGTTCATGCATGCTTCACGTACACTTGAAACTTAATTAGCATCTCTATTTTCAAATGGAGGAGATGTGTTCTGGTTGTCCACTGAAATGCATTTTTATACACATTCATTTGTGCAGATGGGCATACAAATCTGAAGGTAAGTATGACTTGCAGAGTGCATTTATATCTTGTGTTTTAAGCAATATTAACTTTGATTTCAATATCCTGAAGCATTAAAAAACATAAAATGGATCAGTTGTATGGATTGCTGTGTAAGCGTAAAAAGATTTTCTTGAAGTCTTTTTCAAGGCACTGTTTCTGTGTTCACCAGGGTGTGACAGTGCCCTCCTGGAGAGTATGCCACAGGTGATAATTTAGCCAGATTTGCTGAGGAAAAAATCAGAATTTTTGTTTAAAAAAGAATCTGTGTCATTTTGACAAGATTTAGTTTTTTCTTAAGTAGCACACTTCTGAGAATATTCAGAAATATTTATCCATCTTATATTGTACATCTAATGAAACATATTTTTTTCTACCTTAAGACTATAATTTTTACCAATGTGAATTTTTCTGGCAGAACATCCGAGTGTGATAAAAATATATTCGTATAACTCTTCTTGTAAATACATAGCTTAGGCCTATTACCTCTGCCAGCATTAGCTGTACTGGTATAGCTTGGCAAAGACACACTTGTATAATTACATTCACATGTGATGACTCTTCCAGCAGTGCTAGACATACCAACAAAAATTTCATCAGCGTAGACAAAGTCTTATTTATGCTGCTCAAATTTGCACTATTACTGCAGAAAAAACACAGCAGATTCATAGTCTGCCTAATTTAAGGAAATCTTGTCAGAAATTTTGTGGTTGGAACCACCTTCTTCCCTATTTCTTTTCTCTGCAAATTACTTTGTCTTAGGTCCTGCAAAAAGATCTACATTTTCAGACAACTCCTATGGTGCAATGAGCTCTCTCTGCTGCTTAGAATACAAGTATGTGGCATCTACAAAATTTTACCATCTATGATATGCCATAGTGACACTTGTTAAGTTAGCGTTCCCCAAAATAATAATGATATTATATAATAACAATAAACAATTAACTCAATTAATTTGTTTGAAGTAGTCTAAAATTATACAAGAAGCTGAGATAATCTTTATATAACAGTATGTGAATGGCACTATAGAAATCATGCACTTTATAATGATGTTTAAAGAAATTGCAATCTTCTAATAGAAATTTTCCAGAATTAATCTTGAAAATACATAACTTATATTCTATTCACCTAATGTGGTCTTTCATTTTGTACTGCCCCCCCCCCTTAAATACCATCCTAACATTTCCAGCAAGCTTTTGGTGTCATGAAAGTGGAATCAGTATTACTGGGTAAAGCACAAAGAAAACACTTGAAACAAAGTACTATTAATAATAAAAAGCTGGCATGCTAATTCCTTTTTACTGTTAGAGAGATCATGCCTTATGGCAAGAGGTGCCAAGTCCTCCTATCCCCACCTCAAGAAATACTCTCACTGTGATGAGCGTATCATGTCTGCAGGTTCAAACACAGCAATATTTAGCAAAGCATAACTGTTTTCAAATAAGTAATTCTAAACAGACTGCTCATCTGAGTAGTTCTACAACCTCAAGTGTGTAGGACACGAGGTGTGCAGCTTACTTTTGGACAAACACCATAGCCATTATTAAGAGTACAATCTATTTCCAGGTTTCAGTTAGTTAAAAATAGTTATGTTTGCGCAGTTTATCATGACAAAAGAAACCAAATACTTACCTATAGACAGACACCTTACTCTTTTCCTGCACAACACTTTGCGTTTTTAATCAATGTGTACATAAATGAAAAGAAAAAAAGCAGATTATCATACTGTCCTTTGTAGTTCTCTTTCAAAATCTCCTGATGATAGTCCACAAGGAAATAATAAATTGCTTCTATTGTGGAAAGGTATGTATCTGGCTTTCCCTTCTGATGACGCCAAAAGCAAGTTTTCCTTGTCTTCAACTCAATTTGCAGCAACCCTGTCAAGAAAAAAGGTCCCAGATTAGACAATGTGGATTGGTGAATGGAATACCAAACACAGCTTTAGTTTTGTTTTCAGACCTATTTGCATGCAGGCTAGCACCAAATTTCTCTTTCTGTACCTCCATTTTTCATCTGTAAAACAGAGGCAATAGTTTTATCCTCCTTTGTGGACCTCTTTGAAATTCAATGAAAAAATGCTGGAAGTTGTAGGTTACAATCCTCGTATTTACAATTAAAACTTACAGGTTATCCTTACACTCAAAACAGCCTCACAGCCCTCAGTAAACTGCAGGGTCTCTTCAGATGGGAAGAGTGAAACCAAGACCCACAAAGACTCATCAGTGTTCATAAAATGATTAATAAACTTTGTCTTTTGCAGAGCTAGTATCTTTCAAGTGTAAAACAGAATCTGTCAGACTGTTAGTTTAGCTGGACTGAGGAGTATTTGCTAAGAG
The DNA here is from genome assembly GCA_003993805.1 of Himantopus leucocephalus. Classification (NCBI taxonomy): domain Eukaryota; kingdom Metazoa; phylum Chordata; class Aves; order Charadriiformes; family Recurvirostridae; genus Himantopus; species Himantopus leucocephalus. The sequence goes on along the minus strand of RSEF01000010.1, from coordinate 11,498,662 downwards.
CCAGACACTTTTCACTTATGCTTGTTAAGTAACTGAAATCTCACTGGGATTACTCAGGAGTAAGCATGACAGAATCTGGTCATTAATTTTATTAGTAACTAAAAGCATTCCCACTTGAGATGAAAGAAAGAAATTTGGTCTCTGTATGGCCTATGAAAATCTTTTATCTACCATAGTGTCTATAATTGTTTTCTTATTCAGATGAATTTTAAACATGTATCTTGATTTTTATGTTCCTTAAGATGCACAAACTACTCAAAATTAAAACCACCTTAATGTGTAATCACTTTGTAAATCGGCTGGACAGTTGGATTATAAAGAATAGCATATATATCTGTCAATACCAGGATCAGGTTGTAAAATTATCTTTTTATAAATGTTAAAATCGGATACTAAGTGTGTGTAATGGGATGGTACAGTAAAAGTTTGAAAAAAAAAAAAAAGGATAAAAGTAATAGTATAAATAACAATATGGTTTAAGAATCGCTTGGAAGTTATGGACAGGGAAGTTTCAGTAAGGTCCAAATTCAGGAGTGCAAAATGGCCTACAGCCCAGCACTTGTAATTCTATACTTTTTACTGTCAAACTATGTTTAATTCTAGTGTAATTGCAACATGGATTTTTGCTTTGCAGTTATGAATGTATGATATCTTGCACAGTAAAAGAAATCTCTCCTACAGTGCTTTTAAAAAAACTGGACAGGAGATTCCATCACTGAATTTAAATGTTACTGTTGGCATTTTGGAACTAAAAATTCAAAATAATGTAGTCTAATTATTACTTCTAATAATCCTATACATGTGTATTCAAAATAGTAATAGAAAACTACATTGAGCTTGTTTCCCTCAAGAGGTTTTAATACTTGAATTCTCAGCCCTGACCAAAGTGAAAAGTTTCATCAAATTCAGGAATGTTTCCTCCTTAACAGCAGTGAACTAAATTTAGGGGATGATTCCTCCCATGTAAACTCCCACCTATTTGTGGCTTGAATAACAAACAAAAGTTCAATGAAGGCAAGACAACCGACACTACTGAGCTTACCACAAATGCAGGGTCAGTTATTTTCAAACACAGAATATTAGGAGTTTTGTAACAAAAAAAATAGAGGGGGTTAAGGGTTACAGTTTACTAAGCATGCTTCTATCACCTGTACTGTATTTGTATTTATACAGCCAAAGGCAATGTTTTATTACAAATACTGATTGTTCATATGAAAGCTTACAATACTAAGGAAATAAACATGTTGGTTTTGCTTTCTTAGCATTCACATACTGTGAGCTCATTAGAAATAAATGTTTCTATGAATTTGAGCACAAGTGAAACAGTACAGCTACCTTTAAATCTACCTAAGTAATGTAACCAAATTTCCCCTGTATAAGTTATTCTCCTGCATATGTGTCTTATGGCAGACAATACTTTTCAGAGATCTCCCACCTTTCCTTAAGCCTCCATTTTTTTTTCTTGATGTGCTGGATGCTATTATCACAGCATAGTCCCTGTGCTCCCTCCACTATAATATTCAAATGCTCAAACCTGTAGGTTCCTATATTAATCACTTGGTCACTGATGTTACATCTAAGAGGGATTCTAAGTTCTTATCGATAAGAAGTACGTAAGGTGTAAAGTTTATGCCTGTGCTGAAGCCTGTTGCTTACTCTGAGCCTTGCATCACCTCTTCATCCCTATAGTTTGTACAGTGAACCAGGTTCAAGAAATACCAGTGTCGAAAATCTTAAGTAATGAGTAATTATGGTTTGTACCTATGGTAGCTAGTAAAGAGTCTAAGCTCTTACTAGTGGCCCTATTGTTAATTATGCTGTTAATTTCCTGAAGAGGTAGCAGCTTGAAAATGCTACTTCAGGCAGGAATTCTGCTCCTTTCCCAATCTTTTAGGTTCCCAAGGTTTACATACCTTGGACTCACCTTGCCTCTTCTGTGGTCCCCTTCATATGTTATTTTAGAAAGAATGTGGAAACTTATGAGAGAACTCCCACTTTTTGTTTGCATCACACCCCCAAGTGTTATTTTTGAAGAAGAAAGATGAAAATGTGAGAAGAGGACAAGAGATTTGTCAGAAAAAGAGAATGAGGGTAGTTTACCTCAGAGAACATTAACTTACTGCTCTCAAATATCCTAGCTGTGCATAGGCAAAGGCTCCCATTTTCTTGCAGAAATGAAAGCAAGCACAGAAACGTAACCCAAACTACTAAAGGAGATGTACGATTCAGCCTTGTGCAAGAGAATGTGTAAGCTAATAAAATAAAACATTTGGCTAATACAATGTGGATCAAACTTAAAGGAAAAAATACCAAAGTAATCTGTTTCTTTAACAACCATGTTGATGTTGCAATAAGGTTCATCGCTCATATAAAAAAGTAATCATTAACACTGATGCAACTGTTTCCTTTCTGATCTAGTGATCCCTTTTAATGAAGTAATCAATCCTAGACATTACCAACTTTCAAATATTTCCTGTCTTTAACACAACTGATTTAGTTTTGCTCTCTAAAGATATATTACACCACTTTTCCAAAAAGATACAGAAGTATTTTTTGTCCAAGTTTTCTTGGCTCGTTTTTTTTTAAGATTGATGTGCTCATTTGCTTTCTCTTGCAGTACAATTAGCTAGATTTACTCCTTATATAAATGCAGGCTTACAAAACACAAGGCTTTTCTTTGCATTTCTTGGCTTTGTTAATGTTTCCATCCAGTATTTCTCATAAATTCATCTTTCTGAAAAAGTGCGGCAATTACTTTTCATTTGGAATCATGAGCACTCATAACATTTTAAGATTTTGTTGGATGATGACTTCACTTATAGTTGAACTGAAAAATGACAACAGTTCTCTATTTTTCACGTGTGTACAACATAAAAATTTCATCAGTTTATGCCTATGGAAACTCTGCCCCATTCATCTTGGAAGGAAAAATTGCAATCTCTGAAAGGAGCAGTAGTGCAACTTACGTCCTTTATAACAGGCACTAAGGAAACCAATGAATGCACGGGTTGTGCTCACTGCTGTACCTGCTGTGTGGAGGGCAAAATTCTCCTCTAGGTGTGGATAAAAGAGACTTACATGCATGACACTAGTCACACCTTACAGCAATCCTGAAAGGTGCTCAGGGAAGCAGAGGACTGGAATACAGCTGGAACAGAGATAAAGTTACAGAAAGAAGGGAAGATTCCACCAGATCAGCATTCACATGGGGTACCTGGAAACCAGACTTTAAGAGCTCCAAAGTAACAACAATCACAAATTTTTGACTGATATACTGCCTAAGCTTCCATGGAAATCTTCAGTTCCTCTGGCTGCCTGTTACTTACATTCATCCTTTTAAAATAAGTTCCAAATGCTTTACAGTAACTTGCAACATGCAATTACTCTAATCTTTACAGTAATATTTAAATTTATTTGATAGAGTATGTTTTGTGTTAAACTAAATATTTAGTAACAGGATTTTAATTAGGCAATACATTATACTAACATGTGGGATTCTTTAATGAACTGACTAGACAGCAAGGCAACAGTCATCTTGCCTGTAAGAAGTCTGTGAAATTCCTTGTAGGGTCCAGTGCAAAGCAGGCACTAGTAAGCAGTTATATCTATTACATATAAACTTGATAGCCTGCCTCCCAGCTAAGTGCACCTCTTTCACTAATGAAAGTATTTTCAAACACCTATTTATCTCAAAGGAAATGGAATGCTATTGCAAAAATGTTTTATCTTTTGTGGGTTTATTTAGAATACTTAACTGTAAACTTCTTGTAATGAACCTAAGACAAAAAAACCTTTGCAGAATTACAAGTTTTGGCTTTCAGAGATGGGAGGGTGTGGAGGGCAAGCAGGCACTCCCCTTTTGTCTGGAAAGTAGTGAGGTCATGGAATGACCATGAAACAAAACTTTACTAGAAAAAGAAACCAAGCCATGACATACTTGCACTGTATCTCCTAGACCCTTCTTTCACCTTCTAGTGGCCTGTCTGCCACTAGCGTGTACAAAAATTCTCCCGTGGGTCTCCTGAAAAAGCAGATAGCCACCTGCAAAGGAAATCTTTCTGGCTTCCTTCAGAGGTCATTCAAAATACTGTTCTGTTGTCTAACATGACAATTTCCATTCTGTGAGACTGAGGAAATTTGTTCCAATAGAGAAGGGGGAGAAATAAATGTAAATGCTCTCTTAATACTAGTCTTATCACTTTGTAGAACAAAGTATACGACATGAAAAGTAACAGAGTCTTTGGCTCAGGAAGTCTTCTACAGCACTGAAATAGGCTGTTGAATCTTTCATATATACTCAGATACAGGGTTAGCACATATATCATGCTCTGTTATATAGACATGTATGTCCCTTAATCATTTCTGTAGCAATAATATCTCAATATCAACTTATTTTGTACCTTGAAGTCGATCATCAGTTATTATTTTGTTAGTTTGATTCCAGGTACTGTCGATAAATATTATTTTCTTCAGTCTAGTGCCTTCACTCCTGTTGTCCGAGATGCATTCGTTTAGATTTTTTTCTTCTTCTTTACATTCTATTTTTGCTTGCTTAAGAGATGGCTCTCTGGAACAGTCATCATCCTTATCACAAACACCTTTCTTACTGTATTTTTGGAGATGGAAAGCAATATCTTTTACTGAAACTGAATTGGGGCCAGGAAATACAAGTGCTATCTAAATGAAGAAAAGAAAGAAATCTGAGTGTCAACAAAACATAATAAAACATCAGAAATCGTTTCAGTAAAGAACAGTAATTTTCTATCCCCACCCGCAAACATTTAAGTCAGGGGAAGATGAAAGTGTATCTCTTAAAAAAATTATTCTATTGCCTAAAAGGATCAAAGACGATATTAAAATAATGAATAAAGATACTTATTAGAGATCTTTAATTAAATGTCACCTCCATGCCTCTACTACCAACTCTAATACCATTGTAAAAAGGTTTTTTTCAGCCAAGACAATGGTGTCAGCCCTGAAGAAGTGCAAATTTCACTTGTCGTTGCAGTATATGGGGCAGGAAGGCCATAAAGAATAGTTTCTAATTTCATTCACAAATTTAGGATCAGAAGAAATAATCTCTTCTGTCCTTGTGTTTATTGCAGGTCCCACAAATATCTTGCATGAGGAAAAGCAGTGATGGCCTTAGTATTTGTTCAGTAGCTTACTGCAGCATTCAGAATCTGTGACATAGAAAGCCCAGACAATACAAAATCGCTGCAACCTCGTCCCACTTTTGCCTGCCTTCCCCATTGCTCTTTCTGCTTTTTTTCAGCTTCCTGCTTCTCTGCCACCTATGCTTTCCTGCATGGCTCATTCCTTGAAGAAAATAACATCTCTCTGAGGTATGTATATTAACGTCTTCTTCATGTAGTCAAACAATAGCGGAAGTGTTAATTAATCAAATGTGTAAGTATTAGATTTCAGATTAATCACACCATTTAAATGAACATATAAATCCAAGTTCATAGCTCACTTTTTTCAGGCTCTGCGCTGACTGTGATAGACAACAGTTGCGTTTCAGTAGGTTTTCTCTGTAATACCAAATGTTAAAAATTTTAAGGAAGTTTAAACACTGCAGCTGCTGAATATCACGAGCACAACATCTAACTGCTGTTTAACTTGCTCTAAGTTGAATACTTGCATACATTTGGGCAAGATACTTACGGTACCCAATGAATCAAATTATCTATTCTCTAAGGTGGTGAACATAGGAAATCCAAGGTGGTTAGATAGTGCTACAGTTTTTCCAAGCTTTGGAGGACAGACCACAACCACTGTATGGTTGTAGGCCCAAGCCTGGAGACAGCTCAAGATGGAGTGGAGTGGATTAATAGAATAGCGCTTTTCTCCCGCTCCCTCCCAGCAGGGTACAGTACCACTGCAGGAGCAAGTACAGAAGATACCTCTGCATCTCCCCAGCACAAAGCACTGCTATCTATATAGAATTTCTTACTTCATGTCTCTTTTCTTCGTATTCTGGAATGCAAGGGTATTTATAAATTGTAACATCATCAGGTGCCAGGAGCTTAGCATGCACAGCAGTACTTTTGCCATCGGTTTCGTTTGGGTGTTTAATAATGTCAATCTTCAAAGGTAACTACAGTAAGAAAGAAAAAAAAAAAGAAGGCAGTATTTATGATCATATATACACGTACAAAAATTTGTCCAAAAAATTATGCAAAATCCAGGAGAAATCCCTATGGGCATGTAATTAAGACATATTTGACAATTTCTGACAATGTTTTTCTTTTAAGTTTAGAACTAAACTAGAGACAAGTGATAAGAAGCACCTGTTACATTCTTTCAGTTAATACAAATACATAAGTATGCAATGAATGCAATTTGGAATGCTGCAGTAGTAGTGTGGTAAAATCTCTAGAAATAGTGTCAGTAAGGTAAATAAGATGTGGTCTTAATTTGAGCAATACAATGGTCCTAAAAATGAATATGTGTGAGGTATTCACCCTATTGCAAGAATGGTCACTGCAATGAAAATACACCTAAATCCACTAGGTCAAGTTTTCAAAGTACATCTAAAGTATTTTCACGATGCTTTCAAAGTACAGGTTGTCTTCAAAATGCCCTTTAGTCTATGTGTGATTTTGCAAACTGTCTCTGAGTCCTCTTTGACGGTTTCTCCAAGTATTATAGCTGAAGGGCATTACACTTTTTATTCTTTATTTATATTTTAAGAGTGGTTATCTGAATTATGCAACTGTGGTATTTAGAATGCCTTTTAGCTCACATATCATGTAAAATTCACTCTTGGTTACGGACAAATCATTTTTTTTGTTCACGATATACTCTGTTCTGGCCAGAGTTCTTAGGAACGGACAAATGAAGGTAAGAGTGCTGTAAGGAAACTTTTAAGAACAAAGTGAAAATGTAGTCATCTGCACGTGAAGCTGAGTGACCAGCTATCTTCTCATCTAGTAGACACATGTTTAAGTGAGGACTGGGATATTGTCAGTGTTCGTACATGTAACTCCTCAAATACGAACAATAATTTTATCTAACTGTAGTTTATTAATACTTACAGCTGTGTTAAAGCTTTATGTGTCCATAAAGAATGAATCAGAAAAGAAGTGGTCATAGACAGACTGACTGTTCTCTGTGCCCAGTAACTAAAAGGCACAAGAATATTATTAAAAAATTGTAAGAAATATTAACCTTCACAGTTGGAATTTCTTTGGTTGGGACAGTTTCAACAGGAACAAAGCACGTATAACAATAAAACATCCTTGAACTACTGCATCGAGGGCATTTTGATCTCCCACTCTTTTTTGCCTTTTCAAGTACTTCCTGCGATGCTAACTGCAATCGTTGAAGTGGGTTATCTTGAAACGATGATGGAGTCTGCAATTCTAGACTTTCCAAACATTCACTATTTCTTTTTGGTCCTTGAGACTTCTCTTCATTTAAAAGGGTAGATGAATTCAAAGACATGGTTAGCTGAAACAGACAATATGTGGTAGCTGTTAAATAAAAATCCAATAGACTATGAACTAATTTATTGGAAAAGATTCTTTATGATCCTATTTAGCAAAAAATACTCATCAAAGGTTATTTCCCATAACAGAAAGAATAATAAAATCATCTGATTCAGTTGTTCTAACACCAAGAACTCCAAACAGATTTCAGGACAGCATGATACAAACAGCTAGAAGGAACTTGAGATCTGTATTCTTAATGGACATATATGCATACTCATCATTTTACTAAGGTAAGTTATCCCACTCGCTTAACTCATGCAGAATTATCTTTTTTTCTATTGGTAGGATCAGCGTCTAAAAGCTTGTGAAAACACTGGTAGACACTATTTACCTAGATGAGCAGTCCCATTAGTCTTCACCATGACTATTGACAACGAATTAAATGTCTACATGACAGAAATCCATAAGAGAAAAGTTAATTGTACAAATTTAGATCTCTATCCTGCAACTTATTGTGTGTGGGCAAACCAAACTACCTGAATGAAAACTGTGTTGACAGGACTTTGTGAGATGAAAGAAATCTTCCAGCAGCAAGGCTGGAGGCTGAAAAGTTAGTCTCAAGAGCTAAAACATGTCTGTGGTGCTCCATCTACCAGAGAGTAAGTGCTGACCCAGTCTAGACTCATTCTGCAAGTCTGTATTTATTTAATAACGTTGATTGATTTTTTTTTTTCTGGCTTTCTTCGCGACAGATGGTGTCTCACCCTCTGCAGCTGGCATAAAGTTTTCACTGCATACTCTATGTAATGTATCAGAAACACGACCGTATGCCCATAGCCGATCCAGACAGAATTAGTATTGCTGTGCACAGAGGTTCACAGTCACCGTTCTAGCGAAACCCTTTGGACTCAGGGCTCTTCTCTGGTCTTCAAAGCAGCCCATGGTCAGGAGCCTGCACAGCCTGCAGTAGTGATAAACTGCTTTTTGCGCTCTGTGCTGCATCACTTATAATGAAAAAAATCATTCTCAGTATTTACTTTCAGCTAATTTAGGTTTACTTTTTCATATCAGGGATCACACTTGTGAAATGATATAACAAAACAGCCATGTTTAACAAAAACAAACAAACAATAATTCCTGAGATGTGATCCAAAATTAAGTGTTTAACTAAAAACAAGTGTAATTTAATTGAAAAATAACAAAAACAAAATACTTGGCTAACTTTCCAGTAAAAATTTAGAATTAATCCCAGAAAAATTAGTTGTTATTTTCTAGTAAAATGAAATACTTATGCATGCTTCCCCTCCCCCGCCAACAAGCTCTAACTTTTGAAAGGTCAGGGATGTCCACTCAAATAAACACAAAATCTAACACGCATACAAATTTTATAGCGCAATTTGCTTTTAAGTATCTCTGAGATAAAGCAAATATACGCTACACCTCAGACTAACCTGTACTATTATCAAATTTCCTCAAGAAGCAAAGAGCGCGAAAGGCCCTGGAATGTGACATGCATTCCCAGCCTGCAAACTGATTCTGCTCAACAGAATGTCTGGTGGCACTGTGGTGTTCAACAGTGACACCCTGAAGCACTTCCATTAGTGATACTGACGAGAGGTGCTGCTCTAATGGCACAGAAAAACCTTTGTGGTCTCAATAGCTGTTCACAAAGTTACTGCAGTGTACTTTTCAAAAAAAGGCAGCGATAGAGTTTACGCAACTTATAAGATACAAATCTTGATTGAGACAGAAAATTGTAAGGCTGTAAATAACAATTCCATCTATGCCCAATCTCCAAAACCCAGATACATCACTGCCGCGGGAGGGGAACTTCCATGTCCCAACGGTGATTCTAAGACAACTTAAAATCTCAGTCAGGACAAGTTCATGAAGTGCCAGACGATGTGCCCATCTGGGCGCTCGCTAACGTTTGCTGAAGGATGTCGGGCCTCAGCGGGCGGTGGTAGCGGCTGCCGAGGAGGCACCAGATGCCCTCAAACTCCAGCCACGGGGGAGATCGCGGTCGGGCCGTTTACGGGACGGGGACTTTCCGTGGCAAGAAGGGCTCAGGGCAGGCACGGACCCTTGCCGTTGTCATGTCTCGCAGAAAAATAACAAAGCGATTCTCCTGCCTAGGCACGACTGATCGGCCCCGCAGGGGCGCCCAGGCCGCTAAAGGCGGAAAGCCGCCTCCTACCGCCGGACGGCCTAACCGGCGGTCTGAGGCCGCCCAGCGCCGCGGAGAGAGCTTCGCCAGGCCGCCCCGCGAACGGACCCCCCACCCGGAGAGAAGGGGGGAGCGCGGCGCGGAGGCAGCGCGTCTCTGGCAGCCCCTCTGGGGCCGCGGGGCTGCCAGAGACGCGCTGCCTCCGCGCCGCGCTCCCTCCTCTCTCCTTCTCCCAGCCCTCGCGGTCAGGCAGGGAGCTCCGCACCGCTCCGCACCGCTCCTCACCCGCTCCCTCGGCTCCAACCCCTCGTCGGGCCGGCGCTCGCCGCAGAGGGCCGCCCGGCTCTTCCCCGGCCCTCAGAGCTCCCGGAACGAAAGTGTCGGGCTCGGCCGCCGCGGGGAGGAGGGGGCCGGAAGAGGGTGGACGGGAGAGTGCTTTTTGGCGGGGAACGGTTGCTAGGGGCCCTTAGTGACCGCGCCACGCGACTGACAGACGGGAGGACTGGCTGACTGACTGACTCACACACTGACTGACTTACTGACTGTAACTCACGGACTGACTCACTGACTGACTGACTCACAGGCTGATAGACTGTCAGACTGACTGACAGCCAGCCGGCCCAAGGGCCCTGCAATAAAAAAATGCCCTGAAAGGAAACGACGTCCTGTTACCAGCAGGGGAGAAACCCGCCCTTTCCAGCCGGTGTCTGTCCCAGGTTTCCCCATCCCCTGTGAAATGTCCCCGACCCTTCCCTCTCCTTGAGGTGGTTCCTCCACGGGACGTGGCGCCGCCCCGCAGGGCCTGTCCGCTGGGTAGAAGTACCTGGGGACCATGGCTTGCGATGGGAGGTTGGAGGTTTTGTTTTGCTCCCTTGTTAATTCCAGGGGAGATAGATCACTTAGATTTTTCACCTGTATTTTTTCCCCCACTTAGTAGTGTACTTACTGCATACTTACAGTTGACACCAAGCACTGGAAGAATTGTGTTGCCAAATTCCTTTCTTGTTGTTTTGCATCTCTCTCTAAATAGGAAATGGGATCTTTTCTGTGGAATTCCTTGGCCTGGTTGAGGATCCAGCTCTACAGTAGCATTTACCCAATATTCAGCGTTCAGTAACTGCACTTTTATGTTGAAGTGACTAAACTAAAACAGTAATTTTAGTATAGAGGATATTTCTCTCAACTCAGTGAAATAAAGCCTGTGATATATTAGTTGTAATAGCCTTAGGGGAAATAGTTGACATTGTAGGCAGATTTTATACCAAACTTCTATCTCAGTTACACCCCAAAAACCTCACTAACTTCAGCGATATTACATTCAGTGGCAGAGGATTTCTACCAGCATTCTGTTGTTATTTGTTTTGTTTTGACTTGATCCTTTTTTTCATGCTAGCAGTATGTAATACATTGCAGTAGTAAGAAAAAATTATTAATTTCATCGTCCATATTTTTTATCTCCTTGCACTGTGACAATAGGTCTTGATGTGCAGTAGTTAATTACGTCAAAATAACAAAATGGTTTTTGGACACAAGACTTTTTTAATAGTTTCTAAAATTCTTTCTTGCCAAACTTAATTATAGTAGGTTTACTAAATGCACCATCTCTTACTTTGTTTGGATGATTTCTTTGGGTGCTGAATCCAGAACATGTTGTTTGGGAACAGACAGAACCTGGTCGTCATTTGAAAGCAAGCTCTGAAATCTGAATTACTCCTTTGTATACTTTTATTCTCTACAGTTATTTTCACAAAAGCTGTGATATTAACAAAACCATTTTTAGGAACAGTTGCTATATAATTTTGGGGGGGTGTTCTTGATTTCACAATTTGCTAAAAAGATATTTTTTTTCAAACCCGTATTTCCCACACTTAGTTTCTGCTTGGATGTAACAGTGTAAAGTTTGAGATTTTAATTATAGTGAACTCAGAAGATACCAGTTGATTGATTTCTGTAAGACTTCTGCTAATCTGTAATCCTTATATTTCTTTCAGCTTCTAAACAAAAACTGAATATATAAGAACAGAGCAGATTTGCCAGCTGATTGGACATTCACTTTTTCTTCAGTATGTATTTTAAAAGTACATAAATAATAATAGTATAAATATTTTGTATGGAGGTACTGAGAAGAAAATGGAAGTTCTGCCTTTATGATTAAGTGTCCTTACATATCTTTCACATTTTTAGCATGTTTCTTGACATCTAAGAATGTGTAGTATTCTTCTGTTTATTAGAAGAAATTGCAGTGAACATGCTTTATATATGCTATAGTGATACCTTTGACTGTCAGGTTCAGTTATCCAAAGTTTAAATATTTGCTAATATATGTTATCTTTTAAGGCATTCTGTTGAGAACAATTCTTACTGTATGTCAGCACAAAATACAAAAGCCTCCTTTTACTTTTGAAGAATTCTTACAGTCTCAAGATTTGGTGAGTCTGACCGCTTATTATTTTAACTACCCATGTGTATGGTGAGGTGAACAGGCAGGAGTCAGGTCCTGAGCAAAGCCATGTGAATGTAAATATTGAGATTTGAGTTTGAGCATAGATTGTATTTCGGACACCCTCAGGCACTGGAAACCAAGAGGTTCGTAGAAATGGCAAACCTTTAAGAGAGCAGCCTCTCTGTTGTTAACTTCCCTTTTTCTCAAAGGTAAACCATGGAGGATTTTTTTTGCCTGCTACACAGCAATTTTCTGTTGTTAGAGGCATGCTTGAGTGATGACACTGAATCAAGCATTGTTTAAAATATTTGATCAGTCCACAGCATTACTAATGTAACAGAAAGTCCTGACTGAACCCTGAGGTGAAAAGTTCTGATGAGTATGAAAAGGGGAATAGCTAGTTTTGCTTTTTAATGAGCTTTCTTTCTTTTTTATGTACTGATAAGACTGGTAGGGCAATCTTTGAATATGCCTTTGTATTTTGTTAAAGAATTTAATATAATGTGGTTACCAGTGATTTGTTGAAATTACATTCTTTTTGGAGGAAACAGAACATTCCTTCTGACCTGCCTACATTATTTGCAAGTATTGATTCACTCAAAGCCTTTAACTACAGAGCTATGAGAAAAATTGTTCTTTTGCTTTGAGTCAGAACTTTTTCTCTCACAGGAAGAAAGAAGCAAAAAATGTTTAAAAGTATTTTGATGGGTGAAACATTTTGTTGTAAAATTTAAATTTTTCTTTAAAAGGTATATTTTTAAGAAGAGCAATCTGACATAAAAATGGAAACATTTTAATTCGGGATAATATCAAAACAAGATATTAATATATTTTCATTTTCTAATTGGTTTTACTCACCTTTTCCTTTTTTACCCTAAAATGAACACATATGTATTAATAGTTTGCATTTATTTTGAATGATTTTTAAAGAAATAATTTGTCTTGCTGACCTACTGTTAAGACAGAACATCTCATTGTCTTTCAGGTATACTAGACAGTTTAAAAATACATTGATTAGTCTGTATTAACACTTACTAAGTTATTTCAGGAAAGTGACCAATTTGATGATTAACTTTGAATGACTACCGTTGGTTTCAACAATTTGCTCAAACATTTAAGCTGCTAATTTAAATTCTGTGCTAGACCAAGGAACAGAGTTTCTTCCTGTGCTTCCAAGGCTGTTCTCAACAGATGGAAGGCATTACTGTCCTTTCCCAGAACTTAAATTGCACATGATTTTATTTGTCTCTTTAGAAACATAATAACCCTTTTTTTCTTGAGTTATCTCCTTTTCTAACTAAAAAGTTATAGTCTTTTTAATTAGTCTGTGTATACTCTAATGGGCCTTCCTGGCCTATTTCTGTTTTCTCTGTCTTTTTGAGATGATGTAATCATGTCTGAATGCAGTACATGGGAAAGGAGGAAATCTGAGTCTACGTTAACAATGTTGCCGAAAATAGAGATTCTTAGAAGGTATATGCAAAATGTATTTATACTGGTATTACAATTCTTTATGCAAAATAAAATTTACAGATTACCTACCTTAATCTTTGTATTTGTATCATTTTCAGAAATAACTATTTTTACTATGTACGGATTGCAGAAGGAGTGGTCAAGTTGTATCTCTCGATGAGACTTATGCTTTGGTGGATAAGTAGCAAAAAGATTATTTCTTCAATGCTGTATGTAAATATCTGTATGAACATGTTCCATTGAACGTCAGTCCACTCTCAGATTTGGAGAAGATAATAAACATATGTATCACTGAACTAGAGAAACATGCTGAAAAAATATTTTAATTACAATGTGGACCAGCCTATCTAGAGGAACACCTTACTGCCCTTGAACAGTGTAACTGACAGACATTGGCCCAGATAAGTGTTCACAGCTTTTCCTCAGTTTAAAAGTGTGAAGTGCCAAGTTTATAATTTAAAAAAATCTAATAACCTAAAGTCCCAATTCTTCCTGGGTTTTAGGAATGTTTTGTTTCAGGCCTAACCAAAGTGCAGGCAAAAGTCTATGAAAACACGTTGTTCTCAAAAAGATCTGGGTATTAAAAAGGAAAGACATATAGAAAGACCAAAATGGTGATTTTTAAGCCAATCATTCCAGTGATGCAGTAGAACTATACAGTGTGTTAAGTTTTGTACACATACACATTTAGATGTAGATCTAGATACATAAAAAGTCTTTGCCCCACTAGAGCTTTTAATCAATAAAATCATCAATCCAGGCTCTATTTCTAGCTAAACCTTGCTAATATTTTTTAAGACATTGCTACAGAGCACTTTGGTGCAGAGGAAGTTCTGACTCAGGCAAGTGAGATGGGGAAAGCAAAAGCATATTACGTATTTTTAATTCTTTTTATGGATTAGACAAGAAAGACCCTATTTTCAAGTTTTTATCTTGGATTCAGAAGTGGGATTACACCTATGTCTGCATGTTTGTTGCGGGGGAAGAAAAACCCAACTGGAAAAAGTACAGTTTTTTCTTTATATCTCCAAAGGTATTTTGTAGTCACCTAAAGTCTCAATTTCAGACCATTGCTCCTTATCTGAAGTCCATTCACAATTCATAGTAGGAATTTTCTTAGATGAAAATACTGTTTATATCATTGTGTGAAATAGCATGTTAGGAATTAAGTATTTAAACATTTTTCAGATTGCCAAATACATTGTTGAGGAGTCAAAGGGTAGAAATGTAGAGGTGAGCTTTTTTACGCTTCATGTAAAAAAGTACACAGCATTCTATCTTGCAAATATGCTTTGAATTGGAAGTCGAAGAAATACCTCTGATACCAAACCAAGGGAGAGAAAAGTTTTGAGATTCACTCATTCAACAGTCAGTCAATTTTTCTAAGACTACATGAATCGAGATATATTGGCTAATGGAAATTCCAAATATAGTATAAATATGATGATTAGTTTTATTCATTTGGCATATTATGGTCAAATCGTTGGAGCCTAGTGTCTGGGAATTTCCAATATGCTATATGAGGGACTTGAAGGAGAACAAATGTGTCTGGTAGTTTGGAATGTCTTGATCCTGGTGTTTCTTGGACATTGGTTAGACTTCAGGCATAACCGGGCATGAACAGGTTCTTTATTTGGAATATTAATGTGAATACTGACAAAACTGAGCCCTAAATTATTAATAACCCGTTGAGTTAATATGTTAAGTGATTCCAAATTTTTTATTTAAGGCTGTATCATATTTGTAATTTGGCAATTAAAGTTTCTATTCAGGAAAATAACAAATCCTTTGTTAGATTCTTCTGAGACAACTCAGAATTTTGTCATGGGTTCAGTCATTTTCTGATAGACTGAGGTAATCATTTCATATACTTTGACAGACTCTTAACGGTAATAAAAGAAAGCAATCGCTGAAGAAAATAATTTTATAAAATGCGGGTCATCAGCAAGTGAACACTTCTGTTGTAGAATATTTTTTAAATTTTACTTTAGAAAAATGTTTATATGTTTGAAATAGTATTTTCTCATTGGAGCAGCTATTTAACACAAAGGGAACATAATAATTAGCTTTATTTTCTAAATGTTTTTCTTTTCTTTCAGCTTTCAGAATTACCAAGAGATTTGGAAGCTTCAAAACTTTGGGACTTAGTTGTAAAAGCTCAGCATTTCCAAGTATGTACTCATTCTTCCAATGTCCTAAGCAGAAGCTGCTGATACAGAGTATTGCAAATATTTTTACACATTTGTCTTTACATTCCATTTTCATGCTCCTTTTAGTATCACTTTTAGCATTTCATGAAGCTACAAAATTGAGAAATCTAGTAGTCATTTATTGTTAGGAGCCATTATTGTTGAAGGATTCCTCTTGCTACCCTGTCCTTATACCCCAGAGTTGACCAATAATTAAAGTACTGAAGTAAATAATGTTAAATTAGTATTAAACTTGAAAAGAATCTCAAAAGTAAGGTAAACCCAGAATTAGAATGTAGAATATGTAATTTTATTGCAGTCCCCTTTGGCATATGTTACACATCACCTTAAATTACACGATCAAATTTTTTTTAATGTATCATTAAGTACACAAATCTGACAGTGCTCAGGGAGTGATTTAAGATTATGCACTCAGATGACTGTCTTTAACACATCTGATTTGCTGAAGGAATTGTAGGATCAATAAAGTAGGAGTTTGCAGCAAGTATGTAAAACACTTGAATGCTATTATGCAAATGAATTTCAAATTAATTTGTTTAGTGGGTGATCATTCACTTTTACTCCACAGCTGGTGGGCATGAACCTCAAGGTTGTGAAACTGATCTTGTAGCAGCAGTATGTACATAAGCATTCTTATATTTGTGATTATCAAACAAATAAGCTGCATATTCCACAAGTACAAAAACGCAAGTGTTCTACTGTTTAAGCTCAACTGCATCAAGCGTAGGCCCAAGACTAGCTTTTCATGTAATTTTAAAGAGCAGTAGTTGAACATATGAAGAACTAAATTAGTTAGCAGATTTATACCATGAAGCTTAAAATCAACCTTTAGAGGAAATTGACTTTATTTTACTTTGTTTACTTTGCGTAATGGTGCTAGGATTTATAAAAGGTTTGAGTTTGGCATATTTAGGTTAAGAACATAAATCAAAACTGTATGGATTCTGTTACCTCAGGTGATCACTATATTCTTTATTAAGAAGAGAAGGAAAATATTGATGTGGCAGGAGACTGATTATGCACACTGGCTTCGATTCAGTACAGCACTTGGATTCCATCTTAATTGACGGCTGATAGACTTAACATATGCTTCAAATAATGCACGTTCTTAAGTGCTATTCTGAATCAGAAACTACTGCAATATGCTAAAAAAAGAATCTGTTAATACATTTAGATCAACATCATATTGGAGTAAGAGGTGGAACTAATTTAAGAATGTGTGATTCAGTGGTATTCCTTTGTGTTGTCAATGCCTCACATCATAAGATAGATAAACATGAGCTTTAATAATGTCATGCATCTGTATATTAGCACAGAACTATATCTGAATTTATGCTGATATCTGATTTATGCTTTGGCTTGATTTTTTTTTCCCCTTTGAAGCCTAACCAAGAAGATCAAGACCACTTGTTTGACAGAATTGCAGATTTTGTAGTACCTTTTCTTATTGACCCAGGGATGCTAAAGATGCTTTTTTTCAGGTAATAGTAAAATTACTTAGCATTTTCAGTGATATATGGATAGGTGCTGTATTTCAGCTCATAAAAGTATTAACATGTCACGTAAACCGATTTACGTGTATCCAGATTGGCAGCATTTGGCGCCACAAGAGAGTTGGAAACCCATGTATATAAATACCAGAGAGAGAACGATCAGAAATGACAAGGAAAAGAGAAATTATCATGGGCAATCAGAAGTGAATTTTTTTGGCTCATATAATGTGTGAGTAGTAAAATTTAATGATAATAATAAAAGGATGGGATTTTTTTAAATGTCTTCCCATTAAATATAAGATTAATTAAATATTAACAAATAATACTTTATTCTATACCCTAATTTTAACCCTAAGTGACTTGTTCAAAATATGTCACTTGTTGAAATCAGTATGCTTCAGTTGAGGCTTAAATGGGAACTTTGAGTTATACATTGATTAAGCAAATTTTTTGAGAAGTGAATTCCCCTATTGTTGATACAGTTGCCTGATGTTTCACACAAATAATAAAAGGTTGTACTATTGGGTTGTTTTTAGCAGAATGGCTTTTAATTACTACAGTTCACTTGAAAATGAACTAATAAAATTGTAATATGAAATCTCTTTTTTAGCCTTTTTAGATACAGGGTTATGCTTATTTTGGCAGTTATATCCTGATTGTTTGTCACAAGTCATTTATGTCACTTTCTATGAAGTGCTTCCTGAATCCATTAAATGTTTTGATAATCATTTTAAGGATGGATTAGTAGACTTAATTTTTCAGTGGGTATCAGGTACTGGTAGTTTTTTTTCCTTCTCCTTGAGGCAGATTTTGTCCGGACCACAGGCTCTGCCTTTCACTGTGGATCTATTACTTTTTTCCCTGGTAATTCTATACATATATATGCATACATGAAAGTTCAGTACTAGGTATACTATTGTCAAAGCTGGCTTTCTCTGTTCAAGTGTAATAATAATAATAATAATGATGATGATGATGGTAAGATCTTAATTCTGATTTTTGGTATATAAA
The DNA here is from genome assembly GCA_003993805.1 of Himantopus leucocephalus. Taxonomy (NCBI): domain Eukaryota; kingdom Metazoa; phylum Chordata; class Aves; order Charadriiformes; family Recurvirostridae; genus Himantopus; species Himantopus leucocephalus. The sequence goes on along the minus strand of RSEF01000010.1, from coordinate 11,480,429 downwards.
TATGGAAAAATAGTTTAAAACACTAGCCTGGAAAGGAGACAAAGAATCTGAGCTGACTATCCGTGGCATTATTTCTCTTGAAGGAACATGAAACTGGATCTGACATTTCAAAATGTGTTTGGCAAAAGCATGTCAAACAAAGTATGTAACCTGCTTTAATTGTTAAACTATGCTGTATAAATCTGTCCTGACAAACCTGTTTAGTATCGCACAGCTGACACAGTGGAAGCATGCTGCATTCTAATTATTTATTTGTGTAGCAAGATTAGCTGGACTGGACCTCCCAGTGCTCAGTAATGATAAAGTCTTACTGCAAATATGAGACATTTCTGACAACCTGCTTGTGTTTCTATCTTTCTATCATGATATATGTTAGATCCAGTTTTGGAACTGTTCCTGTGTAAGACGACTGAGGATGAAGCTAAATTGGCATTTTTCAATTGGATTTAGTTAAATATTTTTGCCCGCTAAATTAATCTCTGATGTCACTTGGTGTTTAAAAGCTTGTATGCCTCAGAGTTTGAGTAGATGGGAACTGATAATCTCTTTAGAGTTGGTATCAGGATGATACTGAAAAAAAAAGTATTGTATTTTTAAGGTTATATATAGGCTCTAGTCCAGTCCAGTCATTGCCTTACTGCAGTGACTCTGTTCTGGAGTAGTTCTTTTATCTGTAAAAGTACTTGACTATTGCAGAATTAGCAAGCAAGATATAATCATACCCAGAGACATAACTTATAATTGAACCGATGAATGCAGATTTCATTTCACTGCTTTCTTCGTGATACTGTGTAGGAGAAGTATTCTGGAAGAATCCATGGTAAGCCCATAAACGCAATCAGGAAGGAAGACTTAAAATTCAAGCCCTAAGCAAAGCCGTACTAATTCCTGGAAAAGCTGCTGAACATAGTGAGGATTTTTTTTTTATTAAAACAGAAGACTAGGAAATCTTCCCTATTAACTATTTGTAGGTGGTCTTGAAGGTATCTCTCTATAACAAATGGTCACTTTGTATAAATATTCTTACAGGATTCAGACTGTACCTGTCATAGAAGTTTCTATTGGAAGTAGTTGTATACCACTAAATATCTGCATGTATTATTAGTAACAGTTTATGATTTTTATATTGTATATGCCATTTATTATCCATTCAGAAACTTAGATTTAGAGCAGATTTCTATCTTTAGTGCTCATTTATTTAGATTTCATGACAATGTGGGTTTCATTATCTTGTATGTTGAAGCTGATTGACAAATGCAATAGATACATGTTTTTTGAAGTAGATATAAAATACAGAAATATTTTCTCAAAACCTTTCTCTGTGTCAGTCACTATGTGTTGGGCAGAATTTTCTTTTTAGTTACAGAGAACATGGTATGTAGAAAAAGATAACCCTGAAAAATTTAATTTAGAGGAGGTTTACATACTTCAATGTTATATAGCCACCAAACTCCAAATGGGCCTGTAACTTGGAAGAGCTGGGTAAACCCACAGTATACTTTGTAATGTGTAACCACTATAAATAGATAATGGATAGAATTAACTGAAATTTAGTCAGACCAGAAAAAAATCCCAAGAAACTAGGATACCACGGCTACGGCATAGATTCTGTATCTGCATGAAACTTATGGTGTGGGAGCTGTGCAAAATTCTACTGGAATGAATATTGAAAACCACTGAATAAAGTAAATTACGTATTGCTGCCAGAATAATTCACAACCTCAACAAAACATATGCAAATGTATTAAATTACCAGAACTGGAACAACCACAAAGTAAGGATATTCATCCATGTGCAAAACCAAGCAGAAGCAGAAGAGAGATAGCAAAAACTGTCCTGATGATTGACTTTAAGTGTATGAATATAATTATTTCAGTTAACAGGCTTGGATCCCAAGCCTAAAGTTCACCATGGGCATAAAAATTTGCACATTAGAGAAAGGAAAGAAAGCCATTTTAATTTCATTTGGGAAGATTCATAGGGTGATTTTCAAAATGAAAATAAACATTTTTCTAATTTTTTTTTCCCCCAGATCTAAACCCAAGGAAATTTTTATGGGAATATGGAATCTTGAAAGCTTTAAGGCTTCCACAATAAATCATAGGAGTAAAGATGCTACTGCTAACATACTAGCTGGTGCATCTGCCCGTCCTGCAGCAGCCAGTAAGTCTTGTAAATATTTTTAAACACATAATGCACATTATTATGCGTTTCATTCCAAAATGCATCAAGTACATTGCAAAATCTAATTGTCAACGTAAATTATTAGTAATATTTTCAGTTTGTGTTGCACAAAATCAAAATGTTATAGCAATTAAAAATGAATTGTGTATTTTGATCAACTCTAAACATATATCCTCCCAATACACTGATAATTCCATTTGATTAAGCTGTAAACAATATTACAAGGTATTTAAAGAAGCTGCTGATATTCCATCTAGCTAAATCTGATAGTTCCAATATGACAGTTCCTCTAATACCAGCTACACTTTTTTCTACTCCTTTCTCTGGCACCTGGCTCCCATTTTAAGTGTCTTACATTCTAGCCTCTAACTTCTACTCCCCTGGTCTTCCCTGTCCTGATGGATCAGATCTTTGACTTGAATTCTTTCATACTTGCCTGCTGTTCTTTCTCATTGCTGCTATTTTAACATCTTTTCTCAAGCTTTTTGTGCTGATGTTGCTTCTAGCTTGCTAGAATGTTATCCAGTGTTTTGTTTCTTCAAGCTAGCCAGCTTCCTCTGTCTTCCTGAAATCACTGTTCTCTTTCTAACAACTACAGCCATTATTTTATGGTACCAATCTTCTCTTACTTGTTTTTATCTTCTTTCTACCCTAACCATAACCAAACAACTTTTCCCATCCTTGCCTTCCTCTCAGCCCATCCTTTTCTCCATCAGCCCATTTTCTGGATTTAGATCATTCTCCAGACACCAAGGTAGGAAAACATTTTGTTGCAAAATAATTCAGAGGAAAATATCTGGGAGAAAATTAATAAATTTGCATCATAGGTGTCATTTAAGGCAATGAAGTCTGTGATTCTTTGATTTTCCATTTTCTAGAGTATAATTGGCTATATAAAATAGGGGTATTCATTGCCAGTGTTAAAGATAAGCTGAAGAATGATTTTAGAAATTCTTTAGTGATGGAATCTGCCCGAATGGGAAAAGATATCTCTGTGGAAATTTTCAAGGCTACTCACCCTGCTCTATTGATAAGTCTTCCCACTCCTCAGCCTCTACCATTTTCAATTATATCACTCTTACAAGTTTTCTCTACAGTTATGTTAAATGCTTAGAGAAAGATCGAGGGTTGTCTCTTGTATCTGTTAAAATTAAAGAGAGAAGGTTTGGAACATGCTGTACTCAGGAAATCCTGAATTAGCGAAGTACTGCAGACATGTGAGAGGAAGGGAAGTGTTCTGGCATGTGCCATGATTCCCACAAAGCCGTCTCTTTTAATGTAGATGTAAGAGAACTGCGTGGGTTTTTCCCAGTGGAACAGGCTATCTAAGCAAAGAGGACAGTTGCTCTTGAGACCTAGCTTGAGGATTTGGTCTCTACAAATGAATACAGCTTTGTAGAATCTTTATATGGATTGGCTATCCGCATGTGTAGCTTAATAAAGTGACCTATTTTACTGTCATTGTGTAATGCCTGTTAGCTTTCCTGAATAATTTTCCTTTTTCGATCTAGTATTTCTTTTCAAGTACAATTAAAAAAAAAGAAACATGGTTTCTTTAAAGTTGAAAGTCAGTGTTACTCTCATCAAGTTACAGTCCTAAAAGGAAATTCTTGTTTACAGAATACAGAGGGGTTTTTGTATGTTGCGCAGTTTGCACTAAGTTTTTAGAAACAGAAATATGTCTATGTTTTTGAACAGAGGAACATTTAGGTTTAAAAAATAATATGCTTTTATAAAACCTAAAACCAGTGGAAACATTTGGATGATTTTGATAAATTCCAATGGTTTTGTTCTGGTGTAATCATATTTCCTTTTGGATCTTGGTCATTGTAGTACTTTACTTGTATATGAAAACAAGAATATGAAACAGAGTAGAAAGTGTTTATTTGTGAAGCAAGTTCAGTAAATCACCTCAGCTGTGGTTATAATAACACTTCTGCCCTAAGTGAGTCTGTTTCAATGACAGTAATTTCTGAAGTCACTGAAGCTATTGTTATCTTGATGTTTCTTTCCAAGATATAATGACCTGGTTTTTCCTATGACAATAAAATAAAAGGGTGAAGCCTTACTATTTTAGCTCTTCCTGTTAATATCCTATTCTATGATTTGCCCTATTGCTTTAGGCTTGCAGGATGCTCACAGTTTTGCTCAATAATCACTTGTTTTCTTTTATGATCACTGAGAAGTTAGTTGCTTGTCCAGATCCACTTTGGTGCCTTGTTTTCACTGAGAACAATAGAATTACAGTGTATAGGCAAGCTAGCTGTCATATTAACGTGTCATGTCTTACACAAGAATGGAATGTCCGTGGCTTCAAATGTTCCCATTCCTCTAAAGGTCTCATCCAGTGTTCCTGTACTGTGCGCTAATATCACAGCAACTCATAGAGGCATAAACAAGCTAACCTTGTTAGCTGGCTTGAACAGAGAAAACAATCTAACCGTGACAGGATGGTGTCCTGTGTAGCAACAGAAGTCACTATGAGTGTGGGTAGAAACAGCTACATCTCCTCTGGTGACGTGTGCCCTGTTGTGGTTAGTCTGGTAATTTAAAGCTAGTGTATGTTTGATGTTTTAGCAGCGCATACCAGACTCGAAATTCATTTTCTTACTTATCAAATAGGACATTGAAAGTGGCTTGCTTAAGGTTATATAAGAAATCTGTGGCAGAACCAGATTTCAAAGGCCAGTAGATGAACCATGCAAACTCAGCAGTCACTAGCCCATGACTTGACTCTTGTCCATCAACACTGGTGCTGTCCAAGGTAATAATATATTGTGTTTATGCTTAGACAGCCAATTGTAATTGTAAAGGAAGTCAGTCCTGAATTCTGACTAAAATTATACCACATGACATTATTATTATAAAAACATTTCTAGCAGTAATAAAGATATTACTGAATTAGTTGGAAGAATAGTGGGGGTGATTCTTTCCCTCTACCCAGCACTGGTGACGCCACACCTGGAGTACTGCATTCAGTTCTGGTCTCCTTAGTACAAGAGAGGCATGGACGTACTGAGGAGAATCCAATGAATGGCCGTGAAGATGATTAAAGGACTGGTGCATGTCTCCCATGAGGAAAGGCTGAGACTGCTGGGACTGTTTAGCCTAGAGAGGAGAAGGTTCAGGGGGGATCTTAGGTTGCACAGAGAGGTAGAGTCTCTCTCCTTGGAGATGTTAAAAAAACATCTGGACATGGTGTTGGACAACTGGCTCCAGGTGGCCCTGCTTGAGCAGGGGGGTTGGACCAGATGACCTCCAGAGGTCCCTTCCATCCTCAACCATTCTGTGATTCAGTGAATAAAGTGAGACAGAGATTCTTTTAAATAAAGGTGGGACAATGAAACATCTTTGGTTGGGGTTCTTCCTTCAGGAAGAGGCATATAGGCTAGAAGTACTGCCTTTGTTGCTGTGTAAAACCAGAAATATATAAATAAGACATTACATAAGGATTTGCATGAGATGTTCAGTTAACATCACACCATAGATATGTCAGTCCATTGTTGGCATATGGTCAGAAAACAGAGATGCAAACCAATGAAGACTGGTCTGTCAAATGAGCTGTTTTCAATGTTTACCTTGCAAAGCTAGAAAATGATTTTTTTTGTTTTAGTCTTATAAAATTCTGAACATCCAAGTGACGCAAATGCTTCCTAATTTCACAGACTCTATTGGATTCAGAAAGAGCTTAGTCTGCAGAGGACTGAGCCCTTAAAATTGACCAGCCTAACTCCTGAAAGATGGGGAAGCTGTTGATATATGTAAAGTGAACTTTTAATGAGTTTCACAAAGCAATCTGGGTACTAGGTAAGGCAGATACCTATTTTACTAATGTAGCTGAGCACACTAGATATCTACTTCCAATTGAAATCTGTTGAACTTAGGTAGCCTACTTAACCTGACACCTTCAAGATCTTACTAGGTACCAATATCCACCTTTTAGGTACCTGGTATCCTTTAAGATCTGCACTTCATTGAAGAATGCTTGGTGTTCAAATCTTTAACCATCTTCGCTAAAACACTATTTTAGAAATTATCTTAAAAGTAAGGATTCTTACTTGATATTGGACTTCAGTCTGAAAACACTGTAACCTCTATGTGAAAAGTTTATGCATCTTCATTCAAATTCCTCTGCTTTTCTGGTTAGCACTGAAAGAAAATAGTTTATTCTCATGAGGAAGTAATTTCCTCTGAATTGAGTACTTTTTTTCTCCTCTGTGTTAAAAGTCAATCTTTTCAAGTGCCAGGCCTCTAAATAAAAGAGTTTTCTTAATGAAACAACCAATCTTGGTAAGCTAGGATCTGCCTTCCAAACAGAATTGAATAAAATCTCCTCTTTTAGGTCTGGAATGTAAGCGGTTATAGAATTTCAGTGTCTGGAATGCTTGAGATTTACAAGCTAGCTATCCTCAGCCAGGTATTGTGAAGTTATTTACAGAGCTCAAGTTTTAACACTCAGTAGTTTTAATACTATATGGAGATTTTTTCCAAATTTTTATAATGAAATTCTGCAGTTGTATTTTATGTAAGAATGTGAATGTATGGTGTTAAAAAACATTTTAAAGAAATTTTGCTATGTAAGTATCATAAAAGTTAATATTAATGTCATGTTAAAAACTTCATGCAACTCCTTGAACATTTTCGCATTTGAGTTTCTGCTTTAAAGACAGTCCTAATCTTCACAATTATTCTAACAGCACAGAGAAGTTAGCTTTTTTTTTCTGCTAGTAAATTCACCTTCTCCCGTTTTAAGTCAACATGTGATTTAAATAACTGTTACCTTTTAAAATTCATCCAGTGATGTAAACAGTTGAATTTTGTGTGTGTGTGTATTATTAAATGTTAGTTAAAAAAAAGTATAATATTAGTTCTAAGTATGGATCTCAATTCTGATGATGACTGTTTCCCTAATTTGGGGAAGATCATCTAACGTCTCACTTTCATTTTCTACATATGTTAAATGTTATGAAACCATTATGTTTTTTAAAAAGTTAGTATAGAGGAGTGAGATTGCATAGGCTTATGAAGTATTTAAACTACTTGGATACTGGTTGTTGAGTGCAGTGAAATACTGTTGTTCTCTTATTACTTTATGGATTTAACGTTAACTTACATTTCACTTCAGCTCGTTCAAAAAGAATATATATGTTTTCTTGAAAAGTAATTTAAATCACAGACAACTGTATTTTAATAATTACTCGATTAATCATTTAGTAATCTGGTTATTAAAGGTGCTATGAGCAGTGGTGTTTTAAAGCACTTGCAACAGAACTAAAAGTGAGACCATATGGTGCCATATTATGTCTTTTAAAGGTCATGGAAATTGTCCAATTGTCATTTTTTTTTTGTGTTATGGAATGTATTTACACCGTTTTGCATCCTTTTAGTGGCATACAAGTTATAGATAAACTATGAGGCAAATGTGTAATTATCTCCCTAACATGGAAAATGTGTTTTGTGTGGTTGTTCAAAGAGGTTGAACTGCACTCTAAATGGCTGTTTTAAGAAAAATAACTTTCATAGGAATCACAGACTCATTTGAGTTGGAAGGGTGCTGCAGGTTTCTTGTCTAGTCTCCTGCTCAAAGTAGGGCCCACACTGATTTTAGACTTATTTGGTTAGCGCTTTGTCCAGTCAGGTCTTGATAGCCTCGGAGAATGGAGATTCTGCAGCTTTCTGTGAGATTTCCCCGGTGAGATTAGCTCATTTCTGTGTCACAGAGTATTTATCAGCACTAATACAAAGGAGAAGTAAGTAAGTAGAACCTTGTTAATTAAATTTAAAGAGCCTGCGTAATGGAGCAGTTTCTGGGAAATGTGAATGGTTATTGAAGGTGGCTAAATAGAATGGCTATTTAAACCACAGGAGCTTACGTTACAGTTCTAAACCGCAGTCTATTTACACTTTGTAGAATCCGTGGTAAACAAAGAAAAAAAAGCTAGATGAAAGCCAAGGCATCTGAAGGAAAACCAAATTACAATTGAGAGTGGCTTTTATAGCCCACTTTGTTTGGATTTTCTTGAACCTTTAGTAGTATGAAGGTTAGTAATGAGCCATATCCTGACAGGTATATCTGTTTCTTTTCATACAAACCTGTTTTCCTCCCACATGGTATATTGCATGTTTGATGTTAAGATTGGATTGTGATGTAATTGATATAAGAGGCTGTTGTGAGGATTTCTGACATCTATTTGAAGAATACGTGTTAAAATCTAATAGGTTCTTCTTTTTTGTATCCTTATCTTTGCTACTGTAGATCATCACTGTAAATTTTCTGATTATTATTCTCTGTTTTTAGCACTCAATATTTTTTTTAAGACAGCTGAAAATAAATATATTTTATTTCAGAAGAGATTTTCTAAGTTAAAGATACATTGAAAATCATTCAACTGGATTGATCTGATCTTGCTTTTCTGTTCGCCTTTTCCATTATGTACTGAAATAGAGTAACCCAGGATATGTTCTAACCTTTAAGTCGGTTTTACTTTTTAAAATGCCAGAAGAAATGAAAGAGAATGCATAAAAGAAAGGCAAAATACTGTTTTTTCCTCAAGTTGTTTCCTTCCTCCTCTGCTGAACCAACATAAGGAAGGTATTGCAACATGTAAGCCCACATGACTCTGCTACTGAAGGATTGTATTATTTGCACTCAGGTATCTTTTTGTGAACCATTCCTTCACAGGATGCATTTCAGGTATGACAGCTGTAAAACATAAAACAGCCTTGGCATACCTGATAATGATGGTAATATAGTGATCCATTAGATAAAGCATAGAGCAGTAAGGGCGAATTAGCATTGGGGTTCAGGAATTGTTTGACCTGTGTTCTTGAATTACATAATCAAAGGATCTTTAGAAGACCTTGTCTGTATCTGGATTTAATTTTAAGCTTTTTTGGCATATATATTCATATATTAATATGGATGTTCACATTTTAATTCAAGCCAGTAGAGCTTTTAAGCACAATCTTAATGAGATTTTGTTCTTTTAATTTTTATTTCAAAGCTTCAACTAACCTAGTTTAGACCTAGAAACTTTTGCTAGTATAATAATGTTGATAATGAGTGTGAACTTTGTTGCAATGTTCATATAGTCACAGAAGGTAGTGCACACAGTTATCAGCAAAAAAGTTTCTTTGATAGTACGGTCTATTGTGTTCAGTGAACAGGTAATAGATAAATTAGCAAAAGCACAGTGAGGGTTTACTGATATAGCTGTATTGACAATTTTTTCTGAACGAACCTCTTTATATCTACGGTTTGATGTTTGATATTAGCAAGTCAAAAATCATAAGTGATTTCCAAACTATAGTATTTTATAAACAAGTATTTTTTTAAAAAAGGAATATTTGTTAAAGAGAGTCGTTGCCATTTTCTGTGAGCACTGTTACAAAGAAAGTGTCTCATGTAGGAAAAAATGGAGGACCCTAGACACTTGTAATGAAAAGTAGAGGATTTAAGACCTGTAGTAATTAACTTGATTCCATCCCAGTCATCTAGCAGCTGTTTTAGCTAATTTTTGGTGATCTTTATCTAAGAGCAATTATCAACATACCAAGAAAACTTGTAGGCAAACTGAATAGAATGAAATGACATAATGCATTAGTCATGTAGGGCTTAGCTGAACACTTTAATAGCTAGAAAATTAAGATGTCTTTTCTTCATCGGGTCACATTGATTTTGGCTGAAGTTTCAAACTAGTCATGTAGGCTCTTGCATATTTCTGTATCTGTGAGTATAGGTTCTACCATCTGAGGATTAATTCCAGTACCTGCTGGAACCGTAACCTTCTTTTACCTGGTGTAACTCTGAGCATGCTATTAAATTCAGTTAGCAAGAGTATGTGGCAAAGATTTTTTACATTTTTGCATTGTTTCTTTTGAGATGTCCATTGTGCGATTTGCTGCAGGCTGTCATTTTTGTCTGCCATCCAATGTATGTTGGCAAGAGGGTTGTGTACTAGTCTTTGTGTCTGGTCACAGAAAAAAATTCATGCATCTCAGCCAGACCATTTTGTTATTCCTTTAGAATTAAAAGCATATGAAACAGATGCAGCTTAATAAGTATTTTTTTTTATAAATAACATTTAAATAACTTAGAACAATAAAGTTCAAATACAACTTAAAATAAAGTTTAATGCTGTAACAACAGACAAAGCATGTATAAGGATGGAAAAACAATATTGAAAGCTGTATGCCCTAACAGGAATTATACAAAAGATAGGATATGTTACATAAAAAACCTTAATATGTCTGAATTTTTGCTTCATCGTTATATAAAATGTTTATTTGTGAAAAGTGAGATGAAGTACATTATTTATTCCTATTCTTATTTTACATACACTATTTGAAACATCTTTTAGAGCAGCATTAGGTATTTGTTTCATTAATAGATAGGAACATTTTGTAGTAGAGTAAACTTAATTTTTCCAAACTAACTCTTTTATCTGAATACAACAATAAACATTTACAAGATTATATATTTTTTTTTCTGATCATATAGTTTATGTATAGGATATCAGTTTCTTGGGGGAAGTATTTAAAATACTGCTCAGCCTCCACATTTACTAGTGACTTGATAATCTGACAACTCATTCCAGCAGCCTTAAAGTCTGACATATTTTACACAACATTATCATCTGCTTATTATTATTATAGCAGCCATATTTAAGAAGCAGATAGGTTTTTTTAAATAAAATATTATCAGATAATCAAGTCATGACTTATTCTTCAGGGTAAATTAATTTAAGAAACTACCCAGTTACAATGACTAAGATAATGATTGTACAACTCTTTAGAATTTTTTACAACTTTTAGTTAGTAAATCTGGTTTTGTGTATATTTTCAAATCTTTTTTCATGTAGTCTTTTAAAAATAAACATAAATGCGCAAGTCCAGCTTGTTCAGTTTCTCAGTAGTATTCCAGCCTCTCTTGATATCTTGTCAAATAGTCGTCTTAAAAATAATCTTCCTGCTGGAACTAGTTCTTTATAGATCATTTGTGATTAGGATATTGCCAGAGGAAGAAAGTGGGATGCTCTATGTTCTTTCTTTGTTTTTTTACCTTTCATGGGGACCCCTTTGTGGTTTAGTGTAACAAACATCTCCTTTCCTTTGTGTGTCCATTTTGCAGAAGCATATGTATTATAATGGTTTTCTTCAATCAGTTCTATGAAGTTGCAGTCCTCATTGCATACTTTCTGTTGAGAGTAAATAATAAAATAGAACAGAATAAGTACAAGTGTTTCTTTAAATACTTAGATTAGGGAAGATGGGAGAAGAATATGCATTATAAACCCCACATATTATTATTTTTAATACATAAATTGGACTGCTGAAATCTGAATATTCAATATTCTAGCTTTGTCTGTTCCCCCTTAGTATTCCACATTTTAATAAAGTATGTAAGCTCTAATCACTCTAGTTTATTAAATGGACATAAAAGTCTAGTATAGGATGTTGGGATAAGTACAGGATACATTTTAATTTTTTAGGAATCTATTTTATACAAAGTATACAAATGCTACATCTAAAAATACATATCTTTTAAGATTGTACATGAGGATTGTGCACACAAGAGAAGTTTGCATCCATACCTTTCCATAGAGTCTTCCTGACTTGTTCATTGCCAGAAAGTATTCACTTTCCACTCCTTTGATTGCCACTATTCCAACTGCCACTGTTCGGATTTCTAGAATACCTGCAAAGGCACATAGGCTGTAAAATGGTTGTTTGTTCTCCAGTCAACTTAGAAGGTTTAGGTAAACTAGCATTCTGTAATACTTCTGTGTTTATTGAAAATCTGCAGCAATCGTTCTTAAAAAAACGAAAAAATTATGTATTTATTCATGTGAAGAAAGGGCTAGACTTTAAAAATTGTCTGTATGTGATCATGTGTGCATACAGCCACTCAAAAAATTGTATGGTGGTAATTTTTAAGCATACACTGAAGTTGTGATGTTAGTATAAGTAATTTTTCTATTTTCAAAGAATCAGTGTATCTTAGAATTTATCAGGCTTAGGGTTTCATTTCGAAGAATTATATACATAGCTATCAAGGTTCACAGAATTTGTGTAAAGCCTTTATTTTGAAGACTTGTGTAGCAGTATCATCTCCTTGAAAGAGTGTAAACCTTAGAACTTGCGAGTGATAGAAAACAGACCACAGTGTCTTAAATAAGATAAAGTATTTGCTTGACCTTTGTATGCTTTTATGACTGATCGGAGCTGTAAAGATAGGTGTATTTGAAAATCATTAAAAGCTGCTCTGAGAACTTATTTACTCAAAACCAGAAAACATTTAGAGTTGTTTTCTATAAATTATTTTCATCTCGCTGATGTATATCTGCAATAGCTTTATGTAGTCACTATGATACATTTAAGTTACCTGCATGCAACATAAAAAATATTCGTATATCAACAAAAATAGAACAACTGAGCAAAGGCAGGAGGATGGTGCAAGTTATTAAGGAACACCAGGTTGTTTTCAAGCTTAAATATTATTATTGTTGTTTTAAGCAATACACAGTTTGAGCTGTTTTCTTCCATATTGAATCACCTACAGAACTGTGTGCAGTAGCATCTGTACTGTCACTCGTTCTCCAAAATGGGGTCTTTCAAAGGCAGCCAACTCTAGGCAAATTCCAATAGCTAAGCATGGGGGAGAGAAGCGAGGGGGGGGCGGAGAGAGGCTTGTGTTACATTGTCACCTGAAATATGACCTTCCTCTTGAGCAAAATATTTTTTTTTCTCTTTCAAGTTGTATTGACTCTTCAAAACCACCACACATGATAATAATTTTTCATTAATTAGTTTTTTTCAGGAAGGCATGTTATTTCTCCTTCCTTATACTTTTTTTATATCCTGATGTCCTTTGCTTTATTTACTGTACTGTTTTGCATTCTTCCTTCATATTACTGATATATCAGTCCCAGCCTGTATTGCTTACTTTTCTCTTCCTATTTTCCCCACCAGTAGATCAGTTACCTCTTCATATGGTGAGTGCCCTGCTGGGCGTTCATCTCTGAACACTTACACTTCTGTACTTCTTTATAATGCTAAGCCAACTTTAAGCTTTCAGAATTCTTTGACAAGTTCCACTCTGCTGCAGGCCTAGCGGCAATTCTTATGGAGGGTAATTTCTAACTGAAACTTACAAAAATTATATTAACTTTCATTTAAATTTCACTTTAGAAAAACCACAGTGAGGCTGAAAAACAGATGAACATCTGCATCTAGCCAAACAAAAAACATAACAGTGGAAGGGATCTCTGGGTCATCAAGTCCAGTGCTCTGCTAGCCTGGGAATTGCATCAGATAATTCTCTTTTCATAAACTTTGCCAATACTAAATTGGAGTTGTTATTTCTCTGCCCCCAGTGTTTCCGCCAAAGGCTGTTCCAGAGTTTGATTTATTTTAATGGCTAGAGACTCTGTAGTAATTTGCAATCTGCATTTTTTCAGCGACAGCTTATATCCATTTGTTCTTCTGCCTGTGCTTAAGGAGATTTAAAAAAAAAAATCTATGTTTGAGTTTTCTATTTATACAGAATTAAAAAAATGAAAGATTCAAAGTGACTTTTTAAAACAAGTCATGCTAATAGGAATTGATATTTCCTTGAGTGAACTGATGTTGGCTGAAGTTTCAGTAGTAAGAAATACTACTACTTTTAAAAAGGAAATGTCAAAAGCTTTTGTCCAAGGCAATATTATTCTTAAAATTTTTACATTATTTTCTAGCTTGGTTTTTTTTTTTCTGAAGTAGATGATGGCATTCATATTAACTTGTAGGAATTATTTTATTTTGATTTTGGGTACTTGTTTCTCTGCTTTATTTTCAGTTGAGACATAAATGTCTTTCATGTGGAAACTATACACTATTCATATATATACTTTGATATAGGATAGAAATTAGGGATGTAAAAGTATTTTATAAGCCTCCTGTACCCCAAATCTGAATGGCAAATAAAATGTTATCTATCAAAGTTGTATCCTACTTACAATTTTCAAGGGCAGTATGTGTGATAGATTTATTGTATTCAGATCTTTACATGTTTTTTCATCTTATTTGTTAAAATTCCATTGTGCATAAAAAGCAACACATTTTAATTAAAGACAGATAATTTGACATTCGTAAATTGTTATGCATATCCAGTACTATTTGCTATATTATTATGTGCTTTTCACAATTTTAAGCAATTATTTACCTCCAGAATTAGGGCTAGCTCTCACATAAATAACATTTGACACCCTGACTCAGAGGCGATATAAAATCCGAAGAATTTTTTAGGTCTTTGAATGGCACTTTTCCAAAGATACTCTCTCTGTGCATCTCTCCATAAAGTTTAGAGAGGGAATACCATGTGAACTCTCCAAATAACTATGTCACATTAAAAATGTTTTAATATTAGTGATGTTAAAGAGAAAGAAAAAAGCCATGGAGTGTTCAGTGGAAATAGGGCTTGTGTATTCTTGATTCTTTGCTTAGAACACGTCTATCTTAGAATTAAATGGCCTATCATAAACTGCATGTGGTCGTTTTTATATTCCCAGTTTTAGATCATGTCTCATCTATTCTGATTTGTCTTAACGTATCCCCACAGGAGAAACAAAGCATGAATTTTTCCCTTTTCAGCAAAGCATTTATGTGATTTAGGTCTCTGAGGCAGCATTGCACATGCACTTTTGTATTTGATGTGCAAGTGAATCCTCACTGAGTTCCTCTCTCTATTTTAAGACATATGACAGAAGTTGCTTAAGTGATAAGACAGCATAGTGTAAGCTCCCTTTTCTTCTTCTGGAGGCTGTGCATCAGTAATTCTTCTGTGCATTTCAGAAGTATAGTATTGCTGCAATTTATTGCGTATTTTTTTCTTTAAATTAAATAAATTATATAGGAAATGGAAACATAATTTTTAGCAAAGTGGGAAAAGTAAGACTACTGTGTAGTTAGAACTGTGATAGCTGATTTTAGCTGGGAATTTATGATCTTTCTGTATATAGTCTATTGCATGGAACTCACTTGTTAATTGCAAAATGTCACATACATATATGAATTTAAAATTTCTTCCTTTATGTACAGAAACTATGGAAAGAGACTATTAAGGTTGAGCAGTCACACACTGGAAGTTTATTATTTTATCAGTGTCAGCATTGCAGTTGTATCATATGCTTAAATGTAGTACCCAATATCAGAGGTCTCTCACAGACCAGGAAGTATGATTTTTGAGTAATACTCAATTTAATACAGACAGAGATTTCAGTACTTTAAGTGTTTTACAAGGTGCTTCTGATCATACAAGATTTATAAGCTGACGAGCTTTTTCCTGCGCACCTATTATGTGCTGCATAATTCTCACAGCACAAGTTCTTTGATGAACTAGTTAATGGAATCTTTAACACTTATAAACAACATAATATCACCGTGAAAACATCTAAATTACTTTTCTATTTTTTTAATACTTGGCTTGATATATAAACACTCAACACAAACCTTGAGGTTGGAGACATGTGGATAATAGAAATCACTGTCTCTTCCAATTATAATTTTATAACTTATATTTAAATATAAAAATGAGCTTTTATATTATAATTATAGCACCAAAGCAGGAAATTCCTAAAGTATATATCAAAGAATAAAATAATTAATCCATAAAGTAGAGAAAGTAAGTTGTATTTTTCCTTCTTTGTTCCATTTCCTTTCAGTATCTCTATTAAGTCAAGATATCACATTACATTACATGTTATAGTCATATTGGTTTGTCTTTATTTTGTGTGTGTTTCTGGTACTCAATCACATGTAAGAGAAGTTACATAATGGTAAATAGACGCTAAGATGTGTTGTTGCAGATAGGAACCTAATCCATTAGTAGGCGTCAAGAGGTAATAAAACTGTTCAACCAGAAGTTTGGCCAACTGCAGATATTTCCTGTTTCTTCTATACTTTCTGTAATCATCTGCTACTGGCGATTCTTGCCAACAGGATGTTGGGCTAAATTAAATTTGGATCTGATCTGATATGGTTATCCTCATGCTCTTAGTGTATATGGTTTGTTATACAGTTGTGACTGTTACATACAGCCAAGTCCGTGATTGTGATCTTTTTAGTTAGTTTGGTTTTATAAAAAATTAAAAAAAAATCCCTCTTCTTTTTTTCTCTGCTTTTTCGTTTTGTAATTCTGCATCATTGCAATGTCTTTAATAAGACTAGCCAGGAACAACATTTGATGTATGGGAAAGTAACCCAATAATCTCATTTTTCTATAAGTGCAGGAAGGGCTTTGCTTCTGAGTAACTGATGGTATTAAAATCAACAACAAAACAATAATATACTCTAAAGATTAGCTTTATAAGGATGGTAACCTGAGTTAAGCAACTTACGAAAGCTAAAGAGTGTCTTTTCTAGTATATCATTTTTGACTGCCTTTAAAACATGAACTGAATTGACACGTATTAGTTTCATTGCTCCTCTGCTCTGAACCTGTGTAGCTGAGCTTCAGTGTTCATGCTAATTCTTGTTAACTGATTAATTGGAAGGAGGTAAATCCATAGAAAATGGTAATAGAAGTAAACCTAGTTTGTGTTATGTTTGTAGGCCATTTTATACATAAAGGCAAAAATTCTGTCCTCATTAAAGTGAATAGTAGGATTTCAGCTAATTCAGTGGAGCTGGGATTTTATCCCTAAGGTAGTTCCCTCAGTGAGGCAGGCGATGTATAGTAAGCTAAAATCTTTTCAGAAAACTCCCTACACAGAAATAGAGAAAAATGCTGAACAGGCACACGTGAGATTTGTCTGTGCAGTTTCTAAGTGTTAGTTTATGTAGCACCAGATACTCTAGTGAAATGATAAAGAACTAAAATCTACAGTTGGAAATTCTACTAAAGAAAACCTCCTCAGCCTTATAGCATACCATTCCTTGTCTTATATTAGCAAGTCCATTCTTATGTGCTTCCTTTTCAAGTAAAAAGTTCTAATCCTTTCAATCTCTATTCATGAAAAGCAAAAAGTCACCAAGCTAGGATAGGAAAGAGAAAATTCTTATATATGTAGATTGTTTCATTTAAATACTCTTTTAATACTCAGATAACTTCAAAATTACTTTAAAGACATGCTTAAATTGATAAGATGCTGATTATGAGAAGTTCAGAAGGCCAAACTTCAACAAGGTCTTAAGTATCCTCAGTTTAAAAATGAAAATGTAAACTATGTTTTTCAGTTACTTTATCTAAAGCATGCACATAAAAGTTCAGAAGAGGTCTAAGAGAAGACTTGACTATAGCACAAAGTAACTGGGAAAGGAGTGAGATTACAGCCAGAAAGAGGAAAAAAAACCCGAAGATGGGCATACAAAATCGAAAACAACTGTAATTTCTATAAAATCAGCATGAAATTCCAAATAATTTTATATGGTTGCATGGTCAGTGTAACAAACGTAGCTTAAAATTCCTGTAGTGAATGGCGTTTCCTACAGAGCTGAAATTCTGTCCTGTGTACATAAAAGACAGTCAGCCTAGATGGGCCTTATTTTCTCTTTAGATGATGATGATTGTGGATGCTGGCAGCAGCCTTTTTAACCACTTGGTGCAAATTAAATAACAGGCAGTTGATATAAAATCCAGCAGAAAAAACAGCAAAGAAGCAAAAGAACCCTTTAAGTTGACACAACGGTTTTAGTGGGTGAAATATATATTGGTTTTTGGGGACAATTTACATAATAAATGTAAATGAGGTGAGTTTCCTGGTGTTCTGGTCTAGAATGACAGTTGCTCAGTACGTTAGAAGTAGACGCTTTTATGTCTGAACTTATCCTATGACTGTGGCCTAGAAGACAGGACAGTACCTCAGGCTGGAAATTTATGTAGAAAAATTGGCATTTAGCTACATCATTGGTACAAAATTGAGCATTGTCATGTGAGATAATTCTTTCCTGGCCAGTGGTATTTCATAATTTTGTTTTTAATCACCAGCTATTAAGTATCTTTTTCTGATTTAATTAATATTTTCACATTAACGTTTTCATCTTCTTTTTTATTTGTCAGTCTTTTTTTGCTTTTACAGCACAATAATACTGTGACATTTTATTTATTTTAATAAATCTTTGCTTTTATTGCTACACAATCAGTTTACAGATTATATTAAACTAATTTCTAACTGTATGTAGCCATAGCTGAATAGGCCGGGTGTCTTTGTGTTTGCCCTCAAATAACAATATCCTATCTATAACAAAGAATTGAGAGCCTTGTGATTTAGCAAAACTGGAGCATTTTGTCTTTAATAATTTTGCAGCCAAGAGGCTGAAAGAGCAATTGCAATTCTTTCTTCTGAGAACTGTAAGGAAACCAGTAAGCGCAGCACATCACTGAAGATCCAGCAGGTGGAAACAACCTATCCAATGGGTCTTTGGAAGAGAAGGGAGAGCAGAACCACTGAGCTTGATATCTTTTCGCACATGAGGGAACTGCCCAATATGTTGGGTGATAAGATTGTTCAGGAAGATTTCAGAAGATGTTTTAAAGTACACGTTGTGCTCAGTCCCTCATCAGCTGGTTCTTTTCCCAAACATTTTATATGTTGCCGATATCCCCTCAGTATCTATCTCATAACTGTTCTGGTCACTGCTTCTTGATTTGTAGTGTCAGAGTTTTGTGGACATTAATTCAATGAGAAATTTTGGCATCAATTACATTTTTCAGCAAGGCCCACAGCAATTTCATCCCAGTATTTTTCTGTTCTGTCAGGTATGTATGTTATAAGAAAATGTTTAAGGGTACGATGGAAACAGCTAGGAAGACTTCTGTAGTCTTCTAAATGCTGGAAAGAAGGGAAGAAGAACAAAAGGAAAAGTACAGCTTTTAAGGAAAGAGAAGTAAAAGCAAATGTCTGGAAGCCAGTTATGGGGTTTTTTTAAATTTCGTGTGGTATTTACAGCACTTTATTTCTTGTGGCCTGTCTGTGCACTGAAGTTAAGAAAAATAGTCTGTTGCTGATTTTTAGGGGTAGAGAGGCTGGCACTGGCAGTTAGCACTTGTGAGGAATGTCTTTGTGAAACACCCTTTCCTAGGCAGAATTGTCTTAAGATAAAGTATGTGGAATCTGAAATAGGGAAAGAGGGGGCAGAAAAAGCTTAGATGGAGAATAAGTCAAAACACAACAAATCTTCTAGATTTCACTAACTTGTATTTCTAATCAATTAAATTAAATCAATTCAATTGAGCACATATTTATGAATTCAAGTGACCTTTGCAGATGATTCAAGGCCAAGAAAAATGCTCTCGTCATTGCTTGCAAGACAGTGTTTAATGGTATTTAATGCAATTTGTTCTTTTGTTATGAGATTTAATAAGTTAATGTTTCTGCCTCTTAAAGCAAGGAACTGCAAATCATGATGGTCAATCATACAGTATTTTGGAAAACTTTCATGGTGTTATAAGTGTGTGTGTGCATTTGGTGAGGCAGCACAGTAAATGCATTCATTAGCTGGCTTATTACACTTGAAATGTTTTTCCAGAGGAGTCTATCTGTATTTGTTTTCTGAAAGTTAATGAATACTTTCATTGGATAGTTTTGTAAGTCACTGGTTTTAGGAAACATTACCCCTTTCTATCTGCTTTAAAAAAATAGCGTGTATATTGTGAAGTATTTGTTTGTGCTTAAGTTATTTTGATTCTTAACATTTTTAAATGGATGCATCTTAAAGTTCATTTTTAGGTAGAGCAATTTGTGTGCTCATTCTCTCTCAAATATAAAATCTAATGGTAAAAACTTTACTGCAAATAAAGGTATTAATTTAAGAGATATTCTAATATGATTTAATTCTATTTTTACCCTTCCCAATTATTAAATTAAAATTGATAGAATGTAGTATTTGCATTTGTATTTTGTGCTCCCCTTACCAAGAGAGTGAAAGAGTTGCCCATATGGTACCTCATAGAACTTACGTTCATAAGCTTTATAAGTAGAAATAGATATACAAGTACATGTTAAAATAGTTTTCAAAGCAGAGATGAGATTGCCTCCACCCCAGGAATTTTCCGTCTATGGAATGGTTTTAACAAACAATTAATTACGGTAACAGAAAACAAGCTGGTACCTACATTCACTATCACTTTCTTTTTTTAACTGTCATATATTTGCTTCTCCTTGTGATGCTCAGAATTTGGATTCATGGCATAAACGCATATAAAATATGTTGCTGTTTATGGCATGGACCAATATGAAAGGCTAAAAAAGCTTTTATTTAGAAGCTTTGTGGTGTATCCGTGTGTGCATTTGCTGTGCACATGTAGACTATTCGAAGCACTCTAGATATGAATGTGACTGTAAAAGTATCTGCATATAAACAATGAATCTATCAAGGATTTTCAGTAGAACAGTTGAAGCTACTGCTTCAGTGAGGTGCCAGACATCTGGACATCATGGACAAATATTGAAAGCACTCAAAACTCCTGGTTTGTCCCATGTGTAATTTCCAAGTAGGAAAAATTGTAGTTGTCTGAGGAAACATGATTAGCGATAGAGAGATACTCCTTGAGAACTTGATGCAGCATCTTGTTCATGCATCCTCAAACAGAAGAATTTGTTTAAAAGATTTAGTCCATGTGCAGAACATGTTTGGTTAAGCATAAGTAGCTGATGTTTAATTAACTTTTTGCAATTCATTGGGCCCCAAAACAGTAGGCATACTGTATTAAAAAAAAGTCAACTAATTGCTAAACAGAAGTCCATCAAAGTATTTTTGTACTTCAGTGGATTTTCATTTATTGATAATTTTAAAGATTCCTTACTTGACATTACATTATCCATGAATTTCTGTACTGTTTGCCAATCCTACAAACTGATTAATACGTGCATTGCTAGATAGAATAACTTTATAATAAACCATTGTCCTGGTGGTATTTAATAGTTGACAGATAAGTTAGTTATGGAATTTGAGCCATGTCAAGGTTTCTGAAGGAAACTGCTAACTTGTTTACTCCGGGAAGATAGTACAAAAATTGCAAGATGAGAACCAAACAGAAGAGAGGAGGTGCAAGAGGGAACTAATATGACTGTTTAGAAATGCTGTTATTTTACTTACAGGATCTGTTCTTTGCATATGTACTTGGACTTGTGGGTGTTTATCTTTATGACAGAAAAGGAAGGAGTAAGCTAAGTTCCACTTTAAGTCTGCATTGTTCAAAGTATTCACACAGTTTCACATGTACCATCAAAGGTGTAATCTGGCCTGCTGAATATGTGTTACTGGTACCACAGCATGAAAAGAAAAGTCTGGTTTGAACTTTCCAATTAATGTTTAGGAAATGCACCTTCCTTTTTACTTAAAAACTTACCACATTTGATCTGCAGTGGGAAATATTAAAAGCCATAATAACTTTTCTAGTTACTTTTCAAAGTGAATAAATGTAAAGCAGTGCTCATCAGTTTGCAACACTCAGTAAAGCTTAGGTCCACTAATTACTGTAGTGAGGATTTCAGTGACCATATTGCAATGAATTATTGCAGAAGAGAAATAGCTTAGAATTTCTGAGTATTTTTCCTTATTGTACAACCTGTTTGGCCTCAGTTTTATATTAACTCCTGCTCACGTTGGTGAGTTAGGCAGGTTTGTAAATCAAATGCTTCATTCTAAATAGTAGTGCAATAAGAATTGGTCTAGGATATTCTGACTCTAAATTGCCTTCTCTCCTTCTGTGTATGTCTCTTTGGAACATTAGCACTTTGGACCCCTGTCTTTCCAGTATTTCTCTTTATTCGATCTTCAAAACCAAAACAGTGTGACATTTTTCACTGAAGTAGATTGTAAAACTATGAAACTTTTGAATTTAGAAGTCTGAGTTGTGAATAGCAGTATATAGTAACAATAACATGCTGCCCCAGGCAGTCGTTCACTTATGTATTTCTCATTAAACTTATTAGAACCCTTCACTTTGCTGATCTCCGCTGTGCATTTCATATAAATATTTTCTTGATCAGCCTCTTATAGAGCACGTAGTTGTTTCTCATTTTTACAGGAAACTACATTTCCCTCCAATAAAAATTGCCTGGGAGCTAAACATATGGTTATAATGAAAAATAATATTATTTTTTAGAATTAATAGTGTCATGTAAAATCCAAGTCTTAATCCTCAGTCTGAAAAAGTACTCTCTTATTACAGCATTAATAATTTACAGATATTAAAAATGGAAAAAAAGGGTGGAATGACTGTTTTCAAAATATAATTGTTTCCAAGCAGTAAGAAAATTAAGGATTTAATAGTTTAGAGCTAAACTTGTGCAACAAATACTTTCTCTACAGCTCAGATGAAGGCTATTTCTAGTATTTAAATCTTTTGTGCCAATTTCACTAGAATAAATTATCTTTTCAAGCTTTGCAGACTTTTAGAATCTAGCTTCAAAATAGCCAGAGTAAATGCAAAACGCTTCTACTAAACCTTTTTACAGCAAAATGAGATACATCCATTTAGTGGTAGTGGTGCAAAGCTTCCCAAATACAGAGTTTCAGTGCCTACAGCTATTTCATTTATCTGAAACTTGGAAAATTCCACATAGGACCAGAGCCTGCCATCTCTCCGAATTCTTCCATAATGCAAAAGTCTTTAAATAAATTAATTTGTTCTTTAATATTTGTTACTATGCTATTTTGTGTTTTCATCTAGTAAAGAGCTGCTGTCTTGGTGTCTTGCCCCAGCATCATTGCTGGTTACATTTCCTTCCCCCTTTCCTGGGTAGAATTAGTGAGTATAGTTGACATAAAATTAGTCAAGTCATTTCTATGCAAGACTTTTCTGTATTTCTAGGGAAAAGAGGAGTGAGTATTCACATACCTTTTCATTGTATAAGAAATTGAATGGTTCATTATCTGAATTGTGTTCTGAAGAACTTCAATTCCAGGTGCATTTCATGTGCTATTATGGCTTATCACCTGTATAAGTTGGCTGCAGGCAGCTGCAAAGATGGCCTAAGTATAAGATGGCACTGTATGCTGGACTTGATCACTTAAAGGGGGCAAAAATACATCTAAGACAGAACCTGTTCTTTTTTATGTGAAGTATTCCTTGACCTTCAAGGTATAGCTGTTTTGTTCTGCGTATTGTACTGTCTCCAGCCATTCCTGTGGCAGCTTTTCTGGTCCCTGAAACAAGTTCGACAGAAAGACATTCTGGGGACAAAATGAATCTAAGAACTGCCTTCCTGTTCTCTAAGGATAATTTACAATTATACATTGCTGACAAATATTACTAAGAGCTATTATTAAATTTTCATAGAATGACTGTAATGACATTCTTGGTGCTGAAAACTGTATTATCAGTTTAAATGTACAGTAAAATGCATTTGTAATAGTGAATACATCTGTTCCCAGATGTAGCTAATAACCAAATTATTTAAAGTAAATAAAATTCAGAAAGTGGACACATAAGAAATAAGATGGCTGCAGTATTCCAGAGCTGGAATGCACACTTAGAGGCCTCTGGCATAGGAGCAAATAGTTTTAAATGGTTTGAAATTTTGGACAGTAAAATTTTGTTTCACACAGTTAAGAGAGCGTTTCATTCATAAACACTTGAATCCTTATGGCAAGAGACAGACATCTTTTCCCACTCTAACTAGTTATGTCAAATGTAGGGCAAGTACTAAATGACTGAATACATTTCAGTTCAATTTCCAAATCAGATCTGCTACTTGGTGCAGGAAGAGCTGAAGCCAGACATCCAAATATATCAGTTATAGCGTCTACAAGAACACAAGCAGGCAGCGCATAATTCCTTTCAAGGTACAAAATGCAAGAAGCTGCTAAGAAAATCATACTAACCCCTTGCTGCACCACAGAGTGGGAATTGACAGAAACCATCTGGCTCACTCCTTCTGCCTTCAAAACACTACTGGACATATATTTATATGATATGGTCTCTCAAATTGTTTTGATTTGCTGCCGACAAATAATTTAGATTTAGTTGAACTTTCAAAATCTATATTAGACCAAACACTGAAATATAAACTAATAGAAGGAGAAAATTTTAAAATCTTCAAAATCAAAAACAGTCTCATAATTTAATTCAATTCTGATAAATAAATTGGGATTTTTGTACTTGATATTTCTCCTGTCTTGCTCAGTATAGGGATCAAAATGCCTGTCAATTATCCAACAATCTTTTTTTTTTTTCAAATAGCTTAATAATTCCTTAATTTTGCCTAATGTCATTAATTTACTTCTAATTACACACTGGTTTTACCAGTCTAAAAATTTTATCTAAGATGAAAGCATGACTTTAGGGAAATGAATAGAATATTTGCCATTACACACAGGCAGCACTTTGAAACCTCTCTCTTTATTTACATGATCAGATATTTATAAATCTGTTATTGTCATGCAGTTAATTTTTAGTTGTCTTCTAGCTTAGCAACTCCATATCAAAACAGAAAAACAGCAGCATCAGCAGCTGTGGAGAAACTTGTTCCTTTGATTCAGGACCAATTGCTATTACCAGAGCAAATATACTATGGGAGCTGTAGCCAAATTTCTCTTTCATTTTGTATTCATTTGTGTGGGGTTTG
Source organism: Himantopus leucocephalus (assembly GCA_003993805.1). Lineage (NCBI taxonomy): Eukaryota > Metazoa > Chordata > Aves > Charadriiformes > Recurvirostridae > Himantopus > Himantopus leucocephalus. The sequence goes on along the minus strand of RSEF01000010.1, from coordinate 11,455,695 downwards.
ATCTGCCTTTTTAAATTCAGCTGAATTACCCAATTTTAAAATTGGAGAGGGTGTTCAGTTTTGACTTCAAATCCTAGGAGGAAAACAGGTGCTAATGATTTTGAGTCTGATGATACAAATATTCGTGCACACACTTAGGTTTGCCCATGAGCATAATATCAGGAAGTCAGTGAGAAAACTATTGTAACTAGTGTTGTGGAAATATTTTCTAGAGTCCACAGCTGTTCTGTGCTCTGCTTTTCTCAAGTGTCACAGAGAGATAGCATCCTACCCTTTTAGTGAAAGTTACTTGTACCCTAAAAGTAGAAAAGAAGGACTCTAGAACTAAGGGCTCCACACATTCCAGTGTGTTGTGATAGAATAATACGATGTCATCTTCTGAAGAGAATTTATCAGTCATTGCTAAAATGTAAAAAGTCATGGAATAAAGATAACAGTACTGAATAGTTAACAGCGCATAGGATTAGCCAAATTATATGAGAAGTTTCTTTAAACTTTTTTATTAACTTTAACACATTTTTATTATATTATTGGTTTGTACACAACCCAGTTTCCCATTGCTGTTCTAATTTTTATATCCCCATGTGTGAATCAGTGCAGTTATGTTTATTTTAATTACATTATCATTGTTTATATCAGCTAAAGATACATAAAGGGGATATATAAAAGGGAAACAATGACGTTAGAAAGCTGCCTTGGGTTGTTGTGCACTGTTCCTATCACCAACAACCCCACCTACAGGTAGTTTAAACGAAGGATTTTCATATGTATCGAATGCTGCTTAACTCCACCTTTAGTTACTGAAACATTCTTAAAAATCTAGCCCTTAGTGACTTAGCAGATCAAGTATCTTAAAAAGATTCTTTAAACGTTTTGGCAGAAATTTCCCTAAAACAATTAAATTAAATTTAGAAGCGTTAGTAAAATCGGTATGCCCTAACAGTCATCTCTCAATTAACCAGAGGAAAGTGTTTAAAATGGGGTAGAAATTCCTTCACTTTCTTTACCAACTGAGGAAAGTTTCTTGTGGCCCTGAACTGCAGAAGGAAGGATGTGAGCTCTCCTGTGCCTGCAAATAGCAGTAGTTTTCTTGGCTTTCAGGGCACACAGGTACTACTATATCACTATATGGTGACTGTTTATAATAAAGTTACCTGTGACCAGTCTGTTAAAGGATTTGATATCTTAAATTCAGATCCATCCTGGCAACCATATTATTATATTGGCAGAATTCCAAATTTCCATCTCTGACAATGATCGAACAACCTCTGTGACTACAGTGCAGTGCACTGGTGTAAGCATGAAGACGTACTTTTCTCCTGATCTTGAGACAAACAGAAGATTTCATACCACTCGAGCATTTGATAACAGCTTCAGACAGGGGCCTTTGGGAATGTTTCACTTTTCAATTTCTCTGCTGCAATTCACATAATTCTTATTTTGTTTTCACATGTATTGGTGTCGTGAAGTTTTGATGAAATCCATAGAAGTAATACATAAGCAAACTGTAGCAGAATATATGGACCCCTTTAAAATCTGGAAAACAGCTGGTCTATGATTTGTCCATGTTTGAAAACATGCATTTCGGCTAATGGGCTTAAACAAGGACCTTGTTCAAGTAAAATGTTTCCTGTAAGGATGCAAAGTTAACATGGTAGAGATTTCTTCCATGGGTTCATAGGGCTAGAGGACTCAGATAAAGGCTAGTGGGTTTTTAAGGTTAGACTATGGGCTGGGTAGCAGAAGCTGTATGTGCAAATAAAGCGTTTGCAGCTCTTATATTTTGATTTTGTGAAGGATTTGCATTAAGCCTGCATAATTTTGTGATTAGCAGACGCAGTTTGCCTGCCTTTTTTGATTCTGCATTGTATTTATGATCATTTCTACTCCTTATGGTTCTGTTTTCCCCTAGTGTTTGAAACATAAAAGTAAAAGAAAAGTTACTATGTAACATTGAACTCAGCAGGAAATTTTAGAACTGCCTTGAAGACCCTGAAGTTCCAACAGCACAGAGCTTGGCTGTGCTCATAGTGGTAGGTTCTAAAATATATACAAACCCCCTGTTCTTGGTAAGGAATTTGCTATGCTTTTTGCTCTGAGTGAAACAATTATGGCTATTCCAAGCACTTAAGTGGTGAAGAAACTTTTTCTATCTTTGCGTAAAATATTTATGACTTCAGCAGTACTGCAGCAAGGAGCTGGAGAAAAGGTACCAAAGTTGACTGAGGAGATGATTGGTTTTTACCACACAAAATGAAACGAAGTGCTTCTGTTCTTGGCTTGGTCTTTTTGTGCCACCTTAATTCCTTCAAGACTATTAAGGCATACTTGATTCATATGTGAATGCAAATGTTACATGGTAGAAAAAAATTTACAAAAATAGATTATATTTCAACTCAAAAATAGATTCTATTTCAACTATTAAATATATATGCAGTATAAATAATACAATCAGTTTCTACTCAGTATAGAAATGTGGATCTGTGGTTTTAGTATAGCTCAAAAAAACTTAGAATAAACTTCTATTTATATCTTTCATACAGAAATATATATTTGCACATATATTTGAAAAGGAACAGCTATTTTTCTAGTTGAATATCCTAAATTGGGTATATTCTGATGTATTGCGCTCTTAAGCCCGTATCTTATGTAGAATAAATAGAGATCACAACTTTACGCCCAAATACATGTTGGTAAGATACAGATAAATCATTCTGACTTGAAGTTCAGGAAGGGATTAATGGTGGAACAGGAATTTAATTTTTCTTTATGCCCAGTCTGTATTACCAATGTTATGAAATCATATTTTAAAGTAGAAGCACATGGATTTACAGAAGCAATAGTTATTATTTGGCATCTTTTAAAATTAACTCCAATTAAATTGGTAGGCATCAGCAACAAAATTCTTACTCATTTCAGTAGAGCCAGGCTTTTACGAATGGCATATATTTGTCTCTTTCCTAATATGGGTCTTTCAACTCTTGAGCAAACTTTTCCTAATGAATCACAGGGTTAGATAGCTTTTCCACTAATCAGTAACTTAACTCCTCCACAGCTGTGCAATATTTTTTACTTTCAACAGCAACTATTTAGACTATTAGTGATAGTTCTCCTTAGTTCATCAGTAAGTCAGTATGAATAGGACAGTCATATTTTGACTGTATGTTGAAAAGAGCTAATGCTCTACTTATCAACGATTGCTTTTTCATGTTGATTACATCTCTGTGTTGTTGAAAATGTATTTCAATCAACTACCATGCACACAGAGAAGGAAATATTTTTTTCATGTAGAAATCTATGTTAATTAAGTAAATATGGCACAGTCTGACAGAGCTCAAATCAGACTTTTTTGTACAATACCACCTGTGAGGTAAATTGCAGCACATATGATTACAATAGATGATGTATATATAATTCTTTAGGGATCTACTAACAGAGGCTAGTTTGGGATGCAGCTGCCAGATAGCTGCTATGGGGAAAACAAAGAAAGAAACCATCCCACTGTGATGGGTCTGGAGCCAGAAAAGAATAAAATCATGAAACAGGAGCTGTAACTAGCAATTCTATTTTGCTAAGCTGAGTTCAACTGAAAGTACCCATAACTGCATTGTTGAAGTACAAAGAAGAAGACAATATAATAAGTTGTGATCCAAAATCTTCAATATTTACAGTGCTGTATACAGGCAGAAATATCCTGCATTGCCCACAGTGGGGTTAGGATACATTCTAGTTTTGGAATTCACGTAGTTAATTGTTTGGGGAAATAAGCACGATTATTTTCATGTGCAATTTGAACAAAACTAATGCTTGTTAAATATTCTCATATACGGATAAGGATACCCCAAACAAAATGGTATCACAGACAGGAAAAAAGTGAACAGCTAATGTGAAAAGGGAGAAAGGGAAAGAAGACTTTTGTAGTGACAGTCACACATTTTAATTTAGCCTTAGCAGGAAAAAAATTGTGTATCTTGTGGATACAAGATGATCACTTGCAAGTGATTAGGAGAAAGTTAGGAAATATGGGTTCTGTTATTTATTTTGTCTCACACAGTTGCATAACAGTGGCTACTTTCACATTTTTGAAAATATCATCTGAAGTGATCTAGAAGTGTAAGTACCATATACATGCTGTGGGGTTTAGGCTTAAGTATTGCTTTTTGAAATTTAACTTAAAATGTCCCTTGAGTCAGCACTTTCAGAAAATTGTCTCTGGGATGTCTACAGATCCTATCTGAAAAGAACAATGCACAGAATACCTACATGTGATTATGAAATATTTTGTTATATAAGAAGAAAAAGTGGGATTAGTATTTAGTATTACTTGGGCAAAGATAGGTATTTATTACATTCCAAATATTAAACAATTCTGAATAATTTATCCATTAAGTCCTCACAGTAATTCTGATAAATATATCTTCTATCACTAGATCATTTTCTGCTTAAATGGTATAGCCATTGAAAGTCATCACATTCTCTTAAATAATCTAGTTGGATCAGAGCTAGGCTGTGATTCACCACCTTACTAAATTAGGGGGTTTATAACTCATCTGTTATGAATCACCTGAAAAATTCTGCTTTTGGTCTAGTGCTAGTTTTATGATTTTGGTATAGACCGGTTTTGCTTCCAGTGTTCCTTCTGGATGAAAGTGCCATTTCAGAAATTCTCACTAAATAATTCAGAACATGTCCTAGAACAATATGATTAAAATAGATGGATTCAAATTCAAAACACTGGATTACTTAGTTAAAAAAATTAGCAGTGCGTGATTTCCTTGAAAGATGTGGTAATAGTTTCCTAGAAAGATGTGGTAATCTTTTTTTTTCTTTAATTTTGTTGCATGACAGTTATGTTTAGTAATATAGGCCGAATTCCCCAAGTCACACAAAGTTGCAGTCAGAAATGAAGGTATATTAAGTAATTTTAGTTTGGTATTTATAATCAAGTAGCTGGAGCACCAGTTTGCTAATTTGAACATTCTGATTGAGATTGGTGTATAATAATTTATAATAATTGTTTTATTAATAGCTGTATTATTTTAATTGCTCAACTTAAGAAGCATTTAAAGGGACCAGTACAAGTGGCCAAGGACTCTTGCCATTTACTTTATAATTTCAGCAGATTCTCCTAAGGCTACTCTCAAAATTCATGTAACATTTGGTTTCCTTTGAACTAATAAATATTAACTACAAACTCCAATATCAATTCACCCAAATATATAGCTGTTACACTGTTAGTAAGGTAGGAAACATGCCAGACTCTTTGCCTTTTACAGCCTTACTAAGAAAATTTCCTTCATGACGGCTGAAACAGATGCTCAGCAGAACGCTCAGCACCCTAAAACATAGTACCAGTACCGCAGGGGCGGCAGGATGGAAAAGAGAGCAAGAACCTAAAACACCTGTGTAGTTGATGATTGCATTAGTAAGTGGGAGGAAGGAGGGCGCGGCCAGCCCCTTGTAGCTGGCCAGTAGTGAGAAAGGAGCGTTCCTCACAGGCTCTCCATGTTTCTTATGTTGTCTCTTACCTGATGAGGTAGGTGATAGTATTTGTTTCCTGAGTAGTCTTTTGGAATTGTAATTTGGACATAAGGTATAAGAAAGTTTCTTTCTTTTTTGTGATTTGTATAAAGTATTTTAGAGTGCTCTAAAGAAGAACTTGCTTGCCCTGGAAATTATGTACCTTTTTATATGGTTTTGGTTTTCAGTCTTTGTTGGAAATACTGACCAGGATCTCCACGCTCAGTAAAAAATGTAAGAGGTTCAGTTAGAAGAATGGAGCTTACTTTAGTTGGAAGAATGGCTTTTTGTCACCAGTTAGTTTGAAAATAGCCTCTTGAATTTGTATCCAATTTAGTTTTTGATTAGTAACAACATTTGTAGGCAGAGTATTCTTTGAATATTTGTCATGCTTGCAGTTCATATTGTCAGACAAGGGCTTAGTACATGGCAGAGATTTCTTTTTGTACTATGTTATAGCACAGTATTGGTAAGGTGGTGCTAAACTAATGCAAGTACCAGTGCTGGGTGGGGAATTCAACTGGGATGAATCTCATGTTGGGCACAGGTATTTGTCCCTGTCCTTATGTAAAGGTAGTATTACAGTTTTTTGCTGTAGCATTGGAAAGTGATATGGCTGTGATGACTTCAAAGCTTCTCAGGTGCAGTTTCCCCACATAAGCAAACATAAAGGACCACTGCTGAGGAAGATCTTGTACTGACCTCTCCCACAGCGTAAATCTGTCTTTTGTTGCAAGGTGGCCCTAGCAAGCAAGTCTTGTTCCTGGAGTCATTATGTGCTGGATTTACGTAGTGACTTCCCTAAAGCCTTGTAAAATCTCACTAATAAGCACTCAAGAACTGCTTGGATTTCTTTGTATCATCCTTCACATTATGTGCAGTCCCTAAGCTGCATAGGCAATTCCAAAGGAAATAAATTATCATGGTGGAATTGAAGTTGCTTTTGCTGGTGAAAGTTGCACTTTCCAATTGTACTAGTACTGGCTGCATACTCTGGGATTCAGTTATCCTTTCTATTTTACTTCAGAGTTTCTCTCAGGGAGTACAACTCTTGTTTTTACAAGGTCTTTGCTGCAGAAGCTACATGAGCACTGGATGGAATCAGTCTGTTCCCCACTCTGCTGCATTTTTCCCTTGACTTAGCTAGATCCACATTTTCTCCCAAATCCATCTGCTTAGTGGCTAGCTAGAGAGCCTGAACATTGCCACCTTTAGAGTTCATGTAGACCAAGGGCAAATCTATCATCATAATGCAATGTTGTGCATGTGTTATGCAAGAAGCCAGAAAACTCTTGTAGTGAGCATTTCCGCACACCTGACAAGCATCTAAAACTTCAAGTTTGCCACTACATTGCTTACAGCTGTGCGCACAAACAGCCCACAGAACTATGGCACCAGTTCACCTGAGCAGATATGGGACTTCAGAACAGATTCATATACAAACTTTTCAAAATTTGATGTTGATTATGATTGGGTTTTTTCCCCCTAATATCTTCAGCTCTAGATAATATGTATGTTAATCTACAATAATTTCTGTCTTTAACAATCATAAAGTTCTTTATTTGCCTTTTTTTTTTTTCTGTAAACAGTTACTTCTGATTGAAATATGAAATCCCCCTTGACATTTAAAGGTCATAATAAAATCTTATAAAATTAGCACACGTTATTAGTGAAAATATGCTTCTTGTTAGCAGGTGGGATTTCTTCTGTTTTGAAATACATTACCTTCTAGTTAGACAACTATCAAAATTCCAAGGTATCAAAAGGGCTAAGGACAAGTCTGATCACCTGCTTCTTATAGTCTATAGCACCTCCCAGTGTCTATTAACATGTTTAAAAGCAAGCAAGCCAGCTTACGAAAAATGGAAGTAAGGTGTAGCATGTATGCTATTAAAGGTTGAAGTACTAATGCTAGGAAACTCCTTTAAAAAAAAACCCACAGGAAATAAGGATTTTTGAAAAGTGTTTTGGTTGAAGTGATGGAGATGAGCAGTGTTTGTTACTCCCTGTTAAAGTTATTGTGGTTAGAAATGCTGTGAAATGATCGAAATTTCTGTGGTTTTGTTTATGGTTTTGCATTGATCTGTCATTGTTCTGACCGTGCTTAAATTTGAAAGATTGCGTACTAAAAGAAAATTTCAGTTTTTAACAGAATTTCTAGACTTTTTAATCATTTCATCCTATTTTTGAATTGTCAGATTCCCACTATAACTTTAAAAAAGCAAATGCTCAGCTGGAATAAATTGACACAGCTTTGCTGATGTTAACCTGGCTTTACCTGTCTGATCATCTGATTTGGTCTGTTTAGAATATTGTAGTTTTCTGTTGATAAACTGTGCAGGTACTAGATTCGTGTCATAGGCAGNATTCGTGTCATAGGCAGTGTGTGAACAATTAAAAAAAAAAAAAAAAAAAAATCCCATTCCAATTCAATCCTTATTTTGTTCTTTGTTTCAAAAGCTAAATAATAGTCAAGAGAGTGTATTGATTGCATTGGTATTTTTATTGCTTTTTTGGTGTGTTTTTGTGAAGTTGTGGGCCACATCTGTGAATATCCACTTCCAACTTTTCAGCACCAATTGTTACAAAGAATTTTTTCCATTTGTATAAATGATGTCATGTGTTATGAAAGTTTTAAAGTGTGACAATTCAGTGCTGTGATTCTTAACCTCTATTATGTTATTGCCATAGGAATTTTCACTGTTAACTTTTTTTAATAATGTTTCTAAACTACATACACCAGAAGGCTAACTTGACCTTTCTGTCAGCTCCTATCCAGAATTAAAAATTAAAAATAAAGTCAAAGGTCAAAAAAGACAATTGAAATACAGTTGCCAAATATAGTCATAGACAGTCAATTATGCAATGAAAGCAGTGTGCCACCCAAGAAGAGTAACAGCCTTCATTGGCCTAAACTTATTCTGTTTTGATGAGGAAAGTGTTCCAAAATATACTACTTGTTGATACATCTTGTAGTGTGGAACAGTATAGTCATGTGCTTTAGGGTGTCTTGGTCTTCCTGAGCTTTAAGGAAGATGGAGGGGAAAAGCAGCTTTGCTCTGTGTTCCAGGATCCTAGAAATCTAAAAAAATCACTTTCAGATACTCAAACAATACAGAAAGCTGGAAGCTGTGAAGGGAGGTATCTGGATTTTGGTTTTGTTTTGCAAGACTGACTGTATAAGGAATTAAATTTTCGACCAAATTCTATTTGCCTGTATGGAAAACTGCTTGCTTAAGATTCATCTGAGCTCTGTGTTTTTCTGTCTAGCTACTGACTTCAGTTATTTTAATTAATATTCTATAATAAAACTATTTAATATCTATAACATTAACACACAATTCTTTCGCAGGTTTGGAATTTTTTTCGTTAGTAACTTTTAAAGCTTTTTACACAGAGGTGAATAATGCTTTCTCATAGTGGCACAGCGAGTTTGAAGAATTTTCCCAAAGTCTGTAAGAAATTGCTTAAAAGTTTGGAATAGCCTCAAGTCTCTTGAGTCTCAGGTCAGGGCCACTTCAGCACATTTTCTTCAGGATGGAGCAATAACATGCTTAATGATACAATACTGAATTTTTTATACATTCAGAAATTGTAAACAATGGGGGAAAAAAAGCTGTGGGGGAGAAGGGGCTACAATTTATCACTTTAAATGTATCCTGTAACTGCTTCTGCTGTCAACTGCTAAACTTGATTGATGGTTCCATAAAAATGTAACATGACTCATTTCTGATAAATCTCAACATGGAGAGAGTCAGAAAAACTGGCAAGTCACAGCTGAATTACAAAGGTGTATCAAGGTCAAATGAAGTGGTTTAAGCACAATGGGTATAGATTCAGCTTAGATGTTTTTCACTGCTCGTACCCCAGTTTTGAAGCACGCAGAGGCAGATACAGCCCTGTTGGTATACATTGTCTTGTGAAGCTGCTGCCTGTGCCTGAGCCCAGAGGTTTGGTTCCCCCCTCACTGAGCTTATGCAATCACTTTGTGTTCAGAGTGAGAAGAAAGTGAATATAAACTGCTACCATTCTGACTTTACACGTATTTTTCAGCTGGTAAATATCACAGAATAGACAAGGTGATGAAGATTCAGGAGGTAAATTGAGAAGTGATGAACAGTTATAATTGTGTTTTGTGGCACCTCTGTCATACTGTGTCAGCTGAGCACTGATCTGGACATTGATGCGTGAGATCTGAAGAATCTTGCTGCAGCGGTTCAAGACTTTACTCCCTTCTTTCTCCTCACTTCCCCCAAAGGGTACTCTTATTGAAAAAGTCAATAGAAGCTGTAAGACAGGTGTAACTCAGCTGCTTCTGTTGTCTGCATCTTTCCTAAAACCCATCTTCATCAGCAGTTGATAGTGAAAAGCTGGGTTTTGTGATAACGTATAGGCTAAGGTATAGGTATAGAGTCTCTTCTGCTGGTTGAAACTTAGGGGGTGGTATCTGCCACCAGTGCTAGACAAAGAGCTAGAGAAGGAGCAGGAAAATCTGTTACATTTAGATATGATTAATCACTGTAGGAGAGAAAGTCATCCTTGTCACCGCAGGCTAAGTTTTCAGAGGATACACATATATTGCCATGCAATTTAAATCTTTTTATTATAATTGAAAAGATTAGCAGAGTGCTAATGTGAAGCAAAAGCACTTTCACATTAGCGAAGGTTTGTCTTCTCCTGACACCAACATATTGGTTGAACCAACAACCTCTTGAAAAATCAAGAATGGAGTTGCAAAGACAAACTTTGTTTGGTTGGAACACATAACCCTTAACTGAATCTGGTAGATCAATACCTGCCTTGAAATACCTGATTTTTAGATACTGAATCTTCTTTCTTCTCTATGTAATATGTATTTAAGCAACAGAAATAAAATTTATATGGTGGCACAGCATACATAGTCAAACATTTGGTTTACCCTAAGAAGCGTATATAAAATACTATTGGAAGTAATTTTGATTACTAAGCAAGTTTGACTATTTAACCACTAAGCTGTGTATAAAATGTATTTTGTCATCGGTTAGGGGTTAGGTCTGAATAAAACTGATTTAGAGTTCATTTAATATTGCTGAAAACTATGATTTGTTGGATTTTGATCAAAATAGAAGTTGTTTTCCAAGATACAAATTTTAATGAAGATTTCAGCCATCTTGTGTCAAGATCTCACTAGGCTATTTTCTTTTTTTTTTTTTTTTTTTT
>RSEF01000010.1:11395061-11444876 GCA_003993805.1 Himantopus leucocephalus | reverse complement strand
TTTTTTTTTTTTTTTTTTTTTTTGTTGTTGGCTTTATCCACTGAAAAGAAGAGGAAATAGACATTTTCTGGGTTTCGAGCATGCATGGAATATGATAGGATCAGACATCTTAGGATTCAGGTTCCAGGAAGGCTTTTTTAGTAACTAAGAGACCCTTTGAAGTCTTTAAAATGAGATTCCAAAGGCAATAGAGCGTGAAAAGTCCTAAAGCATCATCCAGTCGTAGTTGTAAATCCTCTTGGATAGAGTCAAAATAAACTCTGATTTTTTGCTGCCTTTTTTTCTGAACAAAATCAAATAAAATCTGGCAAAATTCATAAACAGAAACTGAAATGAAAGAAGGTGTAAGCAGTAATGAGGAGAGATTTATTTTCTGTCAAAGATAAAGAGTTAACAGATTGCCATATTATCTCCAAGATTTGTTCAGTCACTCTCACTTTTTACAATCGTGAATTCAAAAAGTCCGTTTTGTGTGCCCACTTAGATTATTTTACATGAACAAGATACAAAATTTATTTTCTACTGTATAGTTTATATATAGTTTAACTTAGACAATGTATAATAAGTTATTGTCAAGGAGAAAATTTTTTATGAATAATGACAAATTTTTCTAGGTGACCTCATCTCTTGGCTGCTTCCTAATTCTTGCTTTAGTTTTTCAGTATGTGACTGTCAGTTCTCACTTTGCCTTTTAGTTTTCACAATGAAAGCAAATCTGTCAGGTGCAAAGTGATTTCCTCCGTTTAGTGGAGATCACTGTCCCCTGATTTGCTTAGTTTACTCTTGAGTTATCACCTTTATGTCCACCAGAAGGCTCTACTGCTTTCTGAAATGTGCACAGAATATTATTCTTTGTGTACCTAACAAACTCATCACTGTTGTAAACAGGATTCAACAATTTGCTTTCACTGAAACAGTACACACATTTTTCTTGGACTAAGCAGTTAACTTCTAATGCGTTTAGAAACAAGTGAAGGATAAATACAGACTAATCGCGATTGGTGAGTGAGGATTTGGTTCAGTATTTAATTTTGTATGTGGGTTGAAATTCCACAACACTTAATACAGTGGCTTTTGAATTAAAATCTTAGGAAACTTTAACACTGTCATTATTTTTGCTGTTACTTTCATAGGATGTGTATGTATATTTTCTTCTGTAACTTACCAGAGAAGTTTGAAATACAAAGACCCTAATTCCTCACCATCTTGGCATTCTTACATTTATAGTCTCAAATGATGAGAGAAGCTCTGTGAATTTTGGCACTTGCCAGAATTATGATGAAGTTATCATTCTACAGATACTTCTCAATGTGAAGATTGCTCTTCACATTATTCATGCTTCACAGTTCACGGACTGAAAACAAGTAGTTGACTCTGCAAAACTGTCAATGCAGCTTCCTTTATGAAGCTGAGTTATGATAGTTTAAAATATGAATTTTTTCTTGTTTTCATTTTAGTTGCACATGGTAGTGATTCAAAAGTGAAAAAGATTCCTTTTATTTATTATGTAAGTGGAAAATTAGGATAAAATAAGAAGATACATCTTGGAGCAACATTTTTCATACCCATCGATTAGTTTGGCTGCAACTGTTCTGGGATTCCATCCTGAGAAACAGGTCTGATTTACCTTTTACTAACTTTCAGAACTAGAAATCACAGACCAAGAATATTTGAACACCCAGATTAATACATCTTTGTAATGGGTGTGATTTTTAAGATGATGCTTTTCAGAGGCCCTGGATAAAAATAGCCTGTTTAGTCTCCTAATGCTAAAAATCTTTTCTTAGGGAAAGTGTATTGGTCCAGGTGAGGATTTTGGGGGTTTTTGTTTTGTTTTTTTCCCCTCATGTGATATTTTCTTTATGGATATTTTAATATAGATCCATAAACACATCTTCAAAAGGCTTCTTACATATTCTGTTGAATAGTGGATATGACATAAAAGAAGTTTTTCACAATACTAATTTTTTTAGTTTCTCAGAAAATCCAAGTTATCAATGTTCATGTTTTTCCAGTCTTCCTTGTCTGTATTTCCCTATTCTACTTGTCCAACAAACGCATTTGGATATTATTTCCTAGTATACAATAGATAAATTACAACAAGAGACTTAAACTTAAGATGGTGGGAGACTTCCCACATACTTTTGTTAAATTTAGTGGAGACAATTCATCATAACACATGTCAGTTACCAGATAAACCATTCAAGTATTGGTTGGGTTTTCTGCCTGATACTTTTTGCATTTACTAGAAAAAGAATTGAGAATTTTTTTTCACTGTAATATAAATGTAAGGGCCTAAAGACTCAAGGTTACCTTTCTGTAATTTGTAGTATTTAGTTACCATCACTACAGAAAACTACAAGAAAATGGATTGCCTTTGGCACAATAAGATCTGATATTCTCTAATGGTTTCACTACAGAATGTTTCAGGGTGTCATTAGTGTGCTTCAGCAGCATGGGATCCTGCAGACCATTGAGAACCTTTACTTGAATCTGAAATAATGCTAAATTACTAACAAAGTTTTTGCTTAAGCAGCGTGGAACTAAAAAAGACAAATTTATATAATTATTCAGCTCTATATGCTGTCATAATCCCTTTAAAGTGTTTGTAAATAATAGAAAAAAATTGGTACAGTGGGTATTCACTTATCTGCAAAAATGTAAAAGAAACTATTTCAACAGTCAGTAACAGTTTTTCCCAGTGATTTTTATGGGAGCGACATTTCACTTTGAAACTAGCCCTATGGATCTCTATTGTAGCAACGTCCTCCTGAAACTCAATGGGAGTCTTGAATATGGACCAAATAATTTATTTGGCTGCTGGCTGTGTGTTGTCTTTTAGAGGAATATGGGTGCTCACTGCGTAATAGTGTAGGAAGAAAGGAGACATATGGAAACAAATTTTAAAAGAAACAGTAACATTAGTCAATGAAGTTTTAACCACGCAAGTTGCCAAGCACTTAATGTAGTCATAAAGTAAAGAAATAAATTATGAAGCTGACTAGCCAGGCGCATAGCATGCAAAAGTGCTCTTATAGAAAATAAGCAGTCGACTTCAGTTGAAAGCTGAATCACACTAACAGTTCTGGAAATTTGATGTATTGATTTGTTTTGTTGCTGCTGTTACAAAAAGCACAGTAATATGCACAACCTACATTACAACTATATTTAATAGCATCATTGGAAATATATTTGTCCTTTCAATTGACTGTAAACACTAGACCAGCATGTCTCTGGCCCCTTTTCCTTATAATTTTGTTTTGAAATATGCTATATAATCCTGTATATTTCCCTGTTGTATCTTAATAAAGTAATGTCTTTTCTAGTAGGTGTCATATTTCTCTAAATAAACAATATATTTGTAATAACGTGAATGCCAAAGTGGCAAAAATAGTGACTGTGAAATTGATTGATTCCTGCAAGTGTAAATGGAAGATATATAGGTATTTGTGTGAAAAATACAGATTAGTGCAACAATTCTTTTGCCAGTTCAAAAATTGTATTTGGTATAGCTTTGCAAAATATAATATGTCCATTCTCTCTAGATGAGTCATGTTTTTGGAAGAAAGGGAAGAGAATATTTTTTTCAGCATCATGATCATTGTAATAATGAACTGCAGAAACTATAATAGGTTTTGTTCCTGGCTTGGCAAACTATCTAAAAGATTTTGCAAGAGAGTTTACATAATTCTTTCCATTGAACTTTCTAGTATTGCATATGTTTTAATTGTTAACTCAAACACACCAAACTTTTAGGTAGTTTGTGGACTACATAAATGTGGTTTAATGTTTCATAAGTATTTTATGAGCAGAGTTTGTGGTTATACATTTTCATACTTACAACCTTAATTCACTTGTTAAAATGGGCTCTCTGTTAGCTAATAGTTACCAGCTGTAACTAATACATTAGCAGATCTACAATGTAGTATTTAAAATGACGCATTTCAAAATCAATAACAAATGTCCTGCTGTAGGATTAATTGGAAAACTTGTCTTATACAATGGTCAGTACACTATACAAAATTCTTTTGAAATTACTATAAAACAAGGAATAGGAAACAATGATGTGTAAATTTCCAAAAACTTAGAAATAAGAAAAGCAAAAATATTACTTACTGTAGTTGTTGTTTGCTTCTCTTGTCCCTTTTACTTTGCCTCGTTTATCAATCCTCATATACCACTGAGTTCGACAGAAAAGTCTTCTCACTCTTACATCCCCCCCTTCCATATAATCATAGCTTCTGGTATGTCGCTCAGGGCTGGAACAGTTCACATTTGTAGCCATTTGCTCTGGAGTCATGTCATTGCAAGCTAAAGATATAGTGCCCATTAGAAAGATAATGTAAAAGTATGATCTGTAGAGCAAAATTGGCAGGATCCATGTCAGTATCCATTTGTGCATTATAGTGCAGTGTTCTGGGTGTTCATGAACAACATAATGAAAATTAAATCTCAAGTAGACTGTTGCTCTTAGGTCACCGACCTGCCTTCTGTCTTTACGAGTTACAGATTCATTTAAATGGGATTGTTCCCTCTTCTAGAATTCTGATCGTTATTCCTTAATAGTTAATGGCGAAATAGAAGAGCTTCTTAAATATCTCTTCAGTCAGAATATCCTTTAAAGACACAAGTTACAAAAACCTTTGTTGTCATGACCTTCTGTACTACTCGAATTTGCTGCTTGCACTGAAAGTAAAAGATCTGTGAGAAAAGGTGCATGTATAAGTCTTTATGCTCAATTCTTACAAACGTGCAAGGATACATTATGCTACTGAAAAGTACTATACATAACTATGACATGCTAAACTGGTTTTTAAAAATATGCAAATGTAAATACAATAGATATCACTCACACAACTTTTTACATAAACAGACATTTAAATTGATTGTAAACATAGTTCTGTCTTCAGTTTTAAGTCCTTCCAAAAATCCCTTATTGATTCAGTTGAACTACTTTCTCATGCATGGTAAAATTCTGCTGATTACTTTGTACCTATATATTCACTAATAGCACAATTATCCGATAACTTTTCTCTAGTTCAAATTTCAAAACAGACCTAATAGTCTTAGCCCTGTATTAATAAACTGAAAAGGGTAGGAGTATAAATAGACATAGTTTTCTTAATGCTTTAGCATCTAGCATATACAAATGAAGATAAAAGTTATTAGCTATTAGAAACTGTTGAATGTTCTTGTAAAGGACAGAACTTACTTGTTCCTGTTGACAAGAGCTGGATACCCAAGTATTCCATTTCTGTTGTCTGCTTTTTGCAACATGAGACACTCTACTGTAGCTACAAGCTTTCTCAGCTCAGAGAGACTCCACCAGAATTATAATTGTTTCCATAAATCAACACGCTGGAGAGATGGTGTGTATGTGCTTATGCGTGCGCGTGCATGTGTGTGTTGAGCCTGTTGTTCAGTCCTTTTCGATAAATACCTTTGCTGACCTCACTTGGAAGCAATTAGAATTTAACCAGTCAGCTGTCAGTTGAATGCACGAACAAAAATAAAAGGAGACTTGCATTGTATCGTGTCCAATGGTCATCAGAGGGAGCTATGTACATAGTTTATACTTTAAATCTCCAAGAATCTACTCTCTAAAAACATATTCCGTGGTGTGTGGGTAGAATTGCTTTGCATGCTAGCTAGTGTTTCTGTGCTTTGATTTAGGTCAGTATTTTTCTGTCCTGAAAAAATTCCTCCTTCTCTCTTTTGTACTCACACACTTATCTCAGTTTGCTTTCAAATCTATTCTGCAGTTTGGTGGATTCATAGGCTGCTTAGTGCCTTTCTGATGTATATGTCAAACATGTGGGTCCATTATGTACTGTGGAGAAGGGTGTGCTGTGGCCATTATAGATCATGCAGTGTATTTTTATATCATGGACTTGCAAAGAGGAACAAATGCACTGAGACTTTTATTTGATCAGCCACTAGGTGAAAATGAGAATGTATATTTGGATGTTTCAAAGTCTGACATTCAAACACAACCTTTATCAACATGAAGGAAAAATTACTACTAGGGAACAGCCTTCCTTAACATATGTAGTTATTAGTTATTGAAACTCACAACAAAGAAGGAAAAGTGGTGGCAATGCAAGAAAACCCCTTATATTGCATACCAGCCAATGGGTGACCAGCAGGCTTAAAATACAGAGAATCAAAATAGTGGGGTTTCTGCTCTCTCATTTCCAATCAAAATGCCTGGTTTTCTGCTTCTGTATGCTTTTTTTTGTCTTTGGCACCAGTCTGGTATCCAGAGTCCATGTTCCATTTCACCCTTAAATTCTCTTAAGTTTCTAGTGAATGTATTTGTAAAACATACTGAAGCTAAGTTTTCAATAGCTCCTTATCCTGTTTGATTTCCACACTGTTGATGTGAACACACCTTAGACCTTTTAGTAAATAATAGTAACAAAGTTTGGAATTAATCCACAATTAAAAATAGTTTATTTACCTTCAATTGACTGTACTTGATAATATAATGCAGTTTATCATGCCCTGCTTTTATCCTATCCCCCAACACCCCTTCCTCTCTGTAGGAATGGATGACAGTTACTTCTTAAAAATGAACTGTAAGGGCAGTGAAAAATCATAGGGAGTACATATGTGCCACCTTGTGGTGAGGGGGACATAAGTAAATTGGGGTTTTTCACTGGGGTGATCCGAAATGAGTATAAAGGTGTATGGCACCAGGCAACCTTGTATTACTCAGCCTTTCCTATACACGAGCACAGAGAATGAGTCATTTCCTTCCTTAGCATCCCCAACTTCCTTTTCAGCACTCACTTGGATTAATCCCGTTTGTTACTCACTTTACATTCTTTTTTTAACCGTTTTCACTCAAAGCCCGAAGTTGATCAACTTTTCTTGTCATTATCTCCATTCCAGCATGTTGGGCTGTTCCCTATATCCTGTGGCTCAGCTTAATTCTCCTAGTTCAGCAAAAGGCTCAATATATGCACGTTTACGATATGAAAGGTATGGCGCTTAGGGCTTTCAAAGGCTGGATGCCTGCAGTAGATACACAAAGAAGTGGCTTTCATTAAGTTAACCCTTGTAAACTGTGATTACAGCTATCTCCAGTTTGACTTGTATCTTGTCAACCCACAACCACCATTCTGAAAAGAAGTAGGGACTGAAATGATTTATCCCAGCTGTGGTTTTTGCCAGTACATTTGCTGGATTTATATCAGTATGTTCTCTGATCCATTCCACAGTCTGAATTCAGAATGATAGCAATGAAAAAAATTTGTGGTATTCAAAAGGCTTATCTGTTGTGTATTATAAAGAAAGCAATTGAGGATAAAAGGTAATCTGTGTTTCACTCAGCAAAGTAGGATGCAAGTAGAAATGTTTTTGTAAATATTCTGGGTCTTTTATGTACAATACCAACTTTCACTTTCAGATCCATACTCTTTCTAATTTTTCTTTTTACTTGCTAATGTATTGTTTCTGACAGTTAGTAAGAGCAGAAAAAATACATACCTGAGGTTTTGGTTCCAGAAAGCTGGAGCTAGTCCTGCTCCAGCCATACACATGTATTTCTGTTGGCTTTGAAAAAATAAATCACTTGCTGCAAGTGTGATTTTAAGTGGTGCTTCAGTTCAGATCTTTATGAAGTTCTGTATTTAGAATAAATGAAAAGCAGTTTAAATAAGGCACTACCTGTAAATCTAGTCAGTGAACAATGCAGTTAATCTTTAATTACTGCTGATAACATTCATATCCTCCCATTTTCTGATTATAGAATAACTTTTTTCCACTGCTTTAACTGCAGTTTTGTTTAATCACAGAGTTCTATGTCTTGCAATACAACAAGTACAACTGTATATTTTTTAATGAAGGATGCCATCTTGATCTGCATATGCAAGTCAGGATTCTTTGCATAAATCTCTGATCTCTTGAATGATCCAACCCACTTCTGTTTAAAACAAGCATAGCTAATCTCTCTCTCAAATTGAACTGGTTTAGTTTTATGGAAAATTTAGCTTGACTGGCACTTCTTCCTCTATCTTCTTACAAACGTGCATCCTCAAGGCAAATCCAATCCCAAGCAAGTCTATAATGATATATAGAAATAGTCCACCTAAAACGCTAGTGATTTGGAGTTTCTTTGGCGAGGTTGTATTTGAGGAAATGTGTTAAGGTATCAGGACCATATGAAACATGAAAATGTGCAAAATACACATGCTGTAGGCCATGCTTTAATATTTAAACCTGCTGCCTTTATGTTAACCCATGCATTGGTTCTGGCTTCCTAGTTGGTAGACAGTTGTCCACAGCATTGCTACAGTGCATATGCTGAAAAGAAAAAAGTGGAAATGAATTGCAAGCACTTTGTTTCCAATTTTAAAGATTGTGCATAGGCCTCCAGTTCAAATAGAAATAGCTTAATAAAGTCTATTCCCTTTTCCCTCACATAGGAAATTACTTTTTGTCCTTTTAGATGAAAACATGACTATGGGGATCCATGCTTTCCTCATCTCCAGTTTGGCCTGTTGTAATATGTACCGCCCAGGTTTGGCACTGGGTCATGAATGCGACTTTTTTTTAAAAAAAATCCATTTCATCCAGCTTGCCCTCAGGGCTACACATACCTGCTAAGAAACTATCCTTCTGCTGCTCCTTGTTCCCTGATCCATTTCAAATTTGCTTTAGAACATCTTCCAGAACCTTTAGAATTTAAGACTGTAGGAAGATAAAAATCTCTGTATCAGACTTAAAACCTGAGATGTTGGGTTTTAATGCCCTGCAGCAACAGCTAAAGTGGGATTGGAAGGTCCTACGGAAAAAATTCCACTGATGTGAAGGTGCTAAATGTTCTCATGCTTAAATCCTTATGCTTAGTTCCCCGATCTCAGAAATCGGGATTAGATCAACACTGGCTTTTGCCACATGCAAAAGATACAAGAAAAGTGCTACTGTTTCTGCAAATCTTTCGTCAACATTGAGATCTGAGAAACACTGCAACATGTGTGCAAAATAAACTCATTTAACAAGGCAGTAAAAACAAAAGAGAGATGAAGAATATGACACTTGAGTTTGGATTTATCTTTTCAGGTTGTAAGCTTAAGTGTAAATTTAAGATTAAAAGCCATAATTATGAATCCTTTGTCTGCCTGACTATAAGAATGTCCTTTTGTTTTTGGTAACTGGTATGGGTTGTTAAAATCGTATTGAAAAGCCAACAATCATTTTTTCCTAGCAATTTTCAAAACAGATCCCTTAAACATCATTCATTTCTTTGTTTCCTCCTATTCATCCAGATCATATTGAGCTGATTTAAATCTAAAGGAAAATTGGAAATGGGATGCAGTAGATACTAAAAAACCCCAAACTATCAAACAGTTGACAACTGTATAAACAACTTCTTTTTTTGTCAATTAGCTACAGCAAATGTTTTTTATATTGCTTATTTTAGGGAAAACAAAGGCTGGGAATACCTTAGCTCACTCAGTAATAAACTTTAAATGTAGAGCCACCCAGGCTTTTTTCACTAGGGCAATGGAATATCATGATACTGACTTTTGAAGGAGATAGAATAAAAAAAGGAATGCGATGGCAGTCAGATGAATCCTTCCCTTCTGAATGGAGTTTGTGCAGTATATGGTTATGATAGGTCTCCTTGTTATTCTTAGCTTGAAAACCCTCCACTTCAGGGAATCCTACTTGTGATGACATCAGGACACTCAGACTGTGATTATCATAACCTAAGATGTTGTTGCAGACTTGAATTGTAACGTAAAATTTTGGTGGAGATACAAAACCCAAATAGTTCTCCTCAGTATTTTATCATATCAGTTCTATATTTTGATCTTATTTGTTACCAGGTATGAAGTTCACAGTTCTTTCTCTCTGAAGTGATCCATATGTTTTTATTCAGATTTTCCTTTTACCAAAATACTTACCATGTAGTAGTTTCTTCTGCCTGATTTTAAATATAATCTTTTCTTTAAAAAAAAAAATAGTATCTTTTTATATACACAGATGGTTGGATAAGAATCAGCTTTAAGACCTAGATTTGTGGCACTTTGCTGAAGTATTGTCTTAAAAACTTGCAGAAAACTATTGTTCCTATGACTTTACATGTAATCATTAAATTTTATATTAGTAGCAAGAGATATAAAATAAGGTATTCATGCTTTGCTTTTAACTCATTGTATCTATACCTAGCTATGACTATTGCATATAATTCAAGACTGGGTTATGCAAATTACTTCTGTTTTTTTTCTTTTCAAGTGGTCAAACAAGCTAGCCATTTTTAACCCTTCACATAAGTCCATATATAGCATAGCTATTATTGTAATTTACTTGGTGGTTAAACATTTTATGGACCATATAAAAGTAATTTATGAATAACATCTAAAGCAAGAATAAAGCTTTGTTGCCATGATAATATATATCCATTATTATCCTGTCTATCTGCTGCTCTTTTAATCTTAGAAAACAATTTTAGTTCCTTCTAATTGGAGCCCACCTGAAGGCAGATTTTGGAGGAGAGTTTTCAGCCTTTTTTTTTTTTTTAATAGTTTTGAAACTGTGGCTTTATCAATCTGCTAATACACCTATGTACCTCACTGAATAAAGTGATTACGAATAAGAATGGAAAATTATCCTCTTATTCAAATATTTCTTTATATCTCTAAAATCTAGTCATGGAAAAGAACTAGATTGTGCAAATTACATGGTCCTCTCTTTGATTTGCACCACAAGTTGTACTCCTTGATTAAACTACAATAGAGCTGAAATTATTAGTAGACTTCCAGTAACTACCTGTTGGCATCTAGTTAGATGGCAGTGCACCAAGCACTGCATTTTCTGATAAAAATGCCACCAGTTAAAGTCAGAAAGAAGAGACTGTTAAAAGGATTAGTAAAAATGTACGGCAAGTATAATGGCACATGACTTAATATCTTACGTAGGTATATACCTGTACATAATAAAAGGACTTGCAATATCACTTAAGGTAACCTTACACATATTACTGAAAGTGAGCTGGCTGTGCAAAGAGAAGGGATAGTGATTGGTCAGAATTTGGGGAAAAAAGCTTTGGGTGGGAAAGCCCTAGGATTCAATTAGGAGATTGGGACTGGGCACTCCCAGGAGCGTGCAGAGAAAAAGAGAGGCCAGCACTGAGGAGAGAAAGTTCAGAAGGGGAACTGGGGATATTTAAGGAAGGGATAGGGACCTAAGTATGCAGGTTGTGAGGCAGTAGACAAGGAAAATAAAACAGGAACATTTCCAAAATCCTAAAGTGAAACGAAGCTTTACAGAGAAGCAATTTCTTCGGCTGCCCATGGGCCTACATTGCACATCTTCTGGCATGGCCCAAAATATGAGGTGCCTCTGTGTGCTTACAGACGCTTTCTACAGCTGTGAGTTTTTCCAATTAAATCGGCACGAGAGATCCAATACATACTGCCCCTATAGCATACTGTAGGTGTAAAAATGCTCCTGTGATGGAATTTTAAATACCTATGCTCACACATGTACACACTCTACATTGAAACATACTCAATACTCAAAAGCCACAAAATACTAGTTATCCATCTTGTGCATTAAACCAGGAAGGGAACTTGTGAAGAAAAGAATGATGATAAAAATTGAAGTCTGTATTATAGTACATATTCACAGACACAACCAAACCAATGTTATCAAAGCAAGCTCTTGGCATCTCCATATACTTCGGCAAGTCCAGGATTTCACATGAAGTTTAATGTGGATTCCTTCTTTATGATTCTGTTATTAGCAAGTGTTTTAAGTCATTAGATTTAACCAGATATGTTTTCAGTGGCTTGCTGTTTTCTGTACGAAGTAGGCAATAAAGCAGGTTGGTACAATCAGCACAAACAAATGCAAAATAACAAAATATGAGAAAGCATATGGCAGAAATGCTACTGGATTACTACTGTGTATTTAATATTTGATTCTAGGAAACAGCTGGAGTAAAACCTTTCCTAACCTTCAGCTAATTATATGGCCTATTATTACACGAATTCTGAAAGCAAAACAATGTAGGGAAAAAGTGCCCTTTTCCCCTGCAAAGCTGTGCTGTTTGCAGAGAATTAAAAACTCACCAGTAGATTCGGAACAAGAGCAATTCTCTGTAATGATTGCATTATTACCCATCTGTCAGAGACAGGGACACCACTTAGTCACAAAAACGTAAGGTTTTCCAGCTGTTTACCATTTGAATGGTAGATAAGCATTTGCTGAACTGAGGAAATCTAATAAAAGGGTATCTTTACTAGAGAATCTGTGTTAGTAATTGGTTTACAGAGTGAGCTCCACCACTTTTCCTGACTTTTTCCATTCCCTCACTTACTGATAAGGAAGTCCATGATATCCTACTAAATCTATGTAAATTCAGGCCAGAAAAGTCATTTGATAATCTAGTAAGGGTGTGAAAGGTGGATGTAAAGTGCTAGGGATCTGCATGCAGTTCACCGTATTGAGTGCAGGGTTAGAATGAGCGTGTCAGCATCATTCCTGAGGCATCTAGTGTGGGCACAGACTGGTGAGCCAGTTTTTTCTAATTATAAAAACAAGAAAAGCAAGCGTGAAAATACCTTTGCATTCAAAGTAGCAGGGCAAAATGAGACTACGTCAAAACTGCAGAGTTTCTTTCAAAGCTCCCGCAGGAGAGTTAGGCAAGATGGGACACTATTGATTTCAAACTGACTGTAACTTAAAGATGCCTAGACTGAGGATTACCAGATAGTTTATATTGCAAGTAAATTGCCCCATCCTGCTCCTCTGTACATGTAGTTCTGTAGACTAAAGGAGTGATCCCTTCTATCTGTGAACAGCTGTGCTTCCAAGCGTTTAAATGTCTCCCACTGCAGCTGTTGCTCTTTTAGATGGTTATTTGCCTGGCTTGTGGCATCAGCAAGGATTGAATTTTGTCAGCAACTGATGAAGGTCAGGCTTTGAAACAGATCTTAATCAGAACTGATGTTGTTCTGATCTGCCTCTACTCCTGGCTTACTTTGCTTATCGGATCTATCACATTACTAGAATAATTTCTACTCTTTTAACATTAATTCCAGTTGCTAGTTTTTCACACGTAGTTTTGACAAAGACTGTCCATTGCAACTAAAATATTCTCCAACCAAACCTAAATATTACTCTTATGTGAAGCTGGGATACAGAACGTTTGGGANGGGGGGGGGGGGGGGGGGGGGGGGGGGGGGGGGAAGCTAGGACTAAGGGATCTGTGTATTCCCTTCTTCCCCATGACAGACAACTTTTTAATCCTGTAAAAGAGGACGGGAAACTTTTTTCCCTGGTAGAAATTTGTCTAGTGTAGTGGTAACTTTTCTTTATCAGCTTTTTATGATATTGGGTTGAGTGTATCTGCACCATCTGTCTAGTTTGTACCTCTTACATCTCTGTTGGCTCTGCTGTACTTGACAGTGTGTTACTGCAGCAGAGACCTTTTCTGTAGCAGAAAACTTTTTTTGACCTGACTTTGTCAGCAGACATTATCAATACAACCCTTTTGCTTCAAGGACTTAAATGGTACAGATTGCCTTGCCCCATGCATCATGGGTGAAAAACTGTGGCATGTGTGTGAAGAATAAGTGAGAAATAGCTGTTCCTAAGAATGCTAGTTGTTCACTTAGCCTCCAAAATCACATTATTTCTACTGCCTATTGACCACAAATAGTAAGTCCACAAAACAATTCATAAGTAACCAATACCCTGAAAATTGCTTTTAATATCTATTCCATAAATATACATACAAAAGGTTGATTTTTCCAGATACTTTCTAAATGAAAAAGAAAAAAATCACCAAAAGTCCAAACCCCTTTATTCCCCCAGAAACAAAAGCTTTTGTGAAAACTTTTTTTCACAGTGAGTAGGTGTATCAGCTCCAGTGCTGAAGCTACTGTGTTGAACTACATCATGTTGAGGGACAGAACATGGCAGTCAACTGAAAAGTTTATTTTTTAATACAGTTGACTGAAAACCACAGAATAAGAAGATTTAAATATTTAAGAAAGTTACTGAAAAGCTTTTTTTTAAGGATTTTGACAAGCAGTTTTTTGCTGTTTAACCACATTTCAATAAAATTCCTCTCTGAAGATCATGCCGTTGTTTATTTGTTTGTTTGATAGCACTGTTAGACATGAACAATACACTGGCATTGCCTGGGATGAATTCTTGGTCTCTAAAAAGTCTCTGGTGAATAGTTTATCAAATTGAGCATATATTCTATAATCTTGAGTTACAGATTAGTTTTTCTGCTTGAGTAAACGGGCTGTGCCCTTCATGATTTTTCCTGTTGGCAACTAAAACTTTTTATATTTCTTCTTGATTGAGAAGGCTGTGGAATAAAAGACAGCTCTCATAAAGTATCCTAAAATCTGGGGGGCTTGTTACATTTCTTAGACTTTTCTATGAGGATTGTGAGATTTTACCAGTAATCCCCAATACCAACATGATTTTGAGAGGCATTACTTCAACAGCAATAAGAAGGTGTCTCTTATAGGAGTCTCTAGTTGTATAGATGCGGAAAACAATGTGTGACGATGCAAAGAAAGATCACCTCTATACACAAAAAAGTTGAAGGTTACATGAACAATATTAATTCTGGTATTTCCCAAATTCAGAGTGCTTGACTTCGCAACCTTAATTTTCTTCTGATGTTGGAGTAGTTGGTAGTTATAATTGTTGATTTACACAGTTTGTAGTGTGAGGAGGAGGAAGTGTAGGATCACAAAACTTCTACAAAAACCCTAAACCTGCCCTTTATTCCATTACAAATATTTTGGTCTGTGGAACTATTGTTTCCTCCAGAGGGGTGGTTGCAATGTCAAGTTAAGGGACTTCTGCCTCTTTCTTCAACGCAAGGGACAAAGAATTTTAATACTCTTCTAACCGTCTCTGTAATAGTTATTGGCACCAGTGTCTCAAACATAGCAGAAGATATCTCAAAGAATGGAACTTTGATCCAATACCGGTCTTTAAACATCTACAAATACTGCTTCTCATGCAGGTTATTGTCTTGAGTACACAAGCTCGGTAAACTTTTGCATGAGGGTGGTGATGGGCGTCCTCAAGTATCCCAAGGGGCCTGTTAATATCCAAGCAGGTGCTGGCACGTGGAAGAGAATGGGAAACTAGCTATGGGAAGAGGGAAATTAGGAGCATTAAAAACAGTGGAAGAGAAGAAATAATTGAAAAAGTTTGGGGAACTCCCAGAAAGAGGGAGAGAGATGTGAGACCTGGGGGGGAACAGAGGAAAGTAATGAGGTCCTAATATATGCACTACGTCAGAAGAAATAGGAGCTAGAAATAGCAGGCCCCTGGAGATAAACTGTAGTATCCTGGGGTCATTTTACGAAGGTGCAAGGAGGGATCAAGGAATTTCTCATAAAAATCCCCTCTTTTTCTGTCTGATGCTTTTTCAAAACATATCTAAGAGAAATAACATCATTTGGCAAATCAAATGTGTATTAGGCTGTACTGCATGGAATCTTTCATTTCTAAGCTTTGTGTAAATATACTTAATGTATTTTGGCTTTGGTAATCTGCAGTGAAGGACTTCTAGAGACAGAGTAATTGCTGTACTGCACAGTGACAAAGCTTTGTTCACACAAAAAATAACACACCAATACCCAAAAGTGTTTGTTCATGAAAACTAGAAATTAGTTCTCTTCTACCTTTATATGGTGTGCTATTTCAAGCCAAGTTTTGCGAGCCTGATTATGGAGCCTAGGCTTTTCCTGCTAGAAGTGACTCTCAGCTGCAGCAAAATGACCTGGTGCAACTGGGATGGTAGTCATTAGAGTTGGTGCTCATCAGGACCAACCTGGTCTCTCTTCTAGCTCTTCTGAAATTAAGGCAGATAAGTGAGAAAGACATCCTTTTTTAAATTATTATCATTTTTTCTAACCAAGTGAAGAAATCCATTCTCCTCCATGCTTGTCAAAGGAGACTTCCACCCTCTTCAGTGGTCTCAGGTTCCGGGCCTAGATGTAAAGGTGCAGGTGAAAAAAAAAAAAAAAAGGGCTTCAGTAGGGCCATACTGATATCTGCGGTAAAAGCTGTGGCATTGAGGATTGGTTCTGTAATTTCCTTTGTGATTTGTGATCCCTGTTCCTTTGTGAATGGATATGTTGCTCTTTTCTAATGCGTGTGAAGAAAACAGCCCGTCTGCTGTGCGAAACGGTACCATTAAGTCATACTCCATCTTCAAGATTGCAGAGAGTGGCCTGTATTTAGCACAAAAAGAGCTCCCATCAGGGTTGGCATGAAGATAAGGCTTCCATTTAGTGGCTCTCTGGAGCTGAAGATAGATAACTTTTTTGGAACCTTTGTATCCTACTTGCAGGCTAGTAAACCAAAGGTATTCCTGTAAAATGCTGAGGTCTAAACATAAATTAGTTTGTTGGGGTTTTTTTTTTCCTGTGAGCTTTAATTCTTGTGGCTTTATGAGCAAAACTGAAAATACTGATTTTTCTTTGTTTTAGGGTTAGCCGGTGCACCCAATTTTAAGATAACGTTGCATTGGAGTGTAATCAAAATAGGTATCTGAAGAACTAGATTGTTTCATGTTTCTTAGGGATTTTTTTTGTGAAAGAAGACAGTTCTGGGTTTGAGTGTTTTTTAGTTCCTGCCCCACCCTTCTAAAAGATACATATGCTCTCCCTCTTCAGTTTTGAGAAACACCCCCAGGGCATCCTTTTATTTGAATTGATTTTCTGGTTGTTTATCTTTTTCAATCTGGTCATGAAAAGCACATCTGGTTCCTATTTTAATCAGTATTCCAGTGGGAGCAACATCATATTATAGAAGGCTAACAATGCTAAAATAATAATCCATAATGATGCAACTTCTGGTAATTTAAAACTGTTTTATCCACTGTTTGTAGAAGTGCGCTAATGATGTAGGCCAACTGATCTCTTTGTAGATTAAACTCACCCTGGGTCCTAATAACAGAGAAATATCTGACATCCACATNTTTTTTTTTTTTTGAAGTGTCTGAGAATTTTAGTACTTATGGAAAGTGCCAAACCAACAGTTGTGGAAACTAAAGTGGTCAGTTGACAAAGAGACTGGGTAAAGCAGCCCCAGTGCTAGTTTACATGTAAACAACTTCTGCCTTTTATTTGATGCAGTTCTGCGTCTAGAGGTGATAGGTTTGGAGGGTTTTGTCTTGTTTTTCTTTACTTTGTTAGTTGATTCAGTACTTGGCCTATATGGCAAGACCGCCAGAAAGCAACAGTGGTTATTTTATTACAAAACTGTGTGCTAGCAGCTAAACTGAGACCTGCTGTTTCAAATAGGTTGCCAAACAACCTTCAATCGTAGGACTTGTTTTCTGTGTTTCTTGTCTTGGTTTGAGCCAGCAGCAAAGAGGAGAGACTGCTATCGTTTCTCTGACTAATGCATACATACGTACTTTAGCAATTATGTAAAACAGAAACATGATATCTTTGCAATTTTCACATGAGTTTGCAATAGACCAGCAAAGCAGCAGACTCCTATACCTTATGTGACAAGGCAAGGCCTCTCTGAAGTGTGGACCTATCTCAGTTACACTCAAGTTTCCATTGTCACTTGCTATCAGAATGGGTAGGCTTTATAGTATCTCCAGACTAGGCTTCCACAATATTGCAGAATGATCTGAAGAAGCTCTCCTTTGGAAATAACTTTGAGGGGTGGGGAGAACATACTTTTATTTATTGAGAAAGCTCTGATAAGAGTACTCTTTCTAAACCACTCATTTAACCTTCAAATTATTTCTTGGAACTGTCACTTTAATATATACCTCCTTCTCCCTTGATTCTGGTTCAGCAAAGTTTCTCACTGTAGCAGGATGTAGCATATTTTAAATTGGAAGGTCAAATTTAATACCAGTGTGATCAAATCGGGGGTGATGTTCTTGGCAGGATAACAATGTTATACATTAATTATTTTAGAGATAAAACTTCTGAGTGAAAGTTGGAGTTCATGACCTCTACTTCTTTCTGCTCTAACCTGGTTTTAGAAAAAGCTAAAGCCTGGGAAAAAAAAATTAAAATTTTGCAAATTCAGTTTTTAGACAGGAATGGTTATGTTTTAGAGCATTGTAACTGCAGTCACCTTTAGTAGAAATCTCCTAAAGGTCTGTGTTCTTGGAGAGCCTGAAGGAGGTATAGAAATTAAACTCAGCAGTAGGTTTCTCTAGTTCTCTAAGAAGCACTGCTCTTAATTTGTTTTTTCAGCTCTCTTTCCTATCTTGAGACAACTGATTAATGGATTAATATCTTAACACTTCAATGATTTCATTCTTAGGAGCAAAGGAAACTATTTTTCTTGCAGTACTGAAAGAGTGAATTCTATAAAACATCAGAGCAAAGTAATGGAAATTTTGGAGGAGTGAAGCTTTTGAAATGCTGTGTCTGAACTTCTGTAACTAATCCGTGCTTGAGGTCAGAATATCAGTCAGGGATATCCAATGACTACACATTAAAGCAGGGGAGCTACAATATCTCTCATCACTAAAGTTTTTGGTTTGCATTTTTAAATAAACCAGGAACAAGTGCAGGGTATATATAGTATCACAGCCCTGTGTTGGCAGAGGAAATGTCTTAAATGGCTTTGTTCCATCATCTTGAAACTTGGAGTTAGTTAAACTGGTGAAATGTTATATTTTCAACTACCCACTTGCAAGAGAGAGCCTCCATAAGATTGTCAAGTGCTGTTCATTGCTTTCATTTGAACTGATGCTACATTCCTGGTAGACATGGATGCATTTCAGTGGTAGATAAATGGAAATATTACTGTCTACTATGTGCAAAAGTACTTTGGAACCCTCATACTGTGGAGCTATTGTATTTCTCTGCCAAATATTATAAAAAAACTTCAAGAAACACTTTGCTTAGAGGGGAATTATAGGATTGGAAAGATGGAAGATTCTCTTAAATGTTACTTTCGTGAACTGGATTTTATTATTTGTTTGACTTTTATTCGTATTTTGACACTATATAATTTCAGAATGTCAGCTGTATTTTATAAGCCGTTCTCATCTTTAGCATGTTCTATTTTGAAAGGACTTTCATGAGTTAAAAAATATTTTTGTTTCTACTGAAGAAGAGGGTGGAGAATTGCTCTACTGTCTGTTTGGCACTTTTAGATTTCCCTAGTAGCCAATTTCAAGCTGTGGGTACTGAAGCAAGTTTCCAACCTGGCATGCTTTTCAAGTCATAGATGGCATGCATTAGCCAGCATTTCTGGTCGTGAAATTATACCCTGAATACAAACCAAATTTGTCTTTCCAGATTCTTGGTTTAATTTCTATATCCTTGTGGTCTAACTTCAAGTGCTTTCTTCTAGTATTTTGCTCATATGTATCACAATTTAACTTCTGCATGAGTTGCATAAGTGCTTTCAGGATACTTGGGCATAACTGTGTAAATAATAGAAAGGAAAACAAGCTTGCCAATATGTAAATGTATGGTTTCTGAAACCTGGCAGTTTTCTTCAGAAAAAAGTCTACGAACTTCACACCAAGAGGCACATGCATGCACCAGTCATTCTGAAGAAATAACAGAGAAAATCCTTGTAACGTGGGATCATAGTTGGGGAAAGTGAGATAAAAAGAAGAGATGTACATTTTCCAAGGCTATGAAGAGAGGTAGCCGTAGATCTTGGAGTTAAGTTCAGTTAGCCTCACTGTAGGAGCTTTCAGAATGAGAGCAATCACTTAGGCTGTACCTTGCAGTGCGCGTTTCACTTTCTAGTTTTCCCCTCTTGTCATCTTTTTTTTTTTTTTGTACTATTTACAAAAGAACATACATGTTCACAGTTTTCTATGTACATGTATTTAGGAACATATATACATATGTTGTCAAATAAAACACATTCCCAGAATGGGAAAAAGGCTCAGTAAAGGATGAGAAATCATGGAACTTCTGTGAGTTTTGAGAACTACTTTTCCGCCTTCTCCCTCCATCCCTCCCTCCCAACATATTGCTCAGCTACTTGCAGCTCAAACATGTCGTTTTTCACAACTCTGTCCTTGACTTCAGTACCAGAACAGATGCTCTTTTTGCCAAATTTTGTCAGAACGCTTCCCCTCACTCTCTCCCTGCTAAAAATCATTAGCTCCACCTTCTATTTTGGAAGATGCTACTGTCTTGTTTACAGAAGCCAGTTCAGTTTTTCCTTTGGCTCAAGAAACAGCTGGTTTGCTAAAATTGTTCTTCCTGTGTGCATAGTGTCAATTTGGTATTTTGCTGAATAAATAAGTAAATAAATGCAGGGTGGGTAGGAGAGAGGCTGAAAGAAATCTTTAGTGTGAACTCACTTTCTCCAAGTAGTTAGTCAAGCAAGTTAATAAATTTTATTAAATCTATGATAGAATGAAATATAAATTTAGATATAGTTTATAACATAAAATTACTCATTTTTTTCAATGGGCAAACTATTTATAAACCAGTGGCGTAATACAGCCTTTTCTGTTTCATTTTGTACAGTTATACATCATTAGTTTTCTTTCACTTTCTCACTATGAGTAAGATGATACAATCCCGTATCCATTCCTCTGTTCTGGAACAGAAAACCCACCTGACTTTAATGATTTTGCTTAAAAAACTGATGGCATGATAAAGTCACTCTATTTAACATCCAATATTATAAGATAAGAATATTAAGAGCAGCTTTATTGTACAAAATGAAAGCAGATAAATTATCTCTGCTTTATCAAAGCTTTACACATTCTAGAAACAGATGCCTTTTCAAGCCAATACAAAATTCCTAGATATTAACTTTTCAACCAATAACAGCTGTCAGAAATCAATCCCTTTTGATTAACTACTCTTAGAGTACGCCAGATTTGTTTTAAAATTAAACACTATCACAGAATGAGTTTCTAAAATCAATGTATTGTTTTCATGCTTAGTCCAAGGAAATTAAAGTTAATTTGGAATTCAGTGTATACTTCATCCCGTATTTCATAATATGGGAAAACTTTTGTAACCCAGGTTAAAATGTTACTTTTGTCTTTGCTCACAGTTTAAAGACTATGTAATGCAGCTTCTCTATTTAATTTTTCGTGATTGTTTTAATCTATTCACAAGAGTGACAAATGAGTTGGGGCTGATATGGATTCAGTCAGTTGTATTGCTTGCCAGGGTAAATTATTATTGCATTTCTTGAAGGGATGAGTCAGTTCAGGAGTTTGACCTAATCTTTTTTTTTTAATTGCAAACAGATAATCGTGTAAATTAAATATTTGGAGATAAAGTTTCAAATTGTAGGAGAGTGCCTGATGTCATAGAGCTGGACTCCTGCTAGATCCTCTGCCGCATGCCTGCCTACATGGGCAATTCCCTGCCCCACTGCACCTGTTCAAGCTTTTTGCTATTTTGAGAATACATTTGTGTGTGGCAACTAGTTGGCTTTTTAAATGGAGATGCATTTCTAGTGCCTTCTGGGCAGCAGTAACCAGTGTATTCAGAGACTCAGACAGCATCATGGTGCTTTCCCAGTCATTATTAATTTAAAAAAAAAAAAGTCAGTCACCTTTTCCTTTGCTGCTGTTACTGCAATTTTAGACTAAAAGGGTTTGTGAATTCACATGTTCTAATCTATACATTGATGGTACAGTTTAGTGAGCAATACTAGAGATAAGGAGCAAAGCTCAAAGAATTTCTTGTTCATAACCCTCACTTTAGACATTAATTTTTATTAAGCAAACCAGCTTTCTCTGTTTTAGGTGATTAAAAGCAAGATGCAGTTCTACATGAAAAAAAGGGTGATCTGTGGTGTATTGTCCATCTTTGGAAGGACTGTAGTTCTAACTTTCCACTCAACTTAGAAGCAGCAATAATTGCATAACTGCACTAATGAAGCTGCTAATTGTCACAGCCAGAGATACTATCATTTGCAGGAACGTAAGTCTTGGCTGATTAACTTTATCACAATGTTTTCCCTTTACTTTGACACTGAAGACAAGTACAATCAATATTTTATTTAACACCTAATGCTGTTTTCAAGCATGAGACCCAGTAATATAAATACAGAAGTACGTTATCTTTTCTTGAATGTTGATGTCTGTATTAAAAAATTACATAGGAACTTAAGCGTAAGACCCTCAAAATAATATGCGTAAACTTGTAGTGTTCAATTCAGCTGCATCCTAAGAGTACGTATTTTTAATAAACTCTTCCTTTGATGGTGATAATCTAAAAGTGCACAGATTGCTGTATAAGCGGCAAGGTTAGTTAATGAAGGATTAGGAATTATAAGCTATCTTCTGATATTCAAGCAGACAGGGACAAAAAAATATCAGGCTTTCCATTACTGTGAAAGAGAAAATTGCATATAAGACCAAACTTTCCAGACTTATGTAAACACTTCCAGGAAAGAAACAAAGAAACAGTTTTAGGTATTTACACTGACTAAAAAAAATAGACCTCAGAAAGATCTGAGTTCCACCTACAGCACCAGTTCTTTTTTTTCTTCTATCTTTGAAAATCAGGGAATGTATTAAAGTGCTACCAGGTCCTCATCACCTGATAGTTGTTCATTCAAAATTACCGTAATAATTAGAACCAGAATTTTAGCTCCTTCCTCTTTCTAAGCCTCAAATAGCCTCAGAGAATGGAAAGGCCTTGCAGTGTTTCATCATTTATTGAAAAATGGAAGCAAGCTGAATTCCTAAAGCCTCTTGGAAGTTGCTCTTTCAATCAAAATTATCTTGAAATCTGAATGGCAGTAATGGGGAACAGAATTTCTGTACCTATTTTTTGAGGTGGGGTTTTTTGCATGCATGCATATTTGAGTGACCAAGATACTGCTAACCATTTTTCAAGACTTGTGTATAAAAAAGTTTGCCACCATGTTAAAAATGCGTCAGCTTTTTATTGCCAATACTGTTCCTGCTATTAGTCACAGGGTTACATACACTGTTCAGTCACAAAGAAAGAATATACGTATTTTCTACTCCTCTTATTCTTCTATCATGCAAAAATATGCAAAACACTTTATATAGATTGTTTAGTGGCCAATATAAAAAAGAGAGCAAATTTATTTTCGTTGTGGACTGAGTCCATTTCTATGCCCTAAAATCTGCTGCTCTAAACTGTTGAAATATTTTGCTAGTCTTTCCCTAGCTGAAAATAAAGAGAGAATTTTCTCTTCCAGCACGTGCAAATACTGCTCAGAAAGGTTCTGGAAGCATTCATCCACCATGTAATCTCTCTGACAGCACACACACTACTAGTGGAATTTCCTAGATCTGTGTGCAACGGTCATTTGCCTCATCTCGTAAAAGAGCCAGGGGGGAGTGGGACCCATCAAAACTGTGTCATACTTTTTTGACTAGGTAATTATAAATAAAGCCTCACTTTTGGTTGTTAATAATTCTTCATTTCTTACTTTCATTTGCGGGTATTTCATGACATGCTACAATAACTAATGACAGTCTAGATATTCTGTTTTTTAAATCAAACTAATCAAAAACATTTTTTAAGAGTTAAATGCTTTCATTTAAACTGGAAAAAACCCAGCAGAGTACAAGCTTATATAGTACGATTTGTGCATGACACTAGAGCAGGCTCAGAGTTCATTTGAAGTTTCTGCATGCTAAGTGTCTACTGAAATCAATAGCAGCTGCACATGAAGAGGTGTTGCAGAACCCATTCACAGCTTAATGATTGCTAAATAGTAAATATGAGATAATCTGGCTCTACTTCATTTTAATTGAGAAAATTTGGATTCAGAGCTCAGGATGAAATTGTACCTAGACTTCCATGTGAGTTTATTAGGTGTCAATTTACTTCTGAATGTGTCCTGTATAACCTGATTAGGTACTCATCTTGAGCAGTTTGCTCGTGTGGCCTTTCCTCTACACACCTTCAATTTATAAGTCTATTTTCTAAATCAACTCTTTGTAGATATGAGATATTTTCAACAAATTCCTCTGAAAATTTATTGTAGCAAATGTGATATTGTTTCCAGCTGTTTCTACCCAGAACTGATATTAAATACTGGAAGATAACGCAACCATATCACTTTCTCTATCAGACTTTGACACTAGGTCATGGGAATTAATAATGTTCAAAATGTATCTCAGATTGAAGCTGGAAAAGCCAGAGATCTCAACCAGCAGCAGATGTTAAAGCCAAACTCTGATCCAATTATTACCTTGCACAGCAAAAGAGGAAAAATATTCTGGAGGCCAGTCATGATGTTTGGTCTTTCTGGGTGGCCTGCTTGTCTCCTCTTCAGCTGATCTATTCTGAATATTACTCAAGATGCTTTCAGGTCATTCAGCTAGCAACACAACATTTCATTCCTTCCCACCACACATTAAGATATTGGTGAGATAAGATGTGGGTAAGATACCGAAAAAGACAGTATCTCGGCTAATACAATCAGATTTGGTTTAAGTTGTTACTGTTACTGCCATATTTTGTTAGGGCATAATATAGCTGTTTGGCAAGTTTCCATACTATTTCCTAATTGTGTATGGGAGATAACACTAAAGGTGATATAATATTGAAAAGTGATATAATAATATTGAAAGCACATGAACTCCCAATCGCTTGTTCACCAGAAGCAGCTGATTCAAAGTACTGGATGCGAACTACAAACTTTATATGCACTTCTAATTATTGCTGATGTTTCTGGTGTGATGAAGGGATTGACAGGCACTAATACGTGGCTGCTTAGACGTTCATTCATGAGGTAAGGAGTATATATTGTTCATGTGATATAATTTGCTCATATGCAGCATATAATTTGCAGTGGTCTCTGAAGACTTTAGACTTATAGAACCCTGTTCCTGAAACCAGTGTCCACGTGGGGAGCAGTGCAGTAGCTGTGCCACTATGATGTGACATATCTAAAATAAACTAGTGTGAAAGATTTCCCATGCTTGCGGGGAGGCAGAATTTATTTTTTGTTCAAGGATCAAGGTGATTACTTAACTCCAAATGTTTTTTATGAATTCGTTATGGCTCGTACAGTAAAATTTGGCTTCTAAGAAACAAAGTAATCAAAGAAAAAAAAAAGGAAAGGGAAATAAATCCTTCTACTGATAGCAACGGTATCGGTTCTGTAGAAGCAGAAGTCAGGACAGCGGTACTAGCGGCAAGAAGATATTGTGTTGTTGTAGTTGGCTTGCACCAGAACATTCTAATGATATTTGATTGCTGGTTGATTGATCCTACCTGCATGCCAGGTGACACATTGATCATGTCTGTACACCCTGGGCGTCAGACTAGTTTGTCACTCCATTAAGTAGCCTTTGTTTTCAGGATGATGCATTTCTGTATAATTTATTCTCTAGCTTTCCTAGACAGAATTGTGAATGTCCAATGTTTTTTTGAAAGAATGTCTCCATTAAAGCTAACAATGCCATTAAAGGAATAGTTCTGTTAGGAACAAGTCTAGGTGAATCCTGAAAAATGGTTGTGGATCAGACCTGCTCTGCTCTTCTGATACATATTATTTGCTCTGTCTGCCTCTTTTCCTCCCAGTGGGGCTACTGAGAAGAGTAGAATTTAGATTGCTATATACTGACAGTACCTCAGAGTGAATTGCTACTGAGAAAAGCTGTTTAGTTTAACCTCTAAGCTATTCATTTTGCTTAAGGACTGAAATAAGTGACAAGCTCATTTTTGCAGTGGTTTATAAAAAGGTAGGGAGAGCAGCTGATCTTCATCTGGCTAAATAGTGTTATAAAACCATAGAGTCCTAGAATAGTTTGGGTTGGAAGGGACCTGTAAAGGTCATCTATCCACCCCCCCGCCTTGCAACAAGCACGGACATCTTCAACTACATCAGGTTTCCAGGGATGGGGCACCTACCACCTCTCTGGGCGACCTGGGCCAGTGTTTCACCACCCTCATTGTAAAAAATTTCTTCTTTCTATCTAGTCTAAATCTACCCTTTTTTAGTTTAAAATCATTCCCCTTGTCCTACCGCAACTCTGAAAAATATAGTCTAACATTAAAATATTTGACAAAACTACTATTAAAAAATAGAAATTCTTATCTGGTAGTTTTGGAATATGAAATGAGCAGAATCAGGAAAAGAAACCTCAGTTCCTTCTGCCACAGGAGATTTTGGGAGAAGATCTTTCTGTTTGCAAGATGTCTTAATATACAAAAGTCTTCAGCTGTCTATTGCAAGATTTTATATGTTATGAGTAGTTCTCTGATTATTTCCTAATTTTAAAGCAAAGACAACTAGCAGAATATCAGATTAAGCTAAAATGAAATAGAAATGGCTCTTCATACAAGCACCAAAAGACACTGTAGATACTAAATTTTAAAAAGTTTCAAAGATTATTGAACTAGTTAGAAAAAAACCTCATACAGATCTATAAAATAGAGTGGCTACCTCTGGTTCCGGAGCCACAAAATGCTTGTGGCCAAGACAGATTTCTGTGGAAGTATCACTATGTGCTTGCCACGTTCTTAGTCTCCGTTAGGCATCTGATGTTGGTCACAGCTGGAAATTGGACACCGTGCTCTATGTACCTTTGGTTTGACTGAGTACAGCTATTCTTGTATTCTTCTGTTATAACAGGAAACAATCCAGATAGGTCTTTTAGGTCTTTTTTTTTTTTTTCTACTGAGAGAAGTCAGATTTTCAAGTATAGTAAAGCAGAGGCAGCAGTGAGATCTCTGGTGACTTTTAGTTATACAAGCTCTCAATACGTTCATTCTGATTTTTAAAGTTTTCTCATCCAGTGATGAGCAGAAAACCTGATCTATAGATTCTATATTTAAATAAGAAGGAACCAGTAGCAAATCTTGATTTTTAAATTACCTAATTCCATTCTTACTCGGAGCCTGCACACCTTAGCTCCACAGGCTTGCTTAGAAAGCCATCTTTTTCTCAGTTTTTTCCTCAAAATTTTAAGAAAATTCAGAGGAATATCTTTCTACTGTTGACCTCTTCTTGAACATACAATTTTGAATGTCTGGCCTCTGTCTGGCATCTTGTTTTGTGGTTTACTTATCCTTCAGTATGGAACGTCTTTCCCGTTAATCTTCCTCAGGTCACCAATCCTTACTTCCTTTAACAAATCCCTTTTTCTCCAAGGCTCATAGGACCAGTAATGTAGACAATTTCAAATTGGAGAAGCAGGTGACATGATGTTTGCACCATGTCTAATGCTGAGTCACTTACACAGGGAGGAAAGAGGATAAGCTGTTCATCTCTCTTTGATGACAAAATAAAAGCTTGTGGATCTTCATGTGGTAAAACAGATTCTCCTCCATAGAAACCTTATATCATGTGGCAATAGCACTATTCCCTTAAAGGTGTGCTGTTTGTTTCTTTTTAAATTGGGGTCATATTTTGAAAAGCATTTTCATAATTCTTGAATACTTGGAAAACTTCAAAAGTTAGAAGTTACAGCACTTTATACAGTAAAGTTGTTTCCTGTTCAGATAATGAGCCAGTGTTTCTCATTTTAATGGGAAAGATTGGTCTAGTTTTCCCCATGTTGCCGTGGCTGTAAAGAACTCGCACAAGTTTGAGACGATAAATTAGATTTCTTGCAGCAGTTAACAGAATATTTATTTTTAATTATATATTTTTTTATTTTAATTGCTTTTATGTAATGTATTTATTTAGCCCACTAATGCTACTGTTTTCAGGTTATTTATTTTTATAATTGGAAAGCAAGGAGTAAGAAAAGGTGCATCTCCAGTCCTAGCCTGAGGATAGACTATGGCCAATCATGATGCAGAAAACCAGATTACAATTTAGTTTACAAGGCTGCAATGTAAAATAAGCCAATTGCTTTTGAACACTAAAAGGATACAGATACTTCATGTGACAAGAATAGTTTAAAATCTCCAAAGCTACTTTTAAAGATTTCTTTAAGAAGTGGTCTCATGAGAAGTAGTGGCTGGTGTCTTTACTTATCGTTGAGTCTATTAGATAACAGCTAGGTATATTCGGTATCTGTTCGAGGCAGATCTTTGCAGCACACTTTAAAGTTTACCTGTTGTAATTTTTTGCTTTCCTTTCAGAATAGCTTTTTGTCATCCTAGAGAGAATTTAGTAGCATATTTCACTAAGCACACCAACTTTTCCTTTTCCTTTTCCTTTCACTCCCCTTCTTTCTCTTTGTTAAGGAACTGAGTCCTGTTGAAGAGAAGGCACTAATTCCTTAGCAGTAAGGGGAGAAATCAGATAAAATGAAAGCCTGTGAGGCTCTTCTCTGTAGGATGACATGTTGTAAAAATACAACTGTATTCTGGAAAGTGACTGTGGAGATGGCATCTTGGGAGTGAGTGGGGGAAGGTTATGTTTATTATCTGTTAATGACTTCCAGATCAAGTTTGCTCAGTTTGCAAGTAAAAAAAACCAACCCTTTTTTAACTGCCTTCTCTGCAGACTCAATTTGGGATTTAAAAATCATGCTGTGCTAATTTTAATCCAAGTATTACTGTCAGCAATCAAAAGGTTCTTTGGGGTATATTGTGCCTTTAGTTAAACTGTTCATCAGTGGACTGTAAATGAATGTTAATTCTGTTGATGAGAAGCTTGTCAAAATCAGGTTTTGTCTAGTCCTGGTTATTCTTGATTAAGTCTTCCTTAATGAAGTCTTATTAACTCCTTTTAAATACTTATGTCTGGTTAAATGCTTTCTGGACTTACCTACTGTGGAGGAATGTAAAAGGAAGAGGAATAAACCTCAGAGCTATTATTTTTGCATTGCTCATAAGGATTGATGGGTGAGGTCATAGGAGTTATAAAAAGTCCTGTTGACATACTGACCATCTTGTTAAGTTTAAATTGCTCAAGGACTTGAGTATTTAGTGTTCATGTGTAGCACAAATGAGAAAAGCTTGTGGGAAGAAGCAGTATTTTAATTAAACCAAATGATGTAATTTGGAAAACGTCAGCTTTGAGACATGCAGGTCCTTCTTTAGATGAAACTGTAATCATAATGTTATCAGAAACAAAGCCAGCAATTCAGGAAACGTTGAGATGCATTTACGTGTGGCCTCTGGTGATGCTTTTACAGCGGTGCCACTGAGCTTGGTGGTTACAGTAAAGGAAAAAGGGGTATCAGTGGTAATCCTGCACTCCTTCCTGGTACTCAAATCTTGTCAACAAAGCCCTCGTTACTGATTTGTCAGGCTGCAGGGCTCAGCCATGTTCTGAGACATGACTTTTCCACTGCAGTTCTCACTAGGCTGGCAAACTGGGCTGGATACTGCCTCTCCTTGTCTCGCTCAGCCTGGGACATTGGGATCCTTTGGGGATCAAGATAGAAGGAGAAAGTGTTCATGTTCTTTGGCATCCTTTTGTCCTTTTTTTNTTCCTTTTTTTTTTTTTTTTTTCCTCTCTGATCATCTGGCGCTGTCTTTGATGACAGTAGCTTTTCTTTAGCCTCATCTTGTTAGTTACAAATCCTGTTCCACTCTGTCCACTTTCTTCTTTCCAGGGACAACACTACTGCACAGCAGGAGCGCACCACAAGGATTTGAGATCACTCCTGGTTTTAATAAGCAATATAACTTCTGCCCTCTGTACCCCATCAGAGAGGCTCTCCATCTTCTCTATTCCTGGTGCGAGGGCATTTCCTCCTCAGAGGTACCCTGCACCAGTGACATCTAAACTTGTTACTTCTATTGCTCAGCCTTTCAAGCCCTTGGCTGCCTGCTTGCTGCTGCACCTTTCCATGGAAGCATTTTTTTTCACGCATGTCACTTCTGCGTGTGGTGGGAGATTTTTGTACAGCACACAGATGTTATTCCCAGATAGCATGTCTCTGAACACCACATTGTGAATAAGGCTTTCAGTTTGTAATTCAGTTTGAGTCAGGACATTACTTTATCCATTTCCTTTCCTAAATTCATATCTTGAGGCTAAAGTATTTCTATGCTCATTGGTTTCAGAAAGTCCTGAGCTATGTCTGAAAAACCAAGCCTTTTCAATGATGTTTTCATTTGGTTTTATTGCTGAGATATGACACTACACACAGCTCTGCAGAGGGAATGACCGCTTAAATATTGGGTCATGAAAAGAACTTCTGTGAGGCAATCAAAATTATTTTCTTCATTGATGATTAGACCTGCTCCAGGGAAAGTTACTGCAACAAGGACACGGCCGAAAATTGTTCCACCTCACATCTCCGCAGTGCAGCTACCTAGAGCTCCGTTCGTGCTTTTCTGAAGCTCTGCGCTTGAATACAATTTCTCATTTGCACTCCTTGAATCATTGCTTTGCTAAGAGAACTCTCAGACAAACTTTAAAATTACTATTGGGCTTCTGGAGGGGAATACTGCCTCCTCGGTTACCGTGTTAAAAAAAAAAAAAAAAAGGACAAGTAAAAGGAAGAGAACTTTCCAGTAACTACAGATTTTATATAAGTTGCTCAAATATATGTATCCCTATACTGTGTGCACAGCAGGGCTTGAAAAAGGTGGATGACTACATAATCTGTGTGTACTGCTAAGGCAAAAAGAAAAGTTGTGAGACGCAGGCTCCTGGAGTTGATGTTGGCTCATGAAACAGCATATCTCAGTATTAATTCTTTCTTCCCATTTGTATTTTAACATCTTTCTAAGAATTCTAATTAACTGATCTGGAACTGCTTGGTACCTTCTTCCCCCTTTTGCTAATTTTCAGCAGCCCAGAACATTATTCTCACACGTATTTTTCTTGTGAGTGTATAAATTGTTTTGAAGCCCTATGGGATAATTGTCATTGCTGGAGAACTTTTTTTGAATGGTGTTTGTCTGCCAGCATCAGAACTTGAAGAGGTTATTTCATCTTGGCTTTCATTTCAGTTCTATTTTAGCAGTTCTTTGTCTTCAGCTCCATCTTCTCTATGCACTGAGCCTCTGTGTTCAAAGACATTTTTTTGAAATAAAATTCTTCACTTTGCGGTTCTTATTCGATGATGTTATTTCTCATTTTAGGAGCTTTTGTATTTCTTTAAGGCAAATGAGGCATGTTAGTGGTTATTTGTAATTCTTTTTTGTTCAGTGGATTTCCTGTTATGCAAAAATGTAAAGTTTTTCTCGCTGTTCTTCCAAACTTTTGTTTTCCTGTCTTGATAGTTTTGTACATCTGTGTCTGCTTTATAACCTGTGGCTAAGATGTGCTTGCCCAGTTGTCTTCATGGATGCCTGACAACTTACTGTAAAACTGCAAGTTAGAACCCTTGCTTGTTTGTTTCAACACCTTCAAGAAGTGAAAAACTTTCTTTTTCTTTAATAGCTTTTCTGAACGGACATGAGGGTACCAAAGATCTAGCTAAAAAATTCAGCATGTCAGACTTACGTACTCCATTTGTCCAGCAATCACTTTACTCATTTGTTACTGTAACAAAAAAGTACAGGGGGAGCTTTGTAGAACATAAGGCTTGCACTTGGACAACATGTGCGTGTATGTGTGCGCTGCGTGAAGTGTAATGTTTCTATATGTCACACAGGCAAAATCCCACCGCTTGCTTCCTGCTCAAACTGCACGAAGTTGGACACTCACATGCCTGCGTTTTACAGTTTATTTTTCACTTCAGTCAGCAGGCGGGGTAGGGACAGGCGGGCAGAAAGACATCAGTCCTGTGACACTGCATATTTACTCTCTGCTTTCTACCACCCTAGGAATCTAGGATTATTAATAGTAGTCTTTTAAAAACATCTGAGATAGGGAAAGCTAAGGATCTGTGTTTTATCACTAGTGTTAGTAAAATGTTGTCTAGTTTCCAATGAATCGACAGATCAGGATGTTCCCAGTAATGTAGTTTAATCCTTTAAGGTACAGTAAGTGGATTAAATGACCTTCTTACCACCATTTTTCACTAACTCATTCCTTATCTGTAGTGAAATCTCTTTGCATAGCATTTTGTCTGGAAGAAATTGTGGAAAATATACTAAGGGGAGATCTGGTTTGTTAACATTTCACTGAAAGTGTGATGTGTATCCTATCGTACAAAGAAAACACTACATGATGAAAAAGGATGTCAGAAAAATATGAAGACAGCAATATTTATGTATTGCCAGTAAGTGAAACTGTATGATCTTTATATTTTTGTTAGCAGAGGATACAATTTGCAAAGATCTATTTGAAGATAGGGAATGTATGGCAAATGAAGAAATAAGTGAAGATCGCGAACATATAAGTGATATGCCAAAGGAATCCAAAACCATAACAGAGGTTTGCTTTACATAATTCTGATATTAAAAGGAACATACTATGGGTAGCTCACTAACAAAAGCCATGTTTCTGTTAATATTTATAAACTATGCTACTAAAATGCTCTACAGAGCAAAGCTATCTACATAGTGGCAACATCAGAATACAGAGGTTATGGAGAGAAAACAACAATGTATGTAGTTGGAGAAAATAAACTGAAAAAACAAGGGGATTCTCTACTGAGCTGCAGTTGCAGTAATTTTAGGTGTGATTTTTTTTTTTAAAAAAAGAGTAGACAAAAAACTCAGACATAAATGTAATCTTTAAATTTGTTGTATAGATTATACTATCAGTGATTTTGAATAGTGCTGCATTTATGTTGGACACTTCCTTTTATAACCTGTATTTGTGCTGGGTCGTTTTTACATGTTTTATATGATATTTTTCAACTCTCCTTTCTACCATATTTTAATGCTTTCAAAGTTCACAAAAGAAAAATGCTTTAGCCTTAGATAAGAATTAATTAGTCATATTAAGGTAAGAGTGTGATTGTAGTAAACTGCAGTTTAAAATGGGATTCACTAGGTTCTTTCTTGATAAAACTTGAATTTATTACACACATTGATTTTTTTTTTTTAATTACTGTGTGTAAAATACTGCATTGATTTTAAAATAACCCTAGCTTGCTTGTGGGTGTTTATATTCCATGCCAAGGACTTAGTCTTATGCCTATTGTAGTCTGCAGTTTTCCCGCTTGAAACAGAGAATGGTCTCGCATAACATTAGATCATTGTCATCAGTCTTCCTCAGAAATTCTGATCCCTTGTTATACTGATATCACCTTTATGTAGTACAGTACTTTGGTTTAGTTAAAAAAAATTCTCAGCATAAATATTTTTAATATGTATGTAGAAGTTCATAGTCTGTTTTGTTATTTTCAGCCAGTTAGTTTGATAATATCCTTTATTGACACTTCTCCTATTTTTGCGGTCCTGTTGTATCTGTTCAGATCCAGAATGAAAGCGTGTGCTCTCCAGAATTTGGTGGCCAAAGTCCTTTGGTCTCCTACTATTGTGAGACACATGAAATAGATAATGCTGTGTTATATTCCTTGACTTGCAGGACTAATTGTTCATGAAGTTTACAAACAACTATATCCTTTTTGACTCCCAACCTGTATTGTGTTTAAAAACCTTTCTTCAAAACTTTTTGCCAAGATAGTTTAAACCAGCTGGGGCGGGGAGGAGAAGAATGCATTACTAAAGTCTCACCCATTTATTTTGTTTCCTTTTTCTGCTATGATCCACAATAGCTGGGACAGTTTTCTCTTTTCTAGACTGAGACAGACCACAGTAATGCAGACAATCTCAGCAAGTGGTTTGCCTAACAGAGAGAAACTTAGAAATACAGAACAAAGATTTGATTGGTCCTTCATCTTGTTATCCTTTAACCTAGCATATGATTGAAAATGTCTTAAGTAAGATTGCACTTCAGCTTGGTTACTTAATTTTATTTCTGTTAGATTTTGGGGGAATAAGGCTGGATGAGAAACGTAAATCAAACCTCACAAAATGTAATGAAACTCCTATCATATCTGGATTCTAGCCTTATATCTTGACTTGGTTCTATTATGGCCCTGAACTATACTCTTTGGATCCAAATATCTATAAATCTTGAGGAAGTTTAGAGTATTTTCTGAATTTGGACATATTTCTGTCTGGCATGTATCTTTCTGAATGTAGAGAGGATTTATCTGCTGCGTGGTACAGATATTCAGAGCCCTTTGTGTTTATATCTTGAAGGGATATCAGAAGCAAAGATTGCCTAATTAATTCTGTTCTTCTCCTGATGTATATAAAATTGTTCTAACTAGACTGGTTTTGGAGGATTTAATGAGGACTTACTTGAGTTCCGCCGAAATATTTTCTGATGGGAGTTCTTAGAATTTTCATCTTCCGTGTATTGAATTGTTTGCACACAACACATTAAATAAAAACTGGTTTGCCGCTGCTTTTCAGTGTAGAGTGTATCAGCACAGGGCAGTCACAGCTTGCTTATAAAGAATACTGTCAAATCTCAGCAGCTTTT
The DNA here is from genome assembly GCA_003993805.1 of Himantopus leucocephalus. Taxonomy (NCBI): domain Eukaryota; kingdom Metazoa; phylum Chordata; class Aves; order Charadriiformes; family Recurvirostridae; genus Himantopus; species Himantopus leucocephalus. Next base: position 11,410,670 of record RSEF01000010.1, on the reverse strand, counting down.
GTTACAACAGGGCAACTCTTATTCAGTGTATTTAGTGTCAAATTCTGTTTTATAGTAGTTTAACTTAACTTCACCGACTTCAACAAAGTTTGCAACATCATATAGAAGAGTGGAAAACTCCCCCCCCCCCCCCCCCCAGCTTTCAGTGTGGTATTTTTATATTTGTCATATTGTTTTTATGAACTTTACAAGGAAAAATTGTAAAACTTGTTATTAGGCTGACTAATAGGATAAAAAGAAAATTTTAGACTTCTTGTGAAACCGATTATGTTTTTCTCAGCAGATTTTAGGTGACTGTTCACATTATGAGCAGAATTCTGTCTAAAAATAAGTCGTGTCCACTTCTTTATGGGTTTATTGAGAACAGAAATTTCCACACCATTCTCCCTTTAATGTGACCACAATGGGCAGTCATAATTTGTCCATTTATATAAAAAGAATAAATTAGCAAATTAGCCACTGTAAACTGTTAGTATATCCACTTTTGCTGACATGTTTATTGTAATTTGCAATATGCATGATGTTGATTTTCAAAAATGTTCCATTTTCTTTTTTGAGAGTATGAATTATAAATTCATGAATCACAGAAAGCAAGACTAATAAAACTTAGAAGTTGGAAACACTACATAGCACTCATCTATGTCATCCTCAAAAAAAGGGGATGTTGAAATTTTTCATAGTTTGATTAAAAGCCTAAAACCTTCTATTCGTTTTACAGCTAAAACAGAGCAAGACGGATGGTTTCTCATGCATTTATGTAATGAGCAAAAGGCAGCTAATGAACACGTCAGGAAATGTCTAGAGAGAACCTAAAAATGGAAAAATATGTAAATTTCAGTGGACCACTCAGAACATTACACAGCACAGAATCTCATAAAAGACACACATGACTTTGTCTAAAGACTTGAAGTATTTTTAATGCTTTGTTTTAATGGTATGTATTTCAAAGGAAAGGAAATTATCTCCAAAAAACACATCTAGGAATTAAAGATGGCCCTTAATGAACAGACAAAGGAGAAGCTTTTGCAGCCATAAAAGTAAAGTTCAAAATATCATCCCTCTTACAAAATATTTCCTGAAAATAGGCTTGTGGAGCACAAAAGTCAATTCTGGAAACTCTAGAACTATGAAAGCAAGTCCAGTAGTCGGCACTTTCAAAAATAAATAAAACCATCAGGCAACAACTCTATGCTAATTGCATTTAAGAAATAAGAGACCACCTACATAGAAATAAAATAAATCTCATTAGTGGAGCTAAAGCAGATAGTTGAGATGCAGACTCTGTTAACCCAGCCCCTTAGGCTTGCTTGAAAGTGCTTACAAAGTCACTGCCATTTTCTTAGTGATGGAACAGAAGTATAAAATGTGCACTGACATCTCAGCGCCCCGCACTCAAGCGAGCTGTAGCAGTTGAGGGGCATTTCCTGGCATGGTTATGCCCTTGCTTTCAGAGCTGGCCAGACTTTTCTTGCTGAATAAGCAGAGACAAGACAGGGAGAAAGAAGGCGGCCAAGAACAGGTTGTGTGCAAGAGGCTGCTAGTTTAGTATAATACTAAGAAATCCCACAAATCATTACATTTTTTTTCTGTCAATAGAATTTTATTCATTTAACTATTTCATTTGTTTTACCAAAACTCAGCTTTGTGAAGGCAAACCCCTGAAATCTCATACTCGAGAAAATTAAATATTTTCTGAATTTCAGACAAGACAATAAATTTTGGAGTTTTTCAACAACAATAGCGAGGGGCCTGTAAGTCTGCCTCTTGAAGCAGCTTGCACTAGCCATCCTATTCCCTCTAGAGGAAGTATTGAAAATCATTTGCAACAGTGCCCCCCTCTCTCCACATTGGCCATCATCAGGTTATAGATCTTCAGAAACAAAAGCTGCCCAGGCCTCCTCTCACTCTCTCAAATGGGGTTCTCAAAAAGAANAAAAAAAAAAAAAAAAAAAAAAAAAAAAAAAATAATCAAGGCTTTTGAAAGCTCATCGTCGGTTCTGCTGCTGGTATAGTTAGACTGGCCGTAGAAAGAATTGCACGGGAATGCAACTGGGTATATTCTTAGGGTCAAGGCCCGACATAACTTTAAAACCAGCACAATAGGTATTTTTTCCCTTGCTTTTTAACCCTTTGTCCCCAAATCTTTCCATTCATAGTTAGTATTTGGCTCTGATTAAGTTTATGATTCAACTGTGGAGCCTTAACTTAACCTGATAGAAGTTCTGTAAATTGTCGCTAGACTCTTTTGATTCAGATCTTAGCTCCTGTTTTCTGCTAGACTTTCTAATTCAGCTATGAAATTTAGAGCTTTTTGTTTCTAATGTAAAATTAGGTTCAGACCTTCATTTAAAAATTTTTATTCATGCAGCTGCTATTGTTACTTAAAAGGGGCTCACTGAGTTCTTCCTCAAGGACAGGGTCGTCTTGTCTTAATTCTTCTCTAGACAGAAGCCTAGGCAGGAAGGAGACCGCTACAAGAAAGGATGTTCACTGGGAGAAAGCCAGTAGAAAACTTTTCAGCATTTAATCAGAACAATTTAATTCTGTTGATAATTGATCAATAGAAACACAACTAAAAAATCCCGCTTGAAGTCAGAACAGCTTAGCCAACAAAAATATATAGATTTGTCACGTGAGGGACAGATAAGAAACCAGAAAATGTAGAACATGAATAAACCCCTCCATTATATGAAATCTGGCAAAAAAATAAGGCCTTTAATAATAATCCTCAGGAACTGCTGTAAGAGTTTCATACAGACCTGCTTCAGTGTCCCTTGAAAAATTAATTTGGATTTAAAAAAAACCCCACACATCTGGCTTGATCATTGGCTAATAGAGCATATTTTTATTCCCACCCCAAATCACACACAGCTTGCCTGGAAAGAAAACAGCTGCTTGGGCACTAGTGTGTTTCAGTTTGAAGTACATCTAATCTTTATTGAGTTATTTGAGCCTCGTGTGCCAAGTGCAGAAAGGCATGCTTTTGTGGGGAGAGCATTTTTTTTCTCCCTTTTAATATTAATGTGTAATTTTGGCCAACAAAGTAGCGATTAGGAAACAATAGCAAATCTCAAAATGCATTAGGCTTAAAATCCAATAAATATACCAAATGCTTTTGTATAAATCCTCATCCAGTTTGTTGCTTCTGCAGGAACCACTGCTATTGGAAATCAATCTCAAACGTTTTATTGGTCAATTAATTCTGAAAGCTCCTTAGTGTCTTCTCATCTGATTAGCTTCAATGCTTCTTATTCTTCTGCAGATTTTCCACGGCGAAGTCTTACAGATAAGAATTTGGCATGAGTGCCTTAATAACATGTGAGATTTTGGGCACATTGGTTTTACGTGCAAACTCTCACTCCACACTGTCCTACTGAGTGACTGTTTGCCACGGAGCGTGGGCTGGGGTAAATTCAGGTTCTGCTGAACTCGGTGACCAAACCTGCAGAGGTTTTAGGGGTTTTGTGTTCATCCACAGGTTTTACTGGTAAAACAATCGTAGCTCACCGGGGAGGGGGGGGGGGAAATCTGCCCAGAAAAGAGCAATTGCCAATATATCAATTAGAGCTTGGTCTTACTACCTCAGTTAGACTGACAGTGCAGTCCATGGAGGTGTGGGAGATTGGGGAGGAGGTCAGCTGCTGCCCACCTTCAGCACCGTGGCAGATTCTGTCTCCTAGTAAACACGGTGCTGTTGTCGGAGGCTGTCATGTGGTATCTTGCAGAATCTCGTAGTTAATTACTTTTGACAGGAGTCCAAAAGCAGAGGGCAGAGTATAAGAGAGAAGATCGAGAACAGAATTAATCTTTTGTCTCTATTTTATGCAATACGGAATCTCAGAAGAGTGTTCAATGGAAAAGCTGGCTAAACTAGAAGAGCTGAGGTGGGACAGGTGTGACAGCAGTATTGCGTGGCAGCGCTTTCTCTGCCAGTCCTGTGTGCACTGGCAAAATCTGTCAAACGAGGCTGTATCGCAGGGAGCCGTTTTCAGTTACAGTTCTACGCTCCCCATTGTGCTCCCTTCTGTATTGTGAACTAGTCTCTTATCAATACCCAGCCTTCCGTCTCAAAATTAGCATTTAAAATACAATATAAGGTGCTGCACGATTCACAGGTTTTGTGACGTTAAGCTTTACCAGTCTGGTTTTCATGCTATCATTACTTTGCAGTTATAAGTGCTTTTATAGAGTTCATTTTTCCTGATGAGGCATATAATGGCAAGAATCGGAAAGCACTACTTCAACCCTGCCCGTAACAGCTATGATTTGCAAAGTATCTTTTTTTAGAACGAGATAGCTTTTGTGAATGTTGGTCAGGGTATATCTTTGTTTAACTATATCTGATTGGGATTTAGCACACAAATAACCTTCGTAGCTAGCTGAAAATACAAATCTTACACTGGACTGAAACTGTAGCACAGCAGTTGCTCCAACACATCAAGATGTTATTAGAGAGACACAGGGACTCGGAGAGGAATTTCAGAAGGATTATACTGAGTAAGTACACAGCAGTTACTAAAATAAAAGTTGGCATTCAGATCATATTAACAAGAAACCAATATTCCCGAAGATGTTACGTAAATAATTGCTAATATATTAGGTTGCCATATGTACGTGTGTGTGTGTTTGCGCGTGCTGTGTCCAAGAGAGCAAATGTCAAATATACAGTCACGATCCCCTCCCATCAAGTGAATGGTAAAACTCTCATTCTATTTCCGAGCATGAGCATGTTCCTACATACAAGATACACAGTCAGCAAATACAGTGATGAAGACATATATGTCAATGGGATTAAGATAATACAGAGTATTAATATGGCACCAGGGAATGTTGCTGCACTTGGATATCTAACAGCGTCTCCATTCCAAATCCTTTTTGGAAAGGTTTCGAACCCATTTACTGCACAGTAAGATTAAACTCATGATTGAATGAATTACAGTCAGACAGAGTAGATAAAATCACACTCCACTGATAATCATATCTTGTGCTAGCAGGATGCATCACCTCTGCATGTATTCTGAACATTTTTTTAGTTTTCCAAATATATATATGTGAGTGTAGGTGTATATACTGATTAGCATTATTTTAGCTATAGAAGAGATTTTGAAAACATAGTAAGAAAAAGCTATTAAAATACAGATCTGGAAAGACTCACTTAGGGAATATGCTTAGGAGTCACTGCTTTATACACAGAAATTTTCATTCAACCCAAAATCTTCTTGCTTTATTGTTAGAAATACTACTAATGTCCTTGCTGCTTACCTTGCACATTGTTGGTATATCGTTATTACACTCTGATTATTGGCAGTTTTTATTGCTATGTAGAAAAATGTCTTCAAAGGTTTAAAAAGCAAACAAAAAAACCCAAAACATAGATTCATTCAATTTTTTTCTTTAAAGAGAAACATTTATATCCCATTGGTAGTCAGTAAATAAAAATGCCTGAGTGCCATTTTTCTGTATATACTTTGAATACTACAGGTCTTTCAATGGAAGTTATGCCCCAATTTTCCTTGCAGATTTCAGCAGAAGTATGGGAAAGACATTGAAGCAATAAAAAAGGAAAGGAAAGAAATTAATCAGAAGTTTAGAATGTTCAGTTTTATTCTTTTATACTGTGCCAGTTTTCTGTTTTCCTTTTCTTTGTTTATGAGAATATCATTTATAAGATTCATTGACAGAAAAAATTTGAAATGTACTGCAGCCCAAAAACTTGCCTGCATGTTTTTGGGAAGATTCCATGACTTTGTGTGTCATGTTCAACTTCAAAAGAAAAATAATAAAAAAACCCCCACGTAATATCTCTTTATTCTGTTCATACCCTGATTAGTGCTTCCATGAATCCAACTGAACTAAAGTTCAATGCAAATATATTAATGAAAGGATTGGTATGTGCTGTGTTGTACTCCATTTTTATGACAGGATAATAAACAGGAACTCACTGAACGAAACTGAGGATTATGTTTAATATGGCAGACAGTAACAAAGCCATGGCATTATTTTCTTTAAAATCTCTAAGGTTATCTTGAAGATTCTTGAAGATATTTACCTACTGTTTGATTTTTGGAGTCCTACGTTTATAGGTTTAGTTGAACGTACAGCAGATCTGCCGTACATTACAAATGGGTGACAAGCTATTCTATTTCCATATAGTAATAGAGAATGTTTTGAGATTAAACCTTTCTGTAAGTCTGCCTCTTGCTCTTAACTGTCTCCCTTAACCCTTGCTTTCCCCTTCTCAAATGCAGCCTTTAACTGTCCTCCCTCCAAACCCTGTCTTTTCACCCCACCATATCCAGACCCTATCCTTTTCCCCTCTCGAGTACTTGGTTTGCTTGACCTACAGCACACTCTGTTCCACTTTTCCTGGTTCTCAGAAGACAGAAATCTTCTCCAGTGATAATATTACCATTACATGTCCCCTCTGAGGTTCCTGAAAAGATCTGGCAGTTTGCATTGGCTGTTGTTCATCTGCTGTGTTCAAATTTGGCAGAGTCCGCTCACAGAATTAGTAGCCTCTAAGAACTTGGTTTTGGCCTGAATTAGCACGGGTAATGTACAGAGGATCTCTCTCTTCTGAGATCTCTCTAATTTGACACAGACTTCTGGACGTTAACATGTGCTTAGCATCACAAAAATGTGCACAGGGACAAATCTTGCGATGTCTTTTATGGCTGCAAGGGTTATGGCACTAGTAAAACTTCTCTGGAGTTTTCACTGCAGATACCAGAGACGTGGAAGTTTGCGTGCTGGGAGATAGAAAGCACAGGAACCTGGTTTTCCACTTGGAAGTAGTGTTAGGACATCTTCAGGGTATCTGGATGTGCAGTCGCCTCCTCCTGCAACCCCAATCATTTCTCCTGCTGAGGAGATGGGTTACGAATTTGCGGATGCTGTACGGCCCCTGCATTGCAGTTACCTCCTTGGGATTGTCCGGAGTGTAAAGTGGGAGCGAGAGAGGAGTTTGTCAATAATACGTCAATGACGTTTACTCTTGGTCATACCTATTTACTTTTGCTTAGTACAACTAAGTGAATATCTCCTTAATTATTCCTTATATATTTAAATTGCTTTTTCTACATGGTTGATGGATTATATTTAATTCTTTGTAATAGTTTTGCATAAAAATGCAAATGCTGTACCTTGTGGAAGCACAGCAAGGATTCAACAATTAGAATAGGGTGTTTGGATAACTCAAAACCAAACTTTGCTTCATTATTTGTTCATTCACTTTGGGGAGTATGTTGTCATATTGTACAGCTCAGAGACAGCATTAATCTTTGTTGAATCTTTCATAACAAGTCACCCTTGCTCAAGGACACATAAGAAACACAGCTAGAAGGAAAGTTTTCCTGCTTAACATAATGTATTCCTAATGTTTTACTTGGCCTGCAGGTGCTCCTCCCATAGTATCATTAATTACAACAGTAATAATCCTATTTGAGGAGAGTATAAAACTTCTAATGTTTAGCAAGTTCCTTCCAATTTTTTGAATGCTTCAGTTTAATCTTCCATTTTTACAGGACACTCCAAACAAAAGAATATCCAGCCCCCAAAGAGAATGAGCACTGAACAGCCCCGCAAACACTGCAAGGCTCCTGCCCTACAACGAAATAGCTCATTGCTCCACCGTGTCTTCCTTTTGTGCCAGTAAACAGAAGAGACGAGAGATCCCCAGTAACAAAGTATCGTCTTTATTTCAATTTCAGTTTTCCTTGTCAATAGGTTTTTGTAAATCAAAGTTTACGCTGAAAGGTATTTTTAGTATGAAAAAGACTTTATAATCAAAGAGTTTTCTTTTAATCGCTTCTTCAGAAATATATTTTGATAATAGCAACTGCTCATTACAATAAAAACCAGAAAAGGCATTCATTTACTGTGGCATGGGAAGTACTGCCAGTTCTAAATGCCCTACATAGTTTCTTTAAAATTTTTACGTTCTTTAGGCCTCAACAAAAACCAAAGCTCCTCTTCCAGGTTTGGTAGCAAACAGACTATTATTCTCCAATGGTAACCTTTGGACGTTGGTTTGGTAATAAGCTTTTTTTACATTTTTTAGGAAAGCATTCAGCTTGTCAGTAGGCACCATTGACACAGTGCAGCCACCCCATCCAGCTCCAGTCAGACGTGACCCGATGGCCCCAAATTGCCTAAAACAAAATAACAGAAGAAAAATCCTGTAAAATAAACCAAAAAGAGGTAATCTGTCATATATAAAATTCCTATAGGAAACTAGTCAATACTTTACTCAAAACACATCTATGTCATCTGATTTTTCTGAAGTTCATTTGGTTGTATGCGATGTTACAGCAATTTGCAGTTACCATTTTGAACCAAAAAAAATGTTGACACTTTAAACAGCAATATAGTCACTTCTGTCAATTCCAAAAGTCACCCTCTTTTATAATGCTTCAGCATCAGCTGTTTTAAGGATCACAGCACAGCTGAGATGAAGAAAGCAGGAGAAGAAAGGAATTGTGTTAGCAACATTCATAAGACATCAGAAGTGAAAACAGAAATACATGACAAAAATAACAAAAGAGGGTTCATAAACTAATTGCACAGGATGTAGGCATGCAAGCCATTTTCTAATGTGGCAAAGACAAATAGCTCTATTCTTCCAGGACAGATCTAAAACATGCTGAAGATTCACAGGCTTCTGCAGGACTGCTGAGCGTGCCAGTCAAGAAAAGGAGAGTTCAGAAGCCCTTAAAAAGTCCTACAGAGTCACTGCACTCAAACATCTGTTTATGCTGAATGGACAGAGCTGGGCATCTCTCTTTAGAGGAACCTCATGAACTTAACAGATTTACAGCAGTAGAGGTAAACCAAGAATTTAGTCCCAAAAGAAAAAAAGCTGTTAAAGGAGGGTGAATAAAAAGAACAATGACAAATAAATGACATCCAAAATATAAACCATTCCCAGCCTCAAGATACTGGCCTGCTAGAAGCGTCCTACAGCAAAACCCATGCCATTACTCTGCAGGATTCAGATGCCATCTCATTAGAATTTAGTCAAATTATTTTCGTTAGTCCACTTACCTGCACTCCTGATCTTTACTTGGATTCAGAAAAAGTAAGAAAATACCACGTAATATATTTCTTTTTCTAACCTAGTCAGAACAGGATGATTTAGAAAATTCATTTGAAATCTTATTCTCATGAGAGAGCTAATCTGATTTGCAAACAAATACTTTGGATATGTTTCCAATACCCACAGACGGAGAGATTTACCAGTCTTAGAATGTGTGTGAGGGAGAGATGGCATCATGTGAGTAACATATTGGAAAATGACAGCTCGTTCCGAGTAGGCTGTGGTAATTTTTCATATGTGCATTTTATGTTAAATGAATCTGGTATACCGCTGGGTTAGTAGAGGTTTAGGTCATATTTCAAGCAAGTACTTACATATGTGTTTGATTCTAAACACGCTTACATATCTTCTTGAACAGAAACACTTTCTTCAGTGTGTCTGTGTGGTGCCACCCTTCATATTGACTCGATTTTATGTTCATTCTTTATTTCCTGTTGGTGTTTTATTTTACTTATGATTATTATTCCTGTAAGCCACTCATTCTCTGATGCAATTTTTCTCATTTCACATCCATGGAGCAACTTCCTAAAATGAGGAGGATCCAATCCAGTCTCCATTGCAATCAATAGGGAAATTGCCATCGACTTCATAAGGCGCAATCCACTTTTCAAAGTCTGCTAAATCAACTGTCTCTACTCATTTGGTCTGGTTCCTCAGACAGAACTTCGGATTTCAGATGGTGTCTGGCTTTTATTTTGGTAGGCAACTGAAATCCCTTCAGAATTGTTCTGAACCTTTTACTGATTTCATAATTCTCTGTGGTCATGCTCATGGCTCATTTTTAAAATGACTCAGTAAAATACTTAGTTGAAATAAAGCATAATGTAGACAGAAAATATGCCTGTTTCAGAGCTGAAGTCACTGTGTTTCAAAATAGTGTGGCTAACAGTTTCCAACGTGGTGATATGATTAGACACTTTGGGCTTAATGCTGAGGAACTCGGTGTTTTGATGGGCAGTGCTGCAACACTTGGAAACTAGGTACCTGCCATTACAAGAATTCAGAAGTGAGCGCCTAATTCTGCATCTGCTGGAGAGGGATCTAGTTCAAACATGAGAAAGTTGACAGTTTCAGACCTGTTCCAAAGTTTTTTTCAAGTCTTGATCAGTTCAGTCCTAAGCTGAAACTTTACCTGTCCCCTGGTAAAGTGGGATTCAGAGCCAGACACTCTCTTCTTGTGCACTGGCATCTAAATCACGTGTTTATGAAGAGAAGTATGAGCAGATAATCCTGTGGATGAAGCGCTCACGCACACGGTGGGGCGATGGGGTTTTAACATGTGAGAAAGTACGCGATGCACTGCTTGGGCTATGCCGCAGCTGTGAGGACGAGGAAGAGAGGGGGAGGCGGAGCACACCAGAAAGATAAGGCAGCTGCAGTCCAGTGCTGGGGGCCCTCAGCTCCCAGTCCTGGGTTCTGGCCTTTGCTTCTCACAGAGCTTATGTATCTTGTCCCAGTATTATCTTATGAGGAAGGGGGTGTGTCTAAATGAGAGTAAAAACATGAGTACTGCAGCAAAGGAAAGAAGAATAAAAATGGAAGTCCCATGGTTTGGTATATGGAAGCGATAGGCAAGATGTTGCAGTACCTCATTTTAAAAGTAATTGTGCTGTAAGAGGTTAAAAAAGCAGTGCAATATTTTTAATTCCAAATACTCAAAATTATGAACCAGCTATTCGGAAAGCATGGCGTTAACATGGTAAGACTTAAATACATAAATCGGGGGGGGGGGTGGAGTTATTCTGTTTTGCAGCTTAGTCTGCATTTGAATAACATCTTTAAGCGGTTTTGGCTCTGAAATAGCTGCAAACTTCTTTTGATAAGGTTGGTTTTTGTTTGTTTTGTTGAATTTTCAAACTGTGCCATGGACCCCAGGCTCTGCAGCTTTAAGAAAATCATCAGTGATAACAGTCGTGATAAAATGCAGAGTTGTCTCAGCTACCATAATGCACCTGGGTGTAATGTAAAATCTTTTAAAAGTGATCAGAGAGGATTCAGCTATCTTCAGCTGTATGGGGCATGGCTGCTGGTAACACAAATTACCAGAATTTATACAACCAAAAGATGGGGAATAAGGGAATGAAAGAAAGTTACTTGCCACACTCAAGGATTCTGAGAAATTTTCAAAAGTACCTAACAAATTCAAGAGCTCAGATCCAATTTTTTGTTCCTTAATTGTTTAGTAACTCTTCTGTGTTACTTTGCAAAGACTAACAGGTAAAACAGCTATTAACAGCAGGAGATAGGTTCGAGAAAGTACAAGCCTTCTGTCTTAGCAAAAAGAAAAGAAAAAGCAACTGACCGACCAGTGGTTACAGTTTTCAGCACTACAAACCACAGCAAGTATGGATCCCTTTCTTTCTTGGCAGAGGTTGTACAGTAAAACATAAAGATCTAGGCAAAACAGAAAACATCTGGATATGCAGATTATTCTTCACAGTTTAAACCTTGTAAGGAGAGAGCAGCACTAGACTCGGGCAATTCTGTGGAATGTATTTTTGGAAAGGCTTTTTAAAGTTACAGGGCAGCTGTATATCATTGTAAGTAAAGAATGTAATTTATGTAGTTCCTGGCCATTTCTATAATCACATCAGCCAAGTTTTCCTAGAGTGACTAGTGATTTTATGTCCCTTAGTTTTTTAATGTACAACTTGAGAAAAGTTAAGACTTTTTTTCCAATAGTTTCCAAAAATTAGATGCTGCCTTCAGCTGCATTCATCTAGAATAGCTATACGCTTTCAGAAGTCTAATCACAGAATCGGAAAAACATTAAAGAATATCAAACTTCTAAAGAAGAAAGATACGTTTCTTAGGAAATACTTCTGATGGGACAAGACTGTAAAGTATAATGAACAAATAATTTGCTTGTTTCTGTGCAATGAACGTAATAAAAAAATCCAGATGAAATCATTTTAATATACCAATTAGAAATCATTTCACACAAATGACACTCCGCTGTGGTCCTTAGCTGTGCTCATCACAGTAGCTGTGGGCTCTTCTGCTGGTAAATTACAAATCTGATGTAACATGGGCACACACATCACACTTTTCCTCCACTATTTATATTTTGGTCCCTGGAACTGAAATGCCCTGATTAATTTTAATTTAATTTAGTAAAATCCTAACTGTGTACTCCTTTCCTTTGGGTTCTGTGGCTGCGTCTATGCTACTGCCTGCAAGTGGTGTCACGATACCCCAGCTAGCTCAGAGAGTGGCTGCTGTCTCGCTGTGAAAGCCCAGAGCTCAGCATAAATGAGAAACAGAATTTCCATCCCCATGCTGAGCTTCACGCTGCAACAGACTGTTGCTAGCATCCCTGCTAGCTTATTTAAATGTAGTGCAGGTAACTCCACACTGTAGTGCAGATCTTAGCCGTTTACACCTACTTGTTTTCTGAGCATTTCCGAGAACAGGCCCTATTAGTAGGATTCAAACTGGATACCCTAAGTGAAGAGACTTGAAATGGCTCATCCCCTTTGTGAAGTTCAGTCATCAGATGCTATTGGCTGAGGCATCAATGCTGGGTAGTTACCCTACCTAAAAATAATGCAGACGTTAAGCTCTAAGGCTTCTCCTCTGTCAATGGTGTCACAGAAGAGGCAGTGCTGATACCTTACACTAGATCAAGATTTTGTAGCCCAAGATCTTTGATAATTCAACAGAGCATAGTTTCTGCCTTTCAGCTGACTCTGGAGACAGCTCTCCCTTCTCCCACGCAGATCAGCGGTCCCCTTTGAGTAGCTGGGGTAACCATGGTGGAATTGCCCTGCTGAGTAACTCTTGTAGCTTATTCTATTCTGTGATCATTACGTGATACAATAACTGAGTACAGCCTGTGAGTTACGTACTGGATTGGCTCCCAAGAGAAGGAACAAAAATTGTATTGCTAAATTACTATCAGACTTGTCCAATGGCGACCAGGGCTTCTCTGTGTTTTATCACAAAACAGCATGTGTATTCCATATGCAAAATAATCTGTGAATGTCCAAAAGTCTTCTGTTCAGTTTTTAAGTTTGTAGTTTTCTGGCTCGGAGGCCATTCCATCTTGTCTGCAAAAGAAATCAGACTAACCTAAATTATCATCTGTATCATACGCTATCAATTTACAAACCTGGTAAATGGGCATTGCAACTTAAAAAATCCACACAAGTATAGCAGTAAGAAAGCACATGGCAAATTGCATTTTTGTAAAATTCCTATTTTCATTATAAATCAGACTGATTTCTTAATTTAAAAAAAAAAGCCAGTTGCTGGTAAAGAAGTATTTGTGTAGCTTTCATTTTTAGGTGGTAAGGCATTCATTTTTTTTAGCTTCAAATTGAAACAGTTTCTGTTTTCTTCAAGACTTAAAGATATAGAGAGAGGATGACATACTTTTACAGAGTATTTGTTTCTACAGGACAGTGAAACAACATTTCTTGACCTCAGGCCTGCAAACACAGCATCTGACATTTCCTTTCTGGCAGGGCAGTAATGGTCTGGCTTAGGGCAGAGTTTCCCAAACTAAGTGCACCCTTCTCCAAGGAGAAGTAGGAACCATAACAGGTGAACAGAAGTATGAAGGTGGCACCACCAGGAGCTGTGATGAAGTGAATGAGGGAAGTGGCTGGGGCAGAGGCAGGGACGGAGTAGTGGTGGGAATGCTCGGGTGGGCAGCTCTTTGTTCCCCCAGGCGACTGTTAAAATGATCACCAACCACCGAATTCCTTCTGTAGGCCTTGAATTTACATCAAAGTCAGCATAACATATCTGTTCCATGACTAAATGTACCAGAAAAATGGAAATTAAGAGGGACTTAAATGTGTACATTCTTTCACGCTGATCCTGTGGTATGGATGAAATACTATGTAGAATGTGAGTACTAAGTATTTATTTTCCCTTTCTGTATTAACACATGGTTATACCAGATCTCATCATCCACTGTAGCAGAGTTATGATAATAACAGCCTGCTACACGCAACAACCTGTGATTTCCAGCTCACTTTGCGCCATTTCACAAACTCGGTTTATTCTGGCTAGAGGATACGAAACTGGGGAGGAATAAAGGGAGAAGAGAAGGGACAGAATGACACTCAGGGAATCTGTTTTGGAGTTGAGAGGGCTTGTTTTATCGCTGCCAAACTGTGTTAGGGAACCCAGCTAAAACAATGAAGCTGGGGCAGCGATGGAGAGTGAATAATGTGGGGAAAGCTCAGACACACAATGCAAAGAGCAGAAGCGGAGCGTTAGCCGTTATAACAGTTAACACATCTTTTAAACTGTGAAATGCTGTCCAACCTATCTGATACCCTAGACAACAGATTTTTTTGAAATGAAAAAAATGCAGAAGCATTTCACAATATACCATTATGGTTCCAATGCAACCTAAGAATGTAGAACAGCTAGTTTATGCCCTGTAATTCCTATGGCGGCAGTTCTGAAGTAGTTAAGAAATACACAAAAAGTAACAGAATTCAAAGAGAACAACGAAGATGATGCTTTAAGAAAACCAGTTATGACTTCTACAAGTTAGAAAAGAATAGCCAACAGTCTAACGTAACACTTGTGACGATGAGTCAGTCCAAAAGCAAAGTCTGTAATAAAGCCATAAACTGCAGCTTTCATCTGAAAGTATTACGCAGATGTCAGTAGGGAAACAATTGACCATGTAATGTCCCTGCAGGAGATTAATTTTGTAATAAGAGACAAGAATACTTTCATTTTAAAATTGCAATAGCCAACGATGTCATATTTTCTCATCAATTCAAACAATATTCTCAACAGGCGATTACTCTTCCTTGTGGTCAAAACTTACAGGCAGATGTCTACCAGCCGATCCAGTTCAGGACAGCTGCATTCATACATTTCCCTGCAGCTGATATAGCTCTGGTTCATTAATTCTCCCAGCAGCTGGACTGCGTTGGCAGGTGCTTCGTTGCATATCTTCTTAAATTCCAGCACTCTGGCAGCTTCACTATACACATGCTTTGCACGCTGGTATAACTTAAAGGTGGAAACTAAACAAAATGAAAATATTAAGTACTGCAGTTATCCATTAATATTCACTACAAAAGGAACATACAAAAACATAGTAAATTATGTATTTTTAGGAATTTATATTTTATATGAGAACTCCCCAGGCTAAAGGCCTTCTGCAAAAGCTCACCTACATCTTCTTTAAATAGTATTTAGAGTTCATCAAAGTACAATGTAGACATTTTTTTCATATTGATAACTTCATGCTCTGGTTCTTTGCTGTGTCAATGAGCAGACACAGTCTCTCCTTCTACTTTGCAGAGGCAAGCCACAAGTTCAGGAGTGAGCAGCGACGTGCATTAGGGCATTAATCTAAAGCTTTCAAATTTCCAAATACCAGCAAAACTGAGTCATGAGCACACCAGAAAGTCACCCAGTGCCCTGCAGGCAGCCGTCGGCCAGCACCTGCTGGCCCTGGGCACTGTGTGTGAGCACTCCCAGCCAAATCTGCATCAATCACCTAACTCTGCGGATGGACCATTTCTTGAAAAAAAAAAAAA
>RSEF01000010.1:11284851-11395051 GCA_003993805.1 Himantopus leucocephalus | reverse complement strand
TTTCTTGAAAAAAAAAAAAAAGCACAACCAAATCACAAAAAACCACTAACCACTTTTTTTTAAAACCAAACCAAACAAAACCTGAGATTAATAAAAATGCTATTATCCATATTTCCTGGTGCATAGGTAAGGAAGCCCTCTCAAATATTTTCATAATGATGCAGGCTCACCCTGACTGTAAATAATACCAGATTAAAGGTACAGTGAAGAGCACAGGTGCTTTCAGTTTGGTTTGCAGGGTTTATTTCTGGTGTGTGTTACCAGCCAGAGTGTCAGTGCTGCCTGTGTGGATGTGAAGAGATGTCAAGCCCGGGCAGGTACTACTTAGTATTGGCCTACTAAGATAAAAGACTAGCGCAAGCATTTTGGCTAAAATTTTTCTATTGTGCCATGAAAAAGCAGTTCCTCAGGGAAGCGGGGGGGGGCACGCCCAAACCTTGCGTGGCTGTTGGGGTAGAGACCTCCACCAAGCCTGACCAATGGGACACAAAAAGCAAGGCGATGGCTGTGGTTAAAGGCTCCTCAAGCTACTCTTATTGACAGGAGGGTTTGCTTTGCAACTAATATCTGAGCATTTCTCTGCCTTTCCCAAGCTCATGTTGCAGTTAATTGTTTTTCTCTCCCAATATAAATCTGTTTGCTTTAATATCGTGGCTGCTATTGAGGAAGTATTGTTCACCAGAAGCATGCATGACATAATTAAGTTTATGATTAAATTGGTTTACTTGAGCTGTTTGGATGGTAAATATTAGATAAATGGACTTTATTCTCTATGTGGAGCACCTACTGCAGTATGTTTCCTTATTTCATCCCAACTCAAGCACACTCTTGTCAGAGCACCTCAGAACATCCCTCATTTTCTTTCTACGTGTGAGTTCTCCTTTAGAGCAAGGTCTCTCCTCATTTCAGCTTCTGGTCTCTCTTGCTTTCTGAAATGGCTGATGAAACACGCAAATAGAGGTAAAAAGGGAAGAGACAAGCCCTGTATTCAAAACAGAACTCGCTATCTGACCCAGACACACGGAGTTCCCACTCAGCTGTTCCGTAGAGACAGTCAAGTTCTAGAACCACTTCTGATGATTTCAGCGATCTACATTTGCAAGTGTACGTAGAAATCTTCCTTGAAAGACTGGAAATAAAATTGTGTCCAGTATTAAGTCTCTCGTACGTATACTCCAGATTGCAACCCTTACAGAGTAAAACTTCATCAGCACCTGTATAATCCCTTTTTATTTCTCCAGAGTAAGTGTAAATCACAACTGTAAATGCTGAAAATACAGTGCTGAGAGAGACACAAGTAGTCCAAAATGATAGAGAAACACTGACCATAGCAGTGTTCTGCTACCGGTGATATTTATTTTGTAATTCAATACAGCCTGCCACTGAGAAACCCTGCCTTGCTGTCTTTTGAACACGCCTTCTGAATGCGTTTCAAATGAGGACAGAAATGAGAATAAGGAGTGCCCCGCCGAAACATCTTCTTGAGAGTATCACACGGGAAGAGCATATTTTGTTTTCCCATTTAGAGATGTGTTTTACCCCACTGGGTTTTGTTGCTGCTGGAGTTACTTGCACTGTGTTTTGCAGAGCTATGCCTCAGTATTTTTGAATATCGAAGAAAGGCAGCTTAGCCTATTTTTAAGGATGGTTTCTCTTTAAATACTCTTTTCTTATAAGCCATTGTTTTAGAGCAAGGAGATTTCTAAATGTGCATTCGTTTAGGGAATATCTAAAGTTGCGTGAGAGATTGCCATAGCTCACACTCTCTTGTAAATCACCATTGAACAGTAGTAACCCAAAGAATGAACTGAAAACATGTCTGGTTTCAATTGTAAGGCAACAGACGTGCCAAAGGCTGTGATTGATTCGGAGACCACCCTTTGGTAAAGCAATGCTCTACTGGCCAGATTACCTTAAAAATCTCTGGGGTTGTGTTGTGCTCATCATGTTATGAATTGGCAACCAGAATGGGTGCTCTGGCTACTGGCTGCCCGCCAAAAGATCCAAGCCGCGTCCTCGACAGCACTGGCTCCCAGGAGGGTCACTGCAATAGGGGAGAACTTGCTACCTTGACACTGGCTTTCTCTCGACGGGGAAGCAATCCTTTCAGGCAGGTCTCAAGTGAGAAAGAGCAGCTGGACGTTATTTTCAGAATCCTTTGTGGACATTTACCAAAGTAGTATCGGTTAAAGGCTGGCACCGTTACATTAGCTATTGGTTGGTTATGGGCAGCATTTTATTTCAGAAGATCATGTTTGCGTTCAAAAAGTATTTTTATAGTTTGCATTTCCTCTCTGGCAGTGTACTGCTCAGGTAAAATTATCTTCAGGACAGCAAACACCTCTGTACTCTGTAAGTCCTATTCTAAAATAATGAAATGATTCATGTATTTTCAGCTTTCAACACCAAATGCTTCTGGTAACAGAGAAACCTTCTCTTCTGTTTGGACAGGTAGTCCAACTAACCATCTCTACATGATACAAGATAGCAGAGCACACACAAAATTTCTGAAAATTACATCTATACTGGAATCTCCTTGCTGTATCACAGCCTTTATATTAGCTCCACATAAGTAAAATCTGAATTAATAGGACGTGCCAAACAGCTATGGAGGCTGTGATTTTAGAAGAGTGCAGGAACTGATCAGAATCTCCGTGCTTCATGCGGCCACATTTTTTACAAGTAAAAAGGACTGATTTCCTAAGCCATACTCTGTCAAGGTTAAAAGAAACAAAACCAAAGCAGGCATGACTGATTAGTTTATATCCAAGCTAGGGCTGGAGCGCTCTGAAAGAGGAAAAACTGAAGCTCTCAAAGTAAATCTAGTGTTGCACAGGACTGGGTTATATGGTCTCACCCTCTGTGGTGCTCAAAGGAGAGCAAAAAAGCAGGGTTTAGGGAACTAACGCCAGATTCTTAAAAGCATGTGGATCCTTAAATCTAGTATAGTGTATGGAAATTAGATACTTAATCTGACTGAACATGTAAATATACTTCCCTAATCCAGTAAACTATAAGGGCCTGGTTTCTCCCACTTAAAATTTATTTCCAAATTAGGGGTACGGGTACCCTCAGCTCCATCTGCTGTCAGTGAAAAGGGCAGGCTCGGGAACCATTTGTCCCACTTGAGACCTGGATTGCCCTGGGGTGTCCGTTTCTCTAGTGACTAGAGAGGAACCTAAAACCTCTGGCGCAATGGAACTAGTGGCTGCCACGCTGACGTAAGACCAATTGTCTAGGGCGTGTCTAAAGTAATGTTTCTTCCATCAGGGGATCTGTGCAATATCCAGTTCAGGTGCTCTGCTTGTCTGAAATGACGTAGCGCCACTCAGGCTGATGGAGATTTGTATCGGCTGCGAATCTAGTCTCTGGCCAGAATCATGCTCTCAAGAACTGTTCTTTGAAAATCACTACACATATCCTCTCTGCCACGTTCTACATAGCTCACTGCCATGCAGGAATGAACTGTTTGATCTTTAGACCTAGACACACTCACACAATGAGAATCTTGTGGTCTTTTTTGTCCCTTTCTGAAAAGACAGTATGGAGATTGTGATTTATTTTGTATAGTATCAGCTGCACACAGAACAAATTTCTTGTGGATTTCTGTAATGTCATCCATGAGCAGGTAGACTCCATTCCCTTACAAACCACCCAATGCCCTTGAAAGAAATGGGGACTTTTTCCAGTGCACTAATAGCTCGCACTGCAGCAAGAACCGTTCAAGTTGTTAAGACGCAGAAGACTAACATTAATGAAAGTTTGTCGAAAATCCATATAAAATCTCTTAAAAACCAACCAAAATCCTGGGCTATTAGTCCCAAACAACTGTGGGTTAATTAAATATAACAGAGAAGTTTACTGTGAGTTTTCAACTGTATGGTCATATTTTTAATTTTAGCTTTACAAAAAGTGTGCAAACCTGTCCACTCCATTTACAGGGATTTTTTTTCTTTATAATTAAATGTTGTGGCTTCTCAGCAACTTGTATTTGTTACAACTTCAACTTCAGCAGATTCCTTTCTTTAGAGGCTTCCTGTACAATTCTATCTGACCTTTAGCTAAAGACCAATCTCTTCAGGCTATATATTTTTTTCTAGTTGCTTTGGCAGCTTCTTAAGATATGTTTCACTGTAGATTAATGAGCTACACATGGCTGATGGGACTGTTAGAAATTTACAACAGGAAAAACTCACCGACGCGAAATCATGTAGGGGACAGTTTCTACCACCATTACTCATATGGAATAGTACCCTTCTCTGTTAGGCATCCTGCTGATTGAACATGATGAGGGTGAAGGTTTCTGGCTCACAATGTATATAAGAAAATGCTGCCAGATGGCTTTAATTTGAGCCAGATTGTGAACCCCCTACTCGAAGTGGGGAACAGTTACTCTACTGGGACTGCTCAAGTAACTGTTTGCAATCTGGCTTTCTGAAAATAAACCAGGGGACGAGTCATTGCTGGATTCAATGACCCATTTAGCAGACACCTGCTTCAAGATTATGCTAACTACTGGTTTAAAGTGATTTTTTGCTCCAGAGGAATGCTAGCTTTAACAAGGCTTTTGCAACTAACTTAGACCCATCAGTGCCTGCGCCTAACCTGTGGCACACCCCAAAGACCTGCATCCTCCAGGTAGCTGTACGGGATCTGCCTGGAGCTGCCATCGCTCTGGGGCTCATCCAGCCAAATTTCTCCATGACGTGGATCAGGCTGAGGCTGGAGTAGGCACCTGGCCCCTCAAGCTGGGAAGTGCTCTTAGGTCTACCAGTTTGGAGATAACTTCTGCTCTTGTAAGACAAGGGCGTTCTTCTAATGCACACAACAAAGCTCTGTGTATCCCAGAGCAGCCTGACAGAACGCCTGAGAGTCCACCTTCATGAACGCATGTCTCTGCAAGTGAAGTTGAAGCTGTTCTTGCACTGAGGTCACCATTAATACAAATTACTTGGCAGTGGGAATGAAAGGCTATTCAAGCACCACTCATTGAAGCTACAGCACAGATTTAGAATTTTCTTTCCAGGGGACAAAAAGGACGGCAGTTAAACAGCCAAATCCACACAGCAAATGGATGCCTGCTCCTCCCATGGCGATTTCATTCCCAGGTTTAAATGTCAAAATTAGATTACAATTTTATACATGAAAAGGAAAAATGGGTTTAAAAATACATTATTTAAGAAAGAAAAAATATTCATGGTTAAAGGAATATACTGTTTTACAGGAGAACATCCTTTTGTGGTGAAGTTTATAAATACTTAATGTCCCACAATCACCACACACTAAATGTTCTGTGAAGCACTCGAGTCCAAGCCAAAATTATGGCATAGTGCACCTTAGAAAGTAATAAATATTATTTTTTCTAGGGATGTTCAGAAGCCACAAGTGCAATCCATGTGTAAACATTTGCAAGGGAGATTTAAACTCAGGATTTTGAGTTGGCCAAGGAACAACTGCAAGAAGTTTAGAGAGGCTTTATGCACCATCTGTACTTCTCCAAACCTGGGGAACAAGTGGGCTCTACAGTGGGGAACTGCAGAAATCCTTGAGTACCTGCTCATAAAAGGCATGCAAAGTTGCTGTGTGCTTCCAGACCTGGCCTGGGACTTGCTCAAAGCCTGTCCATACCATTTTTCTTTGGGATTCGGAGTTTTTATCTGGTCAGCCTTATACACTGATAAAACCCTATGTAAGTATACAGTATCATCGCTGGAGGAGTAGAGGAGAGGAAGCTAGACTTAAAGCTAAAATAATATTTACATAGTGCTTTCAGATCCTTAAACATGAGATACAATGCCAGTACAAAACATTATTTGTAACTATCACTGGGCTTTGAATAATACAAAAAAATAAAACTACTGACAATTTTTATTCAGCCACAGAGAAAACTCAGAATCCAATAAATCATCTAAAGGGTGATTCTTATGCAAATAATTCACCCTTAACATTACAATAGTTTATCAGGAAAGTTGATAAAATGTGTACAAAGGAAGAAAGATATCCTAAATGCTATGGTTCTTTCTTCCTGTTGAACAAAGTTGTTCATCAACATTCTGAAATTCTCTGCAGAGATTACTTATTTGTCGGTATGTTTTCTCTCACGTGAAGAAGCCACGCATTGTCATTAAAATACAGTGGGAAAGTAGAGGGGAAATAAGAAAAATATTTTTGTGAAACAGCCACTGGTTTTCCAAAGCCAACATAAAACGTAATTTGTTTAGTGTGTAACAAAAACAAACAGTGGATTTAGATTCCTTCTTTCTGTGTCTGTCTTGTTTCTTCTTTGCATATAGTTTTACAGAAATCTGTTATTTAATTTTATATTGTACATGCAAAGAGGCTTTCAGCATAACCCATTTTAATTGGCCTTATCAAATGAAATCATGGTCATGCGAGTTTAAGAGATCCTGTTCAGCAAACATCTGCAAATGCTATTCACAGCCACAGTATAAAATTTCCTTTGAGTTTCTTCTGTAGATTTTATTTTTAAATTTTTTATGCAGACTTTGGTTTTTGAAAAAAAAAAAAAAGGAAATACCCTGTATAAACAATCCAATTCTACAGAACTGTAGAATTTTGGTTTATAAACCAGGTATAAGGAGTATTAATATCTGTAAATTAATAGTCTTGTATTGCTTCATGAAGGGGAGAGTAAGGGGACAGCATTAGAAGATTTACAATGTTGTAGTTTCTCTTCAAAATGTTGCAAAGTGCAGGTATGTGGTTCAGTATATTCCTCATGCACATACAGCACAGAGCTACCATAACTCTTTCTATGGAGATAAAGAGCTGGATTAAGATATCATAGTCCATCCCGGTACCCTCTGGCAGTGTAGTTAGACAATAAGATAGTTTCATACTTTCTGATACCACTGGGGTGCAAAACAGGTTATAGATTCAGGACCTTGGTCAATATATAAAGTTTGCAATCATTCCAGATATACAGATTATTTAAATATAAGCATCAGTATACATAGATATGTTACTGATTCAGATACGTCCCTGAAAGCAGTCTTGGGAGGGAATGATAAGGATATAACTCAGCTACAAAACAGTAGAGGTATTAAGGCTACAGAATGGAAACAAGGAAGTAAGGATTATTTTAAGTTCTTAAAGAAAGGTTCTGATCTCAATTGGAAACCTGTTATGAATGCAAATTAATTATCTCATAAATGCTCTGTTATTCAGTGTTATTAGCAACCCTGGTATATGTATCCAGGATGCATTCCACGTGCGCCAATGCTCATGACTGCATGGTATAATCATAAGCAATAATACATGGGAAATACTTTAAATACTAAATTAGTCACCCCACCAACATTTTTCTAAAAAAAAAAAATAAAAAAAAAATTATAGCGACAGAAACTTCTTTCTCAGGAGAGACCTAGACGACTTGCTGCCCAGTGCATGTTTTATGAAGTGATCCTGTATTTACCAATTCAAACACAGAACCACAAGCTCCATCGATGCTCATCTTCAATACCAGTTAAGGAGAGCAAACAGGATTCATTTTAATGCTGTAACTAACCAAAATGTTTGGGTTTGTTAGAGCTGTTGCCTAAAAAGGAAGTCTAGTTTAGACTTTTCCCTAAATTAAAACCTGGGTTATTTAAAGGTGACTCTTAAATGGCAGAGGCTAATCTAAAATAGTAAGTGATTTGCTACTTCTACCATTTTAGAAACAGTTCAATCAAAATCAAAATTTTGCTCTATTTTAAGCTAAAAGTTAAACTGAAAATTGTGATATCAATTCTCTCACTTGCCACCCAAGATTCTGGTGAAGTATTCTGGCAAGACTTCCACTTGCACTACTTATTAATACATAAACTTTTTATATAATACAAACATTGTACACTAAACCCCACCATTTCATATATGCTTACCATCTTGCGTGTTTTGACTAAGGATCTGAGAGCGGAGCTCCTCCAGGCTAATTCCCAGGCATTTACAAATTTCCTCTGTGCTGTAAGGCTCAGGATGTAATACCTCCTCGACAATGGTCAGCATTTCCTCTAGGCTAACTCCTAGCTTGGTTTGCACATCATGGAGTCTCAATGTTTTTTTCCAGTCCAAGCCTTTTGACTTTGAGAGAAGCTAAAATTCAAAAAATAAAACAGAAAATATTGTGCCTTCCTGTTTAAAACTATTTAATTGTCCATAAGCACCTTTAAGACCCATTTGCTCTTTTCACTTCTAAATTGGGAATCATCAGAAGCGACTTTCTATCAGTACACAGCAGATAATCATTGTATTTATTTATAAAAGGTCTGTGAATGACAGATATTCTTCCCTCAAACCAGATAATATCTGTAAAAGCCCTCCTGGCATTATTTGTGTGATATCAAATCAGTGATTTATCCTTTTCCATGGATGTTGTTACTTCAAGCACTTATTAACCTTTTCCAATCACATTCAGACAATTGCCTACACAAATGCTATAATACTGTAACACTGAAAGTCCCTAAGAAGTCTGTTTCAGTACTGTTGGAATTTGCTCTAACATTTGAAACTTTTTGACCTTTCCAATATGCTCCTGGAGTTTTCTGATGAACATTTGAGGTTGTCATTAAAACCATTTATCATAATAGCCTTAAAAATACGCAAGTTGTCATAAGATTTGTGTGGGAGAATTAACTGTAACCTTTGTCAATCTCTAGAGTTTAAAGTAGATTTTAAGGACATTCTTTTAACATCCAATTTAAAGGAAGTTTTGAGCCTTACAGTAAGGATACGATGTGTTAGTCAAAATCTACTATCTAATGAAAATGGCTGAGTAAAGCAGCTTTCCTCATGTTTTCATAAGGTGGAATATTTTTAATGTTATGAATTACAGAAGAACATTAAGTGGTCACTGTGGGATCCTGCTGACATGCAACCTTTCATTTCAACAGATTACTACAGACTAAGACACAGATCAGCAGGTACATACCAATGCCATTTTACTGTATTCATAAGTACCTGACACACCTCCAATTCTGCACCATTTAAATGGAAATTAAAGCTTCCAGTATGCCAGATCAGGCTGTATGTTTGCAGAGAGTTTAAACCAGTGCAGAAAGACCACGGAACAAAATCCTTTTCCTCTTCAAATCAGCATTAAAAGTACTCATCGACAGGGCCAAGATTTCACTCAGTGTGTTATGTTAATCTTTTCAATAATTGCTGGTTTTGAGTGAGATTGGTTTGAAATCATTTAGGTCTCGATTCAGCAAAGCCATTTAACTTCCTGGGTTAAAAAATTAATGAGATTTACATATATGTCTGAAAAGTATTTGCTTTGCTTTGTGCAAAGTTACAGCAGAAGAAGTTGTTTAAGCAGAAGATCTACTGCCCAACTATCTGCTATAGATTCTCACCCTTCTCCTCTCCTCCAACAGTGCTTTTGTAGGGCTTTTCCAGTTTTGCTTTACCACAGTGTATAAAAATTAACTACTTTTGGTGCCATCTAGTGACTTGCTAAGATTTATGTGAGGCTTAGTAGAGCAGAACAAACAAAATCCAATCAAAATCCTAATCATATGACTCTGTCGCCATCTAAACCACAGTTTTGTATGTTCAGAGGTAGAGAAAGAAGCAGCACTGTCTAGTGGCTAATGCAGAAATCAGGGTGAGAAAATCTTCTTGTGAAAGAGTGTTTAAGTCACTTCTGGCCTGCTTTTCAAAGGCTCTGAGTACCTAGAATGCCACAGCCTTTATGTTATCATATTTTAGCTTACTTATTCATAAATTAGAATAACAATTATTGCTTCATTTGTTTTACTTAAATACTCAATATCTCTTATGCTGGTGCATGTTTGTGATGTGCTCTTAAATCTGCTTCAAGGTACTCAATGAATGGAAATTTTTTTCCTCATACTTTAATCCTAATGTTCAGCATCCCCTAAAATTTATTACCAGAAGTTAAACAGAACTAAGTAGTTACAAAAAATAATGTTCTATAAGGCAACAAAAATTTTTCTACTTCCCTTTTTAAAGAAATAATCCCCTGTCGAAATATGCCACGTGTATTGTCACACCTGTTCTCATTTCTATACTTCAAGGAAGATGCTGTATTTTAGATGAGTTAACTATGCTGGGGTTTTACAGGTCAAATGTTCCAAATGGAAACTGACCCCATCCGGCCAGTGGGCAGGGCTTTGTTGAAAAGGTCTATACTGCTTCCAGCAAAGTTTCAGTTCTGACAGCATAGGGAAAAATGTTATGGGCAAACAGAAACGGTTTTTGAAAATAATCTAACTGCAGCAGCTCAAATTGTAATGGACATAGAACAGAAATGGGAAAAAATCCCATCTATTTAATGTACAAAAGTAACCCCAATACTGATCCCACAGTTGGATATTTTCTTGATGATCTCTCACTAGATGGATTAAAGATGTGGACATCATCCAGCTGGCTCTTAACTGCCAGGATATAGCATCTGTAGGCTTTATTGTCCTTTATTGTTCAACACAGGCACACTGGAGAACTGTAAGTCACTGAGAGGAAAACCTACTTAGTAAATGATGGGGCAAGTAAGTCTGACTAGGAGTAAATATAGGAATACTTAGTCCTTATATAGCAACACCACTTTCTTACGCTTTACATTTCTATAATGTCATCTGAGCATCTTTCCACATTTAACAAACACTAGTTGATTAACTATATGGCATTCCAGTTGCAGACATTCTTGGCACCACTTTATAGCTGACAGTGAAGTGAACCAGGGGAGGGCACGGCATTCACTAATGCTCACATTCATCCTGCAGCACCTACTGTGTGAGTCTTCTGAAGCATGAAGTACAAGTTAATTTCCTTTGGAATTGCAAGTGTTCTGCAGAACGTAAGCGTCTTTAAACATACTGTTTAATGGAGTACAGGAAAGCACTCAGAGGCTAGAACAAGAAAATAGAAATAAATGAAAAGAAAATAGCACAAGAATGACTGTCCAGAAGGGAAGGGAGCAGAACCCAAGAAAGATAATTTTGTGATGATGATCAAGAGCTTACTTGCTTTGACTGACATCAAAATGTCAGTCAAATGCTAATGCCAGCAGGCATGTTGTGTTGGCATCTTTACTTACATGGGGCTTTCTCCGAACACTATGAAATTCTAGAATGACCTAAAGCAGAAAAGGAAAGACAAGCCCATCCTAAGGGACTGACCAATGAGAATTTCTTTTAAAGCATTATTGTGAGGCCCAGCATGTTATTTCATAGTTCCATTAGCTTAATGGTGCTTAACAGACTACCCTGCTTCCACTTACATAGCTGCCCTCCTTCACCCCACTGTGACCTGTTCCTAAAGACAGTCTTTTCCTGGCTCAACATATTTTTTTATAGTGTGTGCAACTTTCCATCTGGGTAGCGTATGTTTAAAAATAGACAGGTGTATGTTGTTAGTCTCTTTAAAATCATGCATCTGCTAAAGGTACCTTTTTAGAGATTGCATCACAGCTAACAGGAATGTAAAAAAAATCATCTTTCCTTACCACCTTTTCAGTTTACTACACAGGACCAATAATTTAAAGCAATTTAGAAAACTGATTCAATTCACAAAATCTAGTATATAGCACAATACTTCAAAAGATCTTACAGCTCAGTGCACTCGTTGTACTTTGCCTTTTAGAATAGCCCTCTGNGAAAAATAACACTATTCATTAGGGAACAAAAAAAAAAAAAAAAAAAAAAGCTCTTCCTAAAATACATACTTAGTCAATCTTAGTCAATTAACTATCCTAAAGTAGAGGTTTATCAGTTATAGCAGAACCAACACAGAGACAGGTCCTTATCTTGATTTTCTTAATGGCATAAGAATCTTTTTATTAACATCATCTGAAGTTTAGCTTCCCTCCTTGAAAAAGATCTCAACACAGTATTTTATATTACATTTTGTCAGTATCTGATCATCTCTTAATTCTTTTTTTTTAAGCATTAACTATGGTAATTTTGCATAGAATTATGATGGCAACAGATGCTCAAAGCACTTTTGAGTATTGCCCAGATTTTGGCCAAATGTTTTCTGGCAAGGAGTTCCACAGCACAGTTTTCAAAACCTTCATCTAGACTTTGTAACCCAAATTCTGTTCTTTCACATAGCACACTATGTTGGGTATAACTGCAGTGAATCTTTACGCTTACTCCTCACTTAATCTAATCAAAGAAATATCCACTGTATTCCTATAAAAAACGCAAATCAAACCCTACATCTACATATTCCTAAACGTATAGTCTACAAAATGCAGAATTAAAGTGGAACTTAGATTCTTCATGTTCAAATTCCATACATTTTAGAGATAATTGCAAGCTGCAAACTGGCAGCACAACCTAAATGTTGGGTTTTGATTCAAGCCTGTTCTTAAACTTTATACTGACATACATGCTGCTATTCAACATTTCCAATATTACTTCCAGGCCTCCAACTAGTAGCTTTGATGTCCTCTAAATCCTAGAAAATACACATCTATTGCCATATATACATATAAACATATGACCACACTGGTTGCTTTCCACTATTTGTCATTATTCAGCTTTAATTAGAAACAGTCTATCTTATTAACTAGAGAATATTTTTTTGCTGAAAAATAGACTTATTTCCTGCATTGAAATAGAGTACAAAATAAATTGAATAGAACTAAATCACATAATCTTCTATATAAGGGCACAGTCCTTGCATTTCCATTAAACTTGGAAGGAGTTCTGTTTCTGCAGAGATGAAGATGTCTGGTTCTGGAAAGAAAAATGCTACTTAAAGTAGCACCTAGCCAGGTGTTAAAGACACGACTGGTCAGAAGTGGAAAAAAGCACATATTTAGATGAAGGTTTCATTAGAGTTTGACATAAGCCATACGTTACCTTTGTAGCCAGACGACACTCCATTACCCTAATATTGTAATGAGAAGTTGCTGCTTTATTCATTTCAACACAACTGTTAGCAATAACAAACGCTGCTCCACTTGGAAGTCTAACATCAGTTGCCCTCAGAGGACTGAACTCTATCAACTTGGCCTATTGAAAGAAAAATGAATGGTTTGTTTTAATTTACTACTAGCTAACAGTGCACTTAGTTCTATAAATCAAATGCAAATTTGCATGTTTTTTCTCTTGAAAATCCAGGGACAGCTAAGGAAAGAAAACTGACATGAAACAGCGAGAAAAGAGGTTTAACCTCATTGGCCAAGTTACACACACATTTCAAACCTTTCCCGTGTAGCTGGATTTTAAAATGTTTCCATTAAGTCTTTGGTTTTCTTCAGCATTTCACAGAACCCCACCCAACCTATTTTTCTTGCCTGTTTAAGACAACAGTTTTTCTTTGATCTACAGAAAAGTACCAGGCCTGGCTGAAGCTGATGTGCGTGCCACTAGAAACAAGGGGCTTCACATTCCCTTCCGCTCCACCAATGTCCATCTCCCCCTTTGTTTTCTGATTTTCCACTAAATCGAAATTAGTTCACTGCAGTACAGAATAGTACCAAAGTCTTAGGACTGACAGGAGACAGTGATGAGGTTACATATGAACCATCAAACAGAGAAATTAAATAAAACTAAATATAAAAATGTAGTTACTGTCTCCTTCCTTCTGACATAGGAGGCTGCCTTGCCTCACAGATGCCTTACACAGGCTGCGTAAGATGTTCCCAACGTTTTGTGACCTTTTCATGGAATAAGCTAGGCATCCATTAATTAAATAATTCAGGATGTAATGTAATCAAGAGATTAAATTCACATCTGTTTTTTCATTGGGATAAGATGTAAATCATGTGCCCTGCTTTGGCTTCTTAGAATAGACTGTAACTCTGCAAGCAGGGACGTCTTACTGGTTTTGGCATAGTTCACCCCCAGAGAGTTCCTTGAGCAGCTAAAGTGCTAAATAAACAATGACAAATCTGCTTGTACATTATGTACAGCATGTGTGTTACTCCCTGCCATTGAGATTCTGGCCCACGTCACAAAACTACTATCAAGGCAGACAAGCTTGCTTACATTTAAATATACCCTTTAAGAACTGCTACATTAGATCAGAATGTATCACTAAGCTGGTCCAGTGTCCTGTTTCTGACAGTAGCCATAAATGGATATTTAGAGGGAATATAAAAATAGGACATATACAAAGCAATCTTTTTCTCGGGTGTATTTTTCCAACTTCTCATAAGCAAAGATTACGGTGGTTATACTTACACTGGAAGACACATCAGACTATTATGTTTAGTAGCTACAAATAGGCTAATACTCTACCAGTGTATCCAAGAAGGTCTTTTTTGAACCCTTTTTAAACTTTTGCCTTCCACAATGTACGGTATTTCTCAATTTAACAATGAATGTTTTGGAAAAAAAACAAACCAAACTTCCTTGTTTGTTTTTAACAAGCTGCTTACTAATGTCATTGTGTTTCTATTAGTTCTCCGGTTATGAAAAACATTGACTTCTCAATTTACCTTCTCTTACGCGTTAAGGGGTTTTACAGATCTTCAAAATATCACCCTTAAAGATACTGTTCTCCAAGCTGAAAAGTTTTAAATTATTCAGTCAATGCTCATATAAAAA
Source organism: Himantopus leucocephalus (assembly GCA_003993805.1). Taxonomy (NCBI): domain Eukaryota; kingdom Metazoa; phylum Chordata; class Aves; order Charadriiformes; family Recurvirostridae; genus Himantopus; species Himantopus leucocephalus. The sequence continues at coordinate 11,380,529 of RSEF01000010.1, read as the reverse complement.
AATAGCTTTGATCAACCTCAGCGTCCTTTACTGTACTTTTCTTGTTCTAGTATATTTTTTTGAGATGGGAGGCCAGATACTGCATTCAGCTACAAGTACACTGAAGCAAGAATATTTTCTGGTTTGTTCAGAATTTCTTTTCTGATCTTTTCTAACATTTTCTTCGCCTTTTTGATCACCACCTCTACATCTTTTCCAACATTTTCTTTGTCTTTTTGATCACCACCTCTACATGTCAGAAAAGCCTCCACTTATATGATCACCTGTGTGTATGCCAGGAAAACAGGCTGCTTCCTTCAGCATTCATGTAGCTGTTTGTTTACTACTAACAGTATAAAGTGTGAAGGAAAGGTGTAGAGTAGGTACAGGTGATGTGAAACTGAAAATACATGTGTCTCACGATGGAATTAAATGTTTGGAAATAGCTTATTTTACGTGTAAGCTCATCCAAGATATGCCATTAAGGAACAAGAGCTGTAGAGCTGTAACATCACAATTGAAAGCAAAGTAAAGGTTGTCATGGAATGCTACATTAATTTCAGTTTAACTATTTGGACAGGTTTTAGGTTTGAACATTCGCAGTCCTGTGCACCTTCTGGGACAGTGGGTGAACTCCACCGTAAATTCCACTGCAAGCACCCATGCATAACTTGGCAGGTCCTGTTTATCATTGCTGGTCCACCTTCTGTCACCACATTTAGGACAGCTAAATGCCTTCTACATCAGAATCCAGCCACAGAATTGTCTGGAATTAGCAAAACTGGGAAAAAAATAATCTCCATTGTCTTTGTAACTGGACCTGGCAAAACTTCGTAGAACTGTTTGGTTATAAGAAGTTTCAAGAAAGCATTTTTGTAATAATTATCCCATTTGCACTGAATACAAGGCATACCGACCATTCAGATTTCATTATATGGATAACATTCTAAGTTCAGCAAAGAACTAGCCAAATAGTGTGGAACCTGGTGCTCTTCTGGAGTAAATCTTTCCCCACGTCTTTTCTTTTCTCCATCTTGGCATTTCTCATTTTCATCATCTTATTCCTTCAAACTTGTCATACTCAATTATAGACAAGTTTACACATGTAATTCCTGTTTCATTCGCATACCAACGGTGCTTATACTGCTTACTAAGGTATTCCAGTTTCTTGTCTTTCTGCTAGAAATGTAGGAAGATACTTATGGTTACATAGATTAATGTTACGTTGTTCGTTTAGATTACAAAGAACCACATACAGTTCCTTCTTCTGCCAGAAAAGAGATTGACTGGTCCATTCCTCCACCTTCTGTGCCAATATAACGTTCACTCTTTGTGCAAATTTCTGCAAGTTCCACCTGAAAAAAACATTAACATGTGAACCTTCAGTCAAGGTTAAAGATGATACTGTTATACTGCTTACACATGAACTAGTGAGAAAACAAAGGAGATAATGATAGAGCTCTGAAAGCATTGTCTCTCATACACCAAGTAGAGTAAGCTGGTGCCAGTCAGGATGCCACATGGCCCCTTTTTCCTTTTGTTCTGAAGCAAAAAAGAACCAACTATTCAGCCTCTACTGGACCCGCTATAGCCAGATGCTTTTCAGAGCATCCTTGTTTAGACACTTAACTCTTATAGCTGTCCTCCTCTCACCTTCCTCATTCACCTCATACCTGTCCATCCCAATAGCCAAGATTTTGCTGATTTATTAGTTGAATCCATCTATATATGCATCTTGGTAGCTTACAGAAAAATGGCAAGTTGTTACTTTATACTATTTTAATGCGCTGACTCCATAATCAGAAATTATGTATTGAGCCAAACTCAGAAACCCCTTCTCACTGTAAATACTCTAATCAGTGGTGCTTGTCATTTCTCCTTGAGATACTGTACTCTGCTTACATTGTTTAGCTGAACTAATTTGTAACTATATGTGATTTACATTCTTTTGTGACATTTTAGGCATATCTTTGTGCATTCTGATACCTGCAGGCCAGAGGATACTACGGGAGGGTGGAATATCACTGTCATAACTGTCAAAAATAATAATTTACAGTAAAGCTTTCAGCCATCAGGCCAAGTCAAAACAAAGCACAAGAGAAGCCTTGGAGAATGGTCGAAGAACACAGACTAGTCAAAAAGAAGTAGGTCAAAAGGAAAGCATTTGTGTCGACCTACTATGGCCCACACCAGTTTGCTTTTCTAATCACAGGGAAGATGGGAAAAGAACTTTAGAAAAGCTGCAGTCGGTTTTTCAGTCTGGTGGCAAAGTCAGACTCAGATTCCACACTAAGGATGTAGCATCACAGGACTGAAAAAAGCTCACCAGCAAGGCAGGGACATTAGCCAGCACACAGCTGTAAAAGGCAGCAGATAGAGGCAGTAAATCACCATCCTAAGAGAGGTATGTGCAGGGTGCCTGCCTGCTTGCTCGCTCAATTTCTGTAATGGCACCGCAGACAAAGTTGTAAAATTGGTGCTTAGATCAATGTAATCAGGCTGAACTGTCTGCAAATGCACTAACAACCAATCTACTCAGCCAATAAGCCTTAGGCTGATAAGCAGAAGTTTTAGAAGTTACTCTAAAACTATGCAGACTGGACCGCTAAATGACCACTCACAAGAAAAAGACCGTTAATGAGAGAACATAGAAAGTACAATCAGCAAAAATACTCTCCTTTTCCGCATTGTCTTTCCTTTGTGTATGTCAAAGATGAGCTGAAATAGAGATAATGCTTCTTTTATTTTTCTTGAGAAAGTATAAGAACATAACACATTTTGGTGTTCTTTCTTTCTAACAAAAGCCATCTCCCAGTGCCTAACTTTTGCTGAAGATCAGGTTAATCAAAATTCATTTTTCCTCCCTTGTCCCACAACCACTCCAAGCAGTCCCATTTCCAGTTTGAACCTTTAGACCTCTTCATCCCATGAATGAAAGTTTAACATCCAGTCACCATGCGTCCCTGCTCCACTACAAGTCGGAAATAATTCTGAATGAAATGCTAATGAATGTAATGCTGCTTTTTTTTCCCCCATTTAATGCTAAGATACTCAGCAACAGCTCCACAGAAAAGAAAGAACAAACCTCCACACACAGCAGTCTCTAGATGGTCACTCCTTTCTACATGTGAAGGCACACCTATTTACAAACATCTGTTGCTGGGATGTGGAAATGCAAGCATGTTTCAGCCAGTTCTGCTGAACCTGCCTTTCGCCCCTCTGAGAACAGAGCAACACCACATCCCTGATTTTTGTAGCCACTGGCAGGCAACACCAGACCAGAGCTCATGAATATTACTCACAGCAGCAACAGAAACTTCTCTACGCTGGCTGAAAAGACCACACCAGCACACTGGCCATGCACACTTAAATAGGAGCTGTGGCTGTGCAAACCTGGCCTGAAGCACAGCTCCCGAGGTACTCGCGATGTATATTCAACCCCTGGGCACAGCTGCCTGAGGTATTATTTCATCTGCAATTGCCAGAAAAAGGTTTGCAAAGTCAGAAATTAAGCATTTCACCCTTCACTTAGTCTGGCTGCATGTCATCTCCATATACACATCAGCTACCACTTGATTGCTTAAATCGTTTAGACTTTATGAGCCTGGGCTTATTAAATAAATATCAGGAGAAGTCTTGCAGAGAAGGAATGTTAACAATTAGGACAGTGCCACTCCCCTGTCCCTTTACATGGTCTGGTGAATTGTGCCTGGTTAAGCATTGGGCCTTGCTTCGTCCCAGCTCACCAGCTGTCCAGCTGCGTATGCTGGGCTAACAGCGCTGTTCAAGCTTGAGCAACTTTTGTTTTGAAACTCCGCAAGGATTGGCAGGACCACCAAGTAGTAACTGGCAAGGGTTGAGAAGAACCCTCTCCACAAGACAGCCCAAGGCATCCCTGAAACATTATTTGGTTTCTAATTTAAACAGGCCCTTGCTGACACAAGCTGGCCTTCTAATACTAGGATGAGAAGCATGTGAATGGAGAGGAAATCATCATCTGTATAGCAAGCAGTTTCTACTTACTATTGAGACAAATGGGCAAATGTTTGCCTTTTTGCTAAAATGAGCGAGCGGGCAAAGTTCAGAGGAACTGAATTGTAGCATTGGAAACTAATGTGAAGACTAAACTGGAGAGCATATTTGATACTTGGAAAAGGATGGTCATATGACTGAAACAGTGAACCGATTGTCAGGAGGTCTGGGCTCAATTTCTAGCTCCACATTAAGTTTCTTGTGATTCAGGGAAAGTCCCTTTAATTCATCATGGCTCCATTTCCTCAATAAAATGAGGAGTATCATCCCCCTCTTTGTAATTAGTAATTGCTACTTGGGATTCTTAGATGATAATGCTATAAATATGCGTGACTTCATTACTAGAACTGAAAAAACCACATTTTGCTGCACAAATTCTCTGACTTTAGGCTTCCACAGACAATATCTCTAAGGAAAAAACCTGCTAGAACCATGTAATAAAAGGAAATAACTTTTGCCTATCTCAGAGCAATGCTGTGTTTCCATTCAACTTGTAACACTCAGAAGCTCTTTAGGGCAAGGACTGTTTGAATCATCTGTTATTTATATCTCTCTGTAGTGTATGTCTCACCTGTAAAAATACAGCGCGTCTCAGATCCCAGATTTCACTGCACAATTTGGCAACATCTCAAACGTATGTCTGTACAATACATAGGTGTGCTTCACCTTCTTCCTCCTGGCTGCTCTGCAGTTCCTGCAGAGAAGTAACTCAGAGCACTCTCATAGCCGCATTTAGGGAACTGCACCCCAGGCTACACCACAGCTTCACCTGCCAGGCAGGTAGGTCAGAGGGGACCAGCCACTCCTCGGTAAGGCTCAAAGTACAACTGTTACGCATATAAAATAAACAATATCACTCTTACTGAGTCTTGCAGGAGTCCTAAAAAGGCATTCTTGTAGAGCTAGGTAAAAGCAGACATTTGTTCTTCATGAAGCACCGTGAGAAATATGCAGAAAGAATAAATCCCATCTGTACGTTAGACTACACTTGCATCCCATGTATTTTGATCCATACGAGAGATCACTTAGAGCCAACCACAAAACATAACTAGTTCTACGCACCCAAGACTCATTAGCATGGTTTTTCCATCCTTAAAGCAGTATTTCAAAAACATTAAATCATAATTTAAGTCTTCATAGAATTTTACATACTTTACTTTAAAAGCATTCCTATAAGGCTGCTGTTATCTTCAATTTAGAGACAGCACAGATATTTACATGATTTGTTCAAAGTCATGTGAATCAGTCACAAAGCTGAAATGAGAATCATAAACCTCCCTATTTCCAGTATTGCAGCTTATTTCTCTAACTAATGTGATCTCAGGGCAACCTTTGCAGGGTGGGTTTTAAGATCTTTTTAAGATGATGGTAATGAAAATTGGAACAAAAGATACTCAAATCAAAGTAAAAATGGGTCTGAACAGTAGCATTATGACTCTAGAAAAAATGACTTAATCAGATGAATCAAAAATTTCCTTCTCCCAACTGTTCTGTGATGCACATACGCTACCGTCCTCTGAATTTCTCTATTATTGTTCCAGGAATTTGTTCCAACAGGACTGGCTAGACCAGGTCACCATTTGTGAATAATAACTATCATGCGGACTAAATCCTAAGGTGTCATCTATACTATTAGCTCATTCAAAATTTGAACATGTAGAACATCAAGTAACAAGGATTTCTGCAACTCGTCAGGTGAAAACCCATCTCCTTTTGTTGATTATTAACATGCACCTGACTAGCTTCATTTAATACCTTCTGGCTCTTACAAAGCGAGGGGCAATGAACAATTGATTCCTATCCACTCCATCAATTACATTCATCATTTTATGGACCTCTATCACTTCCTCCTTCAAGTGCCTTTTCCCAGAGTCCTAGCTTACTTCTATGGAGGTCATTCTGTACCTTTGATCATCCACGTGGCTTTTCCCTGAATCTTTTTCAGTTTAACTATCTTGGTTGGTAAGAAAGGAGAGAGGCAGACTTACAGCTTTTCTTAGACCACCTTAGAGAAAATTTCACCGTATCTTTTGCTATTTTCATGTGGCAAATGAACCACGTGTGTGTTAATTAGTGTTGACATAGCTATATGGTAGTGCGACCTCAACCAGTTCAGCCCTACTATTCCACCTTTTTCACTGAGGTTACTGTCCTGACACAGTAGTCAACGGAAGAGATTATGTGACCACGTCAGCCACACCTGTGCAAAAGTCCCTTTGTTTAAACCTGCTTTGCAGTGGCACGGCTGAAGCGAACTGTTCCCTTTTGCTGACTGTAGTGAGGTCTGTAAAGATCAGCAATAGTAATCAGGGAAGTGCAGATGGAAACTAAAGTTAGTCTAGCAATACCCTCAGCTATTTTGTACAGTTGGTCTGTTCAGCCTCTGAACACAGGAGATGGATGAGCATGACATGACAGCAGTAGTAGCTGGTAGGTGAGTTAAACCTTGAAGTCTCCCTGGTGATCTGTCAAGAAACACTAAATATTGCAGCTTTTGAATGCCAGACCCAATATGATACATATAAACGCAAACAGTGCTTTAATATCTGCTGGCAAATACACATGCCAGGTTGGCTGTGCTTCCATGGGAGATGTTTAGTATCAGTGAGTTACGTGATACATTAAGCTTAACATTTTTGTTGTTTATTCAACAAAAACTGATACAATATATTAAATGAGAATATCCATAATTAAAACAATACAAAGCAACATCATTAGGAGTAGAATCTCAGTGCATACAATTCACGCACTTGCCTAATAAGCAATTTATGTGAAGTAATAATCTATTTAAGGAAGCTGCTGTCTCTCAAGGATTTCAAAACTGAACTCAGGTTTTAGACAACTTTAGTTGGAGCATTTGGAAAAATCTAAAACTAACAACATACAAAGCGTATTTTTTTCCAGGCTTTTCAGAAGCTTAATTCTAAAGCCTGCTCAGAATGTATCCTATTGCAGAAGGCAGCGCTTACCAGTTTGTCTACCAGGCAACTGGCCCCCATGTGCAGACCTAGGCTAGCCTTTGATCTAAGAGCTCTACTAACTACCTCTGCTTTTTGTTTGAAACAATTTAAGGTTCTCCCTGATAAGGAGCAAGTCAATCTTGGGTTACAAAGAAAGAAATTACTACCACTTAAAACTGTTTTATCTTTGAGCCACGAGATTTCCTATCCAGCATGCAGAAAGAAAGGCTAATCTGGGAAATCATATTAGTGGAGATATAATTTAGTCTGACAAAGAAGGGTTGTGATTTTTTATTATTAGTTGCCTTACGTGTAGTTACTCTAGATGGAGAGATTTCTTGTAATAAGAACTCATCAATAGCTCTGCATCATGTTACCTTGTTTTGGATTTTTAATGGAAAAAGTGGGTTTTCAGTAAAATGATACTTTTCACTACCATGTATTTTTCTCTGCTTGTTTACTTTTCAATATGAGACACCTAAAATTCAGGTTTTGATTTTCAACTGAGTATTTTTGGTCTTTCAAAAATGTTGAATAACTGATAAAAGAATATTTTTCTGACTGTTTCTAGGCACAATCCAACATTGTATTAGATTTGGTCGTATATACCCTGATACTTCAACAGCATGCTAAATTATGAACCACCCAATACAGCTCATTTGCTTCTCTGTTGCCTCATCATTTATTTTAGTTTCTCTCAGTTTGATGTTATTGATAATGAACATGGTGGCCTAATGTACAAAGGTATTTAGGTATCTGAGGAATAATGACAGTGAACAGATGATCACTTACTCATAAAAAATTCCTAAAAATAGAAACAAAAAGAATTATCTGAGTAAGAACAGGTAAGGGAATTTCACCTTTAATAGTCCCCTTGCTCACAGAGAGGCCAAGGGCCAACTGCTCTGACTTTCACTCATGCAACAGGTCTGGACAGTATGTAAACTGTGACAGAATTTGTCCCTATATAACTGTCACTGTCAATATGTTCCATACGAGTGATCAATCACTTTCAATCTCACATAGACCTTTAAAGAAGTAAACTTGTGTAAGATTAAACCCCTTGAAAGAGTAAGACAATTAGTGAGTAGGAGACAGGCAAATATTTGTTAGTAAAACAGAATTAGTGTTGCTTAGTATTTTTTTGGAACAGCTCACCCTACATTACCCAGAAACTTGATATATACAAATGCAGAATGACAGCAGCTAAAATAAAGCAACCTTCTCTATAAAATGATAGTATTAAATTACAGCTGCCTCAGTGGTTTTATGTAAGTTCATTTCAGCCAAAGTTAAACATGCCAGATTTTCTATATATGCAGGAATAGTGATAGCTAATCTTTGAAATCAAACAACAATTTTCTTCCTGTTTTAAATTTTATTGTTTGTGAAGGGAACCTCCATGAAGAAAATATATTCATTAATATGAGTTATTTTTAGACTGTCATTTTCAGTGCTCCAAAAGTCTCTTCAGCATGCAAATTTAAGTAACTGGAGTATTCAAATATCTATTGAGCCAAAAGTCCTGTGCGTATATTTACTCTCTACGGCAATACCATAATGGTTCCCCAATGCACATTTATTAACATTTTACCCAGTTTAATCTGAAAAGTCAGACTCAGTCTGCTGCTTCCCTTTAAAACAAATAATGTTGGTCATTTTGTGACAAATTTAGTTTGGATTTTCTGTGAAATTCTATGGGGTTTGGTTCACAGCACACAGGACTGAAAACAGAGAATAAACATTTATAGATAAAGATGAGTATTTTACAGTAAGAAGAAAACATTCCCCATCACTTAAGGCATATTCAGAGTTAGATGGTGATTGTTTTTTCAATCTGTGTATGGTTTATACCTATGAACATAGGTATGAAAATAACTTCTGAAATACAAGGCACTATGTTTCATTTATTAAGGTATAAAATGACGCCCAAACTTTGAGGTTATTTTTACCACCAGCAATGTCCTTATTTTTAGTATCTGGTCTTGACTGGGAATAGATTGCTGAAAGTTACCATCTGCTTTGAGTTTGCACACAAAATCCCAATTAGCTAAACTTCATATATGTTTTTCAAGGTAATTATGCTTACTTTTTTTCCAAAATGGGAAAATATTTGTCAGATAGTATCTGGATGTCCTCATAAGCACAGCAATCTTAGCTTGACTTCGTCTGCCCTCTAACATGCTCAAATAGAAGGTTATCAATTTGGTTGATGAAAGATTATGGCCTTTGATTACCACTGCTCCAAAGTACTCTGTTTCCCCTTGATTACAAACACACATAGTTAAACTTAACAAGTTAAAGAACCCTGGTTTTTAATTCCACAGGGAGAAAAGAACTTTAATTAACATTTCTCAATATTAACTGTACTTTAAAATACAATATTCATGTACCGTTTTTTGTGTAAAGAATTTGAGTTTCTCATACAAATAACCTGAGCATGCATCTATCAAGCATTTTTGATGCAGCAATATTATAAAATAATCCTAACCAATACTATCAGCACATTATGAATTTTCTTGTTACAAGAATTCTCTCCATCTAGAGTAACTACACATAAGGCAACTCAAAGTCACACTATCAATGTGAACACTCAGATTTTTTTTCCAGATAGCTAGACATTAAAGCCCTATTGCACATCAGAAAAATTATTAGCAAGTGGTGAAGTATTCAATTGAAGCTCTTTCCTTATTATATAGAGGCTTCAGAAACAAAGTAGAAAGGATTCCAGTTGGCCTATCCTCCCACTGAGATCAATGATATTACCGCATATTGTAACTGTTTAAATACAGGACAATGTTGAATGTTTTGAAAATCCCACACTCAAATTGATCTGAGCCACAGATTGAGAAAACTGAAGCCAATAGACACTGTGCTATTACAGATTAGATTTAGGTCCTTTATTTATCATTCTGACTTAGATTTTTCTCAGTCTAGATAAAGCCAAATATAATTCAACTTCCTATGCTCAACATTTCACATTAAATTAAATAAACCCTATTTGCCTTTGATCTATTTTTCCCAATAAGTATGCACACAGCTGTCCAGTCTTGAGCAACAGAAAAAATGTTAGGGTGGCTGAACAGAACTTAGTACCACAAGATTTAACATTTGGACAGCAACACTATCATCACATCTTTCAAGTAAATCTAGTTATTCAAAAGTACTAAGTGATTTTCTGTACTCATTAATTCCTACCATGAAACACAAAGCTGGGACAATTTAGAGCATTATTCTATTTCCTTTACAAAAAGTATCTTCTCCTGATGAAAAGTTGTACAAAAGATTGATTTTGTAACAGTAAAATAAAAATCACTTTAAAATCAAAAGCTAGTACTGAGCATCGCTGTTCTTTGAGTGATGCCAACACAGTCCTAGACTGGTATCCTGTTTGGAGGAGAAAAATGGATTCTTTTTAAGATCGCATTCTAAATTTTCCATCTTGTTATTTGAATGCTATTGCACTGCTGCAACTGGTTAGCACTGCACATCTGGCTGAATTGTCTTGGACTGGTATTTTCCCTAAACTATTGTGTATGTGTGTGATGGGTTTTTAAAAAAAATATTGTATGCACACTGAAACAATGCCCTATTGCAGAGTGCTACACACAATAATTAGTGAGAGCATATTTTTTTTCCTGATTTTGTTTTCAATGTCAAAAAAGTGCTATTTTTAAAGTAAGCCACCATGAAATTCTAGCCATGCTTTTACAGTATTTTTCATTTCGGTTTTTTTTGGCTCTTAATCTCAGAGGCCCAAACTTCACACTGGAAGTGTTATCTCATAAAAGCTCTAAATTTCAGCGACTTTTACTCTACAGCTACTATTTTAAACTTGCATTTATCAGGAAAAAAAGCATATAACTCAAATATTCTCATAAAAATAGTTTCACAGAAACAAAACAGATAAATGTTCCATTCAGTAAAAGGTCAATTTTTCATAACTTTGGCTACAGAAGCCCTACAATTCAGCCAAATTTGATTCCAAAGCCAAAAGTTTCTACGTCCTGCTGCTACAGACCATCATATTAAGATTTTGCAAAGTCCATCAGACTAATAAGGGACAAAAAGTCAGTCTTTTTTCATAAAATTACCAACATGACCAAATATTGTTCCTTATAAATACTACCATTTACAACTTTCGCAACTCTTAAGCATTTGAAAAAAAAAAAGATGGAGGGGAGAGGTAAAGCGATATTTCTTCCTTAAAAATAAACAAACACATAAATATCCAGAGCCTTAAAAATGCAAGGTCCTGGTTTGCTTTCTAGTAGAAAGGATCTGGAAAGCCCCTATTTCTGGTCAGCTAAGAACTACCCTGCCATGGGGGAGCTCCCAGCTGATACACAGCCAGCATTACTGTATCCTGCACAGATACCATTTGACACCAGCACAGGATGCATTAGGAGCTGGAAAGAAGCGACCAGAGCACGTTTTATACTTCTGAGGGCTCACATGCCTAGATTGCTCTAATTTATACTCAGACTAGCTCTGCCTTATACAAGGCAGTTCTGCGAGGCTAAGCATAAATTCAGTGCAACAGATAATCTGGATTTAGCTAGATATAAGAGGTCTCTAATGCTAAATCATAAATCAGTCAAGAACACTGAACTTTCGTTTACTGTCCTTTAAGATTTGGGGAAACTCAGAGCCTGGACAAAAGTAATCAGTGTTCAGAGCTGTCATCCTCTGTCTTAACCACCACAATCAGGTGTCTTGGTCTATGCAAGCACACAAAACCTTGGATACGTTCTTAACTGTACTCCTATGTCGGCTATTGGGAATTCTCATCTGTACATTAATTGCTCATTTTTCATCACAAGTGCAAAACATTTGGCTGCAGCAGCAGGATTTCCTGACAAAAATGTGCAATTGTGTCTCTTGTGTTTGCCCAACTATATTTGAGACACAAGATTAACTTTCAGCACATTTTCCAAGCAGCAAGCAGAAGAGGTTTTGGGTTGACTGAACAGGACGTATGAGGAGAAGGAAAGACACTGAGTAGAGTCTCTGTCTTCCTTTTGTTACTCCACAAGTTTCTATGAAAATGCCAAAAAGGAGTTTTGCACCTTTCTTTAGAACAGGTCTGGCATAATGCCGGCCGATACTCCCAAGCCATGTGTAAATTTAGCTCAAGAAACACACTGTATCATTTAGTCCCTGAAGATTTTCTTGGAATATTTCTTGGAGTATTTCTTGGAATAATGAAAACCTGGCTTCTGGTTTTCCAGATACAGATTTCTGCTACCTAGTAACATTTGGGCTTTCTGACCTCTGTCAGTTTTATGGATTTTGTAGATACCCAATTTCTGAACATATGTACTGCAGTGATTTTGATCAGTAGTTCCCAAGCTTAGCTCATTTAGTTACCACCATCAGAGATGGTGCTGACCTGTGATAAGACCGTCTATGCAAAACCAGAAGCTTCTTGCCAGGCCAGGTACATGTATATAAAAAAGCATCCCTGTTGCCTCCAACCCTCTTCCTGCAAAGTCTCATTCATCAAACTGGAATCCTCAATTCTATGTTTTCATCTGCCATTGCACTACATGTCTCAACTCACAAACTAGAGCCTCTGTTAAGTGTCCAATCCCGTACTTACCTTTTGACCACGCACTGCATCAACACAAAGCAGGGTGACAGTGACTGTAGCTACATCCTCCTACATAAAAAAGCCACCCTGCCTCACCAATCCTGCTTCTTGCTGCCTTAACCCTGCTTGATACCTTCCTGAAGCAAGCAACATCAGCTGTGTGATGTGGGATGGAGCACTTACCGCTGAGTGGATTGCTGCAGCTACATAGAGAAGGAAGTCGCAACTGATCAGCAAAAACCTTCTGTGTGGATCTGTTTACCTCATGGCTCAGATAAGTGCTTGTATACAAGCACAGTTAACAACTCCCATCATCATGTACCACTTTAAGTTGGCTTTGTACCACAATTTGGGAATGCTTTAGACAATAGGCACATTTAGATCTGTTTTTTTTTCTATTCCTGACAATGTTCTAATTTAAGATCCTAGTTTCACTTAACCAGACATTTTTACTGGAGAGAACTTCATTCCCATATGGCACCTTCAAGGACCATGACTTCTCCAGAAATTTGTATTACATGAGCCAAATTCTACTAACAGTTGTACTGCTAACAGGTCACATACTTGGGGTTTGTCTTTAGACTAATGTTTGTTTAAAAAAGTGAGGAATACATTTTGGATTGTAAATATATTCATTCCAAAAGAACTGTGAAGAGAATAAGGAGAGTCAGATGGAAGAATTTTACCTCTACTTTGTGCTGATTATATAATTTATCAAGAAATTGTTCCACAGGCCTCCAACAGATGCTCTGCTGTTAAAGCCATGAAAAGTCATTCAGGGAGAGGGTAAAGGCCTCGGGGGTGTGGTCCACATGCTTCAGCACATATATCCTCAGTCCTGGCCTGCAGATAGCACATCTGGTCCAGGCATGGACCTGATGGTTGGCCAAAATACAGGCTTACAATAATGCTCCTTTTTTCAGCTTTAATGTAAGCCTGTTTTCTTGCCAAATTCAAATCCTGCCAAAATTTGGCCAAAGATGTTTGCTAAATTGTGCAATATCTTAAGTTTATATCCAACAACTCTTTGCAAAAACAATTGTATCGTGTTTTTAATGTTTACAGGCATTAACAATATTTAATTTTAAGTAGAATTTTACTGCTGACACTCTCGTGTTTTACAGTAAATTACCTTAGAGAGGGTTTTTCCATTAGCTCTTAGTGTCACGAGTCCTGCACAGCACACCAAAGCACTGGAGCTAGAGAGACCAGAACTTGGAGGGATGGTTCCATCTAGCAGACAATTCATTCCAGTTGGGTTATTAAGACCAAAATGTTCCTAACAATGAAAAAATAAACAATCTCAGTTTCAAGTACAGACAGGCTCAGGCTTGCAATTATCTGATACTTAGAAAGAGAATCTTTCTGCTGCGTTGCTGGAACCAAAGACCTGCTTCTGGTATCTCCAAAATAAAGCAAAATTTTCATTCTACTCCTTAAGAACAAAGCCAATGGTAGGGCTTCAGCCAAAGGTATGTCTGCAATTCCTGTACACAAACATATATGAGCTGACAGAACTGTATCCCAAGCAGAATTCAGTACGGGCTAAACGCCCAAGAATTTACCAAGCTTCGTGGGTGGGTTTTGCAGCAACTGGCTCTGCTCTGAGCTGCTGTGGTGACAGTACCAGAAGTTACCAATCATTTTATACCCTACTTCTGTCTCTTTCTCCACAGCTCTTCACTTAAGGCATCCTGTAGAGTGTAAGGTCCACTTTATGCTTCATGTCTAGCGCTGGCATGTGGTATTAGGGAGCCACATCACGCTGATGGGGAACTAGTAGCCACGCAGCTGTATTCAAAGCCAGATACTCCTACCTCCTGAAGCACCCACAGGACTGACACTGAGAAAACCACAATGGTACTTGAAGGACATTATGTTTCAGGAGGCACAAAGACACACCTACCAGCGCTGATAGTCTCTGTCATGCTATTTTTAGAATAAGGTTTAAAATATTTTTACCTACATGATAGATATCACAGATAATACATTTAATCCAGAAGTCATAAATCTTCACGTACATACTGTTTTAATTATACTCTTTAGTTGCTTTGTCTTTTTATTTGTAATCACTTTAATTTAAATGTCTTTCTGTTGTTAGTTTGAAATAAACATGCAGTACTTATTAAAAAATCATTGAATGTATACAGGGAGTATATGAATAGCTACATGCTGATACAGCTTTGTATGTCAATAAACAATGTTACATTGTCAATAATCAGGAAAAATGGCAGTGTTTCCACAAAGAAATGCCCACCTTCAAAAGATTTCTACTACTTTTCCTGAAACAACTTCAACCATAAATACCAATGGTAGAGATCAGCAAACACAAAGAGCCTCCTTTAATGACTTCTACTATCACTTCAAATTATTTTAAATTCCCCTTTCTACAAATATAAGCCAATTCATACCTGAAATACTATTGCTGCCCGTGCCCCTTCATGAAGAACACTAGACAGGCTTGTTCAAAAACAGAAAATGCTTGAGTAACCAGAAACTGATCCACAGTTTCTGGATTGTCTTGAATGTGAATCAGACTTGCAAACTTATCACGCGATGTTTAAATAGAAAACGTACTTCAGTTTCAAAAATGAAAATGGACTTTGCCAAGTTCTGCAATAGTTCTGTCCCAAAAGGATAGCATGTTCAACTTAATATAAACAGATTATCCCGCTGGACCCTCTGAGTACTTGTATTTCAGCGTTTCCTAAGTCTGTAACATTTATGCTTACTTTCTGCCAGGGCTAGAGTCTGCAAACCTGCTTTGCAAATTAACCTTCAAGTATAAAAGCTTGTCCTTAGGAAACAAATCTCAGTAGCAGACTGCAAAATAAATAAAGTCAATTGGTCATGCTAGCCTTAATATAAGAAAGGATATATTGTAAAGAAACCTAATCTATATCTCTACAGTCAATGCAATTTAAATGCCTGTGTTACTGAGCAATACAAAATTGAAAATACTCATGTTACTGCAAACATAAGTAATTTATCGGGGTCTAAACACAGGGGCAGAGGCCTGTTTAGGCACTGTGGCTTGTAATAAAGTGATTTGTGGCACTGATTGCTCCAAATACTGTATTTTGAAGACTCTGGTGGCAGGTCTGAAGCAGGCTTCGTTGGCTGTCTGAAGTCCTTATCTATTGGATCATCCTCTGGGGTGACGTAGATGGCCTACCCTGCGGCAAGCTTCATGTGCTTTAAAAAATACATTTACCCATAATTTGGGCTGGCTGTGGTGACCTGTTTCTGACCTAGTCATCACTGTTTATCCCATCTGCTCTTCCAGAAATATCACTGGATTGACACAGAGCTGAGCAGTCGCCATGTTTTCTCCTCAAAGGGCCATGAATCACCTGCAAACAGCAGGTGAGATTTATAGGAAGCCTCAATTGCGAGTTCAGGCTGCTTCCCAGGACAACACTGACAATCAGCAGCACTTGGTTTCACAAGCAATTCAGTCTTCAAGTCAGTCTGGAGACAGGCTAGCTCACAAAAGAGAAGATAAAGCTCAAATGAGCAGACAGGAAAATGTCTGTCTGTTCAGTGTTCCTGCCTTTACCGTAAGTGTGCCGTTTCCTGCATAGCTGTGCTCTTAACTTGGGAAATTTTGAAAATACCATTCAAATTCCACACACTGGAAATCTGGATAAGTAATGGTTCTTACTGGAATATTTCTTCTGTACACTGTTCACTTACTTTTTATGTTTTCTTTTGCCCACTGCGTAAGTCAGCTTCACTCAGTTCTTGTGCACAAGTTGTAGGTTTCCAACATTAATGGAAATTAACGTTTTTTAAAATGTTTCCATAGGAAGAAAAAGGACTAAAATATGATCTTTGTGTCCTGACAAGACCAGCCTCCAAACCTTTTTAAAAGCAAATTTTAATCAGATGATTCCATTGGAAAGCATTCTTTTTATCTTCAAAATACAGAAATGTGATCTTGATAATGAGTTTCATCATTACTTTACTAAGTAATTATTTGATATTGTAATTTATGCAATAAAAATTAAAATAGTGCTCTGCAAATATTTTAAAACAAACCCAATCGTGTCTCCTCTTCAAATTTTAACATCAAAATGCTTAACTGTATGTCAACAAAAGCTATAAAATGCAGGAAAGTATTTTGAGGGTGAATAGATTATGCTTGTCATATTTTACTTCTACATTAATTTCATAAGTTAAATGGATTTGGCTTACCTGAATACCCTTCAGTCCACACAGGAAGTAGTTATGCCACTGAGGTTTGGTTTTGTTAATCTGAATGTTATTAACACTAGTACTGAAATCCCTGCAAAAACAGAAAAACCTTGAGGCTTTAGCTTGTCAGTAAACTTAGTTTGAAAAACCATGGCTTATTAGTGCCACCTGCTGATGAACAAAAACATTTCAATGTTAATTTTTTTCAGTGCAAGGTTTTTCAGGGGGTTTTGTACAGATCTTTATTAATCAATTCTATAGGGATATTTTAGATGGAAGCATAAGAATTTTTGCTTAAGTTATAGAACTCATTAAATAAATTCAGAAATTAAACTGCCTTTGGCATTCTTAATTAAGGCAGCATGCCTTCCATCACATGTGTGTATGTTCTCTTGATCTCTTAGAGAAGTGAAAATCTAAATAATTGTATCTGTCAAACCTAGAATAGAGATAAATACACTTCAGGCTCTCTGGTAACCCCGGCTCAGGAATTTATCTTCATTACCTTTGCTCTGAACGGCACTTCACTAAAACAGGCCTACTGCTGCAAAATTATATTATGTCTTTTACAAGATATTATGAAAATATTTTAGTTTAAAATAGTTCATCAGTTTCCTCCAGGATAATTTGGATAATAGTTTTCCTCCTCCATCTTCATTTCAAATAATGGTAAAAAAATGGTAAGCCTGAATGTTCCTAAAGAAATTAATACTACAGATAGGTGTTGTCAAAATGGGCATGGAGAGACGTGTGCAGAGGCCTCAGAGGAGCATGCGTTGATCACCAAGAGGTGCAGATTGTTTAGAAGTCTATACTATTGAATGTCCAATAATTACATCTACCCGATGTCACTACAGCAGATGCCCATCACAGAAAGAGGAAAGGTACTGAGAACGTCAAGAAAAGCTAACAAAAATTGTTCAAAAGTTGCAGGCAAAGCTGTGTTTTTACAAGGCAAGGTCTGCCAAACAATATGAACAGAGGCAGCTGAACTCCCTGGAAATATTTAGGTTTAATGGGAATAAAAAAACTTTCAAGAAACTATACAGCAGCAGACAGTCTGCAACTCCTAAGTGGATGGAATTTTTTGTTCTTACGCTAGTCCCAGTCCGTATCTGTAAACTATGTAGGTTAGTGATGTGCTGGTTTTATTTTTATCCAAAATAATATCGCTAGTTAATACCTGTAATGAATACCAGTGTGAAGGTGTTTTTAATGGTAAAGTATTCTGTTACCTCTGGAGAAACAGTTACACTAATATAAAGCATCTTTACAATAATGTAATTGTCTTCAAATGAAGGCTGAAAATTTCACTTTATCTGGTGCAATGAAAGGATGCAATTTTTGTGCTATGCAACCCTCAAACCTGACAATCAATGTAAAAATGGACCCACAATTCTGCCTGCGCTTCATATGGTCTAATGCTAGCTATGCTGCAGTGAGCTACTCCACTTGTATTACCAGTCTACAACCGATTCCTAGCTCAATGTTATGTGACAGATTTCACACTTTAAGTATCAACTTAGAATTACCATTTTGTCAGTTATACGTTCAATTTCAACATTCAATACAGTGCAGAAATATCAGAGTGTATAGTTTAACGTATAAGTTGCTGTCTTTCAATCTGAACTTTCAAAATAGTGCCACTTAGAGGACTTTATCAACAATGCAGCATCAAAGAATTGTACAAAGTCAGTGTCAGAAATTACTGGGATTTGTAGAGCAACACAAAAGATCTGAAAGGGAGTATTGAGATTACAATACAAGTAAAGTTTGAGAACAGCTGGAAATTCTTCCAATTTGAGATTCGTGTGTATTTAGAACAATCTTCCAGAGAATAAAACAACATCATTTTGCTTATGGCTTTTGAATATAATATAAAAAAATGAAGTACTTTTAAAATAGAAAATACTGGTCAAAAGTGATGAAGATTAAGCAAACAAAGGATTTTTTTATGCTTGTTTTCTATAATAATCTCAAATTATTATTGTAAAAAAGCGAGGTTAATAGAAATCAATGTGTAAAAGTGATTACTAGAAAGCAAATTTTAAGTCCTCTTTCCCTCAAAAAAGAGTTCTAAAATATTTTATCTTCGTAATTCTTTTTACACAATCAAAGTAAAACTTTAATGAACAAGAAGACATATACTATGATTATATTTGCTGGTTCTCGAGATAAATTAAAATAATGACTTCTTAAAATGTATTTTGCTCATTTATGCAATCTTCTGGCATAGAAAATGAAAGAAAAATTGGCTTTGAATTTGGCAGGTTTCATATGGACATAATTCACACAAACACAGAATGTGGGACTGTCAAGATCCCCAGAATGCTTAAGTCTATTTTTGTGTTATCACATTCATTATAAAAACCAATTCCTAAATGCCCAAGCTTTATCTTAAACCAGTAAATCTTTAGTCTTGCCCTTGATCCTCCCACTGGAAGGTAGGCAGTTTAAGAGAAGAACTTCATAATAAAATAAAAAAAAAAAAATGGGAAAAACACCCATAAAGTAAAAATTCTCTGATATTATCTGCTCCAGCTTGTTTTAAAGGATTCTTGAGAAAGCTTGCCCCTCCTCCAAGGCTAGATATAAGCATTCCAATTCTTCTCTATTATTAGAAGAGGTTGAGTTTTTTGAGTAGTGCGGAAAAAAACATGACTGAGGTGTTTTTTACTGCTTGAATAGTAATTAATCCTTATTTTTGGGAGACAAATTTGGCTCTTTCTCACAGAACTTCATTGTCTCGTCAATCTGTTAGTTTGAGTCCTCTGCAAAAAAAAAAATAAATCTGATTTTTAAAAAAAAAGATTTTCAGGTTTTGCCACGAGATGGAAACTGACTGATAATTATCATCCCCTGGTATTTCTGAAGGCATTCTGAGAAGCATCATGTCAGGTATTCTCTGTACACATACTTCTCAATTACAAAGATTTTATGTGAAGGGGAGGTATCGGGAACTTCAAAAGACTATAACTTTTGAATACTGTTTTAGCCCAAATAATATAAAAGGCATCTGATCAGTTGGGATGATTTATGATGAAAAACACAAAGGTGTTTTTTCTTGCAACCTGTTCTCTGTCTTGTTTTTCCTAAAAGTTAACATGAACTATCAGGGTGGAAGAGGGCTACAGAACTGTTACACATTTTACCAGTTCACAAAACAAGAATGAAATGGGAAATAGTGATTCTACAGAGGCTTATGGTTAGTCCTTGTTCGCCAAAGGCATATATATATATATATATATGCATTCACCACAGGCATAAATCTACCAGCGTAGCAGGCTGGGAAAAAAAGATACACTGTCAACAGTTTTGTTATGTGGTGTAACATTCAAAGTGTTGAAAAGTATTTCTTTGTTATGAAATTATGGGCATGTTTTAGCTTTGTTTTTAAGCAACAGTGTCTCAACAAAACAGAGATGCTTAATGCTGTATTCTGAGACCTCTTATTGGTTTATGGTTTAAAACATATGATTTCAAACTGAAACCAGGTCAGATATAAAAATAGAGTGATTGTGTGTACAATTTGAATTCAAAGGCTGTAATTCTAGATTTGGTAGGAACTGTATGTACCTTAGAAGGCCATTTCAATTGTGATGTAATGTGCCAAAGCTTAAAGACCAAGTAAAAATGTTTACCTTTTAGTTACTGCTTTGTTTAGCATCCATTATAACAACTTTTTCTAATCAAAGCTATTATAATTCTGGAACCATCGCCTCTTGCCAAATGGTTTTTGCAATATAGCTTAAGCCCTGTCAGAGGTTGCTATTAAGGAAAGGGAAAGGTCCCACTCATATCTTCCATTTCCTTTCCCCCTGCTCACCACTGCATGTTGCCACTGTTTACCCCAAGTCAGCTTTAGTGCTGAGTGCATGGCAATTTAATTCACTAAAATGACAAAAAATTAACCAGGCAAAAAATGGGTGAATACTGCACTTTAAGATCAGATAAGTACTACACCTGGTAAAAGGCAGAGGGTGGATCAATGTTAGAAGCACAGACAGGGAGACTAGGAGTAAAAGAAGCAAGCCACTGCCTTTTGGCAGCAGCAAACCCTTAATTCAGCCCAGCTACAATGTGAAAACATACTCCACAAAGTGCGTGAAAAGTATTTGAGTATTTATACTTACAATGGAAGTAAAAATTCCTTTCAACTGCCTTAGTCGCAGGCAGCAGCTCAGAACGTGTTTTTATAACAAACTGAGCTTTAAGCAGAAATATGTGCTTAAATAGTTCCCACTTTTGGCAATATGTTCCTGTCCTTGTCCTGCCATACTCTGTGCTTAAACCAATGACTTAATAAAAATGGCTTAAACTAGGCTTGTGCTGATTCTGATTTTTGCAAAATGCCCACAAAAGTTTATGCGGATGAGTGACCTGATCTGAACTGCCATGAAACCACACAAATATCAGTCTGTTACAAGGAAGGAGGCAGAAAAATGTGGCTGAAGTTGAAAAGAATGGCAGAATTATTTCCCTATGTTCAGCACTTGTGAGACCATAGCTGGAATACTGCGTCCAGTTTTGGGGTTTCCCAATACAAAAAAGACATTGGCAAACTGCAGGGAGTCCTGCAGAAGGCCATCAAGATGGTTACAAGGGATCTCCAGAGGTCCCTTCCAACCTAAATTAGTCTATGATTCTGTGAACAAGCAGCTGTGGAGGAAGTTGAAGAGAGGGACTACAGATTGAGCCAGGATTGTTGCTAAAGCCGTTGTGTTGTGAAAATACAGCCCCAGGTTCTCCAGAGCAGGGGAGTGTTAGCTTACATATGCAGTAATTGGTTACAAAACATTTCACTCCCTTCGCCAGGAGAAACTGAACTGCTGCCAATTGTGGGGATTACATCAATAAAGATGAGCTAAAAGAAGGGAAGACAGGATTGCACTTTTAGAAAGACTGAAAAATCAGAGGCCTCACAAAAGAAATCTGAATAAACAGGTGGGAGACAGAAGCAGTGAACCTATTGCTCTAAACTCCTATGCACAGCACAGAGTCAATGGGATTCCATCTGCTTATATTATTCATTTTACAGAATTAAATTCTATATTGTGATGGCAGTTTGTCAGACCTTTGAAAAGTTAACCTGTACTGCAATTGCATAGAGGTTTATAAAAATTAGTGAATAAACAAAGTAATTACTTACAAGTACAAAGAATTGGTATTTGCCAGTTGCACAACTTGAGTTTTTACAGGTTCTACTGCAATCAGTATGTCTTGTTCTATAGCCATAGGGAGCACAGCATAACCACAGTAGTCTATATGTTCTCCTACCAAATAAACACACAATTAAAATATTTTGGAATAATTCTTTCTAGAATAGCAGTAACGGGACTTCTACAGGGGTTGTGTTGTTTACTGTGCAAGACAATCTGTGAGTATCATCTCAACTCTTATTTGGGGTGCATTTCCTCCATTTTATATTACTGCACAAAAATTTTATTCTTTCATTAGTGATTTTATCTATTGCATCTCTTTGTAAATCTCCGTGTTTTAACATTGGTTTATAAAAATTAAAAAACCACTACATAGATTATTGTCCAGCAATGAGAACGGCCACATTTTTTGTACCCTGTTGTGACAGTACAAAAAAAAAAGTTAAATTAATCACATTTAACTGATGGCTGGAAGAGATAAAGGCAGCACATGACTCCTCATTATGGGATTTCCTCTGCTGATGTGGGTGATTCATTAGCCACTAGATAAGGCTTGTGGTGGAATGGTTTTTTTTTCCCTCATAAAATTTCTGGATATTTTTCCAAGAAGATAATAACAATATTTAAATAATCATTAATACAGTTATATACAACACATAAAGTAACATTCAAACAGAAAATCTATGTAGTAAATTCTCTCTCTTGGGAATAATTCCCAGTTAGCATATGCTGTCTATTTAACCTATATGATATGTTCACACAATACCGAGATCAAAATTATCATTAATTGCACAATGGACTAAGTAATTTTTAAACCTCTGTTTTGCAGGATCCTTTTACTTACAATGTCTTCAAATGCGTAAGGTTACTTTACGACTATACAAGAAATTGAGCTCTAGAAAGAGCACAATCCTAACACAGATAGAGACATCTCGAAAATAAGGCTGCCACAGAAATACAAGTAAATCCTAAATATAAAATAATTGTGTCTCTCCGGTCTGCCAGTGAATCACAACCAACTGTTCTAAGTTCTGTGGACACATCTCTATGGAAAAGTAAAGAAGAGGAGATGATGGTAGAAACATTTCATGCTTTATCATATGCGTTACTGTGTGGCTGGTTATATTTGGTAACTTAAATTATAATGGAAGAGAAAAAAATATATTAATTTCATTTGTGTATGCACTGTTCATCAACCACTTTAGATTAGATTTCCAAAGCCTTTCAAAAGAATGGTATCCAACCATAAGCTGGCAGGTTACTCCAATTTTCAAAATCATCACTACTGTCTATAAATGTTTTTTTCCAAAACTGGTATTTGAGTGTGCAGTTGTTTATAATGAGGTGTAGTAAAAGCCAGTGAAGTATTCTATTGTCTTTTCCATTTATCACAAGCACCTTCTCTGAGAAAAAATAAAATTAAGATCAACATTATTTTGATTCTATGTTTTAAACTACTAGGTTTCCATGATGGCAGAGAAAATAACAGATTAGTTTTTCTTGCTTACCTATTAAGTTGACTCGCCCTGGTGCACGAACATAAAACTTGGGAGCCGATCCAAATTTTGATATAAACATCTCCTTCAGCTTCTGCAATCTGAAAGGCAGGTTAGAAACATTTAGAAGGACTATATTTGCATAAAAGGCAGGAAGTCTATGGTCTAAAATGTTTCTTGATGAAATTTGATTGAACTTTTTGAGGTATGTGGCGTTTTCTCTGTTACATCAGGAGCAACATTAAGCTGCTTGTTTTTGCTCTTCACATAGCATTGATTGTGAGACAGAAGACTCCATTTACAATATTCTAATTAATAAGAAATGTGTATGTTCACTTGAAAATGATAGAGGGAGTCTTATTTTCAGTCCTCTGTCTAGGCTGGTTCTAGACAGAAACAGGGAAGGTTGTTGCCTGGCCTCCACCTACCTCTCCTATGTCACAGCTCTGTAAAACTGTTTGCCATTGAGGAAGAATCAGGCAGAGTGAACCAAAGGCTCGTTTGTGGCACCGGGATTTGTCACATACATACCCGCAGAGGCACTCCCTTCAGAGTCAGACCTGACTGCACCAGGCCTGAGCAAATGCATTTTCTTCTAAGTTTTGACTTTTTCAAATCCCACACTACCCCATTCCTGTACAAATGCGTATACAGAGAACTAAAATTCCAAACCTCAGACTATCCCTGCAACTTATTTAGATGGTATTTACAGGTTTACAGCAACAGTTCCCAGAATGTTCCTCAGGTTTTCCGTTTGGAGGTGCTAGATATGCCACTGAAAGTTCCAATGCAAAGAAAAAACTGGCATATTGCTTTACTTCCTAAGACTGTAAAAGTACCTAGCTTCCACCCTGTGTTTGCAAAGTTGGGATGCTTTACTGTGTCATAAAGGAAAAGTGGGCAAACAAGAAGAGATTAAGCCATTATCTTAGTGAGGCATAAGAAATTGGATAGTGATTCACTTCAAAACTACCTTAAAGCAATTTAGCTTGCACACTAACGCATTAACTTTCATTAATGTAAGCAACAGACTAAAATGATGAAAAAGCAGTAAGAATACATGGAAAATAATCTTTAAAATGGGACTTACAATATTTCACCGGTATACCCTGTTGGCTTTAAAGCATGTAGCCAATTTATTTTCTTGGTTTTCAGTCTACTAACAAAAATCCAGTAACAGGAACCCTGTGCGGTTCTACATTTAGTCTAAAACTAGAACTGGAAGCCTAGTTAATGCAAAGCGTAAGTAAGGAGACAGCAATGAGAAACAGATGTTACAAAATTTCACAGTCAATTATTTAGTTTGTACTTCTTTGTAAAAGCTGTTTTACTGTCCAATTACATACATTCAAATGTTTTGTAAGATTTCTTTAGATGGAAAGCTACAAAATATTATTTGTTGTGATTTTTTTAAACAGATTTTTCAGTACTTTTCCATCTTGGTGCCCAGTAACAAAGCCGTATTAGGTCGCTTTATAATTTCCCTTTCTTATAGTCTCCCCTAGTATTGACTAGTTTATCACTCTTCCAATTAGCAGAAGCAATTTCTGCCATTGCATTGTACAATCCCTTTTCTAGATCACATTAATAATATTATAGTCTGTGGGGGAATCTCTTGGCAGAATTCTAGGTGTTAACTTTATTCCTTTTTGTGTCAGTATTTAGAACGCGGCTTTGTTTCACAGATATTTTTACAGTGGTGTTGGTACCAAGAGACTAAGAACAAACAGAGAAGTCATAGGGGCATGTTTATCTAAGTGCTGATTGATCCCTTTTTTTAATGTGGGTTTTACAAGCAGCCCTGATGAAAGGCTATTTACAGGCTTTGGCCTTGATGTTGCAACATGCATGCTGCATTTTAAGCACCTACATCAAAGATGAAGATGATTGTCAAAAGTGTTAAGCAAAGGCATCCCTCACAACTTCACACATCCCAGTCTGGAAATGCTGGGGACTTGTCCTTTCCACATGACTTACATGGAAACACAGCGCAATCGCACGCAAGTAACAAAAGTTTAAAAAAGCTATCCTTCTCCAGTGGTAACACAGGTAAAAAGGTTCGTTTTAACTGTTTGTGCATTATACTTCCACACACAGAGTGCAGCCCCGTGGGGAAAGAGCACACGTTGGCACATGCCACAGCCATACCAACGCACAGCCAGGCCTACGCTGTTCCGGGGAACCGCACGGGCTTTTCTTTTATAGCCAGAAGGACGAGAGGATAAGCAGTATCCCCTGAATTCTGGAAAAAGAAAAAACGTTAGGAGGAAAGATGAATGGACTATTCCCCCTCCGGCCACGGCGGCACTGTGTGAGAGGCGGCGGAGGCGCCCGGGCCGCAGGGAGTTGGGTTTGCTGGAGGAGCAGGAGGCGGCCGCCGGCCGCCCTGCCAGCCCGGGCCCGCTTGCCGGCGGGCAAATGGAAGCAGACCCAGGCCCATGCGGGAGCACGGCTGCTCCCGGGGCCGCACAGCATCCAAGTGCCACGCTATGTGTCTTGAGAAGAATCGAAGTACCGCAAGCCAAAACCCTCTCAACCCCTGGGACCGGGGGCACGTGGACAGCCGGTCCCACCTGTCCTCCCACCTCCCCTCTCCGCCTGCAGACGGCCCGCCCCCGCATAAATGGCGGCGGGCTCCCGACGTGGCCTCCCGCTGCGGGGCCGAAGCCGAGGGGAGCGACCCACCCACCTGGGCTGCTCCACTAGCTGTACCGCCAGGGTGCCGGGCGCGTCCGCCGCCATGGCGGCTCCCCCCCTCTCCCCCGCCGGCCCCCGGCTGAAGCGGGCAGCGGCGCGGTGTGGCGGTGGCTCCGGCTGAACCGCGGTCACGGGACAGGCAGACACCGTCCGTCCTTCCGGGCGGCGGGGCCGCAGCCCGGCCTCTTCCCCGCCCCGGGCCCGCCGGAGGGCAGCGCTGAGGCGGCGGCGCGCGGCCCCCGGGCTGGCGGGCTGTGGGGCCGCTCTGCCCTCGGCGCCTCGCCCACCGCACTCCGGCGTGACAGGAAAGCCACTCTGCCGCCTGAANAAAGGCCCCCCCCCCCCCCCCTTTCCTGTCAGAATTTAGCTGGCAACAGAGAAACTTCAAAAACTGCCCCCGGCCCTGCGTGGTTGGAGTCACCCCCGGTGCCGTGGGTCGGGCCACTGCCGGTTCTCTGGCAAAATGCACAATAAATTGGCAGTGTGATGCCCTACGGCCTTTTTTCCCCCTTGTTTTTTCTGGTGTGTGGTTCTGCAAGCTTCCCTCAAACACAGAGTCTCACAGCTCCCGTTTATCCCCAAAATCAATGCCTGCAATTCCTCTGAGGAACTCATTTTTTCAAATGTGTTTACAAGCTCCCTCACTCGTTGTTATTGTTAGTTTTTGCATGTATATTAAAGCCCCTAATATTCAGCTCATGAAGCTTTTAAGTGCTTGGACTGAGAAAAGTATAGTAATGTGCAAATTTCATTGTGGATTAACGTGTCTTTCTGAGGTAAAACTTTTTTCTCCTGATTAGTAGGTTGGCAAAATAGAAACCCCTTTTTTATAAAGCGTTAGAAATAGCCATAGAAGAAAAAAAAAGGCTGTCAGGAACCGTAACAATATAGACAACACAAATACTGCAAATTCTTGGAGGCTGTGAGAAGCACGGGCCCTGTGGATGTTGCGGCGAGGCAAAGCTTGTCTGCCCGGGGGTTTTCCCTCACCCAGTTGAAGGCAGCAGCAGCAATTAGTGTGTAAAAATCTTTAGAAAGTCAGTGCTTTACAAGGCCCGCGTTTCATACTTTTAACTCGGCTGCTACAGTATTACTCACTGGCGGTAAAGGCTGCCCATGTAAACGCTCCAGCAGCACGGCGTGAGGCAAACGCACCGGGGGAAGGCCGGGGCGCCGCCGCCACCAGCCTCAGCGAGCGGCCGGGCTGTTTGAATTTCCCATCCAGGGTCTCGCAGCCACAACACTTACAGCCCGGGAGCGGGCGCCGGGCCCGCCGCGCTCACGCCGGGATACGCGGTCACCGGCCCCGGCGCCACCGCGGCGAGCTCCGGGCCGGGCGGGCGGCAGCGGCCTGGCCTGGCGCCTCGCCGGGGAGGCCCCTCCGGCGTGAGGGGGCGAGGCGGTGCCGCAGCGGCGGCGAGGAGGGCGGGCGGGAGGCGGGCTGCCGTTGCTAAGGACCGGTTGCTAGCAGGGAGAGGAAACCGGCGGTGGTGCAGCGCGGATTTGGCTCCGTGTGCCCCGGGCCGGGGGCGGGAGGGGAGCGGGCGGCAGCGGGTTCCGGGCGAAACGGAGCCACATTGGGCAGCGCCGCGCGGGGTTGTGGGAGAAGGGGCCGTCCCCGCTGCCTCCTCCCCCTGCCGGCCCCCTTCCCCTCCCCCCGCCCGTCCTCCGGCCAAGATGTCTGACATGGAGGATGATTTCATGTGCGATGATGAAGAGGACTACGACCTGGTAGGGCGCGGGGAGGCGCAGGGGGGTTCAGCGGCGCGGTGCGGCCAGGGGGCCTGGGGGGAGCGGTGCCGCCTCTGCCGGTGCGGTGCGTCCGCCCGCCCGCCGGCCGCAGCCCCGCCGGGTGCTGCCCCGTGAGGGAGCACTGACAGGATGAGTTTCCCTCCCGGGGAGGAGGGGTGGTGGCAGCGGCTGCGAGGGGCGGGTGCTGCTGTCGGAGCAGGCCCCGCCGGGCGCCCTGCAACCTCTCCGCGGGAAAAACAGGCCAACTTCGGCCCCGGGAAGTTAGCTAGGCCCCGGGCCGGCCCCCTCAGGCCCAGCCAGCCGGCGCCTCCGTTTGTCTTCCATAGGGGTCAGAGTGAGGGGAGGACCCCGGCGCCCTGCCTCTCTACCTCCTCCCGCCTCTGGCCGGAGCGTCAGGCACGAAGGGAAAGTCATAAAGTTGTCTGCCCTCCTCCCCGCCCCCGGCTGCCAGAGGTCCGGGGGGGTGGTGGTGTCATTCGTGGGCTTGCGTGAGCGTCAAACTGAGGAAAAAGTGGGGGGAAGAGAAGGGGGAGTGAGGAGAAATGGCCACACAGCCGGTTTCTGATGGAACCCGCCAAGGGTGTACCCATTTTTAACTTTTTGCCTTTCTGGTCTTAGCGAGCTTCTTGCCCTTNTTTTTTTTTTTTTTTGGGGGGGGTGTGTGTGTGTGTGTTTGGGTTTGGGTTTGTTGTTGTTTGATTTTTTAAATTGCAGGGTTTGGGATTTTTCACGTTATACCCAGTTACATTTTGTCATCAGGTCTTGTTCTAAGCTTTTAGAGTTAGAAAAATGCTGCTTGCAGTTAGCAACAGACCAATTTATTGGGGGGAATTTT
Organism: Himantopus leucocephalus; assembly: GCA_003993805.1. NCBI lineage: Eukaryota > Metazoa > Chordata > Aves > Charadriiformes > Recurvirostridae > Himantopus > Himantopus leucocephalus. The sequence goes on along the minus strand of RSEF01000010.1, from coordinate 11,351,829 downwards.
GTAATATTGGATTGTTTTTATGTAATGAATCTCCTTTAAATTATTAAACCCAATTCTTTAATGAAACCATCTTGGGGGAGGTTAGTAAACTAAATAGCTGTTTTATTTGAAACAAAATATGTTTTCTATGTTGTCTAATTAGTTATAGCTCTTTTGCCGCTATCTAATATTTGAGCTTGAGGTTTGTTTGATTGTGTTTTGTGCTTTTCTGAACTTTGCATAGGTTTCTAGAACAGAGACACTTTTTTAAAAAAAAAAGCTGTGTATGGTTGAGGCTTGAGAGTCAGTATTTCATTCATTTCAGCTAAACCTATATTTACAGTACTGCAATTTCACTGAAAAACCACAGACACTTGCTTCTGGAAGACTTGCTTTCTAACAAATTATTTGATAATCATTGCTACTTATGAATTCACTTAAAAGACTTTTCTGATTTTATCTGAAATAGTTTCTGGGCGGTTTTTGTTATGAGCTGCTCAGAATGGCTGGATGACATTGGATATAGAATAAAAGCATCTGGTTTTGGTTTTGAGTTTTTTACATTCATGAAAGAGTGCTTGTTTGACATGCGTTGTCATCTTAACCTTATGAGCTGCTTGTATCAGTATTCCAGGAACTGTTAGTCTTCCATTCAAGTCCATGAATGAATTCACAAACAAGCTTTCTGGAGGAAATACACTGAGACTATTAAAAATATTTTGTTGATCCAGTTTGTTCCAAAATCAATTTCCATTCATTTTCATTAACACGGAAATCCATGTCCTGATTTAAAATACTGTGTTTATTTTTCCATGTGATACAATCAAAGGAATACTAAACACAGCAGAATTCATGTTGAATATTCATAACGTGAGAACTGGACATGTAAAGAAACCATTGGAATTACATTTTTCAATCTTTAAATGCAGCTGTCTACATGTAGATTTGAGTAAGAGTGCAACTCTAAGCTCACAATGTGTTATGTCAGTTTTCACCAAGAATAATTGCTGGTCTAACGCTTTTTGGTTTTCCTGTGTTTCTTTTTTCTGAAGTACTTTCTTTCTCCTTGGAAAAACCTTCTTGAAACTTCTTGCTTGTAGCAAATTTAAGCCCCTGCCTGTAGTTACTTTTCCTGGAACGTTTTCATCGTCATTAATTACCACTAGCCCAGACCTTTCCAAAATTTAAAAATACTGCTCGTAATAATTAGGAGCATGTTATTTTTTTCTTTTCAGTATGTTACTCCCATGTAAAGCATCAAATAATACTTAAGCTACATCTTTAAATAAAACAGTTTGTTAAATTTAATTTGGATTTATAACTGATGGAACACACCCCCCAGAATTTAAGAATAAAGGTATTCCAGCCATTCTGGTTTCAGTATTCTTGGACTAACAAACCATGATTCGATGTTGTTTTCAAATGTGCTTGAAACTGGAATTGCAATGTTCCACTAAATTATTTTGGAAAATAGTTAAGGGCCCTGAAGACAGGGCCCGATTTCTTCCTTTCATGTTGATATAAATCTAGTTAAATTAAGAGAAGACTATAAGGAGATGTGTGGTTCTCAAGTTCAAGGTAAAGGCTGCCACAGAAGGGTTTGAAATAAAAAAAAAATAGGTACAAGACAAAATACTCAGATAAATACATAATTAAAAATAAAAGAGCACATGTGAGTGTTGGTGATTTTTTTTTTTTAAGGAATAGGTGGAGAGGCAAAAACTACAGAAACAGTTAATGAAAGAAGAAATACCTACTTTGTGAAAATACGGTGTTGTAAAACTAGATTCAGGTCTCCGAGGGTAGCTACTAGCATAAAAATAGTAGTTAAAAGAAGACTCCCAAAAAAGTTTTCATTTCATCAGCTTTTATTAGAAGTGATTATGGCTGTTCCACTTTAAATGTGCTCTTGACCTGCTGGTTATGTAGAACCAGTTACATTTCCTTAAGTATGCAAATGTTTCACACTTGAACTGAAATGCGAACAGATATTCTAAAAGTCAGGCTCCTTCCCAGCTTCATTATGGATTTTTGTATAATTAGAGTAATAACCACACTGTGAAACAACTGAAGACTACCTACTTTACAGATCATAGTTGACTGTTTCTGCTTAGTTTTTCATTGGGTTAAAAGTCAATGTTTTGCATGTAAATGATTTCAGCTGCTCCTGTAGAAGTTAACTTTATCTGTTGGAGGTCTTGACACCAGGAAAAAAATTCATTTATATTGGTGAGTGAATGGACCTAGATTCACAGTTTGCTAGTAATGTACAGTGACAGCCTTGATTATAACATGGATTATTCCACTTTATGCGTCAGTGAACAGAATAATGTTTACTGGTCATTATGAAAACAACTCAATTTTAATTTCTGGTTTGGTGCTGTTAGATGCCTTGTATGATTTCAGTCCAGGTTCTTTTTACTAGTTTCAGCTTGAGGGTGAATAAGGAGAAAGAGGGAAGGACCATTGTAAATTCCATTTTTGTTTTCAGTCTCAGACAAAAAGCTATGTTTAGAATTGACTTTGAGAGTAGGCTCAGCCTTTCTTCAGCAATTGATTCTTCCAGGCACAATGACAACACATTGACAGTTGCAATACATCTACTTGATTTTTTTGTTTTGTTTTAAATAAATAAGGAATTTGTCTGCAGTGTTCTTAATGACACATCTTACTGTGTTCTGAAATTCAACTTCAAAATTAATCGGCGGAAAGGATAGACAAATCTGTTTGCTAAGCAACTTGTCTTTTTATGTTATGGAGCTGTATTGTTTCAGTGCCTTCAGTAGAAGAGTTGTATACAATTCCAATGAACAGCCAGCAGTTTGCAGCCCAAGAGGTGGCTACAGGTTCACGAGGACTGGCATGGCTCAAATATGGGGAGTGTACCTTCGGATTACTGAGGGTTTCCCTTTTCAGGCTGTGTTGACATTAGGAAATAGGTAGTCTTACTTTTTATTTCAAGCTGTCAGAAAGGCAGCTTAGTAAATATGAATTGGTTTGCTTTATCTTTCCAACAAGAAGAAATATACTCCATATCAGAAGGAATTTCTCTAGGTAACCAAACTTGATAAGCAATCTCATCTGTGGACAGGGAAATTTTCCTACCTTATATTGATGCATTTTTAATGGCTACAGTTGAACTTTCATGCAGATATTGTCACCTCTTCCCAACTCTTTATGTTTCAGTATTCATTTTAAAAAATACATATACGTATTGCAAACAAGAAAGTGATGATGCTGCAGAAATAAGCATTTAGAACTAAGGAAGTACCAAATCAAGCAGATGCACTTTACTCTCTTCTGTTTCTTTGTTATGTTTAATTATATTAGTATGTGATTTTTTTTTAAAAAAAAAAAAAGGTGAGCTTCAGAGGACATGGGATGTACTGTTCCCTCAATTAATTACTGTTTCATATTTTATATGGATTCAGTGTGTGTCCTGATATTTTATTTTATTCATTCTCTTCAGACTCATCTTTAAACACAGAATTAATATATTTGGAGCTTACTTCACTCATTACCATAATGTCTCAAAAGGAAGTACGGAGGCAAAAAACATGAGAATAATTAGTCAGTAAATTCTTTCCATCTGAACATGGACAAGTGTCAATAAGTTCTGGGGGTTTGTGGTTTGGGGTTTTTTTTTTGAGAGAGAGTTATTTAGCACTCTGTTCAGAACAGAGCTCCCCAGGATCTGATATGCAGTTGGATGTTAAACAGAAGTAAATTAGATCTAAGTTATGCTAAAAACTGGACTTTTAGAAAAGGATACCTATAACTATAGGGGAGCTGTGTGATAGAGGTAGAAAGAAAAGGTGCTTCTTTTCGATACTCTTTACATGTCATAATAACAGTTTTTTCTTTGTGCAGTCTCCTGTCTCATTTCTGTGCATCTTCCAACTTCTACTTAAAAAAAAATAAAACAAAGGCAGAGCACTGTCTTTCTGTGGAACTGTACTGACCCTGTTGCAAATAGCTGGCTTCACAGACTTCTTATTCCTGGTGTCACCCCGGTGTGAGCCAGCAGACACTAGATGACTTGCAGAGTTAGTGAGTGGAAGCAGAAGTGCAGAGAGACCTGGAATGTGGAAAAGAAAACCAGGACTCCCAATGCATGGTTGAGTGGTTGCAGACTTCTTATACAAATCACACTCTCTTTTTTTNTTTTTTTTTTTTTTTCCCCAGTCTCACGGTTTGTCTCTGTTCTTTTCCTACTTACTCTTTTGCATTCCAGTCTAATTGCTTTCTTTATATTCATGTGCCTGGATACCAGTGTCAACTGCACATAGAAACTGTTATTTGCTTTTTGTCCTCGTGCCTGGGGGCCAGTGGTCCTGAAAGGAGGTTGTAGGGAGGTGCGTCTCTTCTCCCAAGTAACAAGATAGGAGAAGGCGAAACAGCCTCAAGTTGGCAGGGGAGGTTTAGATTGGATATTAGTAAAAATTTCTTCACAAAAAGGTTGTCAAGCGTTGGAACAGGCTGCTTAGGGAAGTGGTTGAGTGGCCATCCTTGGAGGTATTTAAAAGGTGTATAGGTGTGGTGCTCAGGGACACGGTTTAGTGGTGGACTTGGCAGTGCTGGGGTAACTGTTGGACTTGATGATCGTAAAAGTCTTTTCCAACCTAAACAATTCTATGGTTCTAAGAGCAAATGCAAAGAAAGTTGTACTTAGTGGTGTTCGGCTGGTCATTATTGCAGCCACTGCATATAAGCTATGTGAAAATAGTGCATGTTTATTGTAGATGAAATGTTCAAGAAATTTAGCTGGCAAGCTAATATATTAATATATTGAGGAGTTATTGTCTTTTTTTTTTTTTCAGTTGGCCTCATTTGGGCATTTTTTGTTGTTGTTGTTTTTTTTTAAAACACAACAAACAAGCTGTGCCCCCTTCCCCCAAACCCACATCACTAGTGCTCTTGCAAAATATCAGGTCTTTGCTCCAAATCCTAGAGTTAGCAGAACTCCTAAATGCCATGGTTATGAAACAGAGTTAGCTGAAGTAAAATCAAATTTGTACCAGACTTATTCTCAGAAACAATTGCACTTCATAAAACAAGAATGGTTTGAGTCAGCCCAATGGTTGAAATTTGGTAAAATTACCAGCAATTGAAAATTGACAGTAATAAGTATTGTTAACAATGTCCTTGAAGGATAAATTTCTACAGAAATAGAACTCTTTGTATTGTGTCTTTTGTCTGGAAAGTTGTCCTCTGTATAGCTACTTTCCCTTTTTTTTGAAAAAGGTCTGCAAAGTAGGAGTTTGGTTCCTGTACAGCCGGTGTATGATATGCAGAGAAGCAAAAGTTGAGATTATCACTCTACTTGCTATGTAGAGGTTAGGGAAGTGCTTTAGGAAAGAGAAGAGACAAGAGAATTAGTAGCTGAACAACGGTGGTTTTCACAAAATATTTATATCTTTGTTTTTGTACGTGTTTAACTTTACCAGGTTAATGTGCCACTTTAATCCGCTAGGATACCACAAACCTAACGGTAAATGTCACTGATATAGTATTACGGTCTCCAAGTTCATGTACCTTGTTCTGTCTATGAGGAGAGGTGCTGTGCTTCAAGAATTCTGTATAATGTCTCGAGACCACATTGACTAAGACTCCCACTACAATTCTCTGAAACTACGGCTGTTTTTCTTGCCTTCCCTGGGCACCTGCTCCTCTGCTATAGCTTACCAGCCTCAGGACTGCCTCTGTGTAAGCATTGGCCTGTTCTCTCAACCCAAGCAGGACCAGCCATCATCAAGGACTCATACAGCATACAATGTTGAATTGCTGAAGTGAAGGAGGAAGGGGATGCTAGGACCAGAAATGAACAGGGAGGGTTGAGGAGCACTGGATGCTCTTAACCTGCCTTTGCTGCTGGAGAAGCTGCAAATGGATCCATGCCCTAGAAAGGATGATTAAAGCTGACTGGGGTGAATTGTATTCTGCATGTGTTCATTTTAGAAGCTGAGGCCTAATTTTTTAAAGCTGTTTACTAGATGAAATGAATTTTGTGAAAACAATATATAATGTAATAAAGACTTGTAAATTAAATTGGTTCCTTGGTACTAATTTAACTTATATTAAAATTATTTGAAAGAACTATGTCCCAGGCAGACTAAGCTCCATCAGAGGTTTTATGGAGATAACAGTTGAGATAGTATGGTAATTTTTCTTCCCCCCAAAAGTGATGTGATGGGATTGGATTGTTTATAACTGACTACATTTAGAACATGCAGATTTTCAAGCAAGCAATGCTTAAATAATGTCTTAACTTTTTTTTTTTTTACTACATTTTTTTAAGGCTGTGTCAGGGCTTTCTAATTTCATGAGTTTTGAGCCTCTCAAGAAGGGAGAAATAAATGGGTTTCAAAGATCAGTTCTGCATACTCAGGCTTCTTTTGTTTTCGTTTGTACTGATAGTGTTGATCTTCATTTAAAAATATAAACCAAGATCTTAATAAAAAAGTTCTTATGCCTTTTACTTTTTTTATGTCAGCTGGAGCAAAAGTACAGCACACAGGTGCTTTTTATATCTTGAAGTTATAATTATGGGTGTTCTTCACTATGCAGAATATTAGGTCAAGATGGTATAGTAGAGATTAATTTTAGAGTTATGTAGAAATCCTTTTTGTAAACCTGATATTCTGCCTAAGTTGTGTGCGCTTTTATTTTGATACTGCATTGTTTGATGCAACAAACTTTCTACCTAAAACAGTTTGAGTTGGGGGAGTTGTTCAGGCAGGAAGGAAAGGTGTTAAAAATGAGGGTGAGGAAAGGTTAGGCATTTGGTATCTGAATTTATTGTTAAAAGAACTTTTCTGTTTCCAGTACTAGGAAGGAAACACATCTTTTTCTTAGTTTGAACTTCGAGGAGACAGCTTCACACTTTTCCTTTCCTCCTTCTTTCCTTTTGCTTTTGGCAAAAGCTGAATGTTCCCACATTCATATCATACTGTGCTACGCCATCTCTGCATCAAAAGAAGACAGAGTGCTCGTCCATCTGTATTGATCAGCACTGGCATAATTAGCATCGATGCATAAATTAAGATTCAGTATCTACATGGCTGATCTTTTTTTTTTTTTTTTGATTGTCTACAGATTCACAGCTTCATCTCATATTTAGTTCATGGTTTTAAAGCTTTCTTCACAGCCATTAAGTCTAAATATGTCTTTTAAACTAAGCACCTTACATTACATTTTCCAGAAGTAGGAAAGTCCTATCTCCCTTAGAGCTTTTAAGTCCATACCAGCATCCTAAATTCAGTGTGAGGCAAACAGGCATCAAGTGAAGGAAAAATCACAGAATGGTTTGGGTTGGAAGGGACCTTGAAGATCATTTGATTCCAACCCCCTGCTGTGGGCAGGGACACCTCCCACTAGACCAGGTTGCTCAAAGCCCCATCCAGCCTGGCCTTGAACACCTCCAGGGATGGGCATCCACAGCTTCTCTGGCCAACCTGTGCCAGTGTCTCACCACCCTCATAGTGAAAAATTTCTTCTTAATATCTAATCTGAATCTAAAAAAAATATAGCTGTGAGAACATAAAACACTCCCTTTGATACATTTCAAAGTGATTCCATTAGAAAAAAATTATCTCTAGACTTAACACTTATTCTTTATTATTGTCATGAAAATAGCTTTATGGGATATTTAGGTAGCATTGAGAAAAATTATCTGAAATAATGCTTCCTGCTTGAGCCCACATCCAGAATCACTGCCAGAGCTAAGATGGAAATTCAGATGTTTCTGGCTCTAGGCTAACAGAGCACATTGCTTCCTAAAAGGAATTAATTTTGTTTGCTCTCTTTTTATCTTTACAAATAGATACTTCTGCCAAAAATATTCCTTATTGTTCAAGTTTAATATAAACAAGACATCAGCTGATTACACATATCTTAAATGCTATGTTGTTTAAGCTTTGGCAGCCGGTACCTTCATAAGGTCCCAGGTGTTGACATCATGTGCATGGTCGTGCAGCCGCTCCATTGATGGTGGATCAATAGGGTAAAGAATTTACAAAAACAAGCTAACCAAAATGAAAGTCTGCCCAGTGAAACACTACACTTGCTTCCTGTTTTCTTTGTAGTTTTCAGTATTAAGTTTTATAGTTCTCTGGGAATTCAGAAAACAGGTTTGTGGGATTGACTAGGCTTTTATGTCCATTGATTCTCACTAAATACTAATAGTTGGTGTAAGTATAAATAAATACGTATGTGAGCAACTTGCCTACATGTAAGGTATAGAAGCATTAGCAGGTTGAAGGATAAATGTCTCAAGGACTGTGTTTAATAAAATGTGGGCCAACTGTGAGCTTCCATAATTAATTTTTCCATTAGAACTTCAGAAAACTTAAACTTTGAAAGATTTGCTTGCACTGTAGGGAAGAGAGAGCTAATTTAAAACTTCTCTTTTCCCTCATGTTTTTTTCATTCCTTCCCATGGTTTTGAAGGAGCCCACTAATATTAACAATATATGAATGGACAAAAGAATAAACGTGCCTGATGAAGAAGTACAGTAAAAGAAGAAATGCCAACTTAAAGAAAGGCATCTGTGCATTGTGTATTTGTTGCAAGGGAAGGTTACTCTGATGACAGTAACTCTGAGATTTAAACAGATTCTGTTAACCAGTTCATCTCCCAATAGCTCAGCACTCTGTTGAGACAAGTTGGCTTGACAATGCAGAGGTGTCAAATATCTTTGACTCGTGTAAACCTCAAATTAAATTATTATTTGACTTTTGTTAGTGTTTTGTAATTGAGATGTGCAACATTGTCCTTCAGCAAAAGAAGATAAAATACTTAGGTTTTTTTATCATAAAAAGCTTCAGAGTACCTTTTTTTGTTTTTAATGAAGTAATAATTGATAGAAGTAAATTCTTCAATTTGTTTGGTGCTAGTGTACATGATAGGTAAATATTGGATTAAATTATTATGCCTATGCCCCACCCCACCCTCTTTGGCAGTATCTTTAGCATTTTCTCAGTCATCTCCTGGGTTTCACCGCAGAAGCAGCTGGTGTTACTGTCATTCTTTCAATTTCCTTAGACAAGTATGAATCGTTACAGCATAAAAAGGCAGATTAGAGAGAGATTAATGGAAGCATTTTATATCTTCTATTGCTGGATCATTACTTGTGTGGCAACTCAGCCAGAGTCTTTTCTGTGGATGGCAAAGGTCGTATAATAGAGTCCCTTTTAGAAGACTAGTGGCCAGTATGTTCTCTCCCCCATACAGAAAAGACGTATGCTATTAGGCATCTGTCCTTAAACACCAAAATTGGCAGAATTTTAATAATACAGTCTGTACTTGTCATAAAAGCGAAGTTGGTAGAGCTATGAGTTCATTAGTCCAGAAAGAAATCTATTGATAGGCAAGTGTTGGTGGATGGTGAGACTGGCCTAGTAATGGGAGATTACTGTTAACATGCTCTAAAACTGAAGGTTTTTCTGTTAGTGTACAAGTATTCCATGTCAGTTTGAGCAGTATGTCTTACGATATTTTATCTATTTTCAGCAGAATATTAGATGTTCTGAACCTTTCTTTTTTCCTCTGATTTTTAGTTGTTTTTTTTCTTTTTTCCTTAAAATGTAGGAATATTCTGAGGACAGCAATTCTGAACCAAATGTGGATCTGGAAAATCAATACTACAATTCTAAAGCTTTGAAGGAAGATGATCCCAAAGCGGCATTAAGCAGTTTTCAGAAGGTTTTCTGTCTTTATATTTTATCTCGTTTTTATGTTAATTCACATTTTAAAATATTTGCTTACCATTTGAGTTATTTTCAGGAATTTTAAGAGTAATGTTTATGTTTTAACTTACTAATGTGCTAAGTTTATCATTGGGCAATTTAGACTACTGACTGACTGCCTTTCAGGATCGTTCTGAGGGAGCATAAATAGGACATGGAATAGTTCTATTTTATCGCAGAATTGAGTTTTTAATCTTCAGGATTTACTAAGTTAATTAAACAGTCCTAAGTGTGTTTTCATGTGTCAACTATAGAAGCCAGATCCATTCGTTTTTTAAAATGAAACGGCGTTTTCCCCAGTGTCTTATGTGATGTAAGTGACACAGAGTTTCTTTCCTTCATGTCAGTTTTAAATTTTTAACGTTAGTACACTGCCACCAGAAAACAATACGTTAGATGTAACTTTTAAAAGAAAAAATAGATTTTTGGATCTCTTGGCATAGTTACAGCGTGTAACAGTATTATATACATGACTTGAAAGAAACTTTCTAAAATTTTTACTTACAAAACATTCCCTTAACTATGTTACATTAAAGCCTAGAAGCCTTTCTGATACATGAAGAAACTGTAGCAATTCAGAAGTGTAAATTTTTTACTAATTTAGTTGAGGGGTGGGTTGAGTCAGTTTTGCAGGGGGTGTTAGAACTTTTTTGTGTGTATGTATTTATGGAGTGGCATTAAAGTTTAGTGTTTGGTGTTAGATAGCAACAACAACAAAAATCTATAAATAACAATTCATCTTCCCTATATCAGCAAAGCTGTGAAAACTAATAGGATACTGACTTTCTCAATAATATCAGGGAAGAGTAAAATTGAAGAACAGGGCAGAGTGAACCATGACTTTGTAAGGAACAAACTGGGGGGGAAAGGCATGTATGGGATATGTACATTTTAAACAAGATGCAAATCCATTTAAGTTTGAATAAAACTTTTATAAATATTGTTTAAAATTTTTTTCTGTTTCAGGTTTTGGAGCTCGAAGGTGAAAAAGGAGAATGGGGATTCAAAGCTCTGAAACAGATGATTAAAATAAACTTTAAATTGGTAGGAATTACAGCTATCATTTCAGAGTAATGGCATGAATATGCATTTGATCCAGAGATCTTAAGTTACTATTCTAATTTATGGCTATGACAACTAAATCTGCCAGAACTTGTCTTTTGCAGCCTTTAATGGCTACTACAGACATGGCAGGGAAATTATGTGGTGGTTGCAAGTCAAAGGCAAAATGGATGCAAAATAGCTGCTGTAGTCAGCTGATACTCTCTGAGAGCTTGAGGCTCAGTCCTTGCTATCCTGAGGTATCATACCACTGAAACTGGTAATGTTTCTATGTATATGTACTTCACCAGAACAAATCAGTGAAAAATGTATATGCTGCATATGCAACCATTCCAAATAGTTGTATAGCCAACTCTGTTATCTTCACTGAGATAAGTATTTGAAATGTGTATTCCATGCAGTCTTGCTGAAGTTATTCGTGATTCTGCTGCTTATGAATAAAGTGGTGATGTAAAAGTTCGTAACAGCCACCACTACTGCATAGTCTTTCTGTTGTGCTTTCTTTTCTGTATGTGCATTTGCAAGATGTAACTCAGGTTTTAATAACTGAAACAAAAATTATAACATAATTTTGTTTTTCTTTTAGACTAACTTTCCTGAAATGATGAACAGATATAAACAGCTATTGACCTACATACGGAGCGCAGTTACAAGGAATTATTCTGAAAAATCCATCAATTCTATTCTTGATTATATCTCTACTTCCAAGCAGGTTAGATGATCAGTTCTTTCATCTTCATGGTTTTCCTTTTTGCATTTTTAACTGTGGACTTTTTTGTGTATGGTAGTCCATTGGTTTTGGGGTTTTTGATCTTAATAGAGAACATTTGCAGTAGTAATTTGTTGTCGTATTGTTAAAATATATTTCCCACATTTAATGGAGTCTATCAACACACATAACTTTTCATAAATTTGTCTTTTTTGGCAATATTTACCTGGGATTTCTATGCTAATAAGTAAAGTAATTTTTTTTTTTCACGTCATAGCTACACACTATAAGTGCCTTCTCAAACATAATTTGTAATTAAACAATTTTTTTTCTTATTTTGTGGGGAGAGAGGAAGTTTTGAAAAACTTTGCAATGAAATGTTGGTGTTAAATACTGCCTGTCTTTGAGTGTACTGTGCAAGCTAGGTACATGTTCATAGATACACAGCCCAGCTCCTTTTCTTTTGTGTTGTTGTAAAGCTTTACAGAGATCAGAAAGCTCCCCTAACCGACTACCTGGAAGTAGCACCCGCGTATGGAGGATCACTGGTCTTTAGCAATGACTCCTCTGTCATTATCACAATCCTACCTATCCTGCCACTCATAGGAAATGAAAGTTTAATAGTTGAATGATGGTTTACTCTTAAGGTCTAAAGGATTGTCTTAGACTATACCTTGTAGGTAGAGGTCAGTGTGTTTGGTCTAAATGCAGTTGGAGCCAGCCCTGGAGGGACTATCTGGAACTCTTAACTTGATGTATAGCCACAGATCTGCTATCCCCAAAAGAACAATGGCCATAAACAATACTAATGCATTCTCTGTAGAACCTTTGTTAAAGGCCTTACTCAGCACTTTGATTTCCATTTTCAATGTTGTATTTTGGGGTTTTGTGCAAAGAAACGGTTTGATGTGCTCAAGAGTTTTCTTCCAAACAGCGTTGATAGTATAGAAAGGAGAAAGTGTCTTTTCCTTTGACCTTTCTCTCTTTTTGTAAATCGTATTTTCTTTTTGATATGGAAATTATTTTTGTTTTTCTTCTTTTAAGTAAGAGCAATGTTGCCTGTTGTTGTTTGTCTTTTGTTACACAACAGAAGAATTTTATTACTTGGTTATGTAAGATGGGCTTTAAGGTGGCTTTCATTTTTCACTAGCATGATAGATGGTTGCAAATCTTAGAATGTGAATACTATTTCATTATATCTATTTCATATAAGAAAAGCAAGTGTACTTACTTTTGTTACTTTAGAAGCTCTTTACAATTTAAAAGCAGACATTCAATAAGATGCAGATATCTTTCTTATTTTGAAGTTCAAGCATGCACTTTTAGTTTGTTCAGATTGACTTTATTAACAGGTACAAATTTGCTGTTTACAATTATAGAATTCTGATTTTTTATGTCAGATGGATTTGCTTCAGGAATTCTATGAAACAACACTTGAAGCTCTGAAAGATGCTAAGAATGATAGATTGTGGTTTAAGACAAACACAAAGGTAAAATATATAACTTACTGGTTTTTGCTTTTGTTTGTGACACCTTCAGCTAACTCTTATAAATGATAATTGTGAAATCTTAATAGACCTTAGTACTTAAACTTTTTTTTCATTACAGCTTGGCAAATTATATTTAGAACGAGAAGAATATGGAAAGCTACAAAAGATTTTGCGTCAGCTGCATCAGTCATGCCAGGTACCTCTACATTCTAAATCACTGTAGCTTAGTAGACAGCATTGATTTATTATTTTTTTTTACATCTGTTGTTGGCCTTTGAGGCATGTTGCTGAGCTTTAATACAGAGGGAAGAAATACTGTGCCTGCTTTAATTTGTTATCTGTTTGATAACATAAACAAAAAATAAGTTTTTAAAAAGTGTTTTATTCCTTGCTTAAAGATAATTTTTAAAAAATTATTCACACCTGCTGATTAAATTTCAGTCAGATGCAAGGATGAGCAGCACATACAAATAATCTCTAATGCATAGGCATTTATTTTAAAATACAGTGAAGATTCCAAGTGGGCTTTACTCAAAACTGAAAGTACGGTTGCTGCTTTCGCATTTGGAAGGGGGAAAAAACCAAATTAGCCATGCAGCCTGCTGTGCTTGTTTGTGTCCCCTTTTCTTCCTCCAGCATGGAAAACGGGTTACAAATATCTGGGAAATGCTTTTTATAGGCAGCAGAAGAGTCGTATGTATTATCTGTATATATGTATGTGTGTCAGTCATTGCATTTATATACTGAGAGTGCTGTTTAAGGAAAGAGGAAAAGAATAAAGGGCAAAGTTCTGAAAGTTGTTCTAAAGAAAACATTTAATTAAAAATACTGGCTTTATTTAAAAAGGGTGCCAAAAATTGGCCCGTGATAAGTTCTTTGAGTATTATGTTTTGTGTTAATAGTTATATCAAAATTTTAAAGTTTTAGGAATATCCTTATTTCTGACAGGAAATTACTGAGAGTATTTGGTAATCAGTTTTTTACTAGTATAAAACTGAAATTGCTGTTCTCTTAAAATTTCACAGTATTTATTACTTAATCTATCCTAGACTGATGATGGCGAAGATGATCTAAAAAAAGGTACTCAACTATTGGAAATCTATGCTTTGGAAATTCAAATGTATACAGCACAGAAGAATAACAAAAAACTTAAAGCACTATATGAACAGTCATTGCACATCAAGTCAGCCATTCCTCATCCACTGATCATGGGAGTTATCAGAGGCAAGTTAATCTTCAATTTTTTATTTAACTTCTGTTGCATAGATTAGTTTTTTGAAAATCTGATAACTATTGCGTTCCAACTATAAAGACAAAGGATCCTGTAGATTCAGAGGCAGACAAACCGTATGTGAATAAAGGACTACAAATGCAGAGGCTACAGTCTCATCATTTAATGTTCGCCTCCTGTAGGACTTCAGCTCTGCTGTTCTGGTGCCTAAGCACCAGGTGCACTGGTCAGAAGGGCAGTTCAGTTGGCTACATGTACGGTAAGAGAGAAGCAATAGAAGAATAAGAGGAAGACTTGAACTGTTTGACACCATGGCAGGCAATAAAGGATAAATGCAAAGGCATTTGCAAAGGATAAAAATAAAGCCTTGACAGGACTGCTAGCGGAAGGGACTGGTATTTCTGCAATCCTCTTTTGTAAATTTGTGCTTGATGTCTCGCCTCACTAAAATTCATCAGGAATGTAAGGGCTTTAAAAAATACTGTTTGTTATCCTTAATGATGAATTATAGTGGAAACATGCCATGTGTCTTGAAAAAAAACTTTCTCCAGAATACTGCCGTGGATTCCCTCTTCCCCTGGTGTAGGCACTTGCACAGACAATCAGGCATCAGTGGGTACTTCAGAAATAAAAGGGGATATAGAGTATTTCTCAATTTTTCTATGTGGTTTTGCTCAACAGATTGGGAAAATTCTGTAAATATAGGAAGTTTGTTGCCTTTGAAATAGAGCTAAATTCCATAATAGTTTTTACAGTATTTTAACATAAGGTTAAATAATTATTGGCTGTGAGGATTAGTGTTCTTTCAGATTTATGGTGTGGGTTGGGTTTTGTTTTTTCTTCTTTGGAATGGGTTTATTCAAATGACAACGCTGTATGTGAAGGCCCTAATGCTCTTTTTTCCCTAGCGATTTCAGAGAATGAAAAGACTCCTGAAAATATTTCAATAATCTATTTAGAAATAGTGTGGAACTTCTGAGTACAATTATTGTAGTCAGCAACAAGCACGCAATGTTCCTTTTCTCTTCATCTGTGTTTTCTTTTCAGAATGTGGAGGCAAAATGCACTTACGAGAAGGAGAGTTTGAAAAGGCACATACTGATTTTTTTGAAGCATTCAAGAATTATGATGAATCAGGGAGCCCCAGAAGAACCACTTGCTTAAAATACTTGGTCTTAGCAAACATGCTTATGAAATCTGGAATAAATCCGTTTGACTCTCAGGAGGTATTTTTTTCTCTTTCAGCCCCTGCACCCCACCCCACCCCACCCCCACGCCCCCCACCCCGTTCTGAATTGATAGGGAAATTGCCCAAAAGATGCAAATGGAAAAAATATTTAAAATCTAAACATGCATATTGTGCTTTCTGTTCTGTGTAGGCTAAACCATACAAAAACGATCCAGAGATTCTAGCAATGACAAATTTAGTAAGGTAAGATTTTAATTTTTCTGGAGAAGAGAACAAAAAATAAAAAGATGTAGTGTCCAAACCAGAAATGAAATATTTTTAGAGGTGGCTTTTCTCTGCACAGCTAACACAGTTATTTCCTAAATATTGGGCAAATATTTGTAGACTGGTTTTCTTAAGAAACTTCTATTTACTGTGACATACCAAAGTATTTATACTATACCAGGTACGGATACAGAAACATGCTGTTGTCTTCTACTGTGGGGAATTTCTTGTGGAATGGCAAAAACCTCATTTCTTCCCTTAAATACAGTTGTCCCACCTTGTATTGCAACTGAGCTTTAGGGTTTGGCTGATTATATTTGAGAAACTGAGATGAATGACACCAAATACCAAAGCCCATAGAACAACTGGATGCATGGACATCTCATGATTACTAAAGGAATTTCATAATTTAGGACTACAAAACTGAACTCTCTAGTGATCTCCCCTATCCTTCAAATGTGAAAATCAGAAGAATGCTTCATTACTTCTTAGAGGCAACTGTGATTTGAGAACTTCTAGGGTATTAAAATCATCAGGCAAAAGAAATTGAACTGAGGCAGTGTTTGTGTACTGTGCTGTAAAGCTAACTTGTGCCATCCACTTTCTCCTGCCTTTGCTTTATCAAGTAAAAAAAATGAACAACGTGTAGGAAAACTTGTCCCATCTTTTCATTGCATAAGAAGCTCATGTTTGGAAATACAGAGTTGATCTCATGTTGGAACAAACCTTGCTCCGATACTGCTATGGTGCCGCACCATTGTATGCATACAAATTGTTTCTGAAAGTGAGGATGTTCAACCATTACTGACACAATGATGAATAAATGATTTGGCAGTTTATTAAGGGACTATTTCCAATAATTCCACTTTAGACATTTCTACTTCACTGTCATAGTTTCATGTGAATTTCAGGCAGAAGGAACTCCAGATGGCCTTACCAAATCTGATTTGATTAATTTTCCTAATTTATATCTTTTTATCTTGACATTTGAGTATAAGTGCTTCTTTAAAATTAATAATGCAATTAAAGCAGTGTAGATAAGAAATATGCAGAAGATAAAATCAATTCCAAAGATTACAATTATGTTTTTAATTCTTTCTATACTCTACATTGGGAGCTTGAATGTTTTACATACAGTAAAAAGAGACTTCTGGAATTAACAATAAAATATACTTACCTGAAATTCCTTTTAATTATGAAGTAAAATTTACTGGTTTCATGTGTCCTTTCCACTCGTATAACTCTTTTTATATTTTATATATTTATATATAAATTTATTTATAAACTCCTCAAGTTCCACCTTAAATTTAACTGGCCTTTTTCTTGCCCATTTTACTGATAATAAAGGATGGCACTTTTTTGACCATTTTAAAAACAATTTGAAAATATACAGAGACTATGAAGGAAAAACAGATGATGTTTTTAAAATGTTTGATGGTTAGTATTAAACAGAAATTGAAAGCATGTAATGAACACTATTTTTCAGGTTAAATATTGATAATCTGTAGCTTAATATAACTAAATTGCTATGTAAGTTTGGTTAGTAGACAGTCCCTATTACAGCTGACTGTTCCTGTAAGAAAAGATGATAGATTTGAATTGTAAAACCACTATATTTCAAGAAAAAGGTCTTGTTTCAATCGTTACAGCTGTTACCTTTAAATGATGCTGTGGTGCCACTACTGAACAATAGGTGTCTTAATCCACCTTCTTGTAATCCTTTCTCAGATAACAAGATTGACTATTTAAACAATATATATATATTAAAAATAAGCTATAAATAAAAATTTAAAAAGTAATATTATGCCAAAATTATTGATGGTAATCCTGGATGTCAGGATTTCTTCCATCTTCCAGTATTCTTAGATTTCAGCTTAAGATGGACATTCTAGAACAGTAACAGCCTTCTATACTCTTTTTAGCTCTTACTTGTTCCATAAAGTATGGCTTCATGAAGCCAAAATTGAGGTAATGGTACTTCTCAAAATTGGCTATTTTTAGGGTCTAGGCTTTTTTAAAGAATAAATTATTAAAGTACAAAAGTTTTGAAACTAGAGTGCACTTGCGGAATAACTAAATACTGATACTAAACTTCTGTAAATGCTACTAAAATTCAAATAGGAGAAAGGCCATTTCTGCTGCATCTCAACTTGAAATAGTTTTTCCTATTAAAGGTTCTGAATATAATTATTTGTGACCAACACTTAATATAGGGGTTTTTTTAGAAGTTGTAGAACAAAGTCTTACTAGTCTGTTTTTTAAAAACTAATAATTCAGTCTCTTGGTTTTTTTCTGAAGTGCCTATCAGAATAATGACATCACTGAATTTGAGAAGATTCTGAAAACAAATCATAGCAACATCATGGACGATCCCTTCATAAGGGAGCACATTGAAGGTATTTTTGCAGGCTATCTTAATCCTTTTTTTTTTTCTCTCACTACTTGTTAAGCTCCCCCCCCCCGATTTATTTTTCTTCTTGGCAGAACGACAGTTCTTTTGTAATTACTCGTGGACTATTCCTTTACTGTTTCCAAGTTCTTTAGAAGTTGGTCAATGCCAACATGCATCCAGGCATGTAGAATGACTGTGAAGAATTGCAGGAATAATGAGGAAAGTTCTAGCAAGAGTGGATATTCTAAGACTGTATCTACAGTGGTGTTAGGCACTGAATATTTTTTCCATTGGAAGGATTAAATGAGGGCAATCCTTACTTGTCAGTCTCAACAGTTAGATGTTTGCTAGTTTATAAGGTTAATTTTCTGCTTCAGATTAAAGACAAAATATGTAGGCAATGTAATGAAGGTTGCATTAATAAATGTGTAGTAATAAAATAGGTAGTAAGATACATCGTGTATCTAATGTATACGTTGAAAACAATGTTTGGATTTATAGTACCTATGCTTAATAAAACGGGAACACACTAACATGTGCCTATCCATTCCATTAACATGACAAAATAAAGTTACTCCCTGCATTTGTCATGTATCTGAGAATTTAAAAGTCTCTTCACTTGAATAAAGTGTCCAGTTTTTCAGATAACTACTGTTTTCATCAAGGATAGGACTTACTGTGGCATTGCAAGGTCATTTAGCTGGATGGTTACACAGAAGAAAAGAGTTAAATCCAGAGACCTGGTTTTCTTACACTTGTTTGTAAAAGAGAACATCACAAACAGCAGGGGAAACTAAATATAACCCCTCTACTGCTGTTACATGTCGACTACTGGTAAGCTTCAAAGTCTTGTAGGGAGTCTCTAAGATTAGAGAGATGGATGCTTAAGGAAGAAAGTGTGACAGAACTGAAAAGCAAGAGAAGGAGGACAGTTGAATCAAAGGATTGACAAGAATTTGAGTTTCACCCCCTATATGATAATAGTCTGCTAGTGATATCCAGGGGCAAAAAAGACCTTCTGGTCTTTTTCACTCAG
The DNA here is from genome assembly GCA_003993805.1 of Himantopus leucocephalus. Lineage (NCBI taxonomy): Eukaryota > Metazoa > Chordata > Aves > Charadriiformes > Recurvirostridae > Himantopus > Himantopus leucocephalus. The sequence continues at coordinate 11,332,730 of RSEF01000010.1, read as the reverse complement.
TAGTGATACAGAATGTGTTTGTGGTTATAATGTTTACATACCTTGCCTCATTCTTTTACTCTCCCTTAGTTTTATTGAGATACATAACCTGGTCTTCAGTATTATTTGTCATTATATAAACAGTCCTTGAGTAACTAGTTAAGTAAAAATGGACTAGCTCTTTGTTAATTTACAATTGTAATTTATGCTTTCATTTTATCCAAATTTTCTTTAGTAATGTAAAAATTTCTAAAACAATGGCTGCACCTTCTTACCTAATAAAAATCCATCACTTCATGCAGACTCTGTTTTATACTTCTTCAGTTCCTCGTCATAATTATACTATTAGGCCCTGATCTTTTAACTTAAAATGTGAATGTTTCCCATGAAGTTAAATGCATGCAGTCTTAAGTTTCAGAGCCTTAAAAATACCTCTTTCCACTTTTGTACAAGGCAAGCATTCTAGCCATAAATTAGAGGGGCAGACATACCGTGCAATAATCTGTATGATTTATCCAGTTAGTTTGAATAATTTAAATTTTTATCAGGGAATATGTTTTGCTCCATGTTTAAACAGTTTTCAACTCTATCTGTCCGTCTTCAGAGTTACATATTGCTTGGATCCCTGGAAAAGGAGGGTTCTTTTATTTTGGTGTGCTTCTCCACTTCACTGAATTACTACCTTAACAGATCATGGTATTTAGGATATCTTTCTATATGGAGCTGTATTGCATCTTTATTTCAGTACTGTTGTTTTTACAGTATTTATTTTTTCTTCTCTTACAGAGCTTTTGAGAAACATCAGAACACAAGTGCTTATAAAATTAATTAAGCCTTACACAAGAATACATATTCCTTTTATTTCTAAGGTAAGTGTCAATGGAGCCTTGTATTTGCTTAAGTTAATGATTAATTGTGAATAAAAGCTGTAAAATAAATACAGTGCTTCCAGAAATAGAACACCTAAAATATAATCTAAACCATAAAGCAGTACTGATGCACTGCTGGCAGCTTTACGGTGCAAAAATGTAAATTTCAAAGTGTCATCCAAATGCTTTTTATAATAGGTACTACGATATACTTCTAAAATAATCAATTACCATATTCTACTTGGTGTAGAAAAGCACTTTTCTGAAGAGAAATAGAAAAAGTGACATTTGTATAATTCAAAATGTAATTATGAACGTAAATTTTGTGAAGATAAAAATCCAAATTTTAATTCCTTTTGTTCAAAAGATACCTTCAAATGTCTGCGTTATAAGAGTTACAGAACTGTGGTAATAGAACAAAATGACTAGAAAACTAGAATCACTGATTTCATACCCTAACCTGGAAAGAACAAAATCAAAACCCAATGACAGTAGATGACTGTTTCCATCTCCTGTGAGTCTGTGATTTTTCTTGCAAAAATCCACAGCGTTCCAAAATATATGATGAAGTAATAGAGATGCCTATTTTTATGCTTAAGTTCTCTTCAGAACTCTATGCTTTTCTTTTTTTTCAAGCTAGTCTTAACAGTTGTAGAACGTGCCTGAGCCAGAAGATGCAATTTGTCCTCTAAATGATTTTGAGTATGGATCCATTCTTTTCTGATAATTACTGTCTTATTTCCCAGGGGTTTTTGTGGGATGTTTTTTTTTCCTTTGTAGGTTTTTTGGGGGGTTTGTTTGGTTTTTTTTTCAGTAAGTCAGCAAAGGAACTCCTCTTCTGGAGCTTCCAAAAATTTTGCTTTAGCCTCTTCAGCCTTTACTAATCTCTTGATCATTGGCCATACATACTTTGGGTGGAGTTCTTTTGCTGGAAAGATCATTATTGAATTGATACTTTTTAACAGTAAAAAACCAAAATGAAACCAAATTTTGTATATGAAAATAAAGATTGGAAGGATTTAATGTTGCAAAACAGAGTAGCAGCATAATGACTTTTCTGTTTCTTTTAGGAGTTAAACATAGATGTAGCCGATGTGGAAAGCTTGCTTGTGCAGTGCATATTGGATAAGTATGTACTTTATTCTTAATTACTGATCTTTACTTTAAAATTATCAAAGTATACAAGCAGCAACAAAACTATTTTTGTGCATTACAGTACTGGTTGATTCTAGAACTGAAAGGTAATGATGCTGACTTTGTTTGGATTTGCTTGGCTTATGAGCAGTAAAGTACATTTGTAAAACGGGAGCCAAGAAAATTACAGAGAGAGATTGAGTGGCATGTTTCTACTTTAATTTTGAATTATGTAATAAATTACTTGAATTATTATGAAAATTATTATTCTTAGTAGTTGCTGCTTATACCCATGTATATTTTTGAGTACATTTTCAAGTTGATAAAATAGGAGTCTGCTCTCCTTGACTGGAAAAACTTAACTACAATTTGTAAAATTTTTTTTGGAGGGTAACTTGTATCTACTAGGAAAATATAATCCATACATGGGTTTAAATTTTAATTTCTTTTTACATAAATCTCCGGATTCCATGATTCCTTGTCTTTCAAGAACTGTTTACCTTATATTGCTTCAGACTTTGTATGTGGGTCATAGCTAGGGAGATAATATATGCATTGCCCAATGAATTACTTAATTTGATTTCCAATCATGATGACAACCAAATAGGCAGTACTACCCAGGATAATATATTATAAAAGTCCTGAATTCTGAAATGGACTTTGTGTGTCTTGTATATGACGACCTCTTATTTTACCTCTGATTTATTGTTAGTTCCTATTTCCATATGCATTAGCGATTTATAGTTATTTATTTATTTACTTCTAGCACTATACATGGCCGAATTGATCAAGTCAACCAGCTCCTAGAACTGGATCATCAGAAGAGAGGTGGTGCACGGTATACTGCGTTAGATAAATGGACCAACCAACTAAATTCTCTCAACCAGGCTGTAGTCAGCAAGCTGGCCTAACAGAAAACAAGCTTTTACAAACGTACTTTAAGGCAACAGTGCAGTGATGTAAACCTTAAAAAGAACTGGGAATGGCAAAACTACTGTCGGTTGGTGTGCCCTGAAATTATTGGAGTTATGGCAGAAGTGCTTTTTTGATCAGCTGGTTTGTGTTTTGCTGCTGCATTTATCCCAAGAAAAAAACAGCTTTAATCTCCAGAAGAAAACCAAAATACCACGGGATTTATGCTGTATTGACATCTTGCCCTAAACATACAACATCCTAGTAATTTGTCAAAGGGCAATTAATGACCAGAGAGAAGATTTTTGTCATGATTTTAAATACACTGACACGTTACTGTTGGTTAAATTTAAACATGTTTTACCTGCAGAAATTCTCTCACAGAAATAACCTGCAATAACTTGAAATGCATACCCTTTTGAACACTTCCTTTTCTCATGTATAAATTGAAATGTTTGCTGCATTTTGCAAAATGTCAATTCTCCAAAAATGTGTCCGTATATTTCTGTACCTGCAGTGTAGTAAAGGTTTAGAAGAAACCCCATAATTATAGTGGCATACTGTCACTTAGGTTTCAAGCAGCAAAATAAACAGTGCAGTTCAGAAATTGTACAGTTTGTTTCTTGATGTGCTTTCATTATACTTGATTTTTACTTTTGTTATTTTTAAAAGAAAATAGGTATTACTTCATCCTCACCTCAGTTATGAAGGACAATATGGAGATTTTAAGTCTAAACCTTGGTATGTGTGCTGTTGATTTTTCTTTCCCCCCCCCCCAATTGTTAAACGTAAATACTAAAGAGTTTAAAAGCTGACATTTAGCAGTCTTGCTAATTGACTTTTATCTTGCAAGATACCAAACTATTATCAGTCCTGTCTAGTTGAAGTTGGTGGGTATTTGGCACTTCTCAGGAATATGCTCAGTTTTTATTTTGGTACTTCAAGAATACAGGTTTGCCTGGCAGTACCCTGGGAATTGAAATGCAGACCCTGCTTGTTATCTCTCTTTGCCCAATCTGTGGTCTTTTTGACTGAATTCAGTGTGTATAAAAAGACACTGTGTGTACAGAGTGGCGACCAAGTACAGTGACCTCAGTAATAATGTAATCTGTTCTGTCCCAAATGTTTGATTGTATTGTAGTCCCTTCAGAGCTGCTATTCAGGTCCTGAAGTCCTACCACATAGTAGGCACATGCCTTTCATGTCCTGAGATTTTGGGATCATCAGATCCATTTGAAATACAGAGCTACAGTGCTGACCACAGCAACTTTTCTTCCTGTAGCAGTTTGTTTGGAGCTGACAGAAAAATTCTCTTGCAGGTCTCAGAAACGTGGAAGAAATTTTGTAGGGTCACTTCTCCCATAACTGCAAGTACTCCATTTTAAAGCTGAGGGTATGGTGTAACGGTGCACAAAGCCGTGCCACACACAGCCATTCTTATAGTAGAAGGAAAAATACGGATGTAGGACAATTAACACCACCCCAAAAATAATGAAAAAGCCTAATAAGTGACACATGTCCATCACATGTGCAAGACAGCATGGTAAACTCAATGTACTAGGGTAGGATTTAAATTGGAAACAGTGTATAATTAAACAGGGTAAAATTAACTTTCTCTGAAGGATAGTTGTGTCCCTCAGAAAATTATTTTGCTCTGCAGTTGTCAAAGCAAGTGATTTTTTTTTTCCTAGTGTTTACACAGTAAAAGTTAATGTGTTGCATGAGTAGCGTGATGCTTAATCTTGGGTGAGCATTTCACCTTCATTGATGCATATTTTTACCAAAAGGTGTTTCTAATTTATCCACTTACTTAAAATAATATAAAATAGGAATATAAATTGAACTTAGTTTTTAAGCAAAGGCAAAGATTTTCCTTCATAAAATCTGTAGATAACATTTACTAAAGCACATTGTTCATATTTTGTTTCCTTGTAGTGCTGTAATGTATAACATCATTTTTACTTTGAAAATTCCACTAAGATCTGGTGATGTGAAATTGAACTTAATAATACTGCACAGCGATTGGGACCCTTATCTACAGATCCAGAGACTTTAATTTGGATAGCCAGTCTTGCAAGTTTCTCCTTCCCATGGGGACAGTGACAGCTATTTCAGCATGTTTCCCTTCTCTGCCATTTCCTGCTACTTTTGCTGGAACAACTACTCTATTCTAAAGAAAGGGAAAAAAGAACTGTGTAAAGTTTGTATCGCTTAAAAAAAAAAAAAAAGTTGTCTTGACTTTGTCTGTGGAATTGATGTAACCTTCCCATCCCAGCTATGTCTGTTGGGGAGGCATATTTGGATTTTTTTTAAGAAGAAAATGGGAATACTGCAGTAAATCTTGTCCTATCCAGCTAGTTCCCTTGTTTTAGCTTTTTGTTGTGAAGGACTAATTACAGTAGGACTAATCCAACTAGCGAAGGACTATTAGTTTGAATAGCGAGCAATGGCTAGCATAGGCTAGCAACGTGGTTTTAGATTGAAAAAGTGTCAGTCTACCTCTAATAAATTGTTGTGTGTTTTGGCATACTTTAGTTCTTACTCATGCATACAGTGCCTTAGCATCTGTGCTCTAGGCACATAATGAAGATTTATATAATCCCTAAGGGATTCTACCCCTTTTCTGAGTTCTCATAATTCTTAACCTGGAAGATGAGAATTGTCTGTGGGGAAATGTGGAGGAGCTGTGTTGTCATACAACTGCAGCAGAAATTGCTAATAGTTGCTATAGCCCACTTAGTCCCTGGTAGATCTAGCTCTGGTGTCATTTCTACCTCCTCAGGAAAAGTGAACAAGCAGTTGAAGGAAGAGGGTGAATGAATTTATGGTTTGTTTTTTTTTTTCAAATAACATTATTGCATTGCAGGTTGTTCAAGAAGTGCTAAGCAGCCTCACTGCATTCTCCAGTCGTGGTTCCAATTGTTATTCTGCAATTGTCATTAGCTGTCAGAGCCATGCTTTTCACAGCTTTTTGGATCTTTTTCTACACCTTTTGTTGCTGTTGGTACAAGACAAATGGCCACCTTATACCAATACCAATGTTCGCAAAAGCACATTTTAATGGCTGTTGTAATCTTATGTAAGATTACAATAGTGATTAAGCTGTGTATATATATATAAGCCCCTCTTTTAAGTTGCTGGCAGCTTGTGCATTAAAACTGAACATCATGCAAATGAAATCTGGGAGGATGTGGGTGCTATGGCTGTATGCATTTTAGATTTTTTTTAAATTATTATTTATCAAACATACTTTGGAGGAATGCATTCTTTTCTCATCTCAAAGTCCATCTCTAACCATGATGTAGTGAGGATTTCATTTTTCCTTTCCTTTCATTTTAAATAGGCTTTAGAAATAATTTTGAACAAAAAAGAAAACAGAAGAAAGGCAAGGCAGCTGAAATGCACTTGGCAGAATAATACAATGAAGGTATTTGAATTGTAGTCTGTAAATAAACACTGTGATTTTTGTAATGAATCAGAAGTTGTCAGCTGCAAAGCATTATGTCTGTATTTGAAGACTGTATTTTTTACTTTTTTTTTTTTGAGACGGGGTGAATTAATTTACTTGAGCAGGAACTGTGCATGTATGGATTAAGGGTAAAATGACATCACTCTGGACAGTACCCCTTGCTTTCCCGAAAATACAGCAGTTATTTGAACTAAATTTCCATATATAGATATTAATACTGACTTTAAAAATAAAAGTTCAGCTGTTACTTTATTATTTTCAAAATGCTAAAAAAAACATTTTAGAACCAGATCAGAGAACGAGATAAAATACAACATTACAGCTAGTCATAGTTAAGTGTTAATTAAGATATTGACAGAAAGGATTATCACCGCCTTAAATGCTTCTAAACCTGTGGAAAGGTAGATTGCAAACTGCATCTGCATTATAATAATTGCACATTTAGCACAAAATTTTAGATGTAGTAACTGTAAGCATTACAGCAAGAGTAAAAAGGCTAATCCCTTCCTGGCCGCGTTACAAAGAGTTGCAAGGCAGGATCTGTGCTGGTTGGCTCTGCTGCCTCTTTGCAGCTGCTCTCGGTGGGAGTGCTGGGCTCACTGGCTGCTGCCAGGTAGTAATCGCACGTTGCTATCAGAATCGTGATTCTCAGGTTCGTGGACTAGTTCCCAGCTCACCTTCCCACTTTGGTTGCAGTATGTTCCCTGTTGCGTCCGCCCTTAGCTGTCTGTGCAGGATGCTACATGTCGTATCTCCCCACATCAGATACAAATGTTTATTTGCCAAGATATACTTTGCTTTCTGTACTTGTCTTTTTCTAGAACCGTGCTGAAAAGTTGAGTCCCAGTACAGTAAAACTGTAATTTGGGAGTCAGCTTCATTCCTGCTGCCTGAAGAGGCACTTGCTCGCTGCAGCAGCCTCCAAACCCGCCAGCTCCGTTGCGGTGCTGCTGTGGAGCTCAGTCTCAGCCTGCTCAGACCTCAGGGGTGGAGCGGGGTTATACTGAGCAACCCTTAGTTCATACTTCCATGCCAGTGAGATTAAGCTTATATGTATGTTCAGCCTTCAGTATAAGAAGCTGCCTTGATTTCAGTGAGATGTGCATAATCACATCCTTACATGTTTTATAGGACTTTTAACCCACTAGATGTAAATAGAGCCTATGGAAGGAGAGAGAGTGAGTAGCCACAGATATGCTGTTAGATTTGCTTGTAATCCTGTGATTTTAATTCCAAATACAGTCATTACCAAGTGCCTTCCCATACTGCTGAGATATTTTGGTTTAGACTCCATTTTTAACTTTTGTGTTGACCTAGATTTTCTTCTTCACTTTGTCAGTGTCCTCCATTGTATGCAGGAAGGATATCGCCACTATCCAGCAGATGTAGCAATAAACCCAACAGCTTATAAGCAAAAATTGCAGTCAGCACCTGCCAGGTTCAAGCATCATTTTTGCTTCCAAACTATTCACTTATTTACTCTGTTACAATAAAAGTAGCAATAATTGTTTACAAACTGCCAGATTTGAGAACTGGACCCTTAGGACTGAATATTCAAAACCAGCTACTGCAATTACCAGTGTGTTTAAATTGAAGAGGGTTTTTAAAGAAATTTTGGCTTCCTTAAGGACTGTAACACTGTTGAGTTCTCTTACACAACACTGGATCAAGATGACGATGATGTAACCAGATACCCCGGCACAGTTGTGATAGCTGTGGATAGAGGATCTAACGTAACTGGTTCTGAGTGCTTCGGTATGTTTTTCTTTTTGGTGATAACACAGAGTTAAATTTTATGGGAGACTTGAGTTCTTTTCACCCGAGTGGCCACTCAGGTCACCCAGCATGACTTTCTGTATTATGTATATTGTATAGATTTATGTAGCTCTAATGTCTATTTAATCACTGCCCAATTTAGATCTTAGAACTTCTTGTTATTGTTGTTTAAGTATGCATAACAGCCCTTTCAAGTGTGACCTTTCTGTTGGTATGTATCTTGGGAACAAAAGAAGGATTTCATAATGAACAGCCTTGCCATAATGAGTCATTATTTTTAAAAAATACAGCAACTATCTTAAGCAAATGTCATAATATATATTCTGTGGTCAGCACCAATTTGGACAAATTAAGCTGCATTCCACACTAAAATGCTGGTGTGCTAATACAAGACGACAATTGTTCTAGTTGTTTCAGTGGGATTTTTTCACTGTTTTCTGTCCAGTCAGGCAAGTTCTCCCACATTACTTGGGAGATGAAAAGTGACTAGGTTTTAAAGAAGTCAACTTAATTTTGCACGAATAAGCTGAACACATTCAACTATGGGGAATAAAATACATTTCACTCAGTAGAGATTTGTTGTTTGATTTGCGGAGATTAAGTTTAGGTGGCTTATTTTATGTTTCATCATTATTTATTTCTAGATTTACATCTCATATTTAAGTTCTTCAATGGCTGATGAAATGCTGTTCCATTGCATCAGCTGAAAGCTCTTGATATAACCAGCTTAACCCCCAGTTTTACTTTCGTGACTTCTTGTGTTGAAATAATAAATGTCATTGTGTAAAAGTCCCTGGGAACGTAACATCACAACCTCAAATTAATCTGTGTTACTATCTCAAAATGGCTTCCTAGGGTTATGAACACTTGTGTTAGTTCTGCTGACCATTTAATTTTGTCAAGAAAAATGCTGGGATACAGAAGTCCGTATAAAGCATACAACAGCTGCAGTTGGGATGAGGTTTCTGCATCAATTAGGGTGCTGCAGCAGTCCTGTTCTCTTCATTTGTAGTAAAACCCTGTCCTCACTGAAGTTAATAGAAATCCTGTAGTTAAATTTAATTGGGCTTACAGCTTCACCCTCTTACATATGATCTGTGAGACCTATGATTTTGTTGGCTGCAAGCCCATGAAAACGTAAGGCACAACATAAGTAACATTGCAGACATCTAGGCAAAAGTTACACTTAGATGGCAATCCTGCTGATGTGGATGGAATAGCACAGAAGCAGTGACGGTCTGCACAAGTTCCCTGTTCGTGTCATCTGTTTGCAAGATGGAATCTTGCTGTGCAATGTAATAGCCATCTTCATAATACCATATGTTACATGCAAAGTTTTATGGTGAAGAGCAACTCTTAAGAAAACACAAAGGGATTATATGGATTAATCCAAGAAATAAAATTTTTATAAAGTCGAACAAATTGTTACATAGCATAATGAATATAAATCTGGAAAGATTAAATAATTATAAAATAAAGGCTAAATCTAGGAAGTTCTAGCAAGATAGCTCTATAGAGACATTTTGGTAGTTTTATCTGTCAAATTCAGATATAGGCACGCTTACTTTTTCCCTTAACTTGGCCATTTGTTCCCCATGCAAGAACGTCTGTCAAGCAGAAACCTGTTTCTTGTATTAATACATTTTACAAATGTATTTTACGTGGAAGTGCCCAAGAGCCTGCTCCCGAATATCCTTTACATTTTTCTTTTAGAAAGGTACTTAGTCTAGTTCTACTTTTTTTTTCCCCCTCCCCTTGCCATGATTTAGGAATGCTGATAAAACACGATCAACTGAGTTGTAAATAAATCATGCTTGATTACCATTAAACCCAAGGCAACACACATACTACCTTAATGAAATGCAGGAGAACAATATATTGAACACGCGTATGGGAGCATACATTGTGAGGCAGCAAGGCAGCACCACCTCCTATGCTGGTTTTCCTGTCTTTCCCAGTGTCTTGGACTTTGGTGGCATTATTCGTGAAAATTAAACACGAGTTAAAACCAGGGCAGCAAAATAAATAAAAGAAACATCACAGGAGCTGTGCAGGCCCCCATGTGTCAGGGACACACACACACACAGCGCTGGGCGGCCGGGGCTGGGCCCTGCGCTCGACGGGCCCTCACCCGCCTCACAGCCCGGCCTCAAGAAGCCTGTGTGACATTTTTAGATTTCTGCCTCTAAATAAATCAGGTTTTTTAAAATTATTATTATTCTTCAATGTTCCAGATAATTTCAAGGACACCGTCCGCCCGAGCCTCCCCCGACACCGTCTCTGAGGCGACCGGGCCCCGCAGCGCACCTGCCGCCCTCACACGGACGCCTCGGACAGAGGCAATAACACGGCCCCGCTCCCCATTTATTTTTGACGACTTCTTTAATGTTTAAGTCATAACCTCGCTCGTTTTCGGGTGTTCACGGCCCACGGGAGCAGGGCGGAGGGGCGAGCCCGGACGCCACCGCCGCTGGGCGAAGGCGTTCGACGCGGCTTGGGCCCGCCCGGCTCCCGTTCCCGACGATCCCGCCCCGCCGCCGCGCCGTCCGCCCTCCCCTCCCCGCCCCCGGCCGTGGCGTAGCCGGGCTCGGTTTCCGTGATAGCTGCGAGCGGGGCCAGCGCCACTCCGGGTGTGTGCGGGGGGGAAGCGAGCGCTATGGAAGAGGCGACTCGGACTCTCCGCCGTCCTCATTAGAGCCACCGCCCAGCCCAGCTGGAGCCATGGACAAAGCCGACAAGGTGCGGGGGGCGGGCTCGGTGCTGAGGAGACCGTAAACAGCTGCGGCGGGAGGGGGGCAACGACGCTCCGGCGCCGCGGTGAGGGAGGGGGGCGAGTGGCCGGGCCGGGAGGGGAGAGGGGAGGAGGGGCGGTGGCGGCGCTCCGGCCCTTTCAGTTCTGGCCCGGCCCGGCCCGGCCCGTCAGGCAGCGGCCGAGCGGAGGGGCAGGGCGCGGCCCGCGGCCTGCCGAGGACGGCGGTGGCCGGGGTGGGGGAGGACGACAACGACGGGGACCGGTCGGTCGTGAGGGGGGGGGGCTGCCGTACCTCCCCGCCGGAGAAAGGCCCCCAGGAGGCTTCAGACGGGGCGTTTTCAAGGCTGGAAGCGGGAGCTCGGCGTGTGTTTGCCGGGTCGGTAACGCCCGGGGCGGGAGGCCGGGCGCTGGCCTGCGGCGGGAGGCGTCGGGCCGTGCCCGTCCCCTTCCCCGTCCCCGGCAGAGCCCGGGCTCGGTCTGTCGGGGTGAGCTGGGACGCCGTGAGCGTCTCCCCTTGGTATCGGCAAAGGGATGCGAAGCTCCGGTTTGGCCTCTTCTCCCTCCTGTTCATTCAGGCTTTGTTCCAAGCTTAGGGAATAATTGCAGTTACTGACATTTAATTTAAACCTGCCCGGTCGCTAGAAGAGACTTTTACAGGCTTCTTGAGAACTTTGCAATGTGAGAGACGTGTCACTCTTGGTGAAATACTGTAAATATCAGGTTGAGGTTTTCGGTGTTAGGACACAGCTGGTGGTCTCAGCTGGTTAGCTGCGTGGGAGGGAGTTGGGTAGAGCTCGCTAATTCTGCAAGTCGCTATTTTTTTTCTTCAATATTGAACTTGGCTTTGCCGAGGTAATCAGTTCGCATTACTCTTAAGAGCCTTCAAACTGTAGGTATGGAGAAGCTTAAGCTGGGACTTAAGAGTTCATATGATTTGTTACATATATGCAATAAAATGTTTCATCATCAGGAGGCAGATCTAAACCATATCTCTGAAACGAATGTTACCCTCCATAACAACCTGACCTTACTTTTAGGCTTCTGTTTCAGCACAGCGTGTGGAAAATTCATTAATTATTGCATTTTTTGTAGTTTTCAGCTTTGGTATCTCCAGGGGTTCTAACAGTAGGGTTAATCAACAAAATACCACAAGCTCTTGTAGCAAAGTAGATACTGATTAATAATGCATGCTGTAAGGACATATTGCTTTTCATTCTGTACATATGTCTAACAAAGTTAGTGAACAATGTATGTTATTACAGTATGGCTCCCACTATGTCTTTCTTACTAGGCTTTCTGGTGTGATAATGATTTTAAATTCACTTTTTTCATGCTTTCTTATTTGCCTTCATGTAGAAAAACTGATCTTGTTCTGTCTGTTGTACTTCTTGCTTTAAAATCTTGGGGTTTAGTGTTTTCCCCCCGCCTCCCCCCCCCCAGGTTCATCTGTAATTAGTACTGCAGTACACTTGTGAAATATTTATTCCTTGTTGCTTGAGCTCTTCGTTACTGGAGGTTTACACACACATGTCCCTATTAAACCATTCTCTTTTTGTTTGTTGGAAACAGCTCATGAAAACTGAGAGTTATTGTGTTATTCACAGCGTAAAGTGTTGACTCTGTCTGTGTGATTATCTTAACTAAGTGCAGTATTTCAACTTGGAGGTGCAGTTAAGCTCTTTGAAGCAGGAACCATCTTGTTTATTCTGTTTGCAGCGTATCTAGTCCTGTTGGTTTCTTATGCACTACTAAGGCTCCTAGGCAGACAAATAATTAATACCTGTTGAGTTTCTAAAATGATTCAACTATCTTGTTGCTTTTGTCTTCTCATTATACAGTAGCATCTTGATTAGGAGATCTCTAAATGCTTTGGGTTTGAACCTTTTGTGCTGTAAGAATTGAACATAATCTCCTTTACCAGTGTAAGTCCTTGGTAAGGTTGCATCAGGTTTGGGTACTGTTCCCTCTTTTCTTTGATTTGGGCTCCGTTCTGCACCTGTGTTGCATGGCATCTGATAAATGAATGTTAAAGAATGCAGATGTGTTTTAACAGTACTTAACCTTTTCTCCCCTTTCCCTCAGAATGCTTTCTCAGCCACAGTATGGTAGCTGTACATGCTGACAGGAATAACTACTGTGGAATTAGAATATGAAGGAGTAGAAGTATTGTGCTATGTTAAAGTATAGTATTTCAAGAGTAATGGGGGATCACAAATGCTTCTGATGGGGAATGTATTTGAACACAGTTTTGTGGTGTTGGCTCAGTAAATCAGCATTGAGATGTCATGCACCAAGAGCATTTGGACACCTAAATGGCAAAAAGATGGCACTTGTGGATTGCCCTTCAGGTTTTTGTTACCTAAATTCTGGTATGACTTTGCTTGTTGTAATGTGCTCAGTGATATTTTGGCAGCTGACATAGAAGAAAACATAATAAAGCTTTGTAAAAACAATTATTTTATGATAGGATGTGTTGGGATTTATTTTTTTTAGTGGATGTGAAAGTTTACTTCTGTCTCTGCCAGAACCAAAACTGTTCCCATTTGGGTTTCAGCGGTTAAGTGCAGGTTATTTTCCTGCAAGAGATAAAACTCAGTGCGTGAACTGTGGCACTCTTTCTATTGGAGCTGATTGTGGTAGAAAACTAAAGAGAAACAAGTTCCCCTCTCAAAGGTACTGTTGTGCTTTGGTTTTTCTCAGTGTTATACCCTTGTCTTGCCCTATGATTAAGACATTTGGTTCCATGAGTGCAGTTGAGAAATCAGGTGAAGTTGCAATATCAGTGACCTGTGTTTTGTATTAGTATTGCTTAAAGACAGCCTGTTCTGCTTGCCTCCACTATTCTTGACCGTTCAACAGTTGGCTTGGTAACATGGTTGCAGTAGAATTAGATCGGGATCAATGGTTTGTGATCTTTATCCTATCCATTTTCCTTTGACGTTTCTTGCCCATGACAGAATTTTCAACTGGGGCAAACTGGAAAATGTCAGTTTTCCTGTGCTGTATGTTTTGCACATTACTTTCTCTTGAACCTTGAAAGTGCAGAAGAATTTGGGGTTTGTGAGAGTTTTTTGTATTGTCTTATTATAGAATACCTTCTCTAGAGAATTAAATGGTATTGATAAGATACACGAACATCTTAACTTTTTGATCACAGATTTATCATTGACTTGTTTGTGGAGATGAGGAAGCTGACTTACGTGAATGGTTTCTATTAATACTTTCAGTACGTAGGCTACAAAGCACTTGAATATTACTACTTCACATTGATAGTGTGAATTTAGAAGCTTATATGTACTGTTAAATGCTGTAAACTAGATAAGTGAAGAGGATCCCTTTGGTAGCTTTTGTTCATCTTTGAACAAGCTTTGTAACTCTAAGTGTTTAAATTTTGTTTTTCTTCCTTTTCTCAAAAATATTCTGGTTTTGAGTTTAAACATGCCAACTTGTCACATTGTGCCACTTGCTCATTTTCTACATATGTGTCAAAATTCTAATACTTAGCTTTGTTGTATTCTGAGCATGGCACTTTCTTCTGTGAAAGGGAAGGGAAATATGCATGGTTCCCTTATTATGAGCGAGGAAAAAGGGAAAGACTGACTTCATAGTGTATTTGCTTTAAGTGTTGCGTAGAAATTACTATATTTAATCTAAATAGGGAGGATTAAATTTTGCGCTTTGCTAAATGGCCTGCTGCTGGTGTTTCCAGTTGGACTGCATATTTACCATTCCTGAAGTATCTGCCACTTAGAAGGAACTAATTATAGAAACAATGACTTCCATATTTGTAAAGTTTCTCTTAAAATAGATGAAATGTGACCTGTCTTACTTCTGAAATGACTTTTAAATTATGAAATCCAAAAGTCAGAAANTTTAAAAAAAAAAAAAAAAAAAAAGAAAAAAGTTATTCGGCTATGCCTCTATCTTACATTTGTGATGAGACTTCTTGTTTCCAGACTTTGAGACAGTAAACCAGCTGATTTCATTATAGCCCTCTGAAATGTGGCATGTGTCTATTTTCTCACCCTGTAAATGGTAAGATTGATATCCAAGGGTTCTCTTCCAAGAGAGCAAGCTGACAGAGATCTTATTTAATGGAAAATGCTGAATGACATTAAGCTACAATGAACAAAAACTTTTCTAAGATTAAACATACAGTGCTATAACTATAGGACAAACTTTACCAGTCTGTTCCTGCTTGTGTCATCTTCTGTCTTTGCAGCTGTTGATGACTACAGTAGCTTTTATATAGGAAACAAAGGATCGCTTCAGTATATATGCTGTCTTGAAAGACTTGTAATTGTTAGACTGAAATATGTAATGACCTACTGCAAAACACTTTGTAAATTGAAACTAGGGATATCTACAAAAGAGACTTCTGTGTAAATCTTGGTTTCTTTTGAAGGGGTGTGCTTCCATTAATAGGCAACTGATTGAAAATCTGATGTTTCAGCATGACCTAAATTTACATTTAGAATCAAGTTTCGTTATCAGAGGTCAATTTCAATAAAGTTTTGTTTAGCTTCGTGATGTGAAAGGCTGAATAAACATGAAAAATTTGCACTCCAAAATAAAATTAAGTTTGGTCTTGCAATATTTGCAATGTTTGCCTTTAGATTGCCTGATCAAAAACATACATTACTTTATATTAACTATTTAGTGTCTGACTCTATGTTTACTGGTGTCAGTGGCAAAGTATTAATGTTTTGGTGGATGCAGACTAGAATAAATCTCAATACTGTGAGAGCAATTAGACCATAAATTAATATCGCAAGTGCTCTGTTGTTAGGATTAGGAAAAGTGTAGGAACCTTCCCCCAAATTTTTAAGCATTTGACAAATCTTTCTTGTCTAATTCTTTTTGTTTGCTTGTGGTTACAAACCAGTGGCATGATAGTCCTGTTAGTTCTGTTCATCTGCACTTGTCACTCCATTTGTACTGTGGGGATGAAGTCTTTGAGGGATTGTGTTCGTACATATTTGCACTTTGATTTATATGCTTAGTATTTGCTTCTGAAACAAAATGCTATTTAAAAAAGGCTCTTGTCTCTTATTCTGGGGTTTATTTTAGTTGTCATTGGTTGCATTTTGCAGTGAGTCTCAAGCATGTCAACATGGTATTTAGTAAAACAAACCCAACAAACTATTTTATTTGGCTTTATTTCTGTATCAAAGAAGCACAGAGACAACCTGTTAAAAGAAATAAGTCTCAGTTGGAGATATCTTTTACTTGTCCAGTGCAATGAGAAATTAGCAGCACCTTTTCTTATTACTAAATTGGTTATTCTTTTGCTTTTTGTTTCACTTTCTCTTCTTGCACTGTTAAGAGAATATTATTTCTGTTGCTCTGACAAAATATTAGGAGCGGGGAGACCTAAAATGCCATTTATCACAAATAGGAGTAACTTTGCTGTCTATCTTTACCAACCCTTACTCTTAGCCCAGAAAAATATAGTCCTAAAAAATCTGCTTAGATAACTTTGGGCAAATTACTTAGGCTTGCTATTTTGTTTCCTTCACGTGTCAAATGAAACCACGAGCCATCTGTGAAGTGTACTGAAATGTCTGGATAATCACATTGGAAAGTTATTTCTGTTTATATTTTGGTTTGGTTAGCGGTCTGACCCGACTTGGGACACTTGTTTCCCCTTTTTGCTTTAAGTTTAATAAAGTTTAGTGTCCTCATCTGAAGACACATCTTATGTAAAAAGGAACTTTTAAGTATTTTAGAGGGACTGCTAAAATACTATAAGGAAGCAGTATGTTGAAGTTAATTTTGCTTAGTTGGTAATACACTTGAGCTGTCTGTTTTTTAGCCTGAAGGGGAAATGGGGGCCTTGTTGTCTAATGAAATGTTTCAGTTGGACTGAGGGTTGCTTCTATTATGCTTGCAGAATGATTTTGAAACAACCGTATTAAGGTTTTTAAGTTTTCGGTTGCTATTCTGGTGAGTTGGCATATATATATGTATGTAGTGGCTACAGAACAAAATGCAAAATTTAAAATCAGAGGTTTAACCTAAATTCTTCTACTTGGTGAAACAAGTTTCTTGGAAGCATTAAAAAAACCCCTCCACAAACCTGTAGGTAGGGATTAAATTGCACAAGAAACAGTGTTTAAGGTATAATGCATGTAAAAGACTGCTGAAATGCAGTTTTGGTTCCTTTAAATAACAGACGCTATCAAAGTTCTGTAGGCAAAAAAGAAATTAACTTTCAAATACATCCATATGTGTTTATGATTACAGGATATACTGTATCTTGATTTTACCACTATAGGTAAGCTAAATATGTTATGAGCTGTACAGAAAACGGTAATTAAATATATCAGCCAATTGCTCTGTCATAGTGATAGTTAATCATTACCTGTATAGGAGACTGGACAACAGGAAAGGAAACATTAAAGTGGTGCTTCTAGTCTGGGAATCTGAGTTGTTTGAACCCAGCAAAATCAAGCAGAATAATTCAAATGAAATTATCTTAAACTTGCCAAATTACATGATACCAGTGTTGTGTGTTGTATTGTTGGGTTATTTTTTTAATAAATAAACCCCCCCCTCAAAGCAAAAACAACAAGAACCACCCCCACCACCCCCCAAAAAAAATCTTAAAGATGTATGATCCTGTTTTTGTTGGAAAGATTTATTTAAATTGAATTTTATCCAAAATACATGGATGGAAAAGTAAGGTAGGGGATACCTTTGCAAATGACAAGAAATACTTTGCTATGGGAGTCATTTGGCTACTGCTTTGATCAGTTATATCTCCTTTTTTTAATACTTGATGTGAAAGACTGCCCTCTCATAATACTAATAATGAATGATAATATAATACAGTATCACAAAAATCATTGTAATAAGACTGTTCTGCAGCTGTCTTGCCGTTA
This sequence comes from Himantopus leucocephalus, assembly GCA_003993805.1. Lineage (NCBI taxonomy): Eukaryota > Metazoa > Chordata > Aves > Charadriiformes > Recurvirostridae > Himantopus > Himantopus leucocephalus. Next base: position 11,314,955 of record RSEF01000010.1, on the reverse strand, counting down.
AGGAATGACTTTTGGATTTCCACATCAATCTCCCAAAATAACATGGGGAAAGAGCAGACAACCAGACAGGAAAGAGCTTGGGGTCTTTATATAGGGAATCTGGTCCCAACCTGTGTCACAAATAAAATGTTTTGACTATTTTCCGAGCCAGTACTGGAGTGGTTTATAATTAGTATCTTGGCTAAAGTTCACTTGACATGTTGCTGAGAGATAGTGACCAGCAGGTTAGGAATAATTGTCTGAAAGTTTTCAGTGCTTCATTAAGAATACCATATTTGTAAAGCACTCATCCTAGTTTTACTGTTGAATTTTCCATGGGTGAGACAGCCTTGGTGTGTTCCTTCAATGTTTATGCCATCTAGTTTTGTAGGCCAGCCCACAACTGGATCTATTCTTACACAAATATTTTTGCCTGGCAATCTTGAAATAGCATGAAAAAACCCTCTGTTTTCAGGGAGGGATTTGAGTGTTGGTATTTCTGTCACTTATTACGTGACCACTGTACATAAGCACGTGACAACTTACTATTTTGTTTTTTTAACGAGAAGTGTTTCTCCCTATGGTGCTGTGTGTTGAGGAGAATGCCTTGGGGTTTCTGCAGAGGGTGGGCAGGTGAGTGACCCGGCGGGTGGCTGCGGGCCGAGCCTGAGCTCGGGGAGGGAGCGCTGGGGCCAGCAGGGCTTCCCTGGCTGTGGCACCAGCTCCCTGCTCCTGCTGCGCCACAGGTTTTCCTCGGTGTGTACCTTCAGGAGCTGAAAAAGAGTTAGCGTAGAAGGAGGGAATGTTCTCGTACTACCTAATGATCAAGAAATGCATTTAATGAATATTATTAATTCCACTGTAATGCAGACCTTGTTGCACAGCAGGTAGTGATACTTCTGTATTGGCGCTTATAGCCATAAGCGTTTTCAGAACAGTCATTAGTAACCGCTTTTTTTGACAGGGATAGTGTGTCTTGTCATTTGCTAAGACATACTTTTTTTCCTCTTGCCACTGTAGTTCCCCTTTTATCCTTTTATTTGTTTTTTTTCAGATGTTTTGTTTTCCTTTCTTGATTGCTGCTAAAACTTCAGGTCTCTTATGCTACAATGTTATCTATAAATGACTGATGTTCTTACTAAATAAGCATATCAAAGCAGAGACTCCATTTGTTGGAAGGGACACTTCTGTTTTCCCAGCACACTTTGACAAGTCCAAAGGCAGAGAAGCTTCTTGAGAAATGGTTAAAAATAATTGTGGATCTATACTTCACTACTTCTGTGTCATCGTCCCCCCCCTATTTTGTATCATTTTTTGAATCCTTGGTTCATTTATAAACAAGCTTTGGCCTTGGTCACTGTGGCTTGCGGAATGTCCTACCATCAAAGTTGTTAAGGGTGTGACTTTGATGTCAAGTTAATTACTTGCAGACATCCTGCAGACAACGGTCTCCTATCCTAAACAACGTTCCACTTAGCAAGCTTCCTCCTGTGTTTATAAAGTTCATTTTTAGTGAGGTGCACAGTATTTGGAAAAAGTGAGTGATGTTTAAATAGAAATTATGTGATGAACTGATATTTACAGGAAATGGCTAATGGCAAAATTTGAGCTCATACTGCATAAAATCTCATGAAAGAAGTATGAATGAGCGAACTTGATAATGGACGAGTAAAAATAAAAACAGAAGCAGGCACTTTGTATATAGTAACGCTTTTTGTAGGAAAAGTTGGATTCCACCGGTACAAGTCATCCAAATACCTGTTTTAGCATTCCTGGCTTCGCAGTTACTTAGTGTGAATGTCATATTTGGAGTTAAAAAGAATGCATTGAGCAAAAATTTTGGTTTAATTTTTTAATTGGCAGGGAATTCTAATATTACAATAAGTAATATCCATTGAAAAGACTTCTGTATTATAAAAATATTATGCATCAGTCACTGGTAGTTATGATGATATAATAATGAATATAATACTTATGTGAAAGTTAGGGAGCTTTTACAGTCTCAACTATGTTTTCTTTTTCTCTCCTCTTTCTTAGAGTACAGCGAAGTACTTAATACCAGTCATTTGGTGAATTACAGCGTAACTCATGGTCTTAGTAATTTACTTGGTGATGATTCTACCTTTTACTCAGTAATTAAATTTTCTTGTATGTAAATGTGTCAGACTAACTAAACAACAATCTAGTACTCTGCGTGAGTGAGTCTTGACCTCACTTTTTGGTAGTTCCATCTGATACATTAAAGTACCTACTCATCAAGTAAAAGTAGCTTTTCTTACTGACTGGGACAACTGTAGTTTCAAAACATTTTTGGACTTGCCCCTCCCACCTCCTCCACCCCATACTGCTAAACAAATATGGGATCTTATTTAAAAAAATAAATTTGGGAGTGTTTTTTAGTAAGTTTATAGATTCAGATATTGGACAGTAAGGCTATCTCTGGATGGATTGTGGGTTTGACACAGAGCAAGGACATGGACTGAGAGCTGCGTGGTAGACGTGGGACTACCTGCCATGGTATTTTCAGAGCTCCCATTGTTTAACTGGTTCTGCTTACGTGGATGTTTGACAGGTAGCGGCAAGGATATCAGGCTGTCTGCAGTACACCAAAGCTTCAGGCTCTCCTTTTTGTAAAATAAGAGTATGTACTCCTACAGATTATGTGTTGCCTTTGGAATACTTTCTTAAACAAATGGAAGGAAAAGTTTCTGGAGTCCTTGCCTGCTTTAGAGAGAATTTTCTTAGAAATTGGTATTCTATGAGATACTATGTGAGACAAGTATAATTAAGCACATATCTTTGTACAAAAAGAGATGCTTTTCAGCTCAATGTAACTTACAAGGGAATATAGAATTTAAGGGTACTTTGGATCTGTAATTGTCTTATTGAATAGAGCATTTTTCCTTGCTTAAGTATAAGATCCAGCTACTCTATACAGGACCAAAAGTGTGGGTAAAAACACCTTGTAAACCGTTAAGGGTACGTTCAGGATTGAGGGAGATACTTTTCTTTGAAAGCACAGTTTAAAACTTATTTCTAAGCAGTCTTTAATGCCTTCTTCATGGCAAAACTTAATCATGTTCTTAACACTTTAGAATACGTTAAAATTGTGCAGATGGAATCTGTGTGGGGTTCTTCTGTGATACACCATCTATTTTAACCATAGGTTTACTGCTGAAAAATCTCTTTTATAATTGCCTAGGAACACTCAATTTTGTAGAGTAGGCCAGGCATTACTACATCTTCCATATGTTGGTTTCACTTATGAAAGCCTACACAACTGTGCTCCACCTACAGTGCTAACTTGATTTCTTTCTGTGCTCAAACTAGTATATCCTCTGCAAGATCTGAACTTCAGTCCCTTTTAAATTAATTAGTGTTTGTATTGCATTTTGAAAATGTAAAGGTTAATACAAATGCTAAATGTTGGTGATCTGTATTACACCCTGTGTAGATTGGATGGATGTAACAAGCACTTGCCAACTGTTTTCCGCCTCTTAAGTTTACTGCGGAGATCCTGTAGTCTTGTCATCCATTTGCATGCTATTTGTGGTAATTACCATACAGCTTTATGAATCTAAGTTTTCCCAAACAATTTATGATTGTATTAATGAAGACATTGTTTCTTTTCTCTTTAAGAATGTCAAGCTGTCAGCTGAAGTAGAACCGTTTATTCCTCAGAAGAAGGGTCCAGAAACACTAATGATCCCAATGGCGCTTCCTAACGACAGTGGAGGAATTAATGGCATGGAACCAACTCCCATCCCTAGCTACCTGATCACTTGCTATCCATTTGTACAGGAAAACCAATCTAATAGGTAATAAGTGCTTGTGGTCTTCATGGAAGATCTATTTTTAAATTACTCCTCTCAAGTCTATCAAAAGTTTAAATTAAAGTGACTGTTGGCTGTATACTCATTTTGTTTACTGTATTTAATCTTCTGATCCTTCATGGGTGAGGATGAAGTTTCTCTGTCCGCAATCTTTTTTTGCTTATTTCCTTCCCTCTACTTTTTCTCTATTCATATTCTTTGCTGCTTTTCTTTCCCTGGCTACAGAGGTCTGGTACAAATCCCTCACAAAGTCACCTGCAGTGCTCTTGCATCTTCCAGGGCAGTCAAGAGGTCTGTGTCTGAATCTCTGATGCTGAAGCGAGGCTCCAGGTGTCCACCTTGGATCCTGCCATGGCAAAACAGTATGCAGCTGACACTTACATTGAGTGTAGCTGTATCCAGTTTTCTTTGTGTAACTAGTTATCATACATTGAGTTTAGGAACTCTTTATTCTATCCCAAATGTGTTGTTCACTGAATGCACAACTTCAATGTTGATTGTTTTCTATTGAAGTCATAAATAATTATTGCTGTTTGATTTTTGAAAAATGTACCCAATCTTTGTTTGGACAGAACTTTAGTGCTGCTGCACTTGAATAGGTAAGAACAAAAATAATCCTTTAGCAACTGCCTGCTGCAGATCTGTAAGATTATTCTGAATCTTTACTTTTCCTATTCTCTTTTTCTAATATTCGGGCCTCTGCATTTTCTGTGTAGAAGGTCTCCTGGTCTTTTAGGGGTTTGAAGAGAAAGAGAATTGGGTTCATAGTTTCCAAGGCGATCTTTTTGTAGTATGCTGTATTACAAATAAACACAGGAAGGAGTCTCCAGGCTTGGTTTCAGTAGGAAGTTTGTAAATGCCTGTCTTCATGTGTACTTCTTAAGGCCTGCATTTACATAGGAATTTTGAACAAGGGTGAGTTGGCAACTTAGTATACTGAAGCACTTGGCGCTGAACTGGCTAATGAATGTCACTGTTCCACATGTCTGCTAGCTTACCTTGTGTAAGCTTAGGTATCTTCTTGGGTTATATGTGTTTTCTGAAACAATGAAATTGTAATGGGTCCCAAGTACTTGCCAAAGGAAATGCCTACATTTTATTTCTAAGTTTAATATTAGAAACTTATTAAGTTTATACAAATGCCAAGATCAACAAAGATATTTTGCGCTTGAATGTAATTTGAACTTGTGAATCACTTAATTGGCATCTCTAAGAAGTCCTAATAATTTAAGTTCAGTTATTAAAAGCTAGGAGCTCGTGAAACAAATGAGTTGTGGTTATTTGGTTGGTTGTTGGGTTTTTTTTAAAGGGGATGGTAGAGATCTGAATTGCCCTGAGAGGGGGAAAAAACTTACTGAGCAGTTGTCTTTCCTTTTGATTTTTACAGACAGTTTCCATTATACAACAATGACATCAGATGGCAGCAACCCAACCCAAATCCTGCAGGACCATACCTTGCTTATCCTATAATATCTGCACAACCACCTGTTTCTACAGAATATACATATTATCAGCTGATGCCAGCACCATGTGCTCAGGTCATGGGTTTCTATCATCCTTTCCCTACCCCCTATTCTGCACCCTTTCAAGCAGCAAATGCTGTAAATACAGTTACTACAGAATGCACTGAGCGTCCCAACCCGTCAGGCCAGGTCTTTCCATTATCCAGTCAGCGGAGCAGAAGCAGTAACAGGGGACCAGTCATACAAAAAGTAAGTCTGTTTTTTAATAGGATAAGTAGAACTCTAAAAAGAAAGTATCTTTGCACAGGAAGCATGCATCTCGTTTGAGTGAGAACAGGTATGTCCATAGTATCAATGGAAGGAAAGGTGGGCAGAAAAGGTGTTAATCAGAGTAGCAAAACTCTTGTCTACAGAGACATTTTGTGGTAAAATACTTGGTGAGTTTATAAACCCTGCAAGTATAACATGGGAAACTCCCTTTTACTGCCTCTCTGCTGGTTTGATTTGAGCTTCAAATTACTTTGTTGGAGAACAAAAGAAGTATACCCATACTTACTCTACCTTTTTTGATACTTCCACATCATAATGAACAGTTCATGCAGAAAATACTGCGAAGAGGTTAATAAATCAAATATTTTTGTGAATATTTCCCTTAATCTCTTTGTCTTTAAACATGTGGCTTCTGTAGAGAGCATTAAACTTTTAATTGCTTTATCTGATTACAACTATGAAGTCAAATCATATGATTTATGTGTATGTGTGGCTGATCTCTTAAAACAGCAACAGCAGTTACAGACGCACATAAAAAATAAACGTCCTCCAGTGAAAAATGTTGCCACTCAAAAGGAGACTAGTTCATCAGGTCCTGAGAACAGATCAAAGATTGTTTTGTTGGTTGATGCATCACAGCAAACAGGTAATTGCTTTCTTGTGTTCTCGGTGTATGAAATAACTAGAACTACATGTCAGTCGCAATTTTTCCTAAAAGAAGGTGGACTTCGCCACTGTCAAAAATAGATTCTTCTTGAAGGAGTTGATTATTATTAATAGTTGGACCTAGACATAACTTTTTAAAATTCAGTGCTGGTTTTAATGTTATTAAAAGGAAATTGTTGTCATGTGCAAAGATTTTGCCTGTTTCCATTTGTTTTTATGATGTGTAGGTTTTCCATGTCTCTTAACAATTCCTGTACAAGTCATTATATTTTTATTGTCTTGCAGACTTTCCTTCAGATATAGCTAATAAATCACTTTCTGAGAGCGCCTCTACAATGCTTTGGAAATCAAAAGGCAGGCGCAGAAGAGCTTCTCACCCTGCTGCAGAGTCCTCTAGTGAACAGGGTGCAAGTGAAGCAGACATTGACAGTGACAGTGGCTATTGTAGTCCTAAGCATGGCAATAACCAGGCTGCAGCCATGACTTCCAGAAATACAGATTCTTGTGCAATGAATGTATGTAAACATAACTGAATAACTTGACTATATTTGGATCCTACAGACTAATAAAAATTATTAAAAAACCTTTTTTTTTCCTTTTCAGGTTGTAGAACCATCAGTAAATACAAGTAAGCATTGTCTTAGCTGCTGAGCTGTTTAAAATTTGGCTGGGTCACTTCTGTATTTTTGCTTTACATTTTGCTAGGAACCATCTCTCGGTCTACTTCCAGCATGCTACTCTAACTGATCAGATAGTTCTGAAGATATGTCTTTACTGTCATTTCCACCACCTCCACCAAGACCCCCATTACTTACTGAATGAACAAGTGTATAATTAGCTATCGCTAATGATTTATCAACAACTGCCTTTCTTTAAAGGATTAAAAAAGCCAGAGACCCCAATGGAAGCATTCAGGCAAAGCTGTGCTTCTGTTGTATTTCATCCTCAAGCTTCCTTACCTTGTTGGACTGCAGTTCATACCTGGGTACTAATAGAGCCAAAGAATTCTCATTCTGTATTTAAGAAGTAGTCTTACTTTCTTTAGAAGCTTTAAAGAAGTACTGTGAACATGAACAAATGTTTTAGTCTGGTAGTAGTGGGTAACACTAGCGGCTGTTATTTATGACTGGCCCAAAATTGTTACGGTTGTGAACCTGAGATTTCCTTTGTCTGACTGCTTCCTGATGATCAGTTGTTGGCAATTTGAACGTCTGTCATCTGACTCTTCCATGAAGGCAATTCTGTTAACTTCTAGAAATAGCTACAGAAGTTAATGTTGTCAGAGGAGAATTAGACTTTCTCAGAGAACTTATTTGTATCAAAACTGCATTCCTGGCTCTGGTGGCGTGTGTATCATTATGATGTATTCTGTCATACCAATTCATTTTTTCATAGGTGGCACTTCCCTTTCAGCTGGTATAAGTTGGACTAATGTAAATTCCCAGGCAACTCAAAAAAAACCTTGGATTGAAAAAACTCAGACATTTTCTAGAGGTGGAAGACAAGCTGAGCAAAGAAATAGTTCACAGGTATATTGTTGATGGTTCTAAATTTAAGTATTTTGTTCCTTGTAATATATGAAAATAAGGAATTTGAAATGGATTATAAAATTAACATACAAAGAATAGTTAATGAAAACAGTGAATGAAAAGTGTAGAAACTCAATCTAGAAGTCCAGTTGCACATTTCTATCTTGTATGTTTCTAAAGCTAGCGCTATATCTCACATACATATATATTCATGTACTTGGCAATCTTCTGCCTATAGCCTGGTCTTTATATGTACCTACCTAGGAAGTACATTACATATATAAAGTAACGTGTGAAATGAAGACTGTGGGCGTAGAAAAGTTAGTTTAGTTTTTGACATATTCACAGAAGAAAAAAGCTCTCAAACTCTCTAAAGAGAGATTCTGATGCAATGGTGAACTAGAAGCCTGTGTTCTGACTACTCTTGTCCTTGAAACTTTCTTTTTTAAATTTACATACCATATTATTTAGCATTTTTATTAATAAATTAATTTAAATTATTTTATGCTAAAATTTGAAGAAGATGTTTTGGTGAAACTTTGCTTAAGTGGGACAGGATTTCTGTAATTAGTATGTGAGGAGAAGGTGGCCTTCCTGATTTTGATAGTCTAATTTTATTGAGGGGGGTGTTGCAGAGGGGAACAGAGACAAGGCTGAAACATCGGCCTTTGCTTAAACATAGGCTTTGCTTAAATTCAGTTATTGCAGGCAAGAATAGCTGACTTGAAGTGGGAGCTTTATCATAGATGTGCCTGTATGTGTAGCTATATGTAAGCTAGCTCGCCCTGTTTAGAGGATTTTTAAAAGGAATTGTTAATTTGTCTTGAATTTTCCCATTTGGTATCCATGGGTTTATTATATAAAGAAGCTCGTTGGTGCTCATATCTGGCAGTGCAGCAGTTCTGAATCTTTTTATAACCTGTAGTCAAATCGGAGGCTTTTAGGAGCCACTATTTGTGGTTTATGACTTTGGGAGAGTAGGAAGAACCAGATTTCCTTTCATCCAGTCACAGTTTAGACTCTAAATCTGGCAATTATTTTGGATATTTAAAAACAAAGCTGGCACAAAGAGTTTTAAATGAGGTTTCCCCAGCCAAATTCACTGTACCTCAAGGCAGAGTTGTCCTAGAAACTATTTTCCTTTGAAACTAAATTTGTACTAGGTCTGTAGGAAACTTTCTTGAGAAATACTAGTATAAGATCCAGAATTTCAGATTCAAATCATGCTCTGCTTTCAGCCAACCATTCTTGCGCATGGGTTTCCACCAACGTAATAAACAGAAGAATGTTTATACCATTATACTGAGGTCTCTGTCCTTAGAGAACTCTGCCTGTGCATTGTCATAAAACACATGTTGAAAAGGCAGTAACTGCACACAGAATAACTGTGTAGTGGGAGAAAGTTCTTTTGATTGATCATGGTTGCAGATAGTTCCTCAGGACTGATTTCTGAGTTCTATAGTCACCAGCAACTCTTGCGGTTTTCTTAGTGTTTGGCCAAAGGACCCTCTTTTTTAAAATTAGAAATACAGAGATGAATGTATAGAGATACTGTATTTGGACTGAGGGAGGGGGAATAATCTGACACTATCTGTAGAATATGTTTGTGCAGGTTAAAACAAAAAAAAAAAAAACCCAAAAAACCAAAACAAAAAACAAAAACAAAGGCAACAAAAAAAACTAAACCAAAACATCCCACCACCCAAAAAACCCCAGCCCACCAAAGCACAGCTTATTAAATCTAATTCTGTAAAAACTGTACCTTAGTTGGTAATTAGCAGACATGAGAATGCCTTGCATGCAGGCACACATATCTTGAAAAACTGAAATTGCAAAATGCCAATCACGTTCATTATTTTCAGTCTGGTTTCAGATGCAGGGACCACAGCACATCTTCAGAAAGAAGGCAGAATTTGCAGAAACGACATGAAAAACCTCTAACTACAAGCCAGTCAAGTAGAACAGAGCAGAGTCCTGAACCCTTGTATTTTGAGGTAGTGTTGTATGAAAACTGTTTCTGCATTATATTGACGTGAGTTGTGCGTAGAATAAGTGATGCTCTCAACAGAAAGTTGCAAAACATCTGACTCCAAGAGGTGTACAATATAGTCCACTAACTTAATTATTGTATGATGCTTTCATTGTGTTTGTACAAAGATTGTATTTGGGTGTGGTGGAAAGTGTAAGGATTTAGAGCTCTCCGTGAGTGACAAATTAGATAAGCAAATTTCAAGTAACATTAATAAATTGTTCTTTTTTAAAAAAAAAGGTTATTCAGATACAGAAATGCTTTGTTAGTTTATTTCATTGCTTTCTATTTGTGTCACTTTTAAGCCCTTGAGTTTACGTGGGACTTGAGGATTCAATTCATTCTTCTAGCTTCAACCGTTTCAGTTGATGCTTTTCATGTGACTTGGTTCTATTCTCTTCATTCTTATTTTGTGTATTGTTTAGGATGAAGATGAATTTCCAGAGCTAAATAGTGACAATGGCAGCAGCAAAAGTAGTAACATCCAGCAAAAGATTTCACCCAAAGTAGTAAGTAATTATTTTGTTTTGCAAAGCACTTTTGTTTTGAGACTACTTAATTTGTGTAATTTTTTTATGAATATTTGCTACAATACTTCTAATGCAGTAATTGTGATGTTCTTAAGGATTTGCATTACCAGTTTTGGATGGTAAAGAAATGCCAATGAAAATAAGTGGTGCAGAGGATGCATCTTAAAAAGACTGTTGGATTTTTGTTTGCTAATGAGATTGTTAAGAAGTGAAACTGTAAGATATGGCAGACACTTAGAATCTCATGTGTAAGTTGGAAGGGACCCATAAGGATCATCAAGTCCAACTTCTCCGTCTCACTGATGGTTTCTCATGAGTTTTGTGCTTTTTGAAGTTGCATGCTAAATTTTAGGTGAAGAGTAGATGCAAAAGGACTTTTGAGTTTTGAAGATTGTCGAGTTTCTTTGTGTTAATACCTAAACTACATCCTGGTTATTCTTTCTGACTCAAAAGTGCTTGCATTCAGACAGATGCCTTGATGCAGTTTTTCTTAAAACTGTTAAATCTGCAGATATGTAGCAATAGTGTCAATTTCTCAAAATAACTACAATTTGTTAGTTTACTTTCATTTCAGAATAAACTACAACTTTACCTGCTTTAAGGCTTTGAAACAGATGTTGGAAAGACGCTCTTTTAATACCTGAATACTTAAATGTTTTGTTGCAGAACCATAGATATAGACTACTTAATCTATTTGGCTGCTTTCCATGAAAGTAAAGTCCTACATGAAATCTTCGCTGGGGGGAAAACACTCCCTTATTTAGCAATGAGTCTGGAGAACCTTCTGAAGGCCTAATTGGAGGAAAATATAATAGTTTTCCCATACAAAAATGAAATATACATAAGTTTCTGGTTTTTAACTGACTGTGTCAACTAGCTGTACTTAATCGGGGTGTCATACTGCTGACCAAAGCAATTGTTCAGTTGGTTTCTGGAGTGCCACGTTTCCTATGGTCTTGAAAGGTCTTTAATTGTGGGTTTTTTTGCATTTTGTTTAAAATCCTAGTTGGATGACTTACCAGAGAATTCTCCAATTAATATAGTCCAAACTCCAATTCCCATTACAACCTCTGTACCAAAGCGTGCAAAAAGTCAGAAGAAGAAGGCCCTGGCAGCAGCACTTGCAACAGCTCAAGAGTATTCAGAGATAAGTATGGAACAGAAAAAGCTCCAGGTGTGTAGTTTCCCCCCTACCAGGTAGTTGGTAAAGAGGAGTATCAGTAGCTAGCTGTTGCTCCTCTTTGTAAAGAATGTTTTACAGGCAATATTTCTTTATATTTATCAGCTTATGATGTTCATGTTATAGGAGGCTTTATCAAAAGCAGCTGGAAAGAAGAGTAAGACTCCTGTTCAGTTAGATTTGGGTGACATGTTAGCAGCTCTTGAAAAGCAGCAGCAAGCAATGAAAGCTCGTCAGATCACCAACACCAGGCCTCTTTCATACACAGGTATTTCTAATCTCCTTGACTGTTGCTAAATGCGTTTTGTGACAATAAGTGATTGCTCTGAGCATCTTAAATGTGCTTTTATTTCTGTCAAGATTTATTTTTTGAATATAAACATAATAAAAACCTGGGAAGACTTTCTTAATGTGTTTCTCAAAAAAAATCACCTATGCTATCTTCCTCTGAGCTGCAGTATGCAATGGTGAAAGTCCATGTAGAACTGAGGACAAACTTCTCTTAAAAAACCTGCTATTCAAAACTCAAGATTCATGTCCTGAGAGTAATTAAGTGCTAAAATGAAGATGTGAAAAGAACTCCTGACCCAAGGCTTTCTGAAACCAAAGTTGCTTCTTATACTATCCATCACATCTATCATATGCTTTTGCTGTCTGTAAGGTCCAATGGCAGCGAATTCTAACCTTACTACATGCTGTGTGGAGAAGCTTTTCCTTCTACTGTGTTTTTTGGAGTGGGGGGTCAGGGTTTTTTGTGCCCCACTCATAATTTCATTAGCTTTCATAGCCTTTGTATTACAGAGACGCTGAGCAATTGTTTCCTGCTCTCCTCCTCTATGATTCTTAGAGGTCTGTCTTCTCTTTTCTGAAGAGTTCTACTCTATTTAGTTATTCCATTTTAGAAGCGTGTCTTTTATGATGATCCATATCGCTTTCTCTCTGTACCTTCTTGTAGTTCTGTATCCTTTTGAAAATAAGGAAGATCAGACATGCACAGAATATTAATTTATAGTTCCATCAGGAATGTATGCAATGGCTTAATTATGCTTTTTTGTTCTCTATTTCTCTATCAACAAGTAACATTAAATTAGTTTTTTAATGCTTGCTGCTGAATACAGAATTGACATTTTCGTAGTTATCTATAAAAACCCATGAATCTCATTCCTGAGCAGTAGTACGTAGCCTAGAGTCCATCGTTATGCACACAGTTACCATTTCCCTTCTTGTGTGTTGCTTCATTTACCTGCTTTGAGTTTCAGCCATGTTCAAACATTAATTCAAGTTGGCAAGGTTATATCAAACAAAGCTCTCCAAAGAACAGTTGGCATTTCCATTGGAGACTGCATTTGTTTTATTCTTTCTTACAGAAGATACACTTAACTACATGCTGCACTCTCTCATTTGTTTTGTCCTGTCAACTAATGAAGTCTTTGACAAGTAAAAATCAATGTTTGGATAAATATTTGCAACTTACCTTACTATTATCATCTTACTACTAAAGCTACACGTAGTCACTTGGGAGAGACCCCTTACCAGTATTAAAGTAATTCCTTTCCTGGAATCCATAGCTTCCTAAAACATGAGGCTAAGTCAAAGAAAGCTTAAAACCATCTGGAAGTGACAATATCTGATGACGTAACTTTCCTGCCATTATGAACTGCTTTTTTCCAAGGAAGGAAAATGTGCTTTGAGAATTCATCAGTGGAAATTCTGAAGGCAGTGTTGAAATAAAGCTGACATGTCTTTTGGTGAAACTAATATCTTTCTTGTATTTAGTTGGCGGTGCTGCTCCCTTTCATACCAAAGAATCTGCCAACAGAAAGTCCTTTACAAAGGGACAGCCATCTATGGGTTGCCTTAATCCTTTGGATTCAACTGCCCCAAAAGTGAAAAGAGGAAAAGAAAGAGAGATTGCAAAACTGAAACGCCCTACAGCACTTAAAAAGGTAAACATATCAATGCTGGAGTGTCTGGGTCCACACTCATATTTCAAAAATAAAAATTGATATTTTCTTAGTCAAGAACTAGTGACCATGAGCATAGGTTAAGGGAGTCATGAGCTTCCGCCTCTAGTTCCTAGTACACTGATGCCCTGTCCTTTGGACCTAGGCATATAACACTAACTTTTCCACTCCCATAATTAGTTGAGGGTGATGCAAATCTATCTCAATACAGAATGCAAGGATTTGCTTAACTCTAAGCACTAGGACATATGGGAAAACTTGCATAGTTTTTTTTCCATGTTGTTGAATCCTAGTTTGTAGTGCCATGTAGTATGCTAACCTTAAATTTTCCTGCTTTTTTTTAGAGATGGCTATAGAACTTGAAGTAAAAACCATGAATTTTAGTTGAGTAAATTTAGAAATAATTGGTTGTATATATCTAGATACATACACACAAAAGTAGGTATGTACACAGAGAATACAGTATGTATGGAAATCAGAAGGTAAAATACAAAAAACCTAGCCCAAAAAAAGGAAGTGTGAAAGTTGTCTTAAAAAAAAATAGTGTGAAAGTCACCTGTACTCATGCACCACATTTCTTGTCAGGATCACTTTCTGATATGAGCAGTTAGAATCTGGTAAAGCTGTGTTTGTACAAAGGTTGGCTTTGGCCAAGTTGCCTCTTTTTTTTTTCCCCTTCTCCCTGGCAATCTTTTTTTTTTTTTCTTCTTTTGAGTTATCCATGATCTACTCGAGTTGGAGAGATTAACAGCTACATGCTCAGAAAAGTTTCTGAACTATGTCAAGGCCTTTATGTTATTATTATTTATCATAGTAATACCAATATATCCATAGCTACTTATCTTTGCACTGTCCTTTATATAAAAGAAAGAATTTTGTTGTTGTGGTGCTTCACAAAGATGACTAGTGTTCTTGCATAAAGTGTTTTTCACAGGGGTGGGGATGAGGAAGTGTGAGTGAGTGTTATGTATCAGAAAGAAGCTGTGAAAGTACTTAAACTATTGAAAGCATTATTTATGTAGAAGTACAAGAGTATTGAGTATACCATCTGTGAAATGCTGGAATGAAATACTGTTTGCGATCAAAGATGAAACTGAAATGATTTCAGGGTTTTCTATCCTGGCACGAGTAGGAAGGTTCAAAACAACTTGGTCAACCTAACTTTGTGTTTTGTTCAGTGAAATGGATGTTTTTCTTTACAGGTATTGCTATAATTTTCAGATGCTAATAGCTGTTGGTTTTGTTCCTAGATTATTTTGAAAGAGAGAGAAGAGAAGAAAGGTCGTTTATCAGCTGACCTTAGCCTTTTGGGGTCTGACGAACAGAAAGATGTTCATATAAACTTGACTGCTGATCAGTCTCAGGAGCTGGCCTCTCAAGAAGGTTGGTCTCTCTCTAGTTGTCCCATCCCCCCCACCGTGTACTAATCTGCTTATTTTAATATTTTTGTCTTTCTCTTGTTATACAACACAATTTGTTGATGTTATCTTTTAACTTTTTAACATTATGAAATGTTAGAAATCAGAACCCTCTTTTTCTAAAATGTCTTGTTTGTCCCTCGGTTGTGGAAAGCTCAGTGCAGTATGGGTTCTAAGTACATACTTTCCATACAGCCTTTTAATTCACTTCTCTTGAGTGGATGTTCCCAACACATGTCAGAGTTGGTAGCATTTTTGATAAGCAGACAAAATATGACCTCTTGTTGGCCATGCCAATGCTTTTTAATGATGAATATTCTGAAAGTTTTCCAGATAATAGAAGTTGCAAACTGTAAATAAGGTTTTCCAGTTTGAACATTTTTGTCAATCAACTGCACTGTTGATTTGCAACAACAGCTCTGAGCAACTGAGAAACTCTAAAGAATTTTCAATGTCTTTGGTATGTTTTGGTGGGGAAAGGGAGGAGGTGTCTATCAGGATTCCAGATGTACTGCTTCAGAGTTTTTCTTCTGAATTACCTGCCTGACTTCACCTGACTGAAGAGAAGTGTGAAAATCTTAAATATCCTAGGAATAAGTTAGTTAAATATTATATACAAAAATAGTAAAGAGTTATTGGAAGAAGTTGTAGCATTTAGGCAGATTTTCCCTTCTGTTCTGTCCACTTCCCAAACTAAGCTTTGGATGTTTTTTAATGAATATTCAGATACTGCTTATTTACCCAGCCCATACTGAATGTTGGGTGCGTGGTTCTTTTGCTCGTGCCCCTCCAGGGAAGAATACTGTTTAGTGTTTTCAGAATGTAATTTGAAAAAAGCAAGGGGGAGATACATAAGGAGTGTGATGCTGTTTCTTTTATGTGAAAATGTCTTTGCGTTTTATAGTGTTTCAAACCTGTCTTTCAGAAACTGGACTAAGTATGCCTAGTGATACTTCACTTTCGCCAGCAAGTCAGAATTCTCCATACTGCATGACCCCAGTGTCACAAGGTTCACCTGCTAGTTCTGGAATAGGCAGTCCAATGGCATCTTCTGCAATAACCAAAATTCACAGCAAGAGATTCAGAGAGTAAGAGTTTTGCATTACTAATATAAATTCAAGGCTTGCAATTCAGTCAACCTCATCTTTTAAGTGTCGATAGGTTTAGTAGCCTTAGGAGGAGCTTAACAAACGTAAGCTACCCTTTCATCAATAGAAGTTTCTGCAAATATTTCTTTTTGCTGTAGATGGATTGCTACGTGTGTGTGTACGTACACAAATGGGTATATATGTTGTGCATATAAACACATGCACTTTGGATTTTCCTTGGTTGCTGGAACAAATAAGCTAGGTGGAAGTATTTTCTAAAAAATACTTTTTTTAGAGGAGAGCTACGTACACTTTGGAAAAGGAGGAATACTTATGAATGCTGAAAATACTTTAATAGTCACTTTTAATACCTTGCTGCTTTTTTATTAATCTATCTTTATAGAGTACCAAATTACAGAAAAGAATAGTTGCTTGTGGCACCTATTGGAGTATTTCTTTATATTTTTTTTAAATATTCTTTTTGACCAACCTTTTGAGGTAAGGGATGTTACTGGAAATATAAGTTTTCAGGGTATATTTTTAACTTACAGTATACTATTCTGATTTCTAAATCTTTTTAATAACTTTAACTGTTCTGAGGGAGTAAAATTTATTTTTATTTGGTAAAAGAAAAGGCTCAGTGAAATAGTATTGGTTATGTGCTATGCTAATGTGATGTTTTTTTGAATTGACAGATACTGTAACCAAGTTTTAAGCAAAGAAATAGATGAGTGTGTGACTCTCTTACTGCAAGAGCTTGTCAGCTTCCAGGAACGGATTTATCAAAAGGATCCCATGAGAGCTAAAGCAAGGAGAAGACTTGTTATGGGGTTGCGTGAGGTTACTAAGCATATGAAACTAAACAAGATCAAGTGTGTAATCATATCGCCCAACTGCGAAAAAATTCAGTCAAAAGGTATAAATGATAAAACAAGTGATGTACTTTTCTTGTGCTGATTAGAAGTGCTGATTTGCAAGGGTAGAAGCATTTTTTAGTTACTATGCATGATACAACATTTCCAGAATCAATTGTACAATTGCCACTCCACATTCATTCTCTTCTACTCCGTTCTGGAAGAAACTTGTTCATGAGGGGTGAATAGCTTAAAGAAAAATAGATATTATAATATATACAATGGACTTTAATTTTATTCCATTCAGTCTTTGATACACCTGGAGTCCTGAGCTCTGGGTGTTCTTAAGGAGGATTCTTTACATGGAGTATGAATGGCTTACTTGGCCAGCCAACGTGTTTTACCACAACCAGAAATGTAAACAGAGGTTTCCTGAGATATGAGGAGAGCAAAGCTCTGCTTAAGAAAAGAGCTGTGAAAAATTCTGGTTTAATGTGAGGGCAGGACTAGTAGAAAATACAGAACATTGTCTTGATCAATGCTCATTCACTACTTAAAATGTGTAGCTCGTTATCCTGTAGAACATAGTAGCTGGTGATTGCGTGTATTGAAGTTTTACTGACTAATTACGGTTAAAATGGGATAGAGAGTTGTATCTTGCCATACCTATGACTTTTAACTGACTAGATATCTATTTAAAATTGCTTTCTTCAAGGTGGACTAGATGAGGCTCTATATAATGTAATCGCCATGGCACGGGAACAAGAAATTCCTTTTGTCTTTGCTCTTGGACGTAAAGCTCTTGGCCGTTGTGTGAACAAGCTGGTTCCTGTTAGTGTAGTGGGTATCTTCAACTACTCAGGTGCTGAGGTGAGGAATTTCATTCACATAAATGTCTGGAGTAAACAGCCTTATAGTAAAGAATTGATTGTAGTTAATCATTGTAGTTAAGAATTGATTTGGCATGGAGACCATACCTAACTGAGGTGCATTGATAATGGTTCTGACCTGACCTGTATTAGGGTATGTTTTTCTTTGAAATTTGGTATTTACAGAACTGAGAGATTATGTTGAAACACTTTGGTCACAACATCTCTGTAGCTTTCAAATAGACTTAAATGTCATCTGAAATTCTCTGGAAGGCTTAAGATTGGAAGGAAAACGGTATCTTTAAGTATATCTCCTCAAAGTTGCGTAAACATGGAGTGGTGTTTTTATTTTTATTTAAGAGAGAACTAGTTTTTGGTTGCACTAGAAGTATTTAGTGCTAATACGCTTAAGGCTCACTATGTGGTATACCTTTGACTAAAAGGAGTAATTTAAAGTGAAAATTACTAGTAAGAACTACTGATTATAAAAACTGCCTTCACACTTAGGACCTATTTAATAAGCTCGTATCGCTGACTGAAGAGGCCAGAAAAGCCTACAGAGATATGGTTGCTGCAATGGAACAGGAACAGGCAGAAGAAGCCTTGAAGAATGTCAAGAAGGCACCCCATCATATGGGTCATTCTCGTAACCCCTCTGCAGCAAGTGCTATCTCATTCTGTAGTGTTATTTCTGAACCCATATCTGAAGTGAATGAGAAAGAATATGGTAAGTGTGTTAAAACTTACTTTAGTAACTTGCAGCTGGAATTTTCCAAATGCTGCTTATTGCAAAATGTAGCTAAAAATACAGTATTTCTTCATAATTTACAGTATTCCACAATTTTCAGGAGTCAGAAAATTGGTTAGTCCTCAGGTAGTTTTGTAAGTAACTTTTTCCCCCTGGACTATATAAAAAATAATAAATTTAATTTCTAACCCTCAAAAGTGTTACAGTTAACCTAATGTCAGTGGAGGTGGCTTGTCCAGTTTTATTGAACTGGTACCAAACATAGAACTGATTATATGATTGACGAAGAACTAGTGACAGAGGGTAGGAACTAAATTACTGAGGTATCTGAAGATGGGACATGTAGCTTAAATTTGGAAGCTTGAGATAGCAATGAACGACTAACGTGAGCAAAAGGCAAATTTATTTATCCAGTTGCTTAAGCCCAAATGACAGAAAGGATAAGAGGGAGAATGGTTGTTTGAAGTCGAAAGACTTCTCCTTTTTCAGTCTTACAGTGAATTAAAAAGAACACGATCTTGTTTTTAGTTAGCTCTTTCGTGGTATCTCAAGCTTATTTCACTTGTTAATATTTTTTTAAAATCCTTAAACAGATGACTTACTACTGTGACAATTTTCTGCTTTTACTTTATACTTGAGAGTAACCTCTTTGACTACGCTCACTGTTACATTTGGTGCTTCCACAGTTTACACGGGAAACTAAGTGCACAAACTTTCAACTTTGTAATGTCTGGCTTAGGATACTGTAAAAACCCAAAGTTATTCACAGCTCTTCGTATTGTCTCTCCCGTTCCCTCCTTCCCCCTTTTTTTAACTGCAATTTTTCCAGCAAGCATAGAATAATATTAAAATTATTAGCTCCTATTGCTACTTACACAAATCTGACGTGTTCAGGAGACATATTTTTCTATAGAAAGAATTAATGTTTCCTACTTAAACTTCTTTTGAAACTTGTAGAAACAAACTGGAGAAATATGGTGGAAACATCTGATGGGTTAGAAACCTCTGAAAATGAGAGAGAATCCTCGTGTAAGACTGCGGTATCAGAAAAAGCTGGTAATGGTCAAATTGAAAAAGCCACTCTTAATAAACAACCACCTCTGGCTACAACTGGCACTACCTCAGCAACAAATCATGGAAAAACCACACCAGGTGACAAAGATGAGGTGAAACCAGATGACAATCTGGAATGGGCCTCACAGCAGAGTACAGAAACAGGATCACTGGATGGCAGCTGCCGAGATCTTTTGAATTCCTCCATGACCAGTACCACCAGTACTCTTGTACCAGGAATGCTAGAAGAGGAGGAGGAGGAGGAGGAAGATGATGATGAGGATTATGCCCACGAACCAATTTCTGTAGAGGTTCAGCTTAATAGCAGAATTGAATCTTGGGTTTCAGAGACCCAGAGAACTATGGAGACTCTTCAGCTTGGGAAGACCCTTAGTGGTGCCGAAGAAGACAATGCAGAACAAAGTGAAGAGGAGGAAATAGAGACTTCTGAGCAGGCTGATCCAGTCACTGATGGCGAGGAATGGACAAATGATAAGCACCCAAGTAACACGCAACATAAACCCACCATCTGCAGTTCTTTGAATAAAGAACACACGGATTCCATCTATATGCCGTAAAAATAAGCAGGAACTCAGGAACTTTTTAGAAATTACATTAAAACTAACTGTTGTAAAGGTTGCAGCCATTATTTCATATGCTTCATCTCAACATTTTGCACTGTTAAACATTTGTGTATTTAATTCACAAAAATATTTTTGTAGCTGTTACTTGTTTGATTTAAAAACTAGCTTAGCTTTTAATCAGTATCTATTTCCCAGAATAGAAACTGTGTGGAAAACTTGTCAGTAAGTATTCATTTGATCTTTTGTAAAAGGAAATATCTTGTAACTGACCAGTTTTAAGCAAAATTCTTTTAAGATGTGACTATTTTGCTCATTTTCAAACAGATAACCTACATTGACTGACAAATTACCAACACTTTACATTGATGTTATGCCAGACATGTCAGTGTATTTGGCCGTGACTTTCTAGTTCTGTCTAGAAATAAAAGTAATATTTTGGTTCTCTTCAAAGAAAAGCTAGAAACCCCGTTTGCAGTCCTAATGGAAAGTACATAGCAGAGAAATCTGTATGACTCTTATGCTAAGATAGATGCAGCTTTTTAGTTGGTCCTGGTAAGTACACCGTTAAAAAGCTGCTGATAGTGGAGATGGTTACAATAAGCTATAACAACTCTGATTCCAGAAAAACTTGAAACCAGAGGGATATAATTAATGTTTTGGGTTTTTTTTTTACAAGGTGGGAACTTTGCATAAAAAAAAAAAATAGGAAAGAAAACAAAAATTCCCCATGCTCTTGACAGTTGCTGTCTGCCAAACCACACTAAGTGAATCATTAACCATAATCCCTATCCAGGGCTTTTAGTAAAATGATGACTTCCTCTTTCTCCTGTCACTTAACCTCAGGAATGCTGGTTTGCATATTGTAATCTACATAACACTGCAAAAAAAACCCCAAGAATAATCCTTTAACAGCAAGTGTGAATGATATGGTGGCTTAATGTATCTACACGTTCATCTGCATGCTTTGATGCTGGCCACCCTCCTGTTGAGTTCAGGATGTATCTTAAGAATTCTTACTCAAAATGTGACCTCTTTTTGTCTGTTCTCACAGTTGTAGCAGCTTGAGGAGTTGACCTGTAGAATAGAAAAGGAAGTAGTTATTCCAGGAAAGTGGGAAGTGCCCTGTAGTATGGGGAGGTATTTCAGTGGTTCAGAGGTAAAAGAAACAAAAATACGCCCTCCCCAAAACATCCATGTTGCTAGAGAATTGTTCCATGCTGAATATTGAAACAAAATCCGTTAACTGACGATGAATTCATTTGAGATTGAAGAATGGAGTACGTGTCTAAACCTTGCGTGTAAGGAGTCTGTTTTGCATCTTTGTCTTACCTTGGCAAGGGATGTACTGAAACTGCCAGCAGCAGGAGCTTCGCTACAGGAGTAGCCAAAGAGTAACTCACATGAATAACACTTTTATAGCAAACGTATGTTTCTTAATTCCACTTCATTTTCTTGATCACTTGTATCGAAATGCATAAAAAGTCCTCTGGGTAGGCTGAAAACCACAAAAATGGATAGCTTAGTTGAGTATTTAGCCCACACTTATTAATATGGGACCAACGCTTATAGTACTAGTGATGCTGGCATTTTAAGTTGCACTGGGAAAATGGAAGACTCCAGGTTTAGAAATCATCTAGCCCTGGGTTTTTTGGATGCTAATGAGAATAATAGAAACTGTGTGTATTATGTACATAATGTAGGTATAGGCATAGCAAATGCTATGTAGATAAGCAGTATAGAGAGCTGCTAGGACAACTGGCTGTTCTGTCAAGTTCTTAGTTCCTTAATGTTATCTTCCTAGATGTTAGAACAGGCATTTTATAGGAAAACAAAGACTAAGGAATGATGCCTCCTGAATGTTAAACCTTTTACTGTACGTACAGCAGATTTCTACTGTCTGTATGTTTTGAAAGAGTTTTTGCTTTAGGAAATGATAGGTGTTTGAACTGCTGACAAGCAAAACTTGCCCTTGGATGTGTAAGCACGGCTCGCTGCCAGCTGAGATCAGTGTATACACTGAGGGCAAAACTTCACCAGAACAACAACAACAAAAAAGGTGTTTGTAACTCTTCCTTTTGCTTTTTCAGTGCCAGTGATTCAAATAACTTTTGATCTTGAAGTATTATCATCAAAGGCGCATCTTTTTATATGTCTTTTGTGAACTTGGACTGTCATTTTAAAATTTTGACATTTATATCAAAGAAGTCTTGTAATATTCAGCCCACTATTTAACTGCAGTTTTGCTACAGGTTTAATAGAGTTCGTGAAGGTGATACAGCACTTCTAATGTCTCTCAATTTGCCAGCAAATAAGGAACTAATCTCTTTAAAATGTGGCGGATCACCCCTAGAGGAGCAAACTGAAACTGAGTAAAGGAAACTGGGTTTAGTGCTTCCTTTTGATTAGCTGGGAATGAGCAATAACTGTGAGAAAGAAACTGCAATTCCTTTGGGAGTGATCCATTTGCCTCTAAAATTAGGAAAGTTCCTTGTCACTTGGAGCACTTGAGGAGAGTATCTCACTGTGGTAACTTTGATTCTGTTATCATCAGAACTTAAAAGGAAAGTGTACATGTGTTTTACAATACCATGGTTTTTTTAAAAAGTAGCTGAATTTCTATTTCGGTATAAAAGTTTGCGGTTTGTTATACAGGTTGTTACTGTCCCCAGAAAAAGATGTTTCTGTAGTTATAGGTGTATAGATATTTTTGTTGTGAAAATGATTATTCGGAAAACAAATCTACTTTTCTTAAGACGTTCTTTATAGAAATGATTTCACCACTTAATTTATCTGGTAAAATCAAAAATAATGTATCTGTGGTAGGGGTAGGGATCTTTAAAACTGATAGAGGTGGCTATGTATACAACTTATTTATATAAATACTTTAAATATCTCTGTCAAAATAGTAATAAATATGAATTACAAATATGTAAAAGGAAAAAATGTTGAAGAACTTTTGTCCTTAGCTGGACCAAGTGAAAATGTCTGAGTAAGGTTAAGGACCTGATCCTGCTAACACACGCTTAAGAGCATTAGTTCCACTGGTTTATATTGGTGGCCTGTTTATCGGCTTAAGTTGTGTGCAGGTAGTTGTAGGATTGGAGCGAGACAGTGCCGGAGGGTATTGACCTGTGTTTTAAAAAATTCATTCTAGAAGATGTTTAGTAATGCACTTGTTGGTGTTCTTCTGGTAAAGATAAGAGGTGTCTTTATGCTCATTTGGGTGGGTGGGAGCTTACACAATGTGATTCTGTCCGGTTCTTTAACACGAGCTTAAATTTTAATAATGTTACTTTAAATACATATGTAAAAAAGTATTATTGTTTGAAAAGCTGCTGTTTGCTGAAACTGTCATTAAGTATTTCCTGTGAAGTTGTGCCAACTAATGAAACTATTGAGTTGATTTCAATGTTAGCCATTTAAAAATTAGACGTGACAATTTGTTAATGAAACAAAAACCAGCAGAAGCAAGCCATAGAAACAAGGAACGGGGGTTTTCTACCCACCCTGCCACACGCAAGGAAGCGTGAGAATGTCTAACCTGAAACTTCCACACCAATGAATGGTAACACTGAAAGTAGAAACCCAGTTGGCACAGCCCACCTTCTAAATGTTCATAAATAGTTCATACATTTTACTTTTAAATAGATTCTAATAAGGAAAGCAGTTTAATCTTTAATGTCTTAAAAACTATAGTAATACTTAGGTTAAAGCCGTAGAAAAATCATTATGAAATACAATATGAAGGGTTTTGTTCCATTTCTTTTTTGCTGTATGAAGGATAACTGTTCTGTCTACCGTACTTTTTGGAGTAATAACAGCTTTTTTGCACTATGTAAATACTAGTGGGGATTCTTCCATAACTAATAAAAATGATTGTAGAAATTTACGGCTTTATTACAGTGATACATTTGTTCACAATTACTTTATCCTGAGTTTGTTAGCAAATGCTGCCCCGGTGCTACAGAAGATGGAAAAGGTCTGTGTCACAGCGTGCTTGGCCACAGGGTGGAGAAGCCATATGGTGGCTCCTGGCCTCTGGCTGGTGGTACCCTGGTCCCGGCTTTGGGGTGACAGCCAGTGCAGGGAGCCAAGTCCCTCTGCTCACCTAGACTGAGTGGTCACTGGCAGAGAGGCTGAAGAAAAACAGAATTAGCTGAGGATTTTCTCACATTATAGAATCCAGGTCCCTGTTGTCACACACCATCTCAATGACGACCAGAAAAATATTAAATGGAAAAACCTGTCAGTCTTCGGAGACCATGGGGACTGAACTAGGTCCAGAATGTTGAGTTAGAAATAACATTTACTTAAGAGCAAATGAGTAAGAATAACAACAGGCGCTTCCAAAACCTGGGATTTCTCGTCTCCTTCTAATGTATGAGAATTTAAGTTCACCTGCCTTTATTGTTGTACTTGTGCATGAAGTCACCTTTGGAAAATAACACGAAGTTCTCAGCATGTTGTCCCCTGTTCTGCAGTGACTCACTGGTAACTGCTCACGCTTCTGTGGCTCTAGTAACAGTGTCATTAACTGGTTTTGCAACTCCCACGTGTGAGAATATTTGTAGCAATTCAAAAAGGATACAGCTTCATCCTGTAATTTTGAATTTTCTATTTATGTGCCTTAACTTCATGTTTCAATTCCGCTACTGCAGTTGTCTTCTATTGAAAGTGCTTCTGTTATAAACCTTAACTTTGTAGGTGCTATCACTTGCTGTCAAAATTACTCCTCGCATCTGGGTTTGCCTGCATCTTCTTAACTTGATGGGAATTTTGGAAAGTACAAAAAAGTAGGTGGCACTGTATGACTTGCGCTATGGAAGTGACAAGAAAATTAATTACCCTAAAGCCTTACAAACTGAATTTTCTTCTCCATTTCTTCACCATTTAACAAATGCACTAACCATTTTGTAGTTCCCTTGAAGGAAGTTCCTTGCCTCTATTGAGAATTTTTTTTTTAAAAAAACCCATAGGCAGCACTTGGTGTTTTGCATTGCTGTGCACACAGGAGAAGAACTACAAGGAAAAAAATACTAATCCTGCTGTTGCTGCAGTGACATTCCTACAAGCAGCACTAGCACCGCCTGCACCCCGAGAGCAACCGGAGCGCTCGGGTACCAGGTTTGTACCAATGGGGCTGGGAGTTTATAAATCTGCCTCTCCGTAACGTGCAGAAAGACCCCAGTCAGGCAAAAGGCACCACTTAGGCGACAAAGATTGCTCTTTGGATTTGCTTTCAGATTTTTAGGATCATTGTGTATGGAAGTCAGTTGTGTGGGGGTTTTTTAAAATAGATTACAAAAAATAAAAAATTGTTCAATACTGTGAAAAAAACCCCTGCAAACGATAAACCCCCACAACAAACCCTAAAGGAGGGTAAACTGAAGCTTCTTTACCTTTTGGGGTCTTTTATCAGTTAGTAAACAGCACAAAATGCTAGGAAGCCGGAGCTGGAATTTATTTTCTGGCACCAGCTACAGGCCCCTGGTAGGCTCGCTGGTCGCTGTTAAATTACAGTTTTCTACTGAGGCTGGGCGAGTGCGCTCTGGCGCGGCGGATGTGTGTGGGTGTCCATCTGGACGCTATCGAAAACGCCCAGCTATCTCTCACAGCGTTGTTTTCCAAGGATAGTACTTGAATGAGTAAAGAGGAATTTAGTAATCATGTAACACTGATAAGACTCGCTCTTTATATATAAAGGGAAATAGGAGAGGGGCATGGTGTAAACTGCATTTCCTGCAGTTATCTCTGTGGCTGCTCGAGTTCCCCTGGGGAGTGCGGAGGCTCCGGTTTGCTCCGTATTTATATGGAAAACTAATGTATGTCCACATTAAATTTAAAATTACTTTGTGCTTCTATAAGGCTTCGTGCCTACATAGTAGGTTTCTCATTTCTTGCAGAGTTACAAAGCAACAATAAATATCATCGCTTTAAACTTGTGGGGAGTTTTGTACCTTTTAAAAAAAAAATTGCAGTAAAAGTCCTCCTGTTGGGTGGCGTCTTCCAGGAAAAAACCCTAAACATAAGTTATTGAGAGTATTAAACTGTATAATGCAATTCAAGCAAGGGAATGGTGCATTTTCAGATGGATTCTGCCCCTGAGATTACTGTTTCAAACTCTTGTGGGTTTTCCAGCTGAAGCTGAGAAGGTAAGTGCCCCTTCTGCCATGGACCGTCTTGAGGAGTAGGTGAGCACTGGAGAGGTGAGGATGTTTGGCAAAAAAGCTGTGGGTAGCAGGAACTGGAAGAAGCTCTTGCAAAACCTTCCTTAGGGAGGAATGTTGATTGTAGAGGAGGAGAGCAAATTAACAAAAATAAAGCAATCAGAAATGTCTTAATGTCACAGTTTCTCTTCTGATTTACTACAGCCAAGTTAAAGGCAAGCATCCAAGGATGGAAGCGGGAGATGCGGAGGGAGGGTACGTCCTTCAGTGTTTCCTTGAATCTCCTCTGCACAGCTGAGGAGCCACTGGGAGAAGTTCAGCTGTGTTGCGGGATTTATTCTCTTCAAATATGTGCTAGTGCCCAATATATGCCCAACAAAAATACAGCTTTAAGCTGAATTGCAGGAGAGGATGTTCCCTGCCTGCTACCGCGTGGATACCAAGCCCTGTGGTGCCACTAAAGCATGACTGCTTCCACCTTCCTTTTGAGCTGACTGTAGTTTTGTGGTGCTGTTGCTGCAACCTGTTTCATGTGGTGGGTAAGTCTGCAGAGATGAAGCTGTAGGCTGAAATTTGTCTTTGAATCCCTCCTGCTGCGGGGCCGTGCTCGTGGCCAGAGCCAGGCACTAGATGCTTAATCTACTGTTGCTTTCACCGCTTTGTGGGACAACAGACATCAGAGGATGCTGATTTTTGCTCACATCCTCTCGTTCTCCTTGCAAGCAGTGCTGAGGCAGGCCAGCAAGTGCTACTGACTAGATCTTTGGGGTCTTGGGATGCAGATCTCCTTTCAGAAAGCAGCAGTTAGCACAGTATGTTGGTTTTTGATGGCTTACAGTGGCTCCGACTGTAGCTCTGAAGTGTTTGGTGTGTCCTTGTCAAGCCTGCAGAGGCTAGCATCATCCCCCTGGCAGAATGAACCTGTGGCACAGGTCCCCCACACCCTGCTCTCCTCCAGTGTTCAGTTCTCACCTCCTCGGAAGCGCTGTTGATAGCTTGGGGCACAGGGGGTTTATCTTTGATGACTGCTTTCACTCAGAGCTGCAAGGACTGGCTTTGTGCTGGCTGTTGAGCAACCTTCGGGCTCTGAATTTTGGCTCCTTGCACAGGAGGCTCCAGCTCGTTGCTCTCTCCCCGTGCTATGGGGCTGTCCTGGCAGTAAAGGCAAAGCCCAGCAGTGTTTGAAGCAGGAGGTGGTGGTGTTGCCAGGCGAAGAGGACATGAAAAGGAAGGGAATAAAGCATGTCCAGCTAAACCCTGCTGTAGGCTGTGCTGAGTCCTTCCCCTCACAAGCTCAGCTGCAAGGATGTGCCCTTTGCCCGGGCGGAGCAGCCCTGCCTTCTGCTGTCTTATCCCAGCGCCGTTCTGCTGTCTTCTAGCTGTTTTGGACAAAGCAACGTTGCTGTGAATGGTTAAACTGGGCCCAGCAAAACACAGCGTGGTGTCTGAGAAGAAAAATTGCACCTTGTCTATAAGTCACCCTGGGCTGTGTTTGCTGGGATTAGCGCTGTTGGATCTTTCAGAGCTAGAACAGGAGAAAAGCAGTAACAGGCTAATCTCTGACTTTTGTATCCAGGGTCGTGGTAGCAGCAGTGCCCCTGTTGTCCTCGAGCCCACCACCTGCTCTGCATCTTCAGCCCCTGCAAACCCCCTCTGACTCTCCTGATAAGTAGGAGGTGGGCTGCAGTTGCCAAACATCCCTGGTTTAACTCATTTGGAACATGGGAAAGGTATCCATAGTAGATAAAACAGTGAGAGGGATTCAATATGGGGGAAAATAAATTTCTCTCAATTGAAATGAAACAATGTCTGTGCAGGACTTTTGGTAGTGCAAATGAGCGTGCTCCAGGGCTTCCCAAAGGTACCTGCCCACCATGTTGCTGGTTACGGGGTTTTCCTGCCATTCTGTAATGCTTTGCTGATTTCTGCCAGCGTCAGCCAGGCATGTCAATGAGGAAGGAAGGCGGATCAGCTCGGTGCACCTAAGCATGAATTAACTCTGCTGTTGCTATTTATACAGGGAAAAAAAATCCCCAATTTACACTGTTCTAACAGAAAGGCTGAGCTCTGTTGTACCGGTTGCAAGAAGCACATAACAGCTTCCTCTGGGGTCCTCCAGGAGCGCAACTGCATTTCAGGTGTGCTCTGTGGGTGGGTGACAGCTTCGCTCCCCGCACTGCCCACACACGCTGCTGGTGTGAGACTGCTGGGCTGGCTGCTCTCTTCTGAATTGGTCCCCAATTCGCCTTGAGCTCTCCTGTCACCAGTGAGCACCACGTGTGTGTGTCCCAGCATCTGCCTTCCCTGGCCCCCGTGCTGCAAGGGAAGGGTGGTGCAGTGGTGTTAACTGCCTGCTAGAGCTGTGATCCCACAGCCCCAAATCTGAAATGGTGTCACTCCCAAGGGTGTCCGGGGTCTCCTGGGGCTCTGGCCTGGCACTGCTCCTTCCTGCCACAAAGGCTCCCTGTGGTGATGCTGGAGACATGGCTGCTGCGAGCTCACCTCCTTCTCTGCAGCTCTTTTAGAAGGGTGTTAGAGGTGGCTGTAGCTGGTTAACTGCTTGCTCCTGCTCCTATGTAATGGTGCTGCCCTGTCAATGTGGTTACACCTGCCACAGCTCCTGTCCCCTGTGACGATACCTGATGGGGGGCTACTCACATCAGTTTTTCATGCAGCCTGTTTCACGCTGAGAGACTGTTTGTGGCTGTAAATGGGGTGTGATGGAGGGTTTGGGTGTGATGGGGCTGGGGGCAACCAGGGGAGGCTTCAGCTCGTAACTGTGCACCAGAAGGGCATTCCCACGTAGCCTGAGGACCCACGCATGGCACAGCCCTTCGGTAGCATGCACTGTCCCATGTCAGCAGCCATGCAAGGGGCAAATTGCCCATTCCCTGTGTCTTCCCTGGGCTGTGCGGGGCAGTGGTGGGCAGGTGGGCAGCGAGCTGGGGCAGCTCCCCAGGCCCTGAGCACCGTGGGCAACTGGGAACTCGAGCCGTAAACGAGAAACACAGGCTCCTTTTAGGCTGCATACAAGGCTGTAGGCTCGGTTTCACCAGTGCTTAAAGGAGCTTTGTTCTCTGTGCTGGTTAGAGGCCGATTTCCCAGTATCTTAAACAGAAATCTTGTTTTTAGCCTTGAGAAAAAAGCTTTTTAATTTACAAAGGCATGGCATTTTTCTTTTTCCCTCCTCCCCCTCCCTGCAATGACTACTATTCCTTGGACAATGCTGCTCTTTGCTGAGTTCCGCTCTTGAGCTTGTATTTCTTGATCGTTGCTGAAAACAGAGCTTGTCACAATTGCATTTTTCTCTGGAACTTGCTGTAAAACACCAGCTATTCTTCACCTCCCACACCATAATCACACTCGCTGGTGCCTGTGAGCTGAGAAGTGCTGGTTAATGCACCGGCCTCCCTCGCTTCTTTGGGAAGCCCCCCCGATGCCCCCTGGCACCCAGGGAGGGCAACAACGCTTTGGCCGTGGGGTAGCAGGTGCGGATGGCATTCAGGGTTCCAGACACAGCTCTTGGGTGATTAGTGAAGGACAGGATGTGGCATTATTGTTTCTTTTTCTTGAAAATGTCCCTTTTCACCACATGGTTTTAAAGCCAGTCCTGTTAACCCTTTTCACCTGCCAGCTCTGCCTCAGTAGGACACAGTGGAGATTGCATCTCCTGCAGGACCAGCAGGGAACCTGCCCACTCCTTTTCTCACTCACATAGGTAAGGAAGCCTCCAATTGCCTCCTGAGGAAGGAGCAGCTGGCAGAAGGGCTCAGATGAGGACCAGCACAGGCCAGAGGCAGCCCATGGCCTTGTACCTCTGTGCTCAGCGCTGGTGAGGCCGCACCTCGAGTGCTGTGTTCAGTTTTGGGCCCCTCACTAC